>JAVJGJ010000057.1:68043425-68075335 GCA_035590215.1 Microhierax caerulescens | reverse complement strand
AAATAAGACCCTTGAAGATACTTCATTTGTAGTCAAGGAATGTGTTTCCCTGCCTGGAGTAAGTTCTTTTGGAAAGATATCTATTAAGCTAAGCTGAGTACTACTGAGCTGCCTAACAACTACTTTCTTTCCTATGAGAGGTTGGATGAGAGACTCTGAAACTGAAATTAATTTTTCTCATTAAAGGCTGTATTAGTGTCTAAAAGCAGTTAAGCATACATTTGATGTTTATTACCACTTACCTGCACACTGCCTAGCAAAAGCAAATTCACTCCTGAAGCAGAAATCAAATTTTACATTTCTCATTAAATCCCATGAAGTTCAGTGAGGTGTCCTGTGAACTTTAAAAGAAATTTCACTACAATAATTTAAGCAAATTGCAAATGAGTTCCCACATCTGGCTTGAACTCATCTATCATTCATTGTAACATGAATAAATGAAGACATTAATCATAAAGCACGCAACAGAAATTGTGTTCTCCTATTGATATAATTAAATACTCATAGAGGGCTAAATGCGTAATAGCTTCCAGACCTTTTATTTCATGCCAGAATTCAATGGCTCCATCCTCATATGTTCCTAGTCAGAATCATTGTGAACCCTCTCCAGTTTCTAAACATTTATTGCTAGTGCAGTAATAATAAACATCTTGCATTTATAAAATGTAATGTTGCCTAGAATTTTTCATTTTTCAAGAATGTAGATAACACTGTCTAATGGCTCTCATATGTCCAGCATGCCCATGAACAATTTGTCTTCTGAGTGGAGTGTTAATCTGACACCTCAAGGACAAAAACGGTTTCAAGAAGACTCCGAGAAAAGAAGGAATATTTCACATGTTGCAATAACTACTGAAAGTCGAAGTATACTTATTTTGGAATTACTCAAAGCTCTGGATTATATTACATCTGCTTTTCAGTGTTATTTTCAAATCAGAATTATTAAAGATGCCAGGAGATTTATTTTTTTCTTTGGTTTTGGGTGTGTGCCAAAAATAATTAAGAGAATTTTTTACATAATAATGACATTTATTGCATAGTCCTGAGCTGGATTTAGGGAAGGGTATGCAATAAATATGCTAGATTTCTAAAATGCTTGGAGAGACAAAAAGTGATATGCCCAATTCAGACTTGTGAATATAAGTTATGTGTTGTGTAAAGCTAAAAATCAAGACCTGTTCTATCATCAAAATCATCCTTTCCTGGAAGATTGAGGGCTGGTAGAAGATGACAGTGATGTTCCCGTCTAGTTTCTCTTGTCCTTCATGAAATGTGTTCCACTCACTTCTGCAAGAATTATATCAACCTGATCAAAGGTCTGTTTAGTTCTACAGAAAGTTGTCTTCTCTCATTACTGAGCTTTGAATCAAATGTTCCTGTGTTTTTAAAGCTGCTGTTTTATCCATAATGACACAAGCTGAAAAATTAAAGATGCTTTGTTCTCTAGATAGAAAATAATAGAAATTAAATTGAGAAGTAATGGAAATTAAACTCCATTAAATAGAAAAAAATACTCCTTCCTTCCAATGTGATAAAATTGCACTGACTGAAGAATGATTTCTCTAGGCTTGTTTGCATGTGGTCCAATCATATATGTGATTGATTGCTTAGAATAGGGCCCAAAAGTTTAGACAGACAACAAGTCAGCTCATGGGTCAAGGAACTGAATGACTCAATATACACTGTTTCCTGCTGGCAGCAGAGTATTTTGTATTAGAAAATGGGTGACCAAATCCTAGAAGTATTTGTAACACCCTTACATTGGCCACTGGCTGTGATACTGTCTCATTCAATCTTAGATGCCCACGTAACTTGCCTAAAGAGCAGATCATGTAGCTTATTGTTGGATATCTTCTTTGGGGTGAGATGAACCATTGCCTTAGAATTCCTGTTTCTCCTCACTGACCATGAAGCGAGCCTGAAGCAACCAGCTAAGATGCAGGTATTTACGTGGAGCTAGATGACCCTTGCCTTGTTTCTCCTCACTGACAGGAGCCATAAGAGCATGACAGACACTGACTGTGTGGAGTCACAGAGCTAAGTGCTATCCTTAGGGACCATTCCTGGATGACTGTTTTCTAGATGGAAAGTAAGGAGAAATCCAGACGGTGCTGCAATTGTGTTCCTCTGCTTTGAATACAGAAAATCCATCTTTATGCCTGGGGAAATTTCTGTCTTGAGAGGGAAACTTGGATGTTAGATACAACTGTATAATCCTTTGAAGAAGAGCATTATCTTCCCAGCGTAGAGTTTTCTTCATAGCATTATTGTTTATTGGACTTATATTTTCTAGAGTTCAGTGCACAGGAACACCGCTAACATAGCAGGAAACGGAGGGGGTGCAACTGGGGAAGTTTTGCTTTTCTAAGCTGCTCAGTTTGTTTCATGAGGAGGACACAATTAGTACTTTAGATGTTGGGTTCTGGTCATGCAGAAGCAAAAGAAGTTTTATTCACCTTCTCCTGACCGTGCGTTACTTCATCAATGGAATTCCAATGTCAAATTCTTAAAATCAATTTCTATGTCAATGAGGCACAGACATTTAAAAGCTTAAATCCCTGTTGAAAACAAGAGTTAGACTGTGGCAGTCAGGTCATTTAGCTTTTGTTTAAAGTGTTAATCAAAGTCAATTCTCACTAGCAACTCTCTGAAAGAGCTACAAATTAATAGACTTCAATGGCAAAACTGTATTCCTGATTGACTGGCAAATGTGTATTCTTAAATTGTTTCAAAATATTTTGCGCATTTTCTGTCCAGGATTTTTCATTTCATTTCATCATCCTTTTCTTGCCAGGAAGTCCATTGTCTAGCTAAGTAAAAAGTGTTTATTCGAAGCTCACATTTTGCTGTTAGAAAAGAGTGATTTGACCTAAGAATTCCATTCTTACACAGTCTTTTCCCCAGACTCTACAGAATACAGAAATCTGCACTCACTCGGACATTGAGCACGTAATTCATATAGCACTAGTTCAAGTAAATAGATTTTAATCTGACTGGTACAATGTAATAATTTCTTTGAATAAAATGACAAGGGTTGCAACCAAATAAACTGTCAAAACATTTTGCAGTCATGTTTTTCATCATATATTCATTCTGCTTTTAATTTGTCCTGTTACAGAGGTAATCATTTGCGCCTTTTTTTTTTTTTTTTCTTTGTCTTATATTTCTTTGACTTTACTAGGCTTTGGTATCAAGACATATTTGAAAAGAATATAGAGCATGCATGGCTGAGATTGAAACTCTATTACGGTGTTGCATAAATGTACCGGCAGTAACTGCAGCACTTGGAAAAGTTTCAAGTATCACTTCTAAATTACACTCTGATGCCTTATATTCATATGCGATTTTTGGAATATCTTTTGCTTGTCATGATCTAACACAACTGGCAAGAAATATCTTGGGTACCCTCGAAACTTGGGAGAGGGATGTATACAAGATGATTAGATGCTCAAGGAGTAATTATATATTAATTTTTTTGAGGTAGGGAGAGGTTGAATGATCCTCACCAGTTTAAAATAATTACATCTGAGGTTAGTTGTTCAAGTGGTTTGGGTGATGGATGGTCTTAGTGATGTGGGGCAGTAAGGACACCTGGTTACAGGGATGGCTACAGCAGCCTGGGATGACTGGCATGTAGATTGCCTTGAATACAAACTTCTCCCCCAATTCAGACTTTGGGATGCAACATTTGTGTGAAATATTCAATAACTTCTGTACCACCCATGAAAACCCTTTCTGAAAGCCATGATTATCTTCCTATACAGCTACATCATCAGAGAGTTTTGTTTTATACACCACTCATGTCTGTATCTTTCTAGAGAAGCCTTGCCCAAATGCTGAGCAGCAAAATTGATAGTGATGTGGAATGTTGAATAGACATGTTGCTTCTTATGTTCACTTATTTTCCTGATGTAACACAGTATTTGATGGTATTACAAGCAACATACACAGATGCCACTTCGCATTCTCTGTATTGAGGAGTAAAAAGAGGAATTTGCCTAACTTCCCTGTATTTATAGTTAAAAACAAACAAACAAAAAAACCAATAATAACAATAAAAAATAACACAACAACCAAAAACTAAACCCAAACAGACTTTGTGAAAATGAAATTTTAATGTCTGATAATTCCTTTGGTAACTCTGCTCTTCTGATGCATTGCTTTATAGGCCAGAAATACAAAGTTATGCCATTTTTAAGTCAGTTGCCATATTATCATTTATAGTAAAGTTGTGACATGACAACCCTTAACATGAAAGTCAGATTTTATTTTTTTTTTCTGGTGTACTATTTCAGGAGTCAAAGAATTTACAAAAATAGAAAATTTATAGACTTAATACAAACTTTAAAGCAAAATGCTCTAGGATGATCTGTGCTATCATAGTCATATCACTTCAGTTCCTTTAAAGGTGCAATTTTAATCATGGCCAAATGAACATTAAAATATGTTACTTTTCCTCACCAGCTAAAAAAAATGGGTATTTTTAGTGGAGATTAAGAAAAAAATCTTATTGAAAGGGTTTTTTTTTAATAAAAACTAAAAAAAATACAGTGAAGTTCTTAGTATTTCAGAAGTATTTTTACAAGAAATACAGTGGATGAAATTAAGTATTTTAAAACTTTTCCTCTAGTAATACACACTATCCGTTTATCTGCAATTATGACATTCTTGAGATAACGATAATCCATCACTAAAAATGTGATAATTAATATAGCACGTGAATATTCACTACAATTTTATTCTGTGCTTATCATCATATTAAACTAAGGGCATTCTAATAAATGCAAATGAATATTTCAAGTTTATTTTATATTTTTTTTAAATCTAGAAATCTGAGTGCTTTCTCATGTGTCTTTTAATATTAGGCTTTGCATTCATTTAATTTACCTTTTAATGTCTACACTGAAAACATTTACAGTCAGATTAGTAACTGCAATTATTAATTATCATTTATTAAGTCTCGACTCCTTAGTCAATGGACAGAAATAGGCACTTTGAGGGGGAAACTTGTGTTACTTACATTACGTATTTTTTCTTCAGTGAAATGGTTCAGGACCTTAAAGGCTGTTTCTCTCTGTTGGCTGTAAAATCTGCATAACAAGTTTAAACTGCACATGACTACATGGTACAAATATATTCTAGTCGATGGAATGCTGTCTGATTTTCCATGAGTGACATATTGTACGTAAAGATCTTTCTTTTTTTCTGTAAGTCAATAGATTTGGTTTTGTTTTTAAAAGGTTTCCTATTTTTGTTACTTTATATTATGAAATAACTAAATACGTTCTAGTTTTAGTGAGAAAAAAACCTGTTGCCGCAATTTTTCCTTTTCCCCAAGAATTTCTAAAATATAGTACTCAAAGATTAACAGAAATATTACTTCTTAAGTTCTTATTCTGCCAGTATTAGTGCACTTTTTTCTTACAAGAACTATTTTTCTATCTCTACATGTTCGCTGATATCTATTTGACATTTCCACTGCAAAGATGTTTGAAATTCTACATTCCAGGAAGCAATGATAGTAAACAATTTGGGAAAGTTAATAATACTTCTACTAATGATATTTTAATTTTGTTTGAGGCATTTATCTGATGAAACAATTTTTTTATTATTCAAACTATATACAAAAATAAATTCAGAAATTAATTAAGCTGCACATGACCTTGTTGCTTTATAGTACACTGCATACTGGATGAAAGATGTTTTGATGAGTTGCATTGATAGTTTCTAAAACTGAATATTTGTGAAACTTCCAGAGAAACACAGATCAGTACCTGAACAATTGAAAAATGAACTTCACTTGCAGTGCACAATATGGTTTAATTTAAAAAACTGTTTGAAATATTCTAATTTCTGAAACACTAATTCAGGCATTTGCTCTACATTGAAAAACTTACAAGCCCCAGGAGTTACTAGCTCTCTTCACTCTTAAGGCTACTGTATCTAATTTAGCCTAATTATTTTAAATTACATGGCATAAAAGGGATTTCCAGCATGACACGTGGAGAGAAATGGACACAGCTCCTATAACTTGTGAGTGTATAAAGGGCATAGAAATACTATTTGCCTGGACGTTACGCTACAAAGGCTGATGTTGGTTGGATATCTTCTATCTGAACGGTTGGTGAGCTTCAGAATTATCTTCCATTTGCCATCTGTTTCTGTTTAGATTTTCAGATGTATTAGCACAACTCCAAAGTGTGTCTTGTTATGTTGACCCATTGCACTGTAACTTACATGAATATGGAACAGAAAAGAGCTTCAATCAATAACTGGAATCAAAACAGCCATGAAAATCTGAATCCAGATGCTATCCACTCTATTGCTGTAAAATAAACTCTTGAACTCACTTTTAGCCTCCAGTTTTAAATCTTTGTCCCTTTAGATCCATCTTTTACTGTCCTTCAGATAAGTCAACCTGTAAAACATCAGGATTTACTCTGAAAATCCACATATACAGCAGGTCTATACAAGGCCTGTATATGACTCTTTTAATGACTTTTGTGGTAGATTGGACCCAACTTTCTACAGTTATGAGTCTGTAGTAAAAATAATTTAAGCTTTTTAATAATTCACACCATGTGGACTGAGAGAAAGTTCCTTAAAAAAATAAAGCGCTCTTGTCTTAGTTTCAGAATATGAACAGGGATATGAGCAGTAGCAAAATAAGCAAATATGTTTCTAATTGTGACCTTTAGCAATAAGTAAAAAGCGGATGAGGTAAACCACTAATGAAACCAGTATATTTTGGAACAATGAGTAGCTTTTATATTAGTTTTCCATATGTGTTGATTCAATTAGGGGTTCATCATTGGTTTTCTTGCGAATTGTCATTAGTGGTGGGTTGTTTTTTTTCCTATGGTCCAATAATCTTAGGCTGCTCTAGATTTATATTAATATTACAGGTAAACTTGATTAATTCTTAAGTTTGGAATTAAATCAACTTCTCTTTTTCTCTTTCTTATTCTGTCTCTTTCTATTTTATTTCCATGGAGTGTTCCAAAATATCTCACTTAGAAAGTTTGTAAATATTCAGATTTTATGTTACAAAAGAATATGCATCAAGCAACCACCTTTAACTTAATGAGACAGGAGCATTTTGTTCAGACAAGACTATGAGTTTTTCCAGAATCTGGCTACCAAGTCGGGGTCCTAGACTCTGAATGTTTCTGGAAATGCCAAGAGTTATAGACTGCATAACATTTAAGATATTGAGTATTTTATCGCAGTAATACTTGAAAAATAAGTGAAAAAATGCCAAAACAAAAACCAAAAAACAAACAACCCCCCCCCAAAAAAAACCCCATAAAACACAACCCCCTAGGCTAAGTATGTGTGTGTGTATCTGTATATGCAAATGCAGATATAGGTGTACATATATAAATCCTTACACTCTCCAAACAGCAAAATGAAACATATTGGACTTTGCAACCCTATAGCTTACTTTTACATGGCAGTGGCACTCAAAAGCCCTGGAGAAAGGGCTTCTTCGGCACCTTTTACATAGCAGTTTCATTGCTGTTCAAGCAGAAAAGCTACCTGAGCCCTGGTGGAAGAGGATTTGACATTGGCGCATTCCTGCCAAACTCTTCCGTGCTAGCAAGTTGGCATTTTCTACAAAAATGTGTTCAGAAGGTTTCTAGTTAGAAGACTGTCATGGTTTAACCCCAGCTGGCAACTAAGCACCATGCAGCTGCTTGCTCACTCTGTTACAGGTTATAGACACAACTTCTACCAATTTCAGCAGGAGTCTGAAGTGTCCATCTATACGCTTAAGGAGAATGAAGAAATAAAAGTGCTGGAATTTTGTAATTTACTTTTGTTGCTTGTGTAGCCCTCCTGCCAGGTGTCAGTGGTAGTAACCAGAACTGGGTTCAATAACATGTCTAGGGGACTCCTTCTGAAATAAATATGAATGGTGGTTTGGTCCCCAACCTAAACCACCAACATTTAGGAATTTAATAATCTAACCTTTTACAGGTGTTCCTTCTCCCCTTGTGAGCACGCAGGAGTTCAGAGAATATGAGCTACAAATATCTTTTATTTGAGAAAATACAATAAGTATATGGTTTCAAAAAGTAAGGAAAAGCCACACAGTGTGCTGGGGATATGACCAGCTTCACAGTTCCATGTATTAGTCATACAGCTCTTTATGGTGTAGTGCTCTTTCTACAGGAAAAATATCCAACATCAGCTGGGCCCTTGGAATGACTTTACAGCTCTTTTTCCTTCTGTAAGGTTTTTTCTTTTCTTCTTCTGAGATGTCAGATATAGCATTTGGGCTATTGCTTTTTGTTCTTAGGTGCTGCTGTTAGTCGGTGCCTATAATTCAACCCCTATAATATTAGTCATTGAAGAACCAGTCTTCTACACCACTGCCTGAATCTCCTGCTGAAAAAAATCTTACATAAAGAAATGGATGATTTGATGATGCTAAATAATGCTAAAGCAGGAGAAAATAAAATAATGAATGATGCAGAGAACAGCTCTAAGTACTTGTTTCTGTATAAGAACAGAGAACTGGTTAAGCCATAAAATGGTGTCCTGTTTTACGGAGTACAAGTCACTAAAATTGTTCTTTCATGTTCTGCTGAGTTGATAATTCCTGTTGGTTTTTTATTCAAAATCTTCATTAATTTTGTGGAAAAAAAATGTGCAGCCAATATTAAACCTTTTACTGCATGCTACAATGGGAAATTAAGCAGAAAGTATCAGTGAAAAAAAAGGAAAATTAGAACCAAGGTATTTTAAGAATCTAGAAATATCAGTCAAGAAATGATAAAAAAGGCTTCAGTGAGGCATGGATTCTAACACACAAAGGGAAAATTAATCGGAAATATGCACATGCAGCAAAACAGAAGATGCCCCAAACACTTGAAAAGAAAGAACAAAGAAATAGTATATTCCAAAGATGTTTAAATCAGCTAGGAATTCGTAGCATGGCATGATGGCTTAGGTAAAAGTGATACAGGTCTGCCTGCTTAGGAACGTCTCGTCATGTCACAGGGAGATGATAGTGCTTGAATATAAGTGATTAAGCTACAGCACAGGGACTATTCAAAAGGATGTAGACAAATTGGAAAGGACTTCACAGATGTGGAAGAAAATACATGGGGCCAGATGTTGATTGAGGAGGGATGTGCTTATGTTGGCTCACTTTAAAAATTAAATCCATACCCATACAGCATAAATCCGTAAGTACAAGGGGCAAAGAATTATTGTTTGCTGCAATACAGGGAAGTACAGTTAAAAGTGCATTAGAAGGGAGTTAAAATAAAATGAACAGCAGGGAATACCTCTCACAGTAAAATGATCCTCTGTGTGAGATGAAAGGAGCTTTTTCACCTGAGGTATTTAGGACATGATTGCATGGAGGGAAGTTGTCTTACACCCCCGTGGTTTTGTGGAGGTGAGAATCTGGGAATTTTGGACCATAATTCTACTCAAGATAAGAATGGCATTATTGCTCATAGGCATTGCTTAGGGAGCTTAGTGTTGTTCTGAAGCAGACTTGGGATGGCTTTTCTATGAGTTGAAACTCTCTCACCCTTGTTTATATAGTCTTGCGTGGCATTGAATTAACTGTTGATGTGAAAACAGCAGATCCATTAATTATTATGGAGGGTTTTTTTAATGTATAACCATTTTATCAGGTAATGGGAGTGACTGGGTTGCCATTTGAACCTGATGGACCTTGCGCTGGTGCAGAAATCCACACTTCTGCTTGTTATCAGCTGTTATTGTTAAAGCTACAGGCAAATGGCTGGGCTGTGGGGCTGGACCTGGCCCGTGGTGATGCTAACTGAACAGGGCATGGAAAACTGCCAGGCCTGACATGAAAAATTGCTGGATACACCAGATAACAATGTAAAAAGTTCATAAAAGTGCCAGACAGGGCTGTGAGGAATGGTTGGATTTAATAGGTAAAGGGGCATTATATGAGGAACAACCAAACTTCAGAGATAGTTGAATTATGTCTGGATTAGTAGCTACTAGTCCAATGTTTGGGGAGTAGTCCTGCACTTGATTTTCGCAACCTAATTACTAAAATAAACCAAATATGTTATTATGACCATACCACATGAGTTGAATCTTCTACCATGGTCAGGAAGCCTGGAGTACTAGGGGGGACTTTCCCAAACTATTGTCACCAAGATAGCACCCATTTCAGTCCCAACAGCACTGACATCTACTCACTGCTTTCTAACACTTATCAGTATAGGAGACATCTACATTAAAGCTATGTCTTTTCTGATTGCAAGGTAAATATGCCCTAAATATAAGGCTGAAGCCACAATTTGGTAGACTGAGTCTGCTTTTGATTTCAAAACGTCCTTAAGGATTTAGAATTTGGTTTCATTTGCATGCAACAGTGTTAGAAACATTTGTAAGTGCATTGTCTATGAAAAAGACGTCAGCAAGTGCAGTAACAGTAATAAGAATAATAGCAATAGCAACAGCAATAACAATAGGGATAGCAATAGCCATACTAATAAATTGAAGCATTATCCACCAGAACCACATAAATATCGAGGTGAATGTGCAAGATCACTGTAGCTTAGAGGCAAGAATTAAAAGAGTTAAATCACTGGGACAGAGCCTCATTTGATCATGCTTGTCTTTCATCAGTGTCCATCAACAATTTAATCTGTAAGGCTAAGCTCCATACACACATTTGCACCTCACTTAACTATTATGCCACTCTGGGAAGTCTGGTTAAGCTGAGTAAGGCTGTGAAAGAAGTTTTTATATGACTGACTGACATTTATACCTAGCATGTCCCACGGGCTTTATAAAGTACACTGTTTAGTGCCAGTAATGTTACATCTTGGTGGGTGAACATGAATCAGCCACGGTGAAAAAGAGAAATAGATTAAACCACAAGTTTGGAAACTAAATCCTATTTTTCTGGAAAGAATAATTTTGTCCTGGATTATCCTGGGGAGGATCAGTTGTCCTGGGGTTTCTTTCTTTTTTCCCTTAAAAAAAAAATATAAAATGTGCTGAGTTCTTTAACTTCCATTGGAAACCACATCAGAGCCGAGCAGAAGCAACCTTGTTTTTATCAGGATTTGATCTTAAGCAATCAGAGGAGATATCTGGATTACTGATCAGAGCTACTCCATTGCTCAGCATAACACATTTCTCTGTCTTCCATTTTGTAGTTCTTGGCCCTCATCCAGCTTAAAAGCCAACCATCCTGAAACAATTCTTTCTCTTTTTTCTTTCCATCGTTTTCTTTTTTTTTTTTTTTTAATGTTACAAAAATACAAACTATATGAATTTACAGTAAGAATCATGGCGTTATTTTAGAATTACCTCCACGTTCCTGGATCTGCATTCTGAAAGGGATGCCAATAATAGGTCTAATGTAAAGCCCCTGATATCTGTGAGGATCTTTCCACTGAGTACATTAAGCTTTAAATCAATTCCACTGGAGAAAGGTGCATGCCTTTGCTTTACACATTTATGCCTAGTCATAGTTTCTTAACTACTGCCTTTTGAAAATATGTCGGACGGCTGGCTTTGGAGGTGGAGGTTTGTCTGGATGCCATTCTGTTACAGACAAAGCCAGGAAAATCCTGAATGAGCTCCAGGAAGAGAGAAATTTGCCAAGACTCTAGCTGAAGCAGGCGGTTCCAATTTGTTTGGACACTATGTAATATGTGCATGAGAGCTTCTGAGGGAGCAGGGAAAAGGGAAAAAAGCACAAGATCCTCTAGCATGAGTGAATGTAACGTTTACTCTTATCTGTTTGAATATTTTGGTTCCACTAAAGTATGAAACAGATCCTTTTAAACAAAGTACTGACTGGTGATCGCCATGCAGTCATAGGGTGGTGTTAGGTTTTGGGTATCTTCACAACCTGTTGGCAAGAAGAGAAGGCAGATGCATTTGTATCCAGAAACAGGAAAACAACCAACATGGAGCTGAGTGAGCTACGTAGCTGTGTCAGAATAGTTCAGAGGTGGGTAATTACAGCTTAATTTTCAGGGTCAGTTTTGCTTAAAGCAGGTTTAGAGACTGTGGAAGTAACATGGATGCAGTGCTCTGGGTGGGTAAGGAGGGATACGCTGACTTCTGAGGCTGGCCAGCCTATAAACACTTTTTTTTTTGGCTATTCTATTTTAAAAAAAAAAAAAAAAAAAAAAAAAAGGCACTAAACATCTCAGAGGATTATTAATCCCTCTTAAAATAAATGTTCTGCATGTCTCAGGAACATCACTTTATAGTCCATCACTTTCCTTCTCCCTGTAGAGGAAATGTCAATATCTTGCTCAGATTTATCAGATGAGTTTAAGAGTCAAGGCTAGCCTTTGAGACATGCTCTGTTGGAATGTAATGAGGTATAATTAGCTCACTGTTTTCTGCCTCCTATTTTCACGTTTCCCTGGAACGATCCTTTGTGGTCTAATACAGGTAGGTATTAGAAGTATTTCTACAAAAGACAACACAGCCCCCAGAAAGTTGCGTTTGATTTGTTCTGGATCCTCTGAAAACTAAGCTCCTGCTGTGGAGAGCTTTCAAAGTACAACCACACGTGTCTGGTGAGTTCTGTTTGCCGTGGATGTACCGCTTTGGTGGAGTAGTAGAAGAGGAAGAGATGAGGACGGTGAGTTGACCATGTCAGCTGTGCAAAAGGATGTAACCAACTATATGAGTGAACACTAATCTAAACTCTGTAAGATCAAATTCAGTGTTTAGAAATGTGAAGTAATGAAATAGAGGATACAGCCCTCTTGACTATACATGTATTGCCACAAGGGGGTCTGAATTAGCTGTTATATCACTCAGGAAAAAAAAAAAAGTGTGAAGATGTTTGAATTTTGCTTAGAAACAATTGAGAAAGCAGATAAAATATGACAAACTTTCAGGAAAGAACAGAGAGGGGTCTGGGGGGTTGTTAGGTCTCTGACGTTCTTGAGCTTGGAATAGTGCATCATCCACTGCAAAGAAGTTGTTGATTAAATGAAGCAAAGTACAGGAAAAAAAAATAGCAAGGATAAGCAAAGCTATTAAAAGGCAAATTTAAGTAAATCAAGATAGCAATGACATCTCTATTTGTGTGGGAAAGAGGTACGTTATTCTGAAATGTTAAACTTGAATTTAGTGAGACTAATACTGGCATGAATTACCACTCAGTATAATGACTTAAGGTGGAATGTGTGTGAAAAAGTTGTAGAGAGGAAAATAAAAGTCTTCAGGAAGATACAGTGATAGTGATTTTGATTTTGTATGAACTAGCCTTATTTCCCCAATAAATGTTCTGAATTTCGGCAACTGATTTTTTATCAAGTTTATATTTAGCTTTAATTTTTCATGAAAAATCAAGAAGAAAAAAAAGAAAAAGAAAAAAAAAAAAGAAAGACACCCCCCCCAAATGATAAAATAAAAATATTAGAAATAAATTAAAATAAAGAAAAAAAGGAACAAAAAAAAGAAAAAAAAAAGAGGAGGGGGAAATAAAAAAAAAATCAAAGAAAAAAGTTTCAGACTTTTTTCAGAAAAAAACCCTGTCACTAAATTTCTCACAAAAAAATAATTGTGCTAAATTAGCTGTACGAGTTCGTTAGCCTAAGAAAAATGAATGAACATAGCAAAAGTTTTTCAGTGCACTAGAAAAAAGAATGCTCTTTTACAATTACTTGCTTCATTCAATGAAGGTAGTGGCCTCAGAAAAATCTGACACATACCTTCTTAAACATTGCCTACCCCTTTGAACTTCTAATCCTCAAAACTTTAATCAAGAATAAATTGTGCAACACTCACACAACAGTGCAGTAGCTGTGCTGAGCCCTGGAGACCCCCTCATTCCTTAGGCAGGGCACACTGTGGAGCAGACTGGCTATGAGGAACAGACTTTGTGCGATACTGGGGGAAAAAAGGATGGACAGGTAAAGCTGTAAAAAGAAACTAAATAAAATAAAAAAATAAAAAAAAACCTGTAATCATCTTAACACTGATTTTCAAAGTTAGCCTCATTGTTTTAATTCTTCCACAGGCCATGCTGAAAGATTCAGCATTGCACATACCAATAATTAGTCACAGGATACCAAAAATTCTTTTTTATTATTATTTTTTTCCTTCCCATTTCTGGTAACTTGTGGCTGACTCCATATGTGTTTATTGAAAGTAATTCATATTAGACATTTCAGCTCTTGCCCTGTCTGTGTATAAGTTTTTCTTCAAATGGACACTTAACTTGAGTTCAGCCTTGACCTCTTTATGTGATTTTAGTGTTTCATTTATCTAGCTGCAATGAATCTTGCACTAAAAGGAACAGAGCCTGAGGAAATACAAGATTTTATGAAGTCCAGATAGGGTATGCATACCCTGGCTTGCAATGAATTGCCATTTTCATGAGGGTTAGGAACAGAGCTTGAAGAATTTCATGAGCTTTGGCAGCATTCTTCATTGATGTTTTCTCAGTGCAAGTGATATATTGGAGATAATTTGTGTACTGTGTGTTCATTTTAAAGACTTTAATTCAGTTTGTATGAATCTACATATGGAAAACTATAGCTGCAGAGGAGTAAAATGTTATAGTGGATCAACTGAGATTTTAAAACACTATTGGAATACTACTTTTGTATGACTCTCACCCAATCTTCAAAACAACCCATCGACAGTCTTGACAACTATTGATGGGGAAGTCTTCAGGAAAGGCCTTTTCTAGTGTCTAGTACAATGAAGTCCTGGTTTTGTCCAGTGTGTCTCTATGCTACTATAATAATGTGTTGAAAAAAAAACAACAACAAAACCCACCTGTCTCTGTAAATGTTGTGTATCTAGAAGTGTATCTATCAATAGATTAAAAGCTCCCTTCAGGATGCTCACTCTGCCTTAGCAGAAAAAGTGTCATGTACTTCACGCCACACAACACCTTGTGGCATAAATGAGATACTCTGAAAGACATAGATTGGAGGAAGAAGGTGTGTGAATGCCATTATAGCCAGGGCCAGACGCGAAGCAGAAGGGCTAACAAGTGCCATGTCTGCACCACATTGCAGAATGTTGTTGCAGAACAATCTTATTTCTCCCTGCTCCTGGCCCACGCAGCCAACGGTGTTGCTTCTCGCCCCATGTATTCCATCTCTGTGTGAGAGGTCGTCATGGCAGTCCACTCAGTACAAGCCAGCTAATTGCTTATAATCAAGAGGAGTTCTTCTAACTGCAAAGGCAGAGGTTTGTGCTTTAGGTCTTACCACATAGACAAGAGAAAATGGTATGGGGGAAAATAATTCAGAAGCCTGAGGAAGAGACAGCAAGATATCATTGAGTAATTTTTATTTTTTTTTTTTTTTAAGTTTAAGACTTAAAAATTGTGTAGGAATGAGAAAAAACAGGACCGTAAAACAGAAACAAAATTATGCCTGGGAAATAAGGAAGGGAAGAAGGGGTTAGTGAATAAATTACCAGGAAATGGAACTTGCATAAAAAGCCTGGATGATGCCATGTAGTGATAACAAGGTAAAACACCTTAAAAATGAGCATAGTGCAGAGACTACGCCATGAGACACGTCAGCAAAAGGCTGATGGAGGGATGCAGGTCAGAACGCTTGCTGGGTTCTGAGCAGAGGTGTGATGAATCTGAGCCCCTTCGGTCAAACCACCAATATCTCTTGGAGACCGAGTTGAATTTGGAATAAGGTCCAACCCTCAAGTTTTCCATTTTGGTTCCAAAATAAGATTTGGCAATTCTAAACAGGAAAGGGTTTATTTTCTTCTCTACTCCAACCAGGAAAAAGTCAAAATGTGGATGCCACAGTGGGGAACAATTGGTTCGTAGGAAAAAGAGAATAATTTGGTAGAAACTGCAAGTAGAAAAGGTCAAAACAAGAAACCTCTATGGGAACTCAGGCAGTAACAGGCCACTAACTTATGAATGGGGAGAGAGAGGCAAATGTTATGTTAAAGAAACTGAACTTCCTGTGCTTTTAAGTTGTGGTCGTAGCAAAATCTGGACTTACTAAATAGGTTGCATTTGCCGTGTAGGGTTCCATGACATAAATAAAATGACACATGTAACATGCCACTCTGAAATGTGAAATTATTGTAGAATGAGAATTTGAACAATGAGAAACAGCTTCCATGTCCACTTGAAACTTCCTGTGTAAAAAGGCCACAAGATTTGTTTTAGTTTTGTCTTCTTTAACAGTTACACATAAATAGGCCAAACAGTCATAATCGAAGTTCCTTGTTCTGTAAACTCCAGCAGCTTCACATATGCAAAATTTATTAAGTAGAGTGAAGAAAGAATTATACATTAAGATTTATATTTACAGAAATACCAATATCATTACTTAAAGGACCAAAAGAATTTTCCCCTGATGACATCAAAGAAGTGGATCTTCAAAGAGAAAGAGAATTCCTATATGTAGTAAAATGGAGGGAATCCCAATTATTAGCTCTCAGAGCCTAGTACAGTTCAGCAGAGCTATGCTAATGCAAAATAGTGAGAAACTAGCCATTAATATCTCTTTCCCTTTGCAGCTCTCTGTCCTGTAAGAATTACAGAAAAGTACATTACTGTTGAAAAATACATAAACCCCTACTGAAATATGTATTTCATGACATTTAACTAAGCTTGTGGAAGTCCCACCTTGTAATATAATAAAAACTACTGCTTGTTCTGCCTTTGCCATCCATAAATCTCAAACCACCTTTCTGGAGGGCAGTATCATTGCCTTTTGACAGATGGTGAGACTATGGAGTAATAAAATAAAGCAAGTTACCCAAGATCACCTGATCACCTCCAAAAAACCACCAGCTTCTTCTGTTTGGAAACCATATCAGAAAACATAGAGGGGCAAGGCTGCAGGGGTACTCTGAAGCCTTGCTCTCTGCAGAATTATTTTGAGGATTTCTGCAACTTTGTGGTGGAGGTATAGAGTGGTATGTCTACATTTGGACTGAGAGAAAAAGCTCTGCTCCTCTATACAGACTAGACCCATCCTGGTATTCTGGATTTCAGTCACTTTAATGGAAAAGAAATATGTTTAAAGGGGACTGCTGAAGGAGGAAGAGGGGGAGGATTAGGTACATGCAACCTAAAACATAATAACCTGCTTTGTATACTTTTCCACTCTTAAACCTGAGCTTTAGGGGTTTTGATGCAACTAACTTGTGGCAAGAGAGCAACAACCCGAGTTTATCAGCACTGCTGAGAAGCACAGTAATAAGTCACTACAGAAATATTTATTACCTACCGGTAACCACTGGTAATTGCTGAAAAAACAACCCAAAAGACATGTCTATGCTCTTGCTGGAACGACTCACCATGATGTAATTCCCTAAGCACCTCCACTAGGAGACAGTAGTAAAAACTTATGAACATGTTCTCCCTGTTAACATTCTTTCCTTCTCTCCTTAATATAGCTGAAAAAAATAGCAGCCTACACTTGTAAATCCTCTACAAAACAAAATCACTTGTTTCATGTGGGCACAGCAATGCAGAAGGACACTTTAGAAGGTCCTGTAATCTGTGAGCATACTGCAATTATTTCACATTCTGTTTTCAAGGAGTTTAATTCACAAATGTTTACTTGGTTTAGTGTTCAAACACTTTAATACAGGAACAGACCCATTTCTGCAACTGCTGGCATTGTCAAGCTGATAAAAACAAGCTTCTGGTGGAATAATGCTAAGCCCCTGTTTCAGGTAATATTCACCCAATATTTGGGAAAGATCTGAATAACTTAATGCATCTTTTGCAGCAGCAAGAAATGACTAAAAATTAGGCTGAGGTTTCGTGAGGTGCTGTGAGCCAGCGTTGCAGCTCACCGCTGCCAAGAGGGAAGCCCCACCGCCTCCAGCCCACAGCTGAAGTTACACAAGGATTTTAGCCAGGATGCCCAGAAATCAAACGCAGGCACTCCCTATTGCCCACCCCGCGCCGGGGAGGGGGAGCAATGACACCTCCTCGGTTTCAGCACTGCCGAACTATCAGATTGGCCAAGATTTGGGTGAAATTGCAGCTGCAGAACCTGGCCTGCTACCTCTCATAGGCAAACTATTGTCCTAACAGGGCAAGAAGGCTTTAATTACCATCCCTCCTCCCCCCTCCTCTTCCCCCACAGCACACTTAGCAATTCCCAGCTCATCTGGCTAGTTTCAAACCTGTATTTACACCAACCGGTTAGTTTTCTTCTATTATCTTGCAGACTATTTAAACCATCTGGTTTTCCTCTAGCATGTCTTAGACCCCTGACCCTAGTGATCTCTACATTTGAAGTTCATCCATGTCTGAAGTAACTGCTTTCAGAGGTGACAATCCCAATTATCGCTGGCTGCTGCAGGCACGGTCCCAGATCATGCAGTGTGGTGACACGATGCCTGTGCATCTTCTCCCCTCCACCACCTCCTGCCACGTTTCAGTCAGAGCTGTATGAGCCCTGCTATACACAGTGCAGGGCTGGTGAATATTCACATTGTGTAACCTCAAAAACAATCTTGACTTCTAGTGCAATTTATTTCTCCTACACCATTAATCTACCTACAAAATTGTGATCTTTTTTCCAGGAACAGCCTAGCAATAGAGAGTGCCTGGGTTTGGTTTCTAGGGATTCTTGCTAAAATTCTTATGTGACACCATCTCAGGCCTTCACCCAGAAACCTGGGAAAATAAATTGCCCTGTCTGGGTGTTCAGAATGAGAAGCACTTCCTCATTTAAAAAACATAAGTTTGCATAAAGGGAGTTAGATGAACAGAGTCCTACCTGGGGGGAGACCCTCTAAAACATTATCTGGCGAAACTTAAGTAATCAATTGAAGGAGAGACCGCTGTCCCCAGGGCCCAGCCCTGGCCCTGAACTCTTCCTACGGCAGGCAGCAAGGGACGGCCAAGGTTATGGACACTCTCCTCCCCACTCTGGTTACATCCAACACACACAACTCATTATCCATGCTCAAAACCCAATTTGAGGGCATTCTAAATCTCCTGGCCCAAGTCAGAGGTACCCTGTAGCGGTGTGTGGGCTATCCAGGATCATACAAGACAGGTTATTGAAACATAGGCAGCCTGGGAGCAGGGATGAGACGTTCTGGCAGTGTAGCAGTCTGCTTTCCAATATTCCATTTTTACTCCCTTACAACATCCTACATCCTTCTCCCCACAAATTTATTGCTTACAAAAAAACCCACACAGATTTGCTGGACATAAATGTGCTCATTCAGCATGTAACCTGTAATTCTGGTACTGCTAGACAGAGCTTGATCTAAGGCACACACAGAATAACTTCCACAGGGGTAGCAGAGATATGCCATGTAGGCATCTCCACCACTGTTTTCAGGGAGTGACCACCAAGCCTAGAAGGTTGGCACCACCCTCTTAAGGGTTGTGTGGTTTATGTTGGTTTTTCTACCCATCCTCAACAAGAAGACCAGGCTTCTCGTAGCAGAGAGGAGGTGTCCATGAAATCCCTAGGTTGACAGCTGCTCCAGGTGGGCTGCATCACTCCACAGCCAGCTCACCGAAACTCTTCCAGCTGCCATATCATCTCCTCTTGCTTCCCATTATAGACACAATTCTGCCACCAGTCTGTTGCCAAAGTGTCAGTTCCCCTGCAACATCAGTAGCCTCATGGGGCAGTTCTTACAATTTCTTATCAGACATCCTGTGTGAAATATTGACTGAATATTAGGGTGTTTTTGAACAAGAAACTTGAAGTATTTAGTTTGCTGAGATGCAGGCTACAAACTGAATTATTTCACTAAAGGGAGGATACGGATCCAGCTTCTAAAGATATTCTGGGTTTTTTTTCTGTTTGGGTTTTTTTTGTTTTGTTTTGTGTTGTTGGTAGGTTTTTTTGTTTGTTTTGTTTTGTTTTTTAATTCTGCCTATATTTTCCTGAAGAAGGCATTCTCTACATCCTGTAACTCAGGTAAATCTCATTATAATAGTATGTGAAGGAAAAGCCCTTTTCTGGCCCAGGAGAAAATAAAAGGAAAATCAAAGGGGTTTTTTGCCAAAAGGAAAAAAGTGAGAATATTTCCATACAAGGTCACAGTTACCTAAATAAATCACAGCCAGCTTCACGCTCCAGACTTTATTTATATTTTGAGCCAGGGAACATCTGTTTAGTAGTGGGTGGTCATGTAACAGTTTCATAGACAACAGAGCCATCCTAACACTCTTGGAGATGTCAGGAAGGGACTTATCCTGCAGTCAGTGAGTTGTAGAGATGTAAATGAGAGGAGACTCAGCCCCACCATTCTGGAAGGTTCTCTTCTCAGAAGCCAAATAAAACTACATGCCAGGAACTACATGGCAAAAGACAGATCTCCCAGGAAAATGCTTATTTAAAATACAAAAGCCAAGCCAAAACCCCGTGGCAGTTCCTCAAGAATAACTGCAGTAATTTCTGCGTATATAGTTGAGAAAGGCTCAAGACATGCCAACTACTTCTCAAGGTAGCAGAGTGCTACCTCCCACTGACTCACAATAGTTGGATGAGGAGCACAGAGAAGGCACAGACCCTGCTGGTTTTTACCTGTATTTTACACGGAGAAGTCACCTTGATAAAGAAATAGGACAGAAATTGAAAACTGTAGTTTTAGATGTGGAGATAACTGAGAGCACAGACATTATTAGAGCTAAGCAGTATTATTCTCCGCAGCCTGTTGCTCACAGGTGGCACTTGTAGATTTGTTGACTTTGCTGACTGTTGAGGGACCCCTGGGCAACTGTAACTCTGATCTTTTGTGCACGCACCCTGCCCCTTTCCACAGCACTCAAGGAACCAAGGACACAGTCCCCAGCTCTGGGTGAGATGCTGCAGGAAATGGAAGAGGAGGTCATTGCTGAACGCCTCCTTCTGTGTATGTGAAGTGCCTCGTTTATATGTCAGATTATGTATCTTCTTTCATTTAGACTCATTTCCTGAAAGCGTATGTCTACTGATTTCAGTTCAGAAGGTCAGAGAATACAGGGGGAGGGCAGAAATGATGCCTGTAACAGAGCTGCCTTTTGCTCTAAATTATTTGTTGAAAGCCTCTTCTGGGATATAAATATCCTGATCCTTGGTCCGGTCCTTTCTCTTCCTGAAGGCATGAGATCCAGCTCTGCTTCCTGTCAAAGACTGTCTGCGTATTTTTCATTAAATTGTCTTTGATTAAACAAACTATTTGGCAAATAGTAAAAAAGCCATTTTCCATCTCTTTCGCCTCAGGTGAATGTCTCAGCTACCAGGCTAAAGAGTGGGGCTCTCCCATGCCAAAGCTGAGCCAGGGTACCCTTTCCTACCTCATGAGAAGTGCAGGCATTGAGAGCATCTAATTCCAGCAAGCCTGTTGCTGTTAGATGGACAGTAGGGTTGTGCATTAGAATCCATTCTGTTGCCTTTGAAAACTGGAAGTCCATTTCGTATGAGGCAACTCCATCAGCAGTCTGAAAAAATGCTTCTAGATTGAAGGAGAACCCCTCACTTTCTGAGGATCCTAAAAATTTAGGTGTGAAAAGGACCACAACCTGCTCAGTGTTGTGAGGCCTGGGACATTCTGCTACTGCCAGAATCAGAATTTAAGACTTTTGATGAACTTTAGATGTCTTCTGACTTTAGGTGCAGGCAACTCCTGTATAGAAATTATAAGCCTCATTAATCCTGAACTCTTGCTTCCTTTCTTTTGTGTGCCTAAGAAACTTCATTAAGAGAGAAGAGAAAGCCAACAATGTAGCTTCCTAAATTGGGGGAGCAATGAAAAATGCATACCTGTGAAACTCTCATTGTGCTGAAGGAATTCTAGGACATGGAAAAAAGGGAACTTTGCTATGAAAAGAAAAATATTTGCCCATTTTTTATGTTTCCTTTGCTGTTTCAGTTACCTGGATATGAATGGGCCTTATTGAAAAATTAATAACAAGAGCTTACATGGGAAATATCCATAGGATTTTGTATATAAACCATTCTTGTCTAAAGGGCCTGATAAAACAGCTGGTAGATATTAAGGACCAACATTCCCTGTACATAATAAATAAGTACTATGGTATCCTACCATGGTATCCTAGAACACTGTAGTAGCATTGTTTTGGGCTGCATGACCATAATCTCAGTTCTTATAAACGTACCTACCAATGCTAATTTAAACTGGTTGAGGATCAGGCATACAGAGTGGGGGGTTTGCCTTAGTTCTCTCCAATCTGAAATGCCATGATTATTGATAGGAACAGGATGTGACTCGCTCCAGCTCCTTTAGATACCTACCTAGGCTCAGCTGCCTGCTAGCAGTGCCTGCTTCTCACCATTGACCACCAAGGCACCCCAGGGTGACCAGCTCAGATACAGGCATCTGTGCTGTGGTGCCTTTCGCTGTTAGTGGAAGAAATGGCAGTAGGAATTCACTGAGGCAATTGAATCAGAGCCATCATTTCCAAGAAGTCCAGCAAAAGGTGGGTAAGCACTGTTTAAGTTCTACTTAAACCTCAAAGTAGACAGCCGGTGCACACATGAGCTCACACACAGGAACTCTGCACTTGAGATCTTTTCAGTACTATACAAGTAGCCCTTCTCTCCTGTCTGTGTAGGCGTTTAACATGTGATATTACATACCATTGTTGTGATAACAGGGATTTTTCATCTGCTGTAGCCAAGTTTCAATAACCCAGGAGTGGCAGCATGACAAAATCACCCCCGACATACACTGGCGTGGTTATACCGGGGCTGATTTTGGCCCTCTGCATGTCAGACAGAAGTTTGTAATAAGGATTCCTTGTTCACTTCTCTGACAATCTGCTTCAACCTTTCTCAGAAATAACTGCTAACGGCAGATTCTCTCCCACTGCTCAGCTTCTCTTTTTCTTTTAAACTGAACCAGACCTGACAGACAATGTAAAAACCCTCAAAGTAACTAATCCATTTCCAAAAGATACCTCAGACCGTACAGTAGCCTGGGATTCTGTTTTGAATAAACCCGTGCTCATGCTCTTTGCAACTGAGTATTTCTAATGTAAGTGCCTGTGAGGAGGAGGAGGGGAGAGAGGCTCATTAATAATCATGATGGTTTCAGCATTGCATAACTTGGTCCATTTGATCATCCGCCCTGCTTTATCAGGTTTGTTTCATCGCGGTTTGCTTGTGTCTGTACCGTTCCCATATTAGGGAGCTTTAGTTCCTGGGAGCTTTCATGCTGTCCCCACTTCGAGCACTGTAAAACGGCGGCCTGCTGTTTTAATCACGCCTCTCTTTTTCCAGTGTTGTTTGCGCCCTGGTACAACCCATCTGCCTTGAATCTAGTGCTCCACTGGGGCTGCACACATCTGCCAGCCAGACTACCTTCGTACACAATTACTCAATCCACCGTAAGGCTCTTTAATAGGAAACAAGTGTGACAACGGCAAGCCCTTTTTTCTCTCGCTCTCCCTCTCTCTTTCCCTCTCTCCCCCTCTCCCTTTTTATATTTTTTTTTTCCTTCGAACCTCATAGTCAAACCGCCCTAATAGAGATGAAGCTTGATAGATCCACCCAGGTGGAGGTGAAATGGTAGAGCCTCAAGCGTAATAGATGCCGTGCTCTTGTGCTGAAGTTCAGCGCAGTGTCCTGAAGGGCTGTCTAGCAGCAGTGAGATGGGTTGCTCTTTGCACGGTTAAAAAGTCAATGAGCTTCCTCCAGCTTACATGTATGACTAATTTAGAAAGCAACCTGGATCTAGGTGAGCGCTGCAGAACTGTCTCTTCTCTTCAGTGCACGGACAAAGCACAGCACACAGTAAGTGGAAAATTTGTGTTTACTTATTTTACTTGGGAATTAATTAACTGTGTTTACTTTTGAGGGAATCCTCTAAAGGCTGGTGCAGAAATGAAGCAGAATAATGTTTGCATGCGGATCCCCTGTGTATTTCTTCATGTTTCATTTTACACCGTGCCCTTGTCCTGCCACTTCAGCCTCGTTGCTCAGACCATACAGCTGGTCTGAAACAGCTTTCTTATCTAAAACCGAGCTATATAATGATGTCAGTAACACATAGGTCCATTTCTTTATTAAGCTATGTGCCTGTACAATATCTGATTATTAAGAAGAAGAAGAAGGGTTTAATCATCTTTATTACAAAATGCATAAATGAAAGTTTTTAAATTAAGAAAGTAAAATACTCCAAACCTTTTTTTTTTCTTTCTTTTTTTTGGGGGGTGGGGGGGTAGGGGGGGGTGGCGGGGAGTGGAGCGGTGCAGGGAGATAAAGGAGGGAAAGGAGGAAGCAATAATTAGAAATGTTAGGCATTAAAAAATAGAAGTCATTTAACCTGAAAAAGAAAGCTGTGTTATTTTGTTTACTAAACCATTGATTCAAACATACTGAGAATGTTGCCAAACTATTAGCTAACTGTACCAGTTACAGTGATAGTAAACTCTGAAACAAAAAAAGAAGGTCGCTTGTCTAAAATGCAAAAGGCATATTAGAACCAGATGTACAGAATCTCAACTTCGGATCCTCAGCCTTTCATGCTTGTTTAAAGCAGCCTTAAAATTGCCTTTACTTTGCGTTTACAACTTCAGATTTGCTGTTAAACTGCGCTTGAACTTGAAGTCAAGATTTGATCTTAGCACACACATATTCTTCAAGCCTCCTATCAGAGATTTACTTTGCTATTGGGAGTCTGTTTACTACTGTACTGTATATCCTGAAGCACATTAACAAGCTTGCTGTGATGGACTTTCAGGTGGAATGTCAGCCAGTGTAAAACAATGTGTCTGTTGCATGTACAAAATGTTCCGTCTGAGAAATAAACACATGCAGTATAAAAAGGACTTGCCGGCATCTCAAGTAGATGATGACACAGTGTAAGAATGCGTACCAGAAATATGTCTGAATTTATTTTCTGGAGGATCCAATGAGATGACACTTCTCACTTTAGATTTAATTTATTCTGAACTATTACCCAGGTTGGTGGCTGTTGTCAACACTGGAAGTGGAACAAATGAGTCTGTGCAGTTACGCCTATAAAACGCTTTCAGTAGTTTTCTTTCTGCAGAAGAGTTATCTTCTTCTCTCTTGGACAGACAAGTATATATGGTCCTTTTAATTAGCCACGGCTTTAGGCTGCTACATTTATCCTTTGTGCATGATAGCCATTAACTTACTTCTGCTGCTGAAAAACATCCAGTCTGTTAACAAAGCTTCTAAATATGGCAATTTAAAAGGGATGAAGTTGGTTTAGGAAGGGAAAACAACCATCTCAGGAATATTTAGACTTGTAGTTGCTGGCATCACACAGCGGTCAACGTCTACCCCCTACAGGGAGAGAATTTAATTTCATTATGCTTCCCCTACTGCAGGAACACTGTAGTAGTTCAGGTCATACGCTCGAGTAGTGCAGCTATTCTCTGGCTCCAACAACTGCCCTGTAATGGAAAGGTCGGACTGTGATTAACAGAAAGTCATTTTCGAAGAACTAATAAGTAACAGAACTAATAAACAGCAATAGGCACTTTCTCTCTTAAATTTAACCCAGTGGAAAATGGCTTTTAGACTTTAAACGCCATAATCAGCAGCGCCTTTCTTTCACAGTTGCAAAGTGCAAATGTGAATTCACAAGAAATTCTGGCTTACTTTGTGTCAGGCACATAATGTATGTCTCTTGAACACAACTTTGCAACCATTCATACGTGATAATACTATGTAAAAGATAGTTCTAGATATTGCAGTTCAGCTGTGAGGTTAAGGTACAACCAAAGAGGTGGTAGGGGTATTGGGGTACATTTTCCCTATCATACTCACATCAGCTGTTCTGCCAACATCTAGATCCAAACAAATTACTCTGCTTTTCCCAGTCTAACAAACTTGAGCGGCACTTTCAATGCAACTCATTGCTCTGTAAGGCTTTTAAAGACAGGAACAAAAAAGAGTGAAGTTGCTACCAAGTGGTAAGTTTCTGTTTACGTAATCACACCTGACAAAAGATGTCCTGGTCTGCTTGTCAATTTAATCCAAGAAAACTAAAAAAAGGGTCATGTGTTTTGATCATACGTACTGTGCAACTATTGGGGTTTGATATATTTATTTAAATTTAGACATTCTGCATTTGCATGTAAGTTACAATATCATCTGCTCTTCTGCATTGCATTTTTGCAATAGAACAACTTCTAAGTATCTTGAATAATCACCGGGTGATACCTTTTCACCCCATGTGTTTATTATGACTGTGAGTTTTGAGCATGTGCAGTGTAACTACTACATCTACTTCTTTTCTCTCTTCCTCATCTTTCTGATAAACATGCACATGTACACACATGTACTCACAAGAAATGTCATGTTCTATGCTTTCCCCCCACTTGGAAATGGAGCTTTGGCTCTTCAAGACCTCTTCTCATGGCTTCAGTGCCTAAAATAATTTGAACATGAAAAATATGGCATTGCCATATTATAGAGCCTATTCCTGACCTCAGCCACAACTCATGAGTGTAACACAGTTCTGGGTTTACACATAAAACTGATTATCATTGCCCTTACCCAAACAAAAGAAAGTAGCAATATGTCGAGCAACAGCATTTACTTCTGATATTAGTTAGTGCTGACAGTGTACTTTAAAGCAATGTGTCAGTTGCTGAAATTATTATACCAGCCACTTTTACAATTAATTTGGGTTGTGTGTGGGGAAAAAAAAAATAATATCCAGATCTAAAAGTACAAGTTATTCATCTAAATGTACAGATCTAAGTTTGTCTTCATTGGGCCTTTTGTTCAAATGCATGAGTACAGCCCTAGGAGGCTTAGTTTAAGCACAGACATTTGAGATTTGTGGCTATATTAGTTCCATGTTCAACCATGAGCCCAATGGCAAATTGTTGGTTACACTTAAGATTTATAATGGAAGCATAGTGTCTAACACTTCAGTAATCTATAGTAATAAAAAAAATGTTAATTAATCAGTAGTCATTTTGAAAATATTTTGTTAATAGACCTAATTAGACCATATTGTTTACTAACAAAACTTCACTGAAGACACAAATATTGAGCAAGTCTTTTTTCTTTCTATAGCTAATATATATATTTCTACAGAAGGCTTTAATTTTACTCCCATTTGCTAGTGTAGTGGGAGCTATAGGTATTGTATGACACAATGAATCCTGTATTATCTTCTTTGATACTATTACTCATGGCTGCTAAAGATTTAATGAGTCTTAAACTGAAAAAGATGTAGAAAAAGTGCTTATAGGCATAACAATATGTTACTGATGAGCATCAAAAGATTACCAGGACATTAGCTAGGGTTACAGGAAAACCTCAAATCATGTATGTTCCACCAATCCAAAATATTTTCCATAAGCAATCACTGAAGAAAATTTCACTTCATCCTTATTATTATTCTTTATATATAGCATCAATTCTAAGCTAGTTTAGATCTTTGTTCTGCTAAGGCCAAGTACTGCAAGTCTAGTTAGGAAGCATTGCTAGCGCTGTTTACATTGAACTTGCACCATTCAGCTTTGTAAATTGTACTTTCTGAAGTCCTGTGAGTTTAGATAGAAATGAACATGATTTGGTTTTCGTTCTTACGTTAAGTATCAATGCTGCTTTGATGCAGGGCATTTTAGGTACTGCCATGGAAGCTAAGCCTTTGATCTAGAAAGCTTATGTCCAGCGATAATTAGGATTTGATAGTGAATGACTGACACATACTTTTGAAATAATGTTTAATACTGTGTAAGTCTGATTTAAAGATAAATCTGGTTACAATAAAAGATTTCATGCTGGTGTCAATAAAACTAAACTATCTCAATTTAAAAAAAAAAAAAGTTTTCCAACATTTCTGGCATCAAAATGAAAGTCTTAAAATACCATAAAGCTGTTTTTTTTTCTGGTTATTTAACTCGGTGGTATCACAGTAAAAAGGTGATGATTTGTTGATTTTTAATAATTTTGTTCTTAATATATGGACTTGCAGATGTTCACACAAAGTGCTTGTATGAAATAATGCTGTCATTCTGATTCATCATTCTGATACTCCAGCACCAGTTTGTCAAGTGGGCTTCCTCACAGTTACTAGTAGGCTGGTCTTCAAATGGGGTGAGCAGCCTAGATGCTGATGGCAGTAAGTGCAAATATTGAGGAATAATGGAAGGAAAACTGCAGAAAATAATGCTTTTCTAGGGCCAAACTGTGTATTACCCCCTTCTTCCTATGAGGCATTGGAGTGCAAATGTTATTAAAACAAAGAGCAAAGGAGTGCATTTTAAGAGCAACATGCCTCTGTCCTTGTTCTAAAAATGTGAGTTCACTTGAAATGATTAATGGGAAAGGCTTTCGTTTTTTTTTTTCTTTTACTGCTGTTCTTTAAAGGGTGATAAAGATATATGAACCCCATGATATGCACAAATCCCATGCACAAATGACTGCAAGTTTGATTCAGTAGCTTATACTCTGGTGTAAAACCTCAGAAAACAGTGGTAAGGAAATAATGAATCAGAATAACTTATTTTTCATTTTTTTTTTCTTTTAAATTTAGGAGTGAGAAAAAGATTCAACTAGACAACAATAGGATAGTTTTGTGGGTTTTTTTCCCTAAAAATCTTATTTTGGATTTACTATATTAAATTAAACTCAGGTGTTATTTTGTTTGCTTCCTTGGATTTAACAGCAGGGCTCACTTTCTATTTTGAATGGTTTTAAAGTAACACCAGCTACATGTTTTGTTACTCTGACAACTTTGAAATTAAAACCCTGTAAAATTGGGACAAATTGGCCAACAATACTGCACACAGGAAGGTTTGAGGTCAAAAATGTGTTTGTTAAATTTCCAGAAGGTTGTGCTGGACTTTAAAAGCTCCATGAATGTAAACCAGTCTTTAAAATATCAGCACAGAAAATTCACATGGTGCATATCACAGATGTGTGTCATACCTGTATAATAACATTAGTGTTACCCTCAAAATTTACATTGGAGAAAATGAAAGAAACATGCATTGTACAAAGTAATGTGATTTCTACTGGAAGTTTTTTTACCTCAGTAGGTTTTCCCACAGTGAAAATAGACCCTTCCATCTGGAGAACTGGTATGTGCTACAGATTCAGTAATGGTGTTTTTTAAATCATAGACATTATGCATCCACACAAACTTAGATTTTCTTTTCAGTGCTGTGGCAACATGATCAAAACCTAAAAAAGAAATATTAAAAATGAAACAAAAAGTCCCCAAACAAACAAACAAACAAACCTCCAAACAAAACCCAAACCTGTTTTTCTAAATCATATTCTAAAAAATTCCTAAAGAACCAGTTTATTACTAAGCCCAAATACATTCCTGTTCCAATGTAAGTCTCGTAGTTGACTCAGTGAGGATGGTGCCTGACATATCTACTGTCCCAGTCGAGGTTTTGCAGAGTACAAAAGGATCTTGGTAAAGACACGAAAGTTACAGACAAGCATGTCACCAGCTGCCACCTCTGTCCCACGCAGTCTTCCAACAACATCCCAAACAGTTTTCCTAGCCCAACCTACCCTATCACAAAATGAGACATCCACCTCATGATCCCAGGCATCGTGCTTGAAAAACACCACTTAAGCAGCTGGTTATATTTTTCAGAATTTTCAGAAAATTCAGAATATTTCACGTGCATCAAGATGAAACCTGAACAAAATAATAGTCATATTTTAGGGCCATAGAGATGCCACATGAAGGCTTACGACTCTGCAAGCCAAATAATACACGGAATAGGTGTGAATAGAGGCTGAGGGCATTGGTTAGCAGAGTTTTGCTCTGTAGGGAAAAGGCAAAGCCCATTTCCACCTGCCTCAATCAGCAAAACAGAAAGACTCATCCCCAACAGATTGTCCATTGGTCATTGCACAGCTGAAAAGTGATACAGTGCCACAGTGTTGATTTATAACAAGGATAGGATAGGACAGGACAGGACAGGAGTTACAGGGGTTATTCTGCTTGAAAGGTAATCACACTTGTAAGCTTATTAGTGGGGAAAAAACCCACCCTTAGTTTAATAGAGATGGTGTTCATTTCCCTTTGATGAAGCAGAGATTTGAGAAGGATGTGCAGATGGCCAGTGCCGCAGAGAACAGCTCTCTCAGGGCTCCTCATGCATCCGCAAGGACACAGTATGCCAGCAAAGCCTGATGGTCCACAAATCAGTGCTTCCATGGCCTCACAGGCCAAAATTCAACAAGCTGACGAATCTACCTGTGAGGTGGCAGGGATATACCAAGCAAAGCCCTGTTTGTTATTTCAAGGAATTAGTCGTGGTTCCTCAGTTCACCCATTTGTCCTGTTACAAGCAATTCCATGCGAGTGACCTGACTTGGCCACCATTTTAGCAGACAGAAAAGATTCATTGCCACCCCTAGTGAGCTGCCCCGTTACCGCTGCAATGGCTGCTGTCACACCAGGGTCAGGGCACATGGTGGGGTGCTGTGGGAAAGCAGACGCAGCTGATGCCCATGCTGTACCACCTCTCTGAAACAACAGACAACTGCGTCTCCAGCGAGGAAATCCTGCCAAAACTCACACTGGCTTCCACAGCGCTTGGATATAACATAGGGTTTTGATTTAGCACCTTTATGAAGAGTTAAATTTATATATACTTGCATTCATAAAAGAATACGTCAATCACACTTCACATTATTAGGTTTAAGATATTGTAGGCTACAAATTTACCTATTGTTAGCATTTACCAGTATTTTCATGACCAATCACAAATTTGATGAGGGATGACAACACCCATTCACAGCAATTAATACAAATCTCACAGAAATCATGATTTTATGAACCTGATAATCTCCAGTGTTTTGAATTTGTTTGGGTTTAAAAATGCCAGTGGCTACTTGTCAAACTTCATTTGTAAATCAAAATTGTTTTTTGGTTCTACACCTGCAAAACAAGTGTTTGAAACTTGTAAACTACTTTATGGATATATTTTTTTGGCCTTCAAATAGGGTGGAAAGAGTCCAAGACAATTTTTTACGGCTGAATTATAAACACTTGGAAAATGGAGTTTGCAATGAAAATGCTGACACAGCTTTAATTATTGTGGCATGAATGATTTTATTATACACTATCCACAGTGTCTATACACACAAAGTACATGCTCTAGTGTTCTAATATTTCATTTAAGAAAAAAGCAATTACTTAGCAGATGTAGAGAGCTAAGCATAAATAGGCTAAACCAATACCTTTATGCTGTTTGAAAACCTATATGGAATGTTATTACCACATAAAAGGGTTTATACTTTAGAAGACTCAAAGGTACAGAGAACCAGCTAAAGCAATAAACTGCTCTGGTATACTTAATTAAAAAGCTTCAAGTTACTGAAGTCAATTGAAAAACAGAAGGTTTGATTCTTTAAGGTAATTTTGTCCTCTTCTGCTAAGTGCTTATCAAGTGTTAAAGAATTAAAATGCCGTCCCAGCAGTTTAAATAGAGAATAATTTGCTTTTCTTCTATTGAAGGCAATTCTTCATGCTGTCAACTTAGACACATGTAATAAAACGGGCAATGTGGATGTAATTGGGTGACATGGTTGGATTTAATTTACCTTCAATTAACTGGAATTGTAGAAGAAACTGGGAAATCCGTATTGAGACATTTCAGAAAATATTTTTTTTTTATTTCAATCTTTTTACATAAAGCTCCAACTCTTTGCAAAGAAAAGTGGAGAACATTGCTAAAATATATTCCTAGTTTATAAGCAGAGAATTTCAGAGTGGGTTTTGACTCAGTTGTGTGAAAGACCAACCTCCAAACTGGCTTTGTTAGTGAAACCAGGAACATTATGAAAAAGAATGGATATCTCTGAATTATGTTTCTATATTCTAGTTTTAGTGCTGTTGTGCATGATTCATTTCAGAGAAGTGAGTGCTTTTTTCTTTTTTTTCTTTTTTTCTTCATCTTTTTTTTTTCTTTTTTCTTTTTTCTTTTTTCTTTTTTCTTTTTTCTTTTTTCTTTTTTATTTTTTATTTTTTCTTTTTTC
>JAVJGJ010000057.1:68011733-68025858 GCA_035590215.1 Microhierax caerulescens | reverse complement strand
CACCAGGGCAGAGCAGAGGGGCAGGATCCCCTCCCTTGACCTGCTGGCCAGTCCTCCTAATGCACCCCAGGATCCCTTTGGCACCTTGGCCATGAGGACACACTGCTGGCCCACGGGCAACTTGCTGCCCACCAGCACTGCCAGGTTCAGCACTTCCAACTCCCAGCAATCTCACAAAGCTGAGTGAAACATAACAGTAGTTGAAGATTTAATTGTGTGTGGACAAACTATTTCATTCTTATGTTCAAAGTGGTCACCTGTCAATGTCTGATTCCCTCCTACATGCTATTTAAGACAAAAGAAAAAACCAAACAAACACAAAAAAAGCCACCAAAACCCCTAACTGCCTTGTCTGAGTGTCCTCTAGCTCTATAATCCATTACATAGTTCCAGCTTCATGGCCGTTAGCTTAACAAGCATCTGTACATGTTCCTCTAGTAACACCAACGGGAGAAAGAAAATATGTGACAGTGTCTAAAGATTTATTTCTGAAATCACGCTTCCCATTTGCTTGCATAAATAGTCAAAGGGAGTGATGAGTGACCCCTTGCTCCGAGTTCAAGCAAGTTACGAAAGACAAAGAAAAATGGTACCACTGCACTGACAGATGAACTCCCCGTTTGTCAATACAGCTTCATTGAAAAAACAGGTAACAGCCTTGGTAACATCTCTGAGAAACTTCTGTATAAGCTTCGGCCCCCAGCACCTGTGCTTTGTTTATAACTACTACAGAAATTAGTAATAATACAGGCTTTGCACATTCTCAAGAACTAATTTCATTGCTAATGGATTGTCATAAACTACTGCTAAATTGTAGCACACAGTATTGACAAAGAAGGATGAAATAGTGAAAGAGCAATAACAAAGGTGTACAATGAGGGTTAATACCTTATATCTGAATCATAGAATCACATGAAAATAAACTACATGAAAACCACAGAATTGTTATGCCTCAAAGTATCAAATCCCTCTGAAACTTAGAAAAGGCAAACTAAGGCTTAAAAATATGGCAGATTCAACACTAGGGGTTTGGGGTTTTTTTATGTCCCATTTCTACTCTAACCTAAAATTCAGATAGTCAGATTAATCAGAAAAGGTATTACAAATTGATATATTATGAATTGCACTCAGCTGGTTGACAAAGCCTCCTGCATCTCTGACTGTTACAACAGAGGAAGGTAGGAGGAAAGAATCGGTTTGCTCCCACCGTTGGTTCCAAACACTTTCCTTTCTCTACTATTTCTTTCATCTATTGTTGATGAGTTCAGTCCATATCTCCTCAATCCTTTCCACATTTATCAGTCCTACCCAGTATGAAACTAGGAAAGATGTGAGGACATACCTCAAGGGTGGAACTGAGGCAACAGCAGTTACCTCAAAGCCTGGTTATAATGCATTACCGTCACCTGGCCCAGCCAATTGTCCACCCATTGCTGGTGAAGTTTTCAAAGCATTCTGAAACCCTCAAACGTCCTTTGCCACCTCACCGCTCATGACACCAGCCTGCAGTTCTTTCCGCTGCAGTTACGTACGTCACGGCAAGGAGAGGCAGACACAGAAGGATTGAGGGTCAATGTTGTAGGCTATTTTGTCAGATAATGATTTCAGTTCTAGTCTAGAATGGCAACAGATCCATCCCACTAGCATGGCCTTTGCTTCTGTGGAAGCAATTCTGGTCTCTTTCCAGTTCCCAGGGTACATGTGGCTGCATTTCAGATCAGGACCATTACATGAGGTGTGCTCAGTCCACCTCCCCCTGACACCTCTCTGCCTGTGCTGTACCCCTTGAGCAGCACGTGAAGCTGCTCAGATGTTCTTGGTTCCTGAGGCTGCTGAGGGAGTTGGGCAGCCCCACTTCTCCCCAGCTTATGAGCTTCTGTCCCACCTGTTGACTTGACATTTAACCATTTATTTTCCTGATGTAGTGCACTGATATATTCTGTTGCCTGCCATTATCTAACAAAAGGAGTCTTATTCCTGGGGTCATAAAAAAAATGGTGTGTCCATAACTGGAACTCTGGTAGCATTGCTGCTTTCAATCTCTCTTCCACTGGATATACGTATAATCCATCCCTTAGAATGACACTCTTGTGGCAGTGTTTGCACTGTACTGCTCCCGTGCTGTGTGTTTTACAAGCACCTTTACTTTCCATGCTTTGCAAAAGCTTTAGGAGCCCCCACACCAAGTGGCGGGAAAAAGGATGTATAAAGGCTTTAACTTTTCATGGGAGTTAAGCAAGCAAGATTAGCGTGGGCTGCTAAAACAAAGATACAACCTAGATGGATAATCTTATTTTGCAAAGAGTCTTTGATCTGAGACCAGTTTCACCTTGCAGTCTTTTAACTTAACACTTGCCACTCCTAAAAATTTTATGTGGTTTTTTTTGGGGGTTGTTTTGGTTTTTTGTTTTTTTTTTCCTGAGCATTTTGGTTTTTCAGAAACATCATAGGATCAAGCTGGGAGGAAAGAAATAGTTGTAATTATTTGAACCGCATCCATGGTGGATGCCATGTTATAGGAAATTAAGGACTGTGGAGAGAATAATCGTGGCCCCCCATCACAGGTTAATTCCCAGGTCTCTACCATGTGCTGTGGGGTGGCAGAGCTCAGTGCTGAAAGTGAGGATCCAGGGAATCAGCAGCAGAGCGAAAAAAGTAGGAGACTCATCATGCACAGAAAAGGTAGGGCATTTCAGCTTTCTTCAGTGCAGGCCCTAGACGTACAACTGACGGAGTAAACCAGTGAAGTTCGCTGTTAAGATCCTAAAGTCACCATATCTGAGTATCAATGTAGAGTCTGGAGAAGACCTGAGCTGGGATACTGTGATCTGAACACATTAATTTGTTATTCTAATGCCACATTTTAAGAGAAGATAGAAGAATACATTAGGTTGCAATGTTAAGTTAGGAGAGCTTTATGTCTGACTAGTAGAGCAGGACACACTAGCCCTCATGTTGCCATAAAGGTGGACAAGATTGTCTTTTCTGGTTCTCAATCTGCTGCTCCAGTGGGGAGGCAAGATATTGCCCCTTTCTTATCGACATGACCAGTACCCCAGGAGTCTAAAATAAAATACTGAGCAGTACTGAAGAAAACAAAGCTTCGTGCAGAAGTTGTAGTGATAATACAAAGGGAGAGGAGGTGACTATCCAACTCAAATCTGCATTTTGGCTCTCCCTCTAACCCCTCGCTCCTCTTCCCTCGCTGCAGTACTGAGGACTTGTGATTTCCAAGTGTTTCAGGTCCCTGCAGCTCCCTGACCTTGTGCACTGCATATGGAAATGTGAAGAGAAGCTGTGGTGCTAGGCAATGCCAAAGCGTACGTGCTTATCTTATCTTTGATAGTCCCACAATATGGGTCATGACCTTGTCACTTGATGCAGCGTGTGGGGGAGCAAGGCTGTCAGGCAGCACTGGGTTGTGGCTGCTCCTTGACTCGCTGCAAGCCTCGCAGTTACAAAGCAAGAACTGGTGGCCCAGTAAAATATGTCATGTATTTACCACAGACAACAACTGGAAAAAACAGAACACAAGAAGATAAAAAGTTTAGCGGTTTTATCACGTAACTATTACTTATATTACTCTCACCTCTACTCTGCCCCCAAACAGATATCTTTGTCTAAACCTCAAATATATTTATCCTTAGTATTTTTAATATTGTTAATAAAATATTAGTAGTCATGTCTAATTTTACTTTTTTTACTCCAGTAATTTTTAAACCTATGTATTTTTTATTCGATACACATATATAATGCATCATCTTATCAGTGAGTAGATTCCTTTTTATTTTCTTGTTTGTGCCATTTTGACATGTTTGATTTTTAATTATTTTTAAATGACAAATAAAAAGCATAACAGACTGTCTACAAAACAGTCATTTTTTATACATATGGTAAAATTCAAAGCAATGTAAAAATGGTCAGATTCTGTTAAAGACATCTCTTTTTTAAATGCATTTAATTCTTTTCATCCTACTCTGGGGTCAGCCCAGCCAAGACACATCTTCATTTGATAGCCTTAACCTAAATCACCTTTGTGGTTAACCTCTGATAGCCTTTTTGGCCTCTGTTTAGAGCTTCATATCAGACCTGTCCATTCCTTTAAATACACCCTGATCCATGTCTCTATTTTTGTATATGAAACACCCCAGAAATTAACTTTCAATCTCTGTACATTCAGTTCAAAGATGTAAACTTGACAGGATTGTTAATTTGCTGATGCTTCATACATACAAGTAGAAAGGAAGTTGCAGGAAAGCTAAGGAGACAATATAGGAAAGAAAGTATTTGTATTTAAAAGGAAAAAAAAAAAAGGGGGAAAAAAAGAGAACAATTTTAAATACATTAATCTACATAATTTTGAACAGTGTGCTAATTTTTTTACCTTTTTGAAGTTTTCTTTAGGATCCTCCCCCTTCTGAGTCTGAAAGTGAAGTCTGATAAGAAGGAAACAATCTTTCTTTGAACCCAGCTGAATTTGCACATAATAATATCTGATTTAAATCTAGCTGTAATGTCACCAAACAAACCATAACCTTGCCCTTCCCATAATACTGGGATTCTTTTTGTCCTTTCTCCATGACTGAATGTTATGTTTCTGTTTTGCACGATATATCTTTTCAGCTGGCCTTCATGAACATACCCCTGAACTCTTCCGTAACTGATTTACCAGACTACAGCCCTCTGTGGTGCTTTCTGGGGTGATGCTGTGGCCATACTCATATTGAACCACTGGTCTGGGTGTATCCGAGATCACCAAAGTGGTATGTCCCTGTTAAGCATCACAGTGTTTATGTGCAGAAAAAAATCTCAGTTCTGAAAGCTGATTTGCGTCAGCCCCATGTCATGCTGGGTCAAGTGTCAGCCTGATGTTGTTGCCATGTTTCAGAGCTGCCACACGCTCAAGTGGGTCATTCATATCCACATTCTGATATGCTGTTTACATATAGATGTAGCCTCAGGACCTAACAAAGTCTGGGGCAGAGCAGGTGGCTCAGCTAGATGTCCTGACTCACAGCCTTGTGCTCTGGTTCCTCTCTTCCATAGATCCGGCTGTTTCTAGCTTTCCTTCAAGGATCTCAGCTAAAAATTATTGACGTTAAAATAAAGAATCCCACTGGCATCTGTGGGCTGTAGGTCAGTTCCAACGTGAATAGATTTGGTTTTCAGTATTTGTGTTGTATTATTCCATATTAAAAACACATTTCTTTTTTTTCCTTTTTTTTTTTTTTTTTTTTTCTTCTCTCTTCCATGCATCCATTTTTTGTATTTTCTCTCTGCTGACACAATACTGGCTGAGGCTGAGGAGTACCGTGCCTTCTCCAGATAGGTCACTACAAGAGCAGCAATGCAGAGCTCTGGATGTCTTTGAGATGACATTGGCAGCCCGCTGGCCCTAGTCACACACAGGAAGGTAGAGCAGCGTTTCCTTCCTGAAAACATAATACCAAAGACCGTGCAGAGTAAGCACCGTGTGTTCTCATGCAGGCAGAAATAACACAACACTGTATTGAGTGCTTCAAGGAGGATGATTCCCTCTCTTGTTGTTTGGATTCTGGCAGTCCAAAACAGCCAGTTGCAATCTTGCCTTAAGTTTGAGACTTCTACTCTTTACTGAGAGCTTGCTTCCAGCCATATATAAGATTCATAGTGTTCATATTTCACACTGCATTTGTTAGGTACATGCCATACCATAAATCACCTGGAACAGAAACAATACCACGTGGTGAACTGAAGATCTTTAAAATGAACTGTTCATAAATGAACTGCAGACCATGGCTTATTTCCTGGGCGGTGGCGGGGGGTGGGGGTGGGGGATTGTGAACATTTTTTAATTAAGGAAGACATGAACATTTCCTGTTCTCTTCATGAATAGACAAAAGGGGAAGGATACTAGAGAAGCCAGCTTTTGCAAATTTTGGTATGCTTAAAGTTATCAAATTTATAAATACTTGTTACATTCTCTGTGTAAACAGCATTAAAAAGAAATGTTGTGCATGAATCAAAAAATACGCTTGTTTCACTCTATTTTCATAAAGGTTTGATCATCCATCCTGTTTACAAATAGCTTTGTTAATCATTGCAATCTGAGAATTCAGTGACATTTTAGTATAAATAGTTTACAGGTCTAAGCTCTTCCCTAGACCTGGTTCTTATAAACAGCTTGCCTAATTACCTTTCAAGTGTTCTTCTATCTTCTGATTAATGAAAGATCTATCTTATGGCTAACACACTAGTTCTTTCAAACCTAATGACAAATAAAGAAAACAAAATTCTAATAGACATCCTAATGTCACAGAAACTCACTTATTGTAGTCTAAAAGGGACTTGAGCACACAGTTTACAGACATACCTGTTTCTTTTTTTTATTTCAGTTGAAGTTAAGCAGGTGCTTCTGTGAATATGCGTTTTTCTGAGTAAAATCGCTTTTTCTTTTCCTTTTTTCTTTTTTTTTTTTTTTTTCCCACAGAATCACAGTGCTGCCAGTTGACCAAACCAGAATTATCTCCATTGTGACATTATTTCAATATAGGGTAGATCTATTACTGTGCCCCTGACAGCTGACAAGCCAGGCTAGACATAATCAGAGTGGTCACCACATAGGCAGGATGGTCACCATCATAGCAGTTGATACTGTGCATCCATATGATTTTTGGTCATATATTTAGGTAGACAGGAAAATAGAGGGAAATTAAATGAAGTGATGCAGTTCAGAGGGCAAAATAAGACAAAGAGGACAAGAAATATGGGATGAAACTGGTAAGGAAGGGAGTTAGAGCAAATAGGTAGACAAAAACTGATACACATTCATTCTCAATACAGGGGACCTAACGAGGTCAGTAAAGTTACATGCAGTCTTGGATTAAAAGTTTTTTAGAGTTGATCAAAACACAACACTTGTGGCTTCACTGAAGACAGGTGCTATTTCTTCCCAATTAAAAAAAAAAAAAATCATCTTCCTAAGCACAGTTATATCACTGCCACTGCAAAGAGAAAATATAGCCTTATTCTGGCTGTGTTTTTGAGGTGACATTGGCAAAATACAAGTTTTTCTTCTGAATATTGGGTACCTGTAGAATTTGGAAACCCGAGATTTCCAAGGCCAGCTATGTGAGTTGTCTCTACTGATGCAAAACCTTACAAATCCAAATGAATATTTGCTTGCTGAGATGTAAGATGGACTTTGATCCTTTGTTTATTCTTCTGAGATAGTTCCTTTATATAAAGTATATGTTTTTATGCAAACTGCTGTGAATTCAACTCAAAGTATCTGTGTTTATTCAAGTAAAAATGTGCCAATACCTGTCTTGCCCAGTCTGACCCCAGTTCAAAACTCTAATCTACATTCTCCCCAGCATGTTTGCTTTCTTCCCCTCCACTTTAGTAACTTTGAAACAGCAAATAACCAGAGTTTCATGGAAAGCATCAAGCTCCATAATAACTTTAATACTTTAATACTAATAACTTTATCTCTCAGCATAAGGGACACTTCCAGGACTTCTTTTCTTTAAGATCATTAGAAATATTTGCCAGTAGAGGAAACAGTCTCTAAAACATCTAATCTGAACGTGGCTTCAATTAAAAAGAAAGTCAACTCAGTTTCTTCTTCAGTGGTGACTTTTGGTCTTGAAGCTCCTCTGTCTTTCAGTTCTTTTTTGGCTAGCAGCAGAAAGGTATTACGTGTAAGATGAGATAAAAAGTTTAATATTTCTCTTTATTGTAAACAAACATAGTATCAGAATACTATATGGCATCTCTTTTTGTATAATTGAAAGCTGTTGAAACTAGCTTACTTATTGGAAAGTGCTCTTTCTTCATGATAATACATCCCATGTACATGATTCTTGCCTTCCCAAAAGGAGAAAATGATGAAAAATAGAGGGATAATTGAGAGGAAGGAGATATGGTGGTAAGAGACTAAAGCTGCTTATCAAACAGTACCAAAGAAAGCATTTTTTTTGGTGAGTGAGGAGAATGTTGTTTTGCAATTTGACAGTTAGATAAATCATTAATGATTAGGAATTTCTTTGGTGATGTATAAAACACTGGTGTGTCTGCACGTGAGCCATGCACATAGCCACTCACTCGGTCACTCTGAATATGCCCTTTAGCTAAGGACTCAGAGGCTGATCCCGATCAAACTGTAGTGCTGAGAATCCTGAATTACTCCTTCAGTGCTGGAAGAGTTATTGTAGATGTTCTCTGTCATAACATAACAAAAACTTAGACCAGTGTGAAAAAAAAAAAAATCACTTAAAGCAAACATATTCTGAAAGCATAATGCTTGTTTTATTTTATGAAAAAAAAACAGTTGCCAGAAATTGGTAGCAACATTCAGAGTTCAGCATAAATGCTTTTCACTTACTGATCTGCAGTACAGCAAATTTGCTTATAAATAACTATCAGATCTATTACTGAATTTACTCTAATTGCTCTTCGGAAAAAAAAAAAAAAAGTGTCATTAATTATCAAGGCCAAAGTCTTAATATATTACAACACTTTCTGAAGACTTTGTTTTCTAGACAAAGGAGTAAAAAATATATTTTAAAATAAGTTGGATTAATGCATGGTGTAATTGAAAACGCATGCTATGACATGGAAATGAGTCTGCTTGCTTGTGGTTGAACCCACTTGGAGAAGCTACAGCCGTGTCTGCTTAAGGCTAGAAACTACATTAGTATGAAGTAGTGGAAACGGAAGGCCCATATGTACTTAGATTAATAAATAGTCTCCAAATAGGTTTATGTCTGGCATATTCAAGAGTATATGGGAAATGTACTTACAATATGTGAGATGTCCTAATTGATGTCATAATAATAAAACAAACTAGAGAAAAAATGTCTAATAATGCATTTACTGTCTAAAGCACTGGTGGTGATGTAGTGCAATAGAGTGTTTTTAAGTCAGATGTGAATAAATAGAGAAATTATATATTTCAGAATAGTCATTTCCTATGTTGCTATCACAGAATTTTGCTTCCCTTAATAAAACCAATTCAGGCTTAAGTGACACTCCACACTGAATGTTATTAATTGTGTGTTTCCTGAATTGACTCCATCTATGTTTAAATATTAATGTTTGAGTGTGTTTTATTTACATAAGTTCCTTTTTTTTTTTTTTTCCTATGGAAAAGCACATTACCATACCAAGCACAGAACCTCTCAAATGCTGAAAAGTACAGACTGATAAATGAATTTGAAATGATGACTGTTGGATATGACTGAGACCAGGAAATTAAGATGATATCTTACCAAGACCCTGTTGTTTCAATTATGAGCACGTCAGCACTGGTTCAAAGTATGGCTATGAACAAGAAAGAAGCCTATGCAGTGGGATTCAACCTGTTTTTTGTTGTCTGCTTTTTATGTAGACAGAGAACATTTTAGTACCATATAAACCGGATTCATTCACACCTTGCATTCCAGTACTTTTGCTACCTTGCTGAAAAATATGCTGCCTGCTTAGCAACCATAACATGAACTTGAAAAAGTTTGATATTCAAGTTCCAGGTGAAGGCTCTGTTCATGAAAAAAATATAGATTTCTCTTTATAAACTGGTCTAACTGGATCTGGAAGTAACTGAGAGAGAATAAGTAGGAGAAAAAAGTGTCATTTTCAAAATCTTTTTGTAATTATGAATGTATTATTGCTCTATGCACAGAAAATATTCTTTTTGGTTTCTGAATACAGCCTGGGGACTGGAGTGTTTACTTTAAAATCTCTTTATAACTGAATACATTCAAATGTTTACATGTTTTATTATATAACACTAAAGGCACTGAATATTGTTTATATTTGAGTTGTAGAAATGGAGTTTCTGTGGTGTTATCTTTAAAAATGACATTTTCTTTTTTTAAAAAAAAATACCCTCTTCAGTCAATCAAAAATCCTTTACCTTCTTCATCACAATAGATATATTCTTGTATTTTTACCCACGTGGGCTCAAAGTTTGTTTTCTGATTACTATTACAATGTGTTCCACACATAATGGTCCCGATACTGGGAACATCTAATTTTCTGCACCTTGTCTGACTGGCCACCAGAGTCAAGCAGATTTCCTTGTGAAGTGATACATTCCCAGCTGGATATGTCAGGAAGGACTCTGGTTTGTATAGCTGGTCATAGTCCAACTCAAATACATATTACTTATTTCAAGTGCTCTCCCTTTATGAGGCAATATGAATTCCAGTTCAAGTCAGTGGCAAAACTCCCATTGACTTTCACAGAAAAGGGTTAAAGTCTATAATATGTATTAAATTCCTCGTTCTGGTAGTCAGCTTAGAACTGCAGGGTGGGCTCAGGAATACATTGTACTAAAAACCCACCCCTGTCAACCGTGAGAGAAAAGAAAAATATATTTTATAAAAGATGCTGCAAAATCTTTTCTTCAGTTGGAGATATGCCTGTCATTAAATCAGTGCTGTATGAAAATGCTTGTTACATGTGAGGGGGATTAACCTCCCTGCTTACGAGCAAAGGGGAAGCTCAGTAGCACATACAAACATCTGCCTTTCTCTCCACCGCCCAATTATTCACTATTTTTCTGACAACATGGGAAGCACAATGCTAAGAAAAATTTGAATCAGTGATTTAACCCCAGTATTGAACTTTCATTAGATTGCTAAGATAATGAGAAATGTTTTCAGAATGCCAATCTGCATTACTTTGTTTTCTTACTATTTTTATATTGTCAAGCCATGGGGTGGGTAGGAACACTAGAATGCTGCTCCCGACTAAATAACCATAAATACATCCATACAGAGAGGAAACAAAAAAGTAGACTTAAGACAGCAATTATGGCTTTACCTATCAAAGCAATTTCACTGAAAATTCCAGGGCCAAAATAATTGTCAAATTACAGGGCGTGCAAACACCATTATTCCACCAGTATTGGGGTCATTCTCGTGCATAGGAGTGATGTAGGCCAGGGTAATGGGAGATACCATAGTTTACATTCATTGTTAATTCATCGCTAATATGAGATGAACATGAAAAAATCAACTGTGTCTGGAGAATACAAAAGAAAAAAAAAATAAATCTGCCTGTCCCCAGACTTGCAATTTCTAGTCTTTCTTCTTTCCTGTGTATCTCAGGTACTATCTCATCTATTTATTTATTTATTTGTTTGTTTATTTTTTGTATCACTTCAAAACAAGAAACTGGGCTGGTTTAATTGCCCACCCCATTGGCTCTAATAGTAAACTGTGGTAGATAAAGTCCTGATTTCTTTTAAGATGCTTGTATTTTATGTTTCATAAAAGATACATTAACAAAGATGGTAAATTCTGCTTAAATGCAAAAGGGTGTTTAAAATTTTGAAAGAGAAAAAGAGTTTGGAGAAAATAAAAATCTTATCTGTTGTTTGCTCTTCTCTCCAACTTTTTTCATTCAAAGGTTGATTTTTTGCCCTCCTGTGAAATTTAACACAGAACTAAAATTGCTGAAAAAAAATTCTTTTAAAATGTGCTTTGAGATTCTATCATCTCTTAGAAGTTGTGTTTGTGTTCTGTGGAGTTCGTGTGTTCCTGTCCTTACCTGAAGTTCTCTTATTCACAGCTTTCAAATTGCCCACCCAGTCTTCAGTGAATGCAAAGAGCTTAAAGAGCTGTGTCAAACAGCCTGGTTACGAGCAAGGCCAATGTTATGTTGTCTATAGGGTGATACACTATGTCTTGTCATAAAAACAGAAGTTGTAATATGATAAATTCCTGAATGGTAGCCAGAAGAATATGAAAATTAAAAAAAAAAAAAAAAAAGAGCAACAAAAAAAAAAACCCTGGAAAAAAGCAGGTAAATAGAGATAATATTTCTAAGACAGAATTTGGCCAAAATTATATGAGACAAATGTCTTTGTCTTATTTTTGTTGTGCTCTTTAAAGAGGGGTAAATTTTATGGCCTTAAATTCTTTGTAACAGTTTAAAAGAAAATAAGTTGACCACAGCATATTTTGACACCTTTTGTAGGTCCGGAAGGCTCTTCTGGAAAATAAATTGCATGGAAAGAGTAACCTTTAGCTGGACAACTGCTTCCTTGATTTCAGAGGGCTCTAGCACTTGGGGCATCGCAGTTGTGGAATATTACTTTCAGCATACCTGTTCACCTTAATAAGGCTGCTTTCACCGAATAAATTTTGGAGATCAGAGGGAACATCTTAGCACATGCAGAATTACAGCTTACATACGTCTCTAGATCTTAAACCCCTTTAAGACCCCAGGAGCATTTATATTGACTTCAGAGTACTTTCCCTCTGAGCTTGCTTTGGTGCATTGTCTAGAAGTTCATGAAGCATCAACAAGTTCAAATTTCCTTGACATTTTTGCAGGGTTTGTGTCAAGAAGCAAACTGCATTCTAACAAAGTGCCTTTGTTTGGTTCTTTTTTATTTCTGCCTTTTTAAAATGAAATGAAAATAAAAGTTGAGGTAGGTCTGAGACAGGACTGGCAATTCTACATTTCTCTGTGGCTGTTACAGCACATTGCAAATAGGTAGTGTTTAGCACATAGGTGATATAAGAAAATATATATGACTTCTCTTTTGTCCCTTGAAGTATAATGGGGGATTTTTAAAGATATATATAAATATCAGTCATTTACATCAGGCTCATCTGGCTCTAGATGTGAAAGAATCTCCCAGACAGGATTTTTTTTTCAGTTCAAGGGGTCTGTCACTATGTTTTGAAACTCTTAACAGACAACTTCTAAGGGAAGGAGGAGAAATCTCTGCTCCCTTGTAAATTACATCAAGTGGGTGGATCACCTATGTTATTTGCCTCTCAGTTAAGCTGAAGAGGCAAGCTGCCTTCAGATAACCTACACAGAGGAAGGAGCTTGAGGGGGACTTCCAAGTGACAAGCACCGTTACTAATAAATTGTCTCAGAATGTAAAAATGTGACCTTCTCAGGTGGTTCAGTCGCAGTGTTTGCAAACTGTGACCAAGTATCGGATTCTTGCATTTTTGCTGAGCGCTCGCTGTGGAACAATACAGGGCTGCAACTCCTCGCTCCGGCTCTGATTGTATAGACCGTAATTAAGGATTTGGACAAGGATGAATGGCAAAGAATGCCACTGTGCAATTGGCTGTAACCAATGTGACCTAAACTGATCCTTTATCTGGGGGGAAAAAAGAAAAAAAAAAAGGGGGGGAAAAAAAAAAAGCGAAGGAGGGAAAAAAATGACCTCTTGTACCCCGTCCATGATCCGTGTACGTAGTTAGCACGGACTCCCCTGCCAGGCTTTTCATCGCTGTGCTTTTAAAACCATTAGCTTGCTTTGTAGTCTTAGCAAGACATACATTTTTGAGCTATCATAAATGAAATCTTAGAAGATACCTTTCAACATATGCCAGGCACAGTTAAAAAAGAAAAAGACCATTACGGTTCTTTAAAGAAGGGAGGGAAAAAACCTCAGGGTGAAATGGCGCAGACATTTTGTAGAATATGGAAAGTTTGAAAGAAGTTAACATAAAGGGACACAAGAAAACGTGGTTGCATTATACAGAGAGGAGGCAACCTGGACAGGCTATAGTTTTAATAGGATTCTTTCCCCCTATAGATTACTTTTCATCTTCTGTGGTAGGACAGGTGATGCCTCTTTGATTCCCACTAACTTCCTCGTGATATACTTTTCTGTAATAAAAATCAGAATACATTACCAAAGGGTGGTCTGGTATAGTTTGGCTGTTATCTGCTGTCGTAGGAGAAAACATATGACTGGAAAGAATGTATATCTCAATTTATTTAGGAAAAATTGGGTTTACAATTTTTCCAGTGAAAGTTTTATGTGGCATTTGGATAGCACTATGTGGAACAGATTCAGACTCCCATATCCCAGATTTCCTCAGTATATGGAGTGACGTGCCAAGACTCTACCTGAAGCTGGATCTCTGAGTCTAAACTTAGACCAGACATAGAACCTTTATGCTTGTGCTCATTTTGGCTGGGTTAGAGTTAATTTTCTTCATAGTAGCTGGCATGGGGTTTGTGTTTTGGATTTGTGCTGAAAAGTGTTGATAACACAGGGGTGGTTTATCTATTGCCAAGCAGCGCTTACACAGAACCAAGGGCTTTTCTGCTCCTCACCCCACCCCACCCAGTGAGCAGGCGGGGGGGGGGGGGGGGGGGCCCC
>JAVJGJ010000057.1:68001446-68011633 GCA_035590215.1 Microhierax caerulescens | reverse complement strand
GCCGGGGGGGGGGGGGGGGTGGGGGCACAAGGAACAGGGAAGGGGACTCTGACCCAAGGGATATCCCATACCACATGGCATACTGCTCAGTATATAAAGCTGGGGGAAGAAGAGGGAAGGGGGGGAACACATTTGGAGTGAGGTCTTCCCAAGTAACTGGTACACGTGATGGAGCCTTGCTTTCCTGGAGATGGTTGAACACCTGCCTGCCCACGGGAAGTCTTTATGTCAGCCTGTGAGTTTTCTCACTTTCACTCTTCCAGTTCTCTCCCATATCCCACTGGGAGGGAGGGAGTGAGTGTCTGCATGCGGCTGGGTTGCAGACTGGGGTTAAGCCACAACAATGATTCACATTGACTATGGAAAGGGGGGTTTATTGTACTATATGGTTTTTGTTAGGACCTTGAAGCTAGCACGTTGTGAACTGGCTGCGTCAGAACTCTGCGGCAGGAGTATGCTGAATGCCAAGGTTTACTGATTTCACCGGAAAACAAAACAGATTTTAATGTTTTAGACCCTGCTTGTAGTCAGGAATGATAGAAATCAAATTAATTTTGCAACAGAGGGGAACATATATATACTGGTGGCAGATCTCTGGGGCACACTGAATCAGAGTGTGGAGGACACCGAGCTCTTTTACTCATTTTGTAGTAAACAGCTGGGAAATGTGGAGGAGTCAGGGCCCCTCATGGTACAGATGCTTCTTTCTTAGAGCAATAAACAATAAAAATCCTGTAAGAAAATAAGTAGCTGTTTTAACTGAAAGAAATGTAAATAATGAATTCAGTGAGACACATGAGCAAAGTCCTGAACAGGTTCATTTATGGAATAGTTGTAGTGTATACAATATTTGATTTCATTTTTCCGGCTTTATTTCCCCTGTGATTTTTTAATTTTCTTTTTTAGTCATGCACATTTACTGGGGGAAGTGTGGGGGGGAGAAAAAGAACTCAAGCCATTTTTCTCTTACTGTCTTTTGCCTGTTTGGAATAGTCACCTCCTTGAAGTGTTACTCTCCTTATGCTCTGTAATGTATTTGATCTACCTGTGTCAATTCCTTGGAGTTAAATACACTTTAAAAATAACACCTTGGGCTTGGGACTCCTGATCCCTGATCATATCCAGATTATCCTTTATGCAGGATAAATCCACAAAGGGAAAAGATTCCCACTGACAACTGATGATAAGTTTCACCCCCTCTTAGCCAGGAAAAAGATCTTTCAGGAATGTGCCTTTGACCATACCATAATGGTAAACTCAGCCTTACGTTGATGTGACTCACGTTAGTCACAGTGTGTGTCAAACCTGTGGTCCAGCCCACACCTTTACCATCAGGTACCTTTGAATACATTTTCATGGACCGTCCCAACCACCCCTCTATCTTGAGTCAACAGGTTCAATATGTTTTATATTGTAATGCAGACAATATTGCCTGTATAAATTAAACTGCCAATGTACTATAAAAATACCAGTGGGATTAAATTTGTTCCTTATTTGCATCTAGTCCTTGTTTGCATCTAGTCCTTATTCAAAAGTATTGCATATTTTTCATAAGATGTATCTTCTGATTGAGGAGATTCAGTTTCTGCTCCAAAAGATGAAGTGGATGATTACAGCCTATATTTTTACAAGGTTCACAGCTATCAGCTTGAGAGACCTTTGTGCACTTTGAACTTGTAAAGTCTTACAGATAATTTTTGTTTCCTACCACAGTTTTGTAAAGTACAGAGCATACAAGGGTCAGTGAGGTTTGGCTGATAGCTGCATGGTGCAATGTACAAAGAAAAAAACCCCTTATTTCTTCTGAAGAAAAATGCTTTAATGTGTTATGGCAAAAATAAATAAAAAGAGGGGACAGAGAAAGGGAAAGGGAAAGGGAAAGGGAAAGGGAAAGGGAAAGGGAAAGGGAAAGGGAAAGGGAAAGGGAAAGGGAAAGGGAGCAGGTCACCAAAAATTATGCATCTGCAGAGCACAGTAGAAATATTTTTGTACTTCGCTTTTCAAGCATGGACTGCTCCATTTCTACATCTTTTACATTCTGTTTTTCAAAACATGGGCACAAAGTGAGCCTTAGGGCAAGTTCATCCAATGAGTAGTACTAGCCACATATATTTCCTGGATCATTGTACCAAACTTAGGCATTTCATTTCACTTTCCATTTATCTTGACTTGGACTTTGGCAAAACGTTTGACACTGTTATCCACAGCCTTCTAGACAAACTGGCAAGATACAGATTGGATAGGTGGTCTGCAAGACTGCTAGAAAATTGGCTAAGAGGCCACACTCGGAGACTGGGGATAACGTTTTCTTTACTCAGGCTGGCAGCCCATCAAAAACAGAGTCCCCCAGGGGTCAATATTGGGTCCCATGCTGTTCAACATCTTTATAAATGATCTGGATGATGGGACTGAAGGCACCCTCACCAAATTTGCTGATGACACTAGACTGAGTGGTGAGGTGGATGCATCAGAAGAGACAGCCATTTTACAGAGACACCTGGACAGGCTGGGAGAGCAGGCTAGCAAGAACTCTATGAGGTTTAACAAAGACAAGTGCAATGTCCTGCACCTGGGATGACATAACCAAAGAGCACAGTACAGGCTGGGACCTGCATGGCTGGGGAGCAGCCATAATTAAATTGTCACTAGTATAATCTGCCATGAGAAGGTGGTGCAGTCCAGGATCCTGCGAGGAGGAAGCAGGGATACAAGCAGGATCACAATTCTGGACCTCAGGAGGGCAGACTAGCCTCTTCATGGGTCTGCCTGGAAGAATACCATGAGACAAAGCCCTGAAGAGTGGAATATGAATACACTGTCGAAGTGTTGAAGGATGGAGTTGGGAAAACCAAAGACAACCTGGAGGCGAAGCTGACAAGGGACATGAAGGACAAAAAAATGACCTTCTACAGGTATATCAGGAGCAAAAGAAAGAACAGGGAAAACACAGGCCTGCTGCTGAATGCCTGTTGACAAAGGACAAAGAAAAGGCTGAAGGATTCAACATCTTAGTCTTTGCTAAGACTGACTTTCAGCAGTCAAGGGCCTTGTGACCACAGGGAAAATCAGGAGCAAGGAAGACTCAGGTTAGGAAGCACTTAATGAGTAAGGGAAAAGCAGTGACAGTAGTTTATCTTGATTTTTGGTAAGACTTTTGATGTTATCTCCCATAACATCTTTATAGACAGGCTGCTGAAGTATGACAGTGAGGTGGACTGAAAACTGGTTATGTTGCCAGGGTTGCCATCAACAGCATGAACTCCAGCCACAGGTCAGGCACAAATGGCATACCCAAGTGTTGATACTAGGGCAAACACTGTTAAACTGTTAACTGTTCCTTGAGGAGCTGGGTGATGATACCAAGTGTACCCTTAGCAAGTTTGTAGATGATACAAAGCTTGGAGGAGTTGCAGATCTGTGCTGCCATTCAGGGAGACCTCAAGAGGTTGGACAAATGGACCAACAGAAACCTCATGAAACTCAATAAAGTAAAATACAAAGTCCTGCCCATAAGGAAGAGTAACCCCATGTCCCAGTACCAGCTGTGTGGAAACCACCTTTGCAGGCAAGGACCTGGTGGTTCTGGTAGACAGTAAACTGATCGTGAGCCAGCAATGAGCTCTTTCTTATGGAAGAAAAGACCAAAAGCCACCTGGGTTGTACTTAGTATAGCCAACGGGACCAGGGAGGTGATTCTTCCCCTCTACTGGACACTGCTGAGACCCTTCTGGAGTGCTGGGTCTGGTGATGGCTTTTCCAGTACAAGAAAGATACTAATTTAGTGGAGCAAATCCAGTGAAGGGCTACAAAGACAATTAAGGGACTGGGGTATCTGTCATTCAGTAAGGCTGAGAGAGCTGGGGTTGCTCAGCCTGGAGAAGGCTCAGGTGGATCTTAGCAGTGTGTCTGAATACTTGATGGGGGGGAGTGAAGAAGACAGAGCCAAATTCTCAGTGGTGCCTAGTGACAGTACAAGAGGGCATGGGCATTAACTGAAACACAGGAGATTCCATCTGAACGTAAGGAAACACTGTTTTACTGTGAGGTTAGATGAACTCTGGAGCAGGTTGCTCCAGTGAGGCTGTAAATTCTCCATGCTTGAAGATATTCAAACCCCCAACCAGACATGGTCTTGGACAACCTGCTCTCATTGGCCATGATCATCAGAGATGCCTTCCCAACTTGGTGGCTCTGTGATAACTGAGAACCTTCCAGTTAACATGGTTTATTGAGAGATTAACTGCAAAACTTCAATTTACTTGCATTGCAACATTTGCTGGATAGACAATCCAGCTGCTAACGAACCATGCATTCATGGTAAGCAGGCAAATAAAAGCACCTGGTTTACACACTGCATGTGTCAGAGCTGAGCGTGCTGAATTTGCTCAGTGAAATGCATATAAAATTCTCCTTATAAAAACAACTTAAAACAGCCTGAAGGAAAAAAAAAAATATCCATTTTATTCAATTACACACCTGTGAAATATGAAAGAACATCCTTAAATATTCTGGAGTGGCTTACTGATTGTTTGGAAAATAGAAAGGCTATAGAGCCCAGCTGACTATTGTGCTTAACACTGTACTTAAATGTAAAGTGCATGTTCAGACCATGTTTTAATTCATTTTCATAGAACTCAGTGGTACTTAGATACATGTGTAACTGTACAATTAAATGCTTTACTGAAAAGGTGCACCTGACATTTATGAGACACCATGTAGTCCAAGATGCTGAGTAATACTATGATTTGCAAATCTGTTAGCACATGTAACTGCCAGCAGCTCTCTGCTCTGCCTAATGCCAGTAATTTAAAACGCTGATTTTAAGAAAGGTTTATGCTTTATTAGAGTATTTTTTAGAATTTATTTGTGCTACTTAAAGATTCATAGTCAGTTTTATTGAAGACTCTTTACAAAACTGTAAAATCTCTTTTTGCATTCTGCATGGGCATTATTTCAAAGAAAAAATTAAGATGCTAGTATGCCTCATTTTCTGGGATGTAGTAGCATTGTTACCTTCTAGGAATGCAAGACAACATGAAACAGTAAGAAAACAACACTGAAAGAATCATGTGAAGAAAGCTCTATAATTTGGGGGTTTAGCCTAGCTGTAATAAAGTGTGTGTGTGTGTAAAGACAAGGAGGGGATATTCCTTCTGAATGTTTCAACGGAAACTCAAAACTAATAACATTTTCTCAGCAATTAAAAACAAATAATTAATCTAAAACCAAAAAAACCCAAAACCCGAAAGCAAACCTGAAACTCAGAACTGCTCACTGGAACTTCATTGAGTACAACTGAAAAATACAAAAAGACGGGGTTTAGCTTATTTTTTGTTTTTTCTAATCTGTTGTGGTGTTAAGTCCCACAGTTTTTCTGTGGAAGTACCAGTATTGTACCAGTACCAGTATTTGACATCCATTTTGGATACCATCTTTCTAGATAATGAAGTTTTTAAAAGTGGTGCTAAACCACGTGTAGTTTAACAGAGACCAGGTATCAGTACCGTTCTGAATCCAGCTGAATTTTCTTACCTAGACGCACATTGATTTGGGCAAGTGACCTGTGTGTAGGTCACACCTTCACTGCTGCTGTTTATCCAGCAAAGGTTTTCTTCAGTGCCCTTGAGCAAAGCAATAGGGCAGACCTGGGATGTGTGTTAGCATCACTGTTTTCCTTGTCACAAAAAGCTGGATCGTGTAGCACACCACCTCTTGTAACATCCCAGCAACATCACATGTAACCCCCTGTTCTGTTCTCTCTCCAGAAGGAGTGCTAATTACATGTTAGATAATTAGACTATAAATATCCATCCAGTCAATGAGATTTAAACACCCCCGTGGATTTGACGCCAAGCTCTTTGTGTCTGAGACAGTCTTTTTGTTACTGTTCTTTGGTTATCTTGCACAATAAGGTGCAGTCAGTGCCTGGTGTTCTAGGAGGTTTGCTAGCAGTACAATGAGGATCTCAGTGAGGAAGATACATGTGTGTTCATTTTAACTTATCTGACGTCAGGCATTTTATTACATCTGCCATGGATGGCTGTTACCACATCTTCAGTCTCTCTGACTTTTTGAGTGACACCACCTATATTCCATCTTAATTTAAATTGCTCTTTCTAGAAACTCTCATTAATTTTCCCAGTGACATCAGTGGGAGCAACATCAAGCTCTCACAGACAAGCCCTTCAACTGTCTTAAAACATTTAAATCCAGAGGAGCTTAACATAGTGGGTAAATGTTTTCAAATGTCTTTTAAGACTAGATTTCTCATTTAAAACTAATCCAACCTGTCACCTGAAATACTTTCTAAACTGACCCGTCTTTAAAGCGTGTTTGTATATTTTGCAAGCTCACAAAGTTCTATTTGGAGTAATTCTTAGCCTAGGCTCAATCAAAAAGAAACCTTCTGCAGGAACACAAAAAGTCTGTGTATTCTGGGTAAACATAATTGTGCTCCCACAATTAAGTTGGTGAACAGAGGAAAACTATTGAGCTATAGATTGCCATTAAAATTATTCATTTAAATGGGTTGTTTCCATTGTGCACAGGTGGTAAACTTATCTCACATGCTTTTTATATAAAAGCCTGAAATAAGTGAACACTGGCAAACAGAATCTAATGGTGTCATTAAAATGATTGTAAACATGCCTGTTGTGGCAGATGTGTGCTTTCCTTCTGTTGATATACATTCAGATTGTTGGTCAAGATCAAACAAATGCAGACTTTCAGCATGTCAAAAAACGACTGCATTCTAACAGGTTCTGTTTGGAAAGAGATCTGTTTCCTTAAGGGCCAGGATAGCTATAAAATAACCAGACTGCCTGATCAGATCCAAAGTCTACTCTTATTTTCTTTGATTAGAGCTGTATTCTCTGTATTCTCTGCCATCTACAGTTTCAGCTGAACATGAGATTATGTGTTGCATCACTCTGGTTTGAGGAAACATTTCAACAGAGCAGTAAATGTAGAGAAATATACAAAACTCAGAGCCAGGAAGCCATCAGCTTTTTCTTCTCTCTGAAAACATTGCCCTCTGTTTAACTATAATTGCCAGTCTTCCAGTGATTATTTACTCTGCAACACAAGGTAACACAGGCATGGCTGTTGTTATCCACCAGAGGACAGGATGAATTTAAACAAATTTCCTCAGAGACGAATTCTCCAGCCTAAAACAAAAGTTGATGGACAGCTGGGAATACAGCAGAACCATGTGCTTCCCTTCTGCTTGGAGCAGGAGCTGTGTTCCGTGGCTACTTGTAGAGAAAAGTGTAGCTCTGTGGTTGCTCAATACGCCTTCAAGCAAAGAGTCCTCTGGAGTCTGAAGTAAGGCTTGTGGGGAAAGAAGCCAGAGGATTTACAACCATCTGTCTGTACCCTCCCCTTGGGAAAATGTCTGTGCAGTAGTTATATGTCCCAGAGGAGGGATTCTTTCTTAGCATTTTTTTTTTCAGGCAACGCCCTGTATGACAGCGGATCGGTTTTGCCATCCAGGATTTACGCTTCTGTTTATTCAGAATAATGCTCAGAATACTTAAATGATCGTGGTGTCACTTGTACTAAATCCTAATATTTAGACTTCGTAATTTCAAAATTAATTTAGCTTACTCCAGTTATCCAAGAAACATGGCTACAGCCCTGCCTACCTCTTGTACATTGGCTAACTGTTTTCGTCTTTGCTCAAGTGCAAAAGAAAGTCAGAACTTCACTTTATGTAAGTGTCTGTAGCTCTACAGGCAATGATGGTGTTGTGCCAATACATCAGCAAAGACAGCTGGTTTGCAGACAGCTACGGTCATATGTCTTGGAAGTTAAGCACTTCTGTGTTGGGAATGTACTGGGTTTCAGATTTGGGGCCTGAATCTGTTGTCATCAGCATCCATGGAAGTCCAGCACAGCTTTGGAATTACGTAGGTGTAATACTGATGCATAAGACAGCAAAATCCGTTCCATACAGCACAATGCATCTTTAGAAACAGTAAAAGACATACAATGTCCCTTTCTTTTTAAAACAGACAAAGCTCTTTACCTAATAGCACCTCAAAGTCTTGGACTTCCCGACTTCTTTCTGTACTGTTGAACTGCCTGAACACAGCTTGCCTGTGGTGTTATTAGATGACTGTATTTGGGCTTGAGATTTGATACATAAGCAACCAGTATCAGCAGAATATAGCTAATGAGGGCGCCCCCCATGTTCTCTCAACCAGATGAAGCACCGAAGGTTACACAAGGAAAACTTTCTTAACACAGCAAGAACTTCAGTTCCTGAAGCTGATCCTTTATTTCAGTACACCAGCAGCATAGATACAGAATAATGTCAATGCAGTTATTTTGTACATAAGCTGATCTGAACGAGAAAGTGGCTTTATATAGCGATTCCCTCTTCCTCGCTTTCAAAAAACAAGTCTTGAGTTAAAAATAGCTGTGCACGAATTTAGAATGAAAACATTTACAGTTACTTGTGGCTTTTGTGTTTCTCTGTTTACAACCAAAACTGGGGAAGGGTGGTGGTGGTGGTAATGGCACACTTCTATATTTAGTAAATTGTTCTGGTGGAGAGAGAGTTAATAAGTCTCTCTGTACACCTTGGTGTTCACATAGCCTTCCAGATTGATGGTGCAGGGAATAAACCTGCACCGTGGGTCAGTGCCCGGCAGGGCCCTGCACGCAAGCACGTTGCATAGTTTCTCGAGGAGGTGGAGGTAGTTTCTACTCTGGATCATTCAGACACATTAGATCTCTGCCAGAACAAGCTGAGGATTTCTCATAATGGAGGTAAAGTCGGTGATTTTGTATTAATCTTAGCTGGGCTTTTAACTGGGTTTTTTTTGTTGTTGTTGTTTGTTTGTTTCTTTGTTTTTTAATGAGAAGTAATCTTTGATTTAGATATTTGAAGCCTTACCTGTCATACTGCTAAGCCATTTAAAAGTAATTTTCTGTATATTAACTTTCTCTCGAGCTATTGAACCTTATTTTCACTTTGTGCACAGTGCAGTGCAACTTTTTATATAGTACATGTCAGACAGAGAAGAGCCTCGTTAGAGTTACTCAGACTACCTGCTCTACACACATTTAATTTAGCAATGCCTCTTTCATTAACTGAATATTTTTGACTGAGTTGCTAGTTAATTTCATAATGACTGTTTTCTAAGCAACAGTACCAACAGCTTACCTGCATAGGAAGGCTCTTGGCAGCAGCTGGGTGATCAGGCAGGTTGCATTCAGGGTTTCTTGTCTGAGCCATGTGTGCCACATCCTTCAGCAGCACTGACCTACTGCAAAGCTTGGTGTCTTGTCACCACTGTGCCTGCTGCAGAGTGGACCTCTGCAGCCTGGAGGGAGCTTCAGGCTGGAGTGTTAGCACAGTCACTATCCCTGTAGTACATTCCAGGAGTAGGAAAAAAATATTTGATGTATCTACTATCCACCTGAGTGGTCTACCTGCTAGGCTACCAAGGTAGGGCTGCTGCTTCAACTGGAAAACTGGTGCATAGCTGAGTTTCTTTTCTGCTGATGCTCTAGATGTAAGTCATTGATGTTAGACTTCTGTTAGTCCTTCGTACCGTGTGTGATTCACAGCACAGCAGTTAATAGCACCAGAAGGGGCACAAGGTCCCCACCTCTTCCCCAGAACAGATCACAGCTTAGCAACTTCTTCCCTCAGAAAAAAACATTTCAGGCTTTTGGATGAGGAAGGATTGCATCCATGTCTCCCCACTGAAAATGAGTGTTGTAACCATGAGGCTGTTATGGCAAAAGACAGCCTCTACATTCTCATGCTCAGCTCCATGTTGCTTGTAGTATATGCATGGCACTCACGCTCCTGTGGATGCTTCCATAGGGTAGGTGGCTATACACAACCTCTGACTCCCAGCCAGCATCGAACAGGAGGCAGACAGTTGTCTAGTTATAGATTTAGCTTGGATTTGAGATGATGTTTCTGGTAATTTGTATGATAACAAGGTTTTAAAGCATATTTTTTTGCTGGCAAAGCCAGTAAAAAGAAGTCAAAGTTATATTCAGAGCAGTATCCATTGAAGTCTTAAATTGTTACTGTATATGTTATTATTTGTCATATTTGTGCAATTTTTTAAAACTTTTTAGAAACAGTTCTGGGTATAAAAAATAGATTGCAAATTTTAACAGGTACTTGGCACTTCTTGTCTGCTGACCCCCCCCACCCCCCCCCC
>JAVJGJ010000057.1:67970198-68001415 GCA_035590215.1 Microhierax caerulescens | reverse complement strand
GAAGTAGACATTTCTAATGAAACCATTAAGAAATAATGTTTATTGCCATGCATTTGTAACAAGGCAAGAAACATTAGTATTTTCTCTCTATTATTTTTTCATGGAAAAAATGCCAAGATGCACACTTCTGTGAATAAAACTAATTGTGTTTTTTAAGAGACAGCAGAAGTTTGCACACTATTTTATGTTTGAGTAAGGAATATATCACTTGTTAGTCCAGGATTATTATAACAGTGAAGAGTCAACGCATATGCTTTGGAGTAGATGTTACTCATATAAGTAGTACTGTCCTGCTGCTGTACAATTGTATGTGTTTATTTATTTTAAGAGTCCAATCATAAAGGAAAAATAATATGTCATGGATCTACAATTATATTCATTTTTAGACGTTATTGGTTTTGTGGGTTTCTTTTGTTTGGGTTTTTAGGTTTGTTTTGTGGTTGTAATTTTTTTATGGAAGCATTCGTTGACTTGCTGCAGTCTTTAGAATTGCTTTCTGTTTCTTTAACAGAGCACTTGCTCCCTACACATGCCAGAAAAAGACTCTTGGAATAGCTCTGCAGGGACTCATTTAAAATTACTTTTATCATGAATTTAGTTTTTCTAGGTGCATGCTATTTTATTACTTTTAGCCTGGCCCAATAAATATTTATAGTGTGATCCTGTCTTCCATATTATCTTTTTACTAGTGTTGTTTGGAATAGATTAACTTCTGCATAATTTGGGAAGATGAAAAGAGGTACAATAGTATATTAGGCATAAACAACATCAGTCATATGCTGAGCACTAATTTTGCAATAGGGCTGAAGAATTGGTGGCTAAAAACACCAGTGTTTCTTCGCATGGTCACTGACATTGAAAATGCTTCATGTATTTATGTATCTTGAGGAGTAATCTGTTTGGTTTGGCGGTTTTATCTCTTTTTTTTTTTTTTTTTTTTCTCCCCTGGGTTTAGAAATCTTTGTTGTTCTAAAAATTCCTTCATTAAAGAGAAAAAACCAACAACTTTTTCACTTTTCTGCTACAGTGGTGAACTCCACAAACTGGGTTTTCATTACTGCTTTATTTGCATGACTGGAAGGCTGTAAAGAGGAAGAAATGGTTAGAAGAATAAACATCTGCTCCAGAGGTGCAGTAATCAGTGCTTATGCAGTTATGGTTTTGCATTTTACAGCCAGGAAGTTTAGAACCTGTCATGTGGAAATGTAACACCCTTCGCATCTAGATCACATCCTCCCAGTCAGACCTGTGACTTAAAACTCAACACTGAGCTCCGTTATGGAGGAAGCATTAAGGAAACACTATAATACTTTGGTCTAGGAACTTTTAAAGAAGAAAGAAAGCGATAGGTCCTTTATTTTACTCTCCCCCCCCATGTGCACGAAGGCAGAAATCTTTCTTGATGGGACTAAGCATAATGCTTTGGTCTTTTAAAGGGCTGCATTTAAAATTTATCCAGCATAGCAAAATCCCATCAGTGGACAAATTAAAGTCAATTACTCACAGTCTGATAGTGACCTATACTTTATAACTGGCATGTAATAAGTGAAAATCATGTTGTCACAAACCTAGGATGTAAAACTACGTTCCCAGTTGAATGTAATTTAAAGAAAGGGTTGCATGGCATATGATAGGATATACTTTCAAAAAATAAATCACAGACATAAGACACTTTCCTTTCTGATAAACATGATATCTATCCTTAGATTTATTCAGGTAAGTGAAAATTATTAGATAAAATGTGATTTTTATAACAAGTTAAACAGACTTCCTTGCAGAAAAAGCATATGGCCTTACAAGCTTTATTAATCATGGTTGGTAAATATTGGCATTGGAGTAACAGGAAAGTCGCAGTAAGAAGCGAGGTCAGACTGAGCTGGGTGTTCTGCAAACATCTGAAGGCAGAGAGGGCTTGCTGTCAGACAGTGGTAAATAAACGAAAGGTCATTCCGTTCCTGTATAAAGTGGATAACTTTGTTGTTGTTTTTTTTTAAATCAGGGGGCTGAAGTAAGCAAGAACCTACTTAACCTTTAAGCCTTATGTCATCCTCTTTTTTCCTAAATGTTTCCGCCTCTTCATCTTATATTCAGACTGCAGTTGTCTAGATACCATTCATCAGAAAGAAAAACAAACAAACAAATAAATAAATAAAAAACCCCAACCATCTTCACAGGCAAAAGAGGATCTTTGCAGTTTATGAATTGTGGTTCACTGTAGTTCTGCTAACATGGAATGTAAAGAAATTTAAATTATGCAATTATTAATCTAGATACCACTCTCAGTCCTATGACAGAGACAGCTTCCCCTGTTTGGGAAGCCTTCTGCTGGTGCGCTCTGTGGTGTGTAGAATGGGAGCAGATGCAACACAAGCTCTTAACACATAATGTTAGCACGGGCACAGTGGGTTGAAACATTCTGGAAAATGACACTTGCTACCATGAAAAGAAGCAAAGGAATTAGACATCGACAGTACCTTTGCCCTGCACACCCTACATGTATAATGTCCTATAATTTCCTGCAGGTTTAATGCTCCCTCCCAAATTACATGCAGAAACATCTAATAAACTTTCTTCATAGGACATACTGTGTAACCAGGACATACGGGTGGCACATAAACAGCATTAAGAAGAATCTTCTGTGTTGGTGCTTAGTATGTGAACTTGACTTTTCAGAAGTTATGACCTCAGCCTCATTCCTCAAGGTTTCCCTTCTTTACAGTCCAAGCATTTGAGTCAAAATTGCTGGGACATAAATGCCAAACTAATCTAATTTAGTACTTTTAGCAATAGCTTGAGTCATTCTCTAAATGTTCTGCCTTGCTTCATTTAATTAAAAAAACAACACAAGGCAAAAATAATACAAAAGCAAGGTTGCCAAATCTCTGTAGTCTGCTTGTTATCCAAGTGGGATTTGTTTACCAACTTTATTCTTTATCTAGAGTACAGTTAAGCCTTTCTTCCTGGCTTGTTTGTAACACTGCCACCTCACCCAAGGTAAAGACTATGAACTCTGCATTTCTTCCAACCAAAGAAGGGAAATGTTAATTAATAATGTCACTGCTCCCAATATCCAATCACTTTTTAAACCAAATATTTTCTTCATTTAAATATGTCCTACAGTAATTATAGTATACCAACATGGCAATACAAAGGTTGGGTATTGGTATGTGTATTCGCATGGAAGAATTAACAAAAGAACAGCAAGACAAAAACATCAGCAAGTAACACAGCAGTTTATTTTTTAGACATTATTCTTTTCTGAGCAATGAGTAGATCAGAACTCCACTAGAAATTATTGTGAGCCTCCTCAGTTAAGTGAGATTCTCATCCACTTAGTCCTTTTTTTTTCTGATCCCTCATCAGCCCACCACTATCTGGTGGAGGGTAAGGAGGAATTTCCCATTGAAAATGTCTTGCATGGTTACCAGAAAACTTGATACACATGTTTCTAAATATCTGCCCCTGGCCAACATCACATACCAGTTGTTGATTCAAAGCAGCACACTGATATTTGCCCCATGTAAAGAACATAGGACCATAAAAAAAAACAAATCTGCTTTTGAAAGTACACACTCTCTCATACATATGTAGTTGTGTTCTCTAAACTTTCAGACTTATGTTATCTACAATTACTTTGTGTGACCTTTCAAAAGAATAATGCTAATCATCTTTAATCCAGTCTCACCAAATTATTCTAAGCCACTGCGAGCATTTTCTGTACAAATATTGGGATTCATCTGACTAACCTAAAATGTTTGCAATGTGGACACACATTAACTAGTGCCAAGGCTCCTTTTGTAGACTGACAAAAAACCTAAACAGTTCTTGAGAGTGATTTGTCTGACCTGTTTTAAATAATTGAGTTACGAAAAGATGAGTCACACCTTACAAGTTTCTACTTTTCCCTTTTGAACTTAAGTCTAAAGATGACTCTCTCAAAAATAATTTATAAGAGGAATCTTAACCAACCATGTCTGTAGTCTAGGTTAGGCTCCTGCAGGAACATGTTGACTGCAGATATATTTGTACCTAAACTACAGATCATTGAAAACTTGCAGCATATTTTGATGTAAAAAGATAACAAAAAAAAAAAAAAAGGTGTAATTCCATATATCTGCACTTCCTGCATGCAAATTCCATCACAGAGTCAGAGCTGAGTTGCACCAGTTGGCAGCAAGAGCACCAGCATCTGCCACCTCTGCAGCGGGCTGTGCATGTTTCACTTAGCGGAGCAGACGGATTTCACTGGCCAAACAGCTGTTCCCCATCTTCTCTGGGGAAAAGGCACGAGGCCAGATATTTTTCTGCACACACTTTGAAGTAGCTTTGCCATTGCTATTGGTATACATACCATAATTTGGTTTAAACAATTTGTTCTTGCAAAGGGAACTGAAGCCAAATTAGATGGAGTTGAGGGGAAACAAGACAATGTCATTATTTCCCATTTATTAAAATGAGAGATGGACCTGGACAGCCTCATACTTCAGCAAAATGATAATCTGGATCCATGCAAGAACTTTATGACAAACTCAAACCCAACAACTTTATGACAAACTCAAAACTCTGTTATGGACAATATAACTACATATCTAAAACCCCTCAGCTTTGGCGAAAATATGAATCTGATAATTAATTTCGATTTTTAGGGTCATCTCTTTCTAAAAACAAGGCCTCGGTTTAGAATAGCCATGATTGCTGAAGATTTATTTTCCCCACAGAAGAGGGAAAGTAATCTCAAGTCCAGTAAAACTCAGGATAGATGACACTGTTTAATTTTCACCACCCACAGATGCTTCCTGAATTAAATAACAGGTCTGAAATCTATTTTCATCTTTGTATATCCCTGTCTGGCCCATTGGTAAATTCACTTTGGCTCATCCATCATTTGACCTAAAATCCATAAAATAGACAGAGATAAAAAGATTTCTCCTTTTTTATGTTTAAATTATTGACTAGGGAAGCCACAAAGCAGAGGCAGGTGAGTTCGAGGGCAGCCAGACACTAAATGTAATTGCATGTGAAATATTAGAAAATATTACATAAACATGGTGTGGACTTTTGAAAGTCTGGTTTTGGTTCCACTGAGGTTTTGTCTGGGCTCCAAATATACATTCATGTACTGCTTAAGCCCATCTACTGAGCCACAGGTGAACAGAAATAATCAGCATTATTGTTAAAGCTGGTTTTGGACTCTAAAGCAAACAACACTGTAAGCCAGTGGACAAAGGGGAGAAATAGGTATGTGTTTCAAATGAACCTGTCTAAATGGCTGGCCAGAAAAAACTGTATTTGAAGACCTTTCACAATAAAAAGCCCACAGCCTAAAATCACTAGTGCTGGATCTGCAGCTACTTCACTAATTGTCTTAGTGATGTGTAAACCATAAGCCCCAAAGACTGCTCTGCAGTCCTAGTGGCTGTTCATCCTCGGTGACCAAAAATATAACGGCTGGAAACTGTTTTAAAAGCTGAACTTTCTTAAAAGAGCATTATTTTTTCCATCAGTCTGGCCAAATCTGCTCACCAAAAACCTTGAGCATAAACATCAAAACCAGCTTTTCCAGATGGGCTCATATGCAATTACAGCTCCTAACTAGACATTGACCTCACTTGCCATATCGCTGTACCACTTTACTATTCCAAACTATTGTCAGGTGCCAGCACACTTTCTTTTTACTTCTGTATTACTGTATTGTATCAGCACGTAAAGAACAGAACCCCGACCTCTCACTCAAAAGATCATTCACGGATAATGCAAGTATGTATTTGTCCACTGCTTTTGTTTCTCAATATTATTATTCATTTTTGTCCTTCCTGTATTCCTAAAGATGTAGTATGTCTTTTATCTAGAGTCAGGTAAGAGGCTTTACAATTCCCACTCAGTCTAAAAGTTTGTTTCAGTTACTGTCATAAAAAGATTTTGCCGGTGAGATTTCCTGCCTTTGTGGTTTCTCCCTGAAACATGCAGTACATTCCAATATTTTAGAAATAAGTCTTGGATTGCCAATAAAATGGAATCTCAATAATTCTTAACTATCCTCTAAATAGCTGAGGGAAAACTAATAAATATGGAGAAATGTCAAACCTTTGGCAATAGAAACTATTAATCTAGAACAGTTTTTAAAGAATGCAAGTGCTAGAAAACCTATCCTCTCTCTGGCTATCCAACTGTCATGACACTATGCTGATATGTTCTCATCATTTTCAACTTTGAATGCAATTCCCTGCCTTCTTATAGTAAATATATGTTAGACCCTTGTATTCCCCTGTAGGTATTGCTGAATTCTGCTCACAGAAAAAAAAAAACAAAAAGAAAAAGAAAAAAAAACAACACTCTTCTCATTGCACATCTTGCACTGATATCTTCTAGTTATTAATAGGTACACTATCCCTAAAGGAAAAGCATAAACTATGCCATCTTATCGTATATATATATATATATATCTTATACCAATACATTATATAGATTTCCTAGCTAAGTATACTCAGTCTTTCCTTCTTCCTTTCTTCCTTTCTTTCTTTCTTCCTTCCTTTCTTTCTTTCTTTCTTTCTTTCTTTCTTTCTTTCTTTCTTTCTTTCTTTCTTTCTTTCCTTCTTTCTTTCCTTCTTTCTTTCTCTTTCTTTCTCCCTCTCTTTCTTCCTTTCTCTCTTTCTTTCTTTTTCTTCCTTAAGATACTTGTCACCTTGAATTCACCTTTAGTCTCTGACCTAACATTTCCAGTCATCTGTATTTTGCACCCTAGTAAGTGACATTAAAATCTTTAAGAAAAATGTATAGAACAATTGTGCATTCAGTGTCAATCTGCTTTTAATGGAGTATTTGCTTTTAGCAGTCTGAAACTGTCTTCTCATCTTGATCTCCTTTTAATCTAATGCATCTGGAGAATTGGTAAAAACTTCATTCATTTGCTTTGTGAATGGATAAAACATTCCTTGCTCTTCTTCTGTGTATGTGCATCAGAGTAAAGTTTATTCATTTCAATTCAACATTCTGGAAATGTTTAAGTTCCAATATGTATTAAACTGTTTGGATAGTACTATTATCTGCCCCATTTGTGAAGCTCTTTTGCTCACTGCAAAACTGCTGGTTCTGTCCACTTCCATGGGGCAGGGTTCCTCTCAGGAATTCTCTGAGATAGACCTTGTTTCAAGCCAAAGCTCCATGACTCACTTCTATTTGTGGAAGATTTCTTTTATCAATGTTAATTTTTTATTCCAAACCAATGAACTGTGTTTTAGTTACCATTAGCTTTTTGGATCTTACCTGAACATTTCTTGGCTCAGCTCAACAATGTGCAGTCAACTGTCACAGGACAGACTATTGGACATTGATAATCCCTTTTGTAAGAACTGAGTAGTTTATAACTGGCTTAGTTAAGGTCTTGCATTTCCAGTTGTTCTGTGCACTGAAATTCAAAAATATCTTCACAGAGTTTCTAAATAGCTGAAGAATCTTATTCTAAAATAACATGGGCAAAAATGACTGTTTTATTTAGCATGTGACTAGATATTTACAGGCTAAATCAGAATGCCAAATGGCTTATGAGCCGGTGACACCCTTGATAATCAGGACCGGCCAATACATGACTAATGATCCAGTACAAACTGTGCTTGCCTAACTTTTCAGCTGTATAGTGTTTCTCCATATTAGTTTTCTTTCTATATTTTTTTTTTTTAATTATTATTTGAAGTTCTCTGGACAAGCAGCTGTGCATAGCAGGATGTTGACTTCTTGGTTCTGCAGGAGTGATTTATAAAGGTATCATACAAAGGCACATATCTTAGGACCCTTGTTCAATTTTTACACAACTTCATCAGACAGATTCTTATTATAGTTTTTGCATACCAATAAAAACATTTGGCTGAAAGCATATCCATGAACTGAATTTTATGTTACTCCTCTATGCAAAACATATCCTTAGTTACCCAACATGAATAGCCTTGGTGGTTTCTATTTTATCTCATTGACTCCAATTTACTCCTGTTTTTAAGCAATGCATTTCAGTAGGCATCTCCTTACTCAAGTCAGATGCCTCTTTAAATACCTTCCTGTTGTATAACTTCATTCTGTCCTTGTTACATGAATTTCGTAGGTGATCTGATTTTCAATCCATAATAATTCTTTTAATTTGACTGACAACATACATGTTGGAAATTAATTGCTAATTATCTATTCTATTCTCCACTTCATAATCAAAATCATTAGCGTCATCATGTTGAGATCATTTTCAAAGACATGTTGCACTAATCTTGGATGCTTAACTATCAGCACAGCAGCAGCTACTCGTAAGTGTTGTCATAATTTTGAGAGTTGCAGTAGCACACAACTAAAAAAAAAACTGTTTAAAAAATGTCAAAAAGGAGAAACAAACTAGAAAAAAAGAAAGAATGGGCAATGAAATTAACATTTATACATAAAAAATCCCCCTGAACTGTTTCTGTGTGAAAAGCATTGCATCTACATTCCTTGCTCCCAGTACCCAGACCCTGGTAAAACAAAGAGATAAACCAAGTGCTCTGTGCTACTAAAAAGATTTGCTGGAGGTGAAAGATCTTGGAAAAAGATCGGTGCAGGCTCATATATCTATGCTTTATGTTCGAATGGAGGTGCTCTGAGCTCACAAGACACTTTAGATGTCCTGATGCCATGTTCCCAGGACATCCAGATGCAGGGTTAGCATCTATGAAGAGCAAATGCTTCTGCTCAAGGGACAGACATAGCGAGGCCTTGAAGGGGGCAGATTTCTTCACTGTGTCTCACTGCCCTGTTGCCCAGCACACTCGGTATTGCAAAGCCCTCTCTCAGCTGCCAAACTGTCTCCTCCGACTGAGACAAACCTAGAAGCCCATCTGTGACGTCTATTCCCAGGACCAGGAATCTACATTTAGGTACTATCACACTCACGGGTACAGAAAAAATAGAATCTTGTTTTTGCTGTGGGTCAGGGGGGTAAGGACTGTACCTTTTTAAGCAGCATTAATTTTGTTAATTTCTGGCTATATTGTGAGATGATAGGGTGACAATTTCGGTTTGGTGGGGTTTTTTTTTCCTTTACTGTTTTGAAATGTTTTAAAAAGAAGCAGCTACCTCCTTGAATCTGTTTTGTTCACTGTCTTCAAAAAGCATTTATTTTTCAGTGACAGGTAAAAAGTAGCAAAAAAATGGGGAAACAAAAGCAAAGTCTGTACAGATTTTGTCCTACCTTGACAGATAAAGGTATATAGAAGTACTGTTTTCTTCCATTGCTAAAATCCCCTCCCTAGGAATATGGAAAAAATGCAGTTCCTCCAAAACGATCTATTTCCTAAAATTGATTGTAGGACTTCATTAAAATTTCTGGCTTGTTCTTGAATTTTTTCAATGTATTTCTGGCTTTAATTTTCTTTGGAATAATGTTTAGCCTTTTTAAACAGTCCTTTTCAAGCTGGCAAAATAATAGTAAGAATGATAAAAAGTATATGGACATTTCACTGAAACAAAAGGCACTTTCCATCTTCCAAAACCTGTCTGTCAACACAGAAGAAATATGCAAAAAATGTGAGACAAACAAGCCATATGTTTTGCTTTTCATGCATCTGGCAGAAATGTGATTTCTTTTGCCATGTTTCTCCTGTGATGAGAATTTATTTCACAAAACTGACATCACATATTTCCTCTCAGTTCTTTACTGGTCCTTCTATTTGCCTAAATCTGCTATTCCACACTGTCCTTTTTTTAGCATCCTGGTGCGTTTTCTCTTATACTCAAGTCTCATCAAATCTTACTGGTCCATGACATTGCTAAAATTGCAGGAGAGTCTTTGATCCAGTGGGAAATGGAACAAGATCCAACAGATGAAATTGTAAGAAAAACAGTATAATAGCTTAATAGGGTGGTTTATTAGTGACTTGAATAACCTAGGTATAGATCTTCAGTATGCTGAGTCTTTCAGGATACCTTGCTGAAAGATATGGACTGGCTCAATCAAAATTTATGTGCCCACTGCAAAATCATTGGCTAAATTCTTCGTTTTATCATGTGAGAGTTTAAAATGGATAACGATAGTGGTCTCTTCTGGTCTTGAAATCTAACAAAACATAATTTCTCCAACAATCCTGCTGAAAAACTGGACCCTGCCTGATCACCTTTGGCTTTCTTCTTCCTAGAGTCTTTTTCCTATCTGAAATGTAAAGATCACTTTCTTTTGCATAGTACAGTAGTATCCAATTCAGTGACTCATTTTTTTTCTTCTTTCATACCTGTGGTATCACATTAATTTCTTAGTTTTCCTAGTTCCAGCACTCAAACTATACTTGAACATAGGATTGACTTCACTCTGCTCTATTCCACCTTTATTTTCTAACTTTTGTTTTGCCATTTCCAAAATACCTTTAAGTTTTCTCACATCTTCTTCTATATGCCACATTTTCTGCCATTTTGATAGTCATTCCTGCGCCACGTATTTCAATGTAAAAAGTTCTGAATAACACTTAGCACAAAAATTACTGAAAAAGAAAAACTGGCTAAAATTATTCCCTTATTCTTTGGGAATCAGTTCTCATATGACCAGTTAGTGGAATATCCATAACATTTATACAATGTACCTAATTTGCAGAGTGAATTCCTTGAACAAAAATGTTTCATTTCTGAAGGTCTGAGTAACAGAAAAGTATTGTTTATTCTATTAGAATTAGTAGTAAACAATTTCACAAAAATATTTTTTCTTAGTCTTTATTATCTCAACACATGTTAAAAAACATCACTAACTGTAAATATATACCCATGGTATTTCAAATACAAATTATTAACACCATCTGTAGTAATTGTATAGAGTAATTCTACATGACAAAGAGAGTTACAGCAGTTTCTTGGATTCAGAAGCTGGATAACTTTAGAACTCAGCTATGACGATGCTGGCCTGCTCCATCAAACTCCTATTATCCTATTCTGTATCATCTGTTCATACCATATGCTTGCAAAACGTTCATAGTTCAGAAGCTTTAGGTTGACTACTTCTGAATTAAGCATGTTTGTAAATGTTTGTAAGACTGAAACTTAAATTTAAATGCTGAATTTTTTACACTGCAAAGCTTTCTTCCTTCAGAGCAAAAGCTTCTGGGCACTTTATCAAAAAAATAACTAAACCAACATTTTACAAATTGCTATATCCCAAATAAACCATAAAATCTCTAGATAGTTGGAACAAAAGAGGAAAAAAAACATAATGAAACAAATGGCTTTTGTTGAATAAAGTTGCACCACATATGGAGGGTGAAATAGCTCGGGCAGTGACTCTTTTGTTTCCAGGTCCTCTTGTGTATCATCTGCCCATTTGTTCTACACACCAAGAGCCCACAGTTTTGGCACATAAAATTGCCAGACTATTTGGTGCAATCCTGAGGGCTCAACTCAAAACCAAAACCCTTTTATTTCACAGAACATTAACGAGCAGAGGCTGGTGCAATGGGTTCAATTCCCAGTTATAATAAAATGGCACAGGCTCATTGATTTCAAAGGATTTGTGCCAATTTAAGCCAGAAAAAAATGTAACTCATCATTAATAATGGAAATACAGTCATAAACTTCAGAACAGTATTCTGTAAATTTATTGATTTCTGACAGAAGTCTAATAAAAGTCACTTAAATGAAAGCCTTCAGAATGTCGTGCCAGTATATCTCAAACCTGTATCCTTTGCATCCCAAAGTTTTGTTTGATATCATAAAGAGTTTGAGTAGCTAAAACATGAAGAAGTGCATCAGGCACATAAGTTAGCAATACTGAAACACTAAATTAATGATTGCTATAAATAAATTCATCTTGGTAATTCATGTTGAAGGAAATTATTTTTTTCTTACCAACTCTTCCATAGGTAGAGTTCATTGAGTCCTAAAAGAGAAGGCAAAATGACTACACATTTTTGCACTAGGCACAGTGAGACTGTAGATGTCTAGCTAAACCTTAGTACCTGGTTTGTAGACAGCTACATTTTGCTGAGATGATTCCAAGGCTTAGAGCAAAAGGATAATCTCCCCAGTGATCCCAGATGCTGATCACAAAGTCATGGACAAATAAGCCTTCAAATTTACCTGTGAAGAAGAAAATTATTTCAATTGGCAGTCTTACTCCTCCAAGTATTCTCTACTTCTCAATATTGTGATTATACTTTTCACAGAACTATTATGTTAATTGTTGCACTTATACTCTTGATTTTAGTTTGCCTTACACATGCATTATTATTATAACTAAGGACCTATACAATCAATTCATATTGCAGGAATGCCCACAAGCCATAATCAAAACCCAGACCACATACAATCATGTAAAATACAGCAATCATACTAGAATAGATAACATCCATCTGATTTGAAATACAAGAGCAGGTCTACTACTTTGAGATAATGATGGCTGGTATTGAATATTTTCTGAACTATATAAAGAAATACTGTTTCTTACTTTTCCCCCTTAAATTCAGCAGGAAATAACCTGAAGGGTTATAAACTGTACATCTAAGCCTTTTGTTCACATCTGTGCCTCGTCCAGCACAGTGGTTTGGGTATACACAACTGCCTAGGATCGTTTTGATTATATTTATTTTGGAAAACCGACCCACTATCATGGCAGTGTTACAGAAGAATCAGAACAATAATTCTACCCTGAGCTCTATGTTGTGAAAACCAGGTGGTTAAGTGCTTTTATAAATTTAAAATTATGCTGCTGTTGGGCTGGCCATATTCAACGCTCATGTGTCCTTGTTTCTTAACTTTTCTCTCAGTAAAAGTCTACGCTGCTTATCAGCTGGTGAATGACCTTAATGATCAGATTTGTTTTTACCACTGGCCTGCCATGTGTACTCTAAGCATTAAATAACAAAAAGGAGTGGTGCTTCCTATAGCCCAGTGCATCTGGCACTCATGTATTCATAGCACCTTTAAGCATATCGATCTGATTTTTCTGCAGCTTGCAAAGATATTTACAGTTTCAAATTTTTGCAATATTTTCCAAATGGATCATCCATATGCATTTAGTAATTGATAGGCATGGAATTTGGTGTCCTTTTCCTGGACAAGCAAATATGCAGAGATCTTAAAAATAAATACAGCTCTCAGGAAAACACTGTGAATGTGGGGGTACTTGGAAATATCTCTCTAAATGGGGTTTAGGTATTGTGTTTCTGAGATGGTATGCTGGAATGTTAGACAGGAAAAATGGTTCCATCACCTTCCTACGTGGGTGGGTGCTGGCAATTGCATGGTATGAATATTAAACAGATTTACTTTTTGAGAAGTGCAGGTTGAGGCTCCTGGAGCATACCCTAGGATGGATTGCTTTGCTGACTGGGTGAAACAGAGCAAAGTGCAAATTTCATACCTTGGCCCTACTACAATAAAACCTGAGCTACATACATGGTAAGTGTGAACAAAAGATATGAAGGAAGCGGGTTGATTTCCTTTAGGGTTTGGTTTGTGGTTTTTTTGTCCTCTCAAAAAATTCTAAGCACATTTGAGAAGAGAGAGTTAAACAGTAGTTTTACATGAAAAGCTGGAGGGTTTGGGGAAAACAAAACTCCAGACAAAAGGTATGGTTTTCATCTCAGCATGTTTCAACCCACTTTCATGATGCCATCCTGGGTGTAGACTTATAGACATTTAAAATATGGTTTATCACTCTCTCTACTTTTAACACTATCTGTCGCAATGATCGGCTCCCTTTGTTAGCTGTGGCAGTGAACTGAGTAGGCAAATACAACATGCGAACAAATATTTTTTGAACTGCAAACTGTGGAACAAAAAATTTATTGTTCTCACAAATGCCATACCTGAAACAGAACGGTTTGCTGCTTTTAAGAGAAGTTGAGTTGTCAAAAAAAGTTCACATAGTTAATTTTTTAGTCAAGAAACAATATATACAGCAATTAGTTTAAAATCAGATTTATTTTTTTTTTACTTTAATCATGCTAAAAATGGTTGTTCATATGATGTCCATCATGAAATATTGTCTAAAAATTCCTTATAGCTTTGTATTGAAAGGAGGTTTTTTTCTTGACAATATGACTTTTTCAAGCTGTTCTGTATCTTTACTAAACTAACAAAGGAGGAGCTAAATCTGCAACAGGAGTGCTAAACTCAATAGCAGTAAGCATTACTAGTGGACTGAGATTTTCCAGAAATTTACTCTGTTCAAGAGTTGACTGGTTGCAAGGATTAGGAAAAAAAGATGAAAAAGTTATTTATCTTAGGTATTGGACTTTTGTCTCATTTAAATACATGTTTCATAGATCTTTCTTATGCAATGATTTGGCTTTATTTCAATGAATCTAATTTGCATTCCCCTAATTTGTTTTCAGTGACTTGATAGGAGTAATTAGAAAACACATTTTAGAAACTCTGTCATCAAATATGAATTCAAGTAGGACAGAAAGTTCTGGACTTTGCTGTTAATTCTCTAGTTAATAAATACTTACTGCAACTTTCCTTCCTTGAACAGAAAACTTCCCTACATGCACACTGCTCTGCCCCAGGCTCAAGCAGCCTGTGGCTTAGGATGCAGTTTTGTTGTGCAGCCTACTTTCAGCAATATTGATGTATCTTACCTTTAGTAAAAAAAGATATATCCCCTGGAAGCAATACAGTATGTATCACCACTACTATTCCTCAAGTTTAAAACAAAGCAAAACTAAGCAAATCAACAAAACCCCAGAATCTCATCTTGTAAGGCAGAGAGGTTGAGACCTACAGTTTGTTTTTTCGAGACTGTAAAACCTGGGTGGACTAAAGCTCCTCTTGGGTTGGTGCCAGTTCCCTAAAGAATAGAAGTAATTCAGAGTTATTTTTGATCTAATGTTTCTTGTTGTCTCATTGGAAGTGATTTCTCACTTGGCTATTAGGTTTCTTCTGTTGGGCTTCTTTGAGGACTTTGATGCACTTGGTGAGTTGAATAATTGCAAGGAAGGCACTATTTCCTACTTAGGCCATTTACCCAAACTTTGCATCAAAATATCCTGCAGAGGTGAACCAGTCTTTGACATAGATTTGATTTAGTCAGTCTTTGAGCACTTTCTGTCTTGCATGGAGTCCTGCAAACCTTCTTTGTATTCTGTCCATGCTTAGAATCAGTAAATGATATCACTGCTAATGAACGAATATTTCTATTTTATCTATATACTAATGGTACTTTTTGTTTCTGTTCATGTGTTACATTCCCTTAAGAAAAATGACTGGGTCAGATGAAGCTCCCTGGGTAGAAAAATTGTTCCTTCCTTGGAAATTATTTAGTTCATTCAGAGGAGACAAGCTTTCACAGGCTGAAAGCTGGTCAGCAAATAGTAGGAAATCAGAAAAGTCCCACACAACTGAGTGGGAGAGCTTGCTGAGAGGAGCAGCAAACAGAGACAACCAGGCATTAGAAATGAGGAAAGAAACTTCCCCAGGGCCACAAAGAACTGTGCCAATTTTGCTGCAACTGAAAGCTACTGAGCTGGCTGGAAGCTGAGAGCATCCCTGCAGAGACACTGTGGAGAGTTGTATATAAAACCTTTTCTTTTCTATTGTGTTTGACTGAGTTATGATGAGCTGTATTTATGGAGTTGTCCTAATGTGCATTCTAATTAAATCTGGCTTTCTTCAGGTTAAAAGTCTTTCAGACTCTTTTGGTGAGTTCACTGCAAAAGAACTGTCTGTGCAGATCTACCTCAAAGCATTAACCAACTCGGAGTACTTTCAAAATGTCAGAGGTTCTTACTGTCATACCTCTGACACAGTTTTTGTGCAAGAATAACTATATTTACAGGCTTGTATGTATGTGTTTATTTATGGATCTATGTGTGTGTGCAGTTACAAAGACATCCAGCCTAACTTAGGCGAACTCCCTTGATTAAAGATAGCCTAGCTGTAACAGCAGACATCTCAATGAGACCAGTTTACTCTGCTTTTTTGATGGTAGACCAGGTTTGTCTACCTAACTATGATTTAAATGCAACCATACATATCTTTTTTTCTGTACACAAAGCCACAGATGAGAAAACACTATACTTGTATTAGAAATGGTGTCTTTCACCGTGCTATGTTTTCACCCTAAGCAATACAAAGACAGTTTTGCATACATAATTTTTTTTTCCTTTTTGGTGGTTCTACGAAAGCTCTGTGGAACTATACTCACAGAAGTGAGATAACCCTGTGTAGCCATGCACAGAACTTGCAATACAGTTAAGCTTCACAATCGTAGTTCTATAATGATATTCTGTATTCATAATGTCATAGTAGCAGGGGGTGGTAGTAGTGGGTGACTACTACATGAATGATCTATTTATCTGGTTTGAATTTTGCTTTAACTATTTGTTCACAGTAAATCAAGCATTCTTAGCCAACCTCATTCAACATGCTTGGGCGGAGAGCCAGATTCCACCATGCTTATTCACCGAGTAGTACCTGACAGCCCAGTTAACCCCTTGCAAACAGTGGGACTGCCTTAAGAGTGACTGAGGTCTATAGAGTTCAGGTCTATGAGAATAATACATGGGAGATATGAATAGGATTTTAAGAGTCAAAAAGAAGTTAATTTCTGATCAAATCGCCTAAATTCTCTTTATACAACAAAAAAAAAGTTGGCACACCCGAACATTGATTTGGCTTTTCCTCAAGTAAGCATCTATGCCTCTGAGGGAGCTTGCTTTGTTGTAAAGGAAGGATAACTAGCTCAGATTTTAATATCAAACCTCAGATGGCTAAAATTTGAAGAGGTATATCCTACCCTAAGATACATATCCATGGGACTGATGCATTCATTGAAGAGCTGTAAGGTCATGACACGAAGAGGGCAACAACAGCTGTGAGAGGATTTCTTATAGAAGATTGTTACATTTTCCCTGTTTGGTACTAATATTTTTAGTCCATAAATGTATGTAACATATTGAAATGCTGTACAAATATATTGGATCAAATCTTTTGAATTAATATGCCTACAATCACTTCTGTGCCCCTTTTTCTAAATAAGCATCTGTGACCCAGCTGCATAAGCAGTTTTTCTGGCCAGGATTGAAGACTCCTTCCCACTACCCTCATTGTAGTTTTAATGGAGAACAGCCATTTAGCATGGGCTGTACTTCTTTTTCAAGGGTTGGGCCCAAAGCCTTTGACAAATTTTGCATTTGCAATTGATTTGCTCCCTCCTGGGCTTGAGAATAAAAAGCAATGGATAATGTCTCAGGATCAGACTTTTCATGATGAAATAATAAGGGTTGGATGAACTGACAGCTTTTCTCAATGTTCTACAATGCTCATTAAGTTAGGCATTGTTTTGATTTTTTACTGAAAAACTCATTTTCAAGGACTATAGTCAGAAGAAAAAGAATTGGATGAGATAGATAAGTATAGTCAGACTGTAGCACTATTATCCTGGACCAGATGAAGAAACATAGCATCTCTCCCAGACAACTCAGAAAATTCATTTTTATAATGGAAATAGAAGACCTTTTCATTTAAACTCCAGCTGTTTTGTTGGATTCATGCTCTAGCAAATATCAGTTAAACTTTGTTCTTTCTTTTGTAAATGAAACTAAAGTTATTTTCAATCTCAACATTTCACAGTCTTTTGCAATGAAACAAACAATAAACTCTAGTGTCCCACAGACCAGTTGTGAAATGAAGACCCCGTGGCACTTTTAGGAAGAATAGGTGAGTTAGTTCCAGTGTGGTTTTGACAATTATATAGTCTCTGGTTTGAACTAACTTAACATTCAGTTATACAAAATACTTTTCTTCACTTTCAAATCGCTCTGCCATGCTTTGGCTTGCTAATGTATAATCTCTGCCAATGTCAAACCAAGAGGGAAGGAATAAGATGAGCAAAATTTTCTGAACTTTGTGTGCTGCTAAAAAATAAAATTCAGAATTTTTCATTTCCTTTCGGTAGATTTACACATTGTATAATGCAAGTTTATAAACAAAGTATAGGAATTTTAGTATGAGGATCATCTTTTGCTTATGAGTTACAAACAAAATTTTGACTAAAACTTAGCATCTCCTTATTTACACTAGCTCTTTATAGAGGTGTGAGTTTTAAGGAATGACTCAATCAGAATTGTTATGTAGTTCATCAGCCTGTCACTCAGAGAGAACCAATCAGTCTGCTTCTAACAAAGGCATAAGTGAATATTTCATATCCTAATGTCAGTTAGTTCGGTATCAGATATGATTCAGTGTTCGGAAAGACATACTCCAGGCTTCGGGTTCTGCAGCAGCAATGGGTCCTTGAAAAAATAAAAATCACAGTCATAAAAGGAGATTCCTTTCCAAAAGATAAAACCTAGCCGAAACCAGTTTCTTGCCTAATTGAAAGTACAGAGGCATAACTCAAACTAAACCTAGGGTGTTCCATTCACTACTGTATAGAATACTTAATTTTCCTACATGTTAAAATTATTTTTCAACATGATGAAATCAATATTAATTTTCTTTGTATAGCTCTCAGTTGTCTTGTATGAATAGCAAAAAATGCATGATAAAAATCCATTATATAAAGAATAAATGTGTGCTAGGTTAATATGGAAAAATAGTTGACAGTGTAGAGAGAGTGTCTCAGTTAAACCTTTTCAGCAAAATATTGTGGCCTCCATCACAGGTGAAACGGTAAACTCTGCTGGAAGACACAGGCTGCAGATATCCTTTGGTTCTCCTTTTACAGCCACAGACCCTAGAGAATTTGTTATTACATCATTACAAGTCATATTTTATGTCTGAAATATTTATAATATTATTTTATTGAAGCTTAATCTTCGGTTAGGACACAGGGACATTTTTATATGCCTCCATTTTCACAGCATTGTGTACACAGGCTAGGCCTTCAGGGCAAGTTTTATTATGCCAGTGTAACATATGTTCCCAATAGGTAAGTGACACATGAAAGGAAAGGAATGTGATTTAATGTTTCAATTTTATTGCTTGCAATTTAACATATGGCAGTGAAGAAGATACAATCAATAAAGCTACATGAATGTGAAAGCACACAATAAAAGATACCTCAGAAGGAAGGTCTGATTTAAAGATTTATTGAATCTAACGAGTCAAATAACTCAACACAAAAATTGTATTTATGGTGTTGGGCTCATTTATTGTTGCTACGTATGGTTCATGATTTTGTAAACTTCTTCCAAAAATCTTGTGCAGAATTTGTACTTCGCCCATTTTGATTGCACTTGTATAAAGAAATCGTAACCCAAATCAACAACGTATTACAATCATTCTGCATTTCCTTCAGGAAATTAAAAGTTTCATTTTCTTTTGTAATAACTTCTGTCACTTTTTCATTAATTTTCATTATCTTCTTCTTTTTCAACTCTGTATTTCCTTTACACTGTCCAGAAATTCTGTCACCAGTTTTGGCTAAATAATATCCCAGAAGAACATGTTCTAATTTCCATGTTGGTATACAAATTGCAAAGTCTACTGCAAAATGTAATGTTGAAATCCAGAAGCAGAAATAAAACAAAAATAATTCCAAATTGCTTTTTCAAACTAAGAGTTAGTACTTTCCCAAAGTAATTTCAGTTTTAATACATGTAAAAATGCATCTGATTTAGCAAAATTACTGATTTTATTGAAAAAGTATGATGAAAATCTGAAATTCTCCATCCTTTTTTCTAAAAAGAACTAATTTTTTTTTTAAAAAAAGTGGAATCTCCAATATTTTTTTCAGACTAAATATTTTGGAAATTGTCATTTTAATGAAAATAGGTATTTTCAATGAAATAATAAATATAAAAAAAGAAATTAATAGCTTTGTAATGTGTACAGTGTAAGAGTTCTACTAGTTTATTAAGTAGGCCTAAAGCCAAAAGAATTTCACTTTTTTTCTTGGTTTTGAATTAAAATATTTAGAAAAAAAAAAATTTCCAGATGAACTTAATGACTTAAAATATTTTATAACCTCTTACATGTAGTCAGTATAGCAAAGGACTAAAATTCATTGAGGAAAGGTTATGGTATTTTTTTATGGCAACGTTACATGACTATGACAAAAATACTATTTAGATACCTTCATGGGTAATAGGAATGGATATCTGAACAGCACACCAGCTCAAAACAGGAGATACGCAGCCTGTGTTTTGAGCTTAGCCTCGGTTTTAATGTTAAAATGCAACCTTGCATTGATGTTGGATCTTGCACAGACAGAATAAATTGGATGCTTAAAGTCTGGGTTTCGTACTGCTAGTTATCCAGTTCTGAATCCTTTTAATCTTGTGTCTTCTAGCTGCCACTTCCCAGCTATAAAGCATATACAACATCATCTGGTTTCATAGATGCCAATACATGATTTAACTTCAGATTCACTTCTATTATCCTCTCGTTATCTTTCTTTCAGATCTTATAACTTTGATAAAAACAAGTTATGCACACAGAATAATTTGGGAAAATTCCGCGGGAATTACCTGACTTGCTTAACAGTAATAATTAGTAATAGCTTGCAATTTGCAAGAGCAGAGACCTGAAAACATGACGTGGATGCCAACTGACAGAGATTAACATCTTTTGGGTAGAGTTTGTTGGTTTGCTGTTTGTTTTTTTTTTTTAGGGGTTTGGTTTAGTTTTGGTTGTTTGGGTTTTTTTTTCCCCTATTTAGCTTTTTGTTGGTATGTTCATAAAGACTAATTTCCAGCCAACTAGGAAATTATAGTAGTTTTGTTTATTTCACATCACAACATATAAAAAGATGTGCAACATTCTTGATAGGGTAGATTGTGGATCATCAGCCAACATGGAATCTGATTATGTCAGAACTGGTGAAAGTTAATAATACCACTGTAACTATGATACATAACTATGTTGTATCCTGTAAACATAGCATATTTAAAAGGGAAAATTTCAAATTTTAAAAAGGGAAAAAAATCACTTTCAAAATAAAGCAAAGCTTATCACTAAAAGATACTACTTTATGTATCAAACAAACTTATGTATCAGGCATGGAATTAAAACCATAAATTTATGAAAGTTATGGATAGAAACTAAACTATCACCAGGCTACCAGGAGTCAGGCACTGGGAATCTTAAGGCAAAATGAATTTTCTTCATGGCAGTCACAGGTGTCTTGAGTTCCATGGTTTATCTTTTTTTTTTTTTTTTTTTTTTTTAAAAAATATATAATAATTTTGGAAATATAATTTGTAAAAGGTTGATGGGAAATGATTGCGTTAAAATTTCAATAAGAGACAAAAAGGTAGTTCTAGGTTAGAAGGCTCACAGTCGTAAGCTTAAATGAGAGAATCAGTGACGAAAGGGATAAAATTTGAGAATTTGCAGGAAATTATTCAGTCTCTGTAGTTCATTAAGTTTTATTAATTAGGCCTAAAGAAAGAAAAATCTTGATCTTCTTTAAGTTCATGCAGGTTAGGTATTGATTCTGAATTACTTGTTTCCTCTCATTCAGAAGCAGTCAGAAGCATTCCGTTCATTTCAGAAAGGGTTTACCAAGATCATCATTAACTGTATATTAATAAAGCACCATTACAGGAGTTACATCTTCTTTAGTATTCCACATGATAAATTTGGTTACAACATTTACTTTTACTACATATAAACTGATGGTCACAGGGATCTGTTAGGATAAGGTATTTTTTAAGATAACCTATGATTTCACTGTGCTTTGCTTTCCCTTCTGCAATCAGTTTTTACTTCATGGGAGAAAACATATTTTAGACCCAGTTTCACTTTTATTTATTTATTAATCTGATTTTAGGATGCTTACATGAATGTTTGGCACCTACAGTAATTCTCATGGTCATAGTCTTGGAGGACATACCCAGGTAGTTCAATGAGCTTACTACAGACATCCTTGAACAGGTAGCGATGGAGACCAGCATGGTGCTGGCCAGATTTTTTAGCTGGGGGCCAGCCTCAAGAACTGACTTTCTAAAATGGGGCTTTTCTCCGTGAATCTTCTTCATTAACAACTTCCACAGCCAGAAACTACCAGGTTTTAAGCTCACAGTCAGGTAGGCATTGGACAAAACCGTTCCTAAATCTCATCAGGGACTTGGCTTATGTGGAATTTACACATGACACAAACATTGACTGTACTTGTACTATTCCAATGAACCTAAAGTTTCTTCATGCGTGGTATAACCTGAATCCATGCAGGTGTATCACTGTGATCTCTGAGTGCCTGTAAATGTCTCTTCCATGATTGTGTTGAACACATGGTACCTGTTTGCTTTGCTGTCACATTTTATGGATCATGAAGCTCCGGAGGATATGGCCTGTAATAAAAGTTCTATTTAAGACATTATTGTAATTTTATATGTAAGTATAAATAAACACACAGGGGAAGAGAGAGAAAAGGCATTTGTTAGACATCATCTGCATTCGTTTGTACAGCTCATGTCACTATGGTTCAAAGGATCATCCAAAACGTCTGTAAAATCTGTGGGAGAATGGCAAAAGTTTCAGGAATGCAACATATCACTTCCTTTCGATCCTCTGGGTTGAGTTGACACAAAGGCTGCTGGATTCATTCATCCTCTTCTATCTTCTAAATCCTGCTTTGTTTACCTTTGCCACAGTGGTGGGAGTTGTGATGTAAAATATTTTCAGCACCAAGAGACAAGCATTGTAGGCATATACACCTCCTATAAACTGATGCAGCTGGAGAACTAGACCCATAAAACTGTACTGTGTGGGTGCCATATGGAAAAAAAAATTCCATAATCTGTGAAGTATTTAATCCATATTAAAATTATCAATATGTATCTTCTACATTTACCACCAGTGATGAAAATTCCTTGTAATGTGGCACTATTTTTTTAAATTTTTTGTTTCTAAGTCGGTCACTCATGTTTCAGGCAACCACAGAAGACCAGAGTGAAATTTTAATCAAATAAAAGTAATTTATATTTACCCAAACAAGTGTCCAGTGAAACTCTGTACAAATCCCATGTTGCAAATGTTCTGTCATGATGTGTCTATATCATTCTCTGGCTAGCTAAATTCTCCAGCTATTGGCTAAAAATAAGTCCACTGCACCATGGTAACTGCCTAGTGTTGCTTTTGAGATCTTAAATGGCTAGCAGCAAAAACACAAGGCCTTCTTCACGGTGATATAATTAAAGCAAAGCTGTCTGCTTATCTGAGATCAGAAAAGAACCTTCTCTTTCTCCCTAACAGAAAACTGGGAAGTCTTCTTTAGACAGGCTATTGTACTTATCCCTATGTGTCTTTGAATAGGGCTTCCCAAAAAATCAATTTAATTAAAAGCCTGACCTGGCTTCACGGGCTGGCAATCTGAAAGAGCAAATGTAAAGAACGAACTATTTCATTACAAACATTCTGGGCTCCCCAATGTAAGAGAGACAGGGAGCTACTGGAGAGGGAACAGTGGAAGCTACAAAGATTATGAGGGGGCTGGAGCATCTCCCTGGTAAGCAAAGGCTAAGAGGGCTGGGGCCCTTCAGCCTGGGGAAGAGAAGGCTGAGAGGGGACCTTATCAATGCGTACAAATATCTTAAGGGTAAGTGCCAAGAGGACGGGGCCAGGCGCTTTTCAGTGGTGCACAGTGACAGGACAAGGGGCAATGGGCACAAACTGCAACACAGGAAGGTCCATCTGAATATGAGGAAGAACTTCTTTACTTGGAGGGTGTCAGAGCACTGGAACAGGCTTCCCAGACAGGCTGTGGAGTCTCCTTCTTTGGAGATGTTCAAAACCCTTCTGGCCATGACTCTGTGTAACCTGCTGTTTGTGAACCTGCTTTAGCTGAGGTTGGTCCAGAGGTCTCTTGCAACCCTGACCGTTCCCTGACTCTGTGATTCTGTGATCCATACATGACTGTCCTTATAAGATGTATCAAGGAAAATGACTGAAAACAAAGCCCCCAACAATTTAGTCACCGGTTCTGAAATGCTGACTCCCTGATTGTTGCTGTGAAAGTGCCCAGGCTGTCCAACCAAAAAACACCTCAGCTATTCACCACATGTGACCAAAGCCACAACTATAAGAAACAGCTTTACAGAAATTCTTTTCAGTACCCTCCCTTTTCCACAGTCCTTGCCAGCCTTCTACACAGTAGGATCCCTGGAAACAAGCTCCAAACCCTCTCCTTCCTGACACATCCATGATGAACAGCTGCAACTCCTTAGGCACTGAACACAGCTGCCTTGAGCTGTCCCATTGAAATAATCCAAAAAGACAGCAAAAAAAATGGAAATATGTTATTGAGTGTATGGTTAGTGGTCTTCGTGCATCAGCTAGATGGGTGGCTTCCAATTCGTATTGCTGAGGCTGCTGGAAGTCATGCGCAAAACACAGTCTGGTTCTTTTTTCACTGTTTTCATTTGAATTATTTCTGAGTAAGGAGAAAGTGAAGACCAAACAAGATTATAATGCTCCTTTCTCTTCCTTCTTGATTAAATTCTTCATTGATATTATTACTAAACTTCTACTGCCTTCAAGGGGACTCAGACTGAATCCAAGAGATCAGTTTATGGTCTTGGTTATAACAGTTCCTTGCCATTTCATAATATTGAAGAAGTTCTGACAGACAACAGAAGAGGCTCACTAACATTGTTTTCTGTCTAGACTAATCGGTAGGCAGCTGAGAAGCTTGTTATATTAGTTGAGAGGACTATTTTATGAGCATCATTTGTATTCTTTCCAGCACGTTAGGTAGCTCAAAAAGGACATTGCATTGCAGTGTTGGTATAACCTAAATCAGATTATGTTATGAATGATTCGATTTACAGGTAAAAGAGCTCTTAAATGTAGGTAACATAGCTGTCCTGCACTCAGCTCTGTGCTTAACAGTGTATCTGGGCAGGCTTAAGCCTGTACTCTGTTTGATGAAACCCCAGGTTGGCTGGTTGCTTCCTGTGAGGTCTACAGCAATTCCTACCACCAACATTGCAAGGAAATAAAAGACAACTGTGTGGAAATAAATAAATAAATAAAAAAGTTATTTGCAAAAAACAGTGCCCCACAGTGTTCTATTCATGGCACAAAGTCATCCATCTGGGAAACCTTTGCATGATTATTGCTTGAAAACATTCTTCTTATCTGATCAAGTGTTTCTTAGGAATTTCTTCATAGGCTGGGGTCATGAGACTGTTTCAGAAAGACATGATGCTGCCGGTACTGAGAACTGCAGTTCCAGTCCAGAAAAATGCTTGGCTCTAAGAGCACTGGCAGCTCCTTTATTAACATGTTAATGGTATCTTGATTTCAGAAGTTAAGCAAGGGCTTAAGTAACTCTGGTTTGTATTGCTTTCCTATTTCTATGAAGCAGGCATGAATGTATTTTCTACAGTCTATTTCCTTTGTTTCTGGCAAAAGCATGTGATTCCTGTGTAGTTCTACTTTTCTTTTGGAAATCATGTAGTATAAGATATCACACTGTATAGGTTAATTTGCTCTTCAGTTGCTGAAATGCTTAGTCTTAAAAAACCTTTCAAGTTATTCTCTAGCACGTTCAGGTGGGAATGGGCCCACTGCCTCCCAATGGAAATTTGGCAGTGAAAAAAAGAAAAAGAAAAATATCTAGTGTTATTTCTTGTGAGTGTAGATACTTCCACAATATATCTTTCCAAGAAATTGGCATGCTAGAAAATAAGAAGACAACAGATTATTTTTTAAATTGTTATAAGTTTGTGTAAGAGAAATGGAAGGAGAACATATTCGAGACATTAGTATATACTGAGATATTTCTTGGTAAATTTGAGAAAACTGAGAGTTTGCAGTTGAAAGATTAAGAAATTTTAATTTTAGTTAACTAGGGAAAGTACTTTTTCTTTGCTTTGTCTCCACTAGACTATTAACTTTTCATCTGTACCAGGTGTTAATAGTTACCAAACAGTGCAGTAAATTAAAATAAACTCACAATTTCTCCTCATCACAAAACCAAAAATATTACAAAAGTAAGTTCAGGCAAACAGACTTTCTTCAGCATCAGTACGGCAGGAACAAAAAAATGTGAGATTCATTGATGTGTAAATGTGCAGTGACATTTTTTAAATGTGCACTGACTTTTTAAGAATACTGATGCACACTGAATATGAAAGAACCAGATACATCTATCAGGGTACGGTGAACCCTGATAGATCACAGTGATCATGGTAGTGAGTGATGGATTTAGAAACAGGCTCATATACTTTATTAAGAAACCAGTAATTCTGCTTGTTAAGCTGAAGGCAAGTAAAAATATTTTCCGCATCTGGGTTGAAAGATGAAAGCATGGGATTCATGATTAACTATGCATCTGTCTTTGATAGGAGACAGCAAGAAATAAGTTCTTCTCACTCTCTATAACACCTTCCAGAAAAGAAACTCATAGTGATCTGCAAAATCAGGATATCTTCATAACACTTCAAAGAGTTATTTCTTTCCTATGAGATATTGTTTTCTCTGTTTTACAGCCGAAAAAAACAAAGCAAAGACTAGTTGTGGTTAATCTTTTCAGCCATTAGTTCCCTAAATGGTTCTTGTTTGTCAATCTTAAAGTTTTACTCTAGCACCTGTCAGAATAGTATGCAAGCTCCTCCCACGCTAACTCAAAGTGTTGGGTATATTTCAGCTAGACATCTATAATTAGTACCTAAGTAAGCAGAAGTCAAGTCATCTGTGGTTGTTCATCATTAAGCAATCAGGGCGCACTTTAAAGTGCCTACATTTACATTTAGAAATCTTCCGACAGAAGCTCAAGTAAAAAAAGAAACTTTTGGGAGTGTCTTAAAGTGTCTGAGCCTGCAACCAGCAAGTGCAAGCTCATTCTCTCTTTTGAAATAAAGGGTACAACAGAGTGTAGAATTATATAAGACGATGAATAGAGCATTAGGAATGTTTGCAAGCGTTTTCAAATGAATAAATTAAGATCAAGTACGTATTTCATACTCTCTTGTTAGAGAACACAGTGCATGAAAAAAATTTTGACATTACATTTGAATACTAAAATAAATTATATTTATTAATACTTTTTGCAATTATATTTCTACAGTAACTTGCTGGGTTAAATTAACTTTACTACATACAGGTACATTTTTGGCACATTTATAATGGAAGATCTTTCCTGATCAAGGAAACTAATAATTTATTACAGTATGAAATTGGAAAGCTGGATACTGGAAACAGACAATGGAATTCAAGGTACTGATACAGATAATAATTCTTAGCTTCCTAACACTTCTTAAACTTGCAATACTCATCAAAGAAAAAGTAAATTTTAGAGATTCCAGGGGGAAGTCTTGTAGTGCAAATTGCTATAGGTCAATTCTGTAACATTTTTATTGAAGAAATCCCATTAATATTTTCAGAAATGGGCATATGTTGGTGGCCTGGAACAGTTATCTCTTGTTCTAGTAATTAATATCCATAGCTAAGCTTTGCTAATCCATCTGGGTTATCATATCCATGTGCTGGATTTTTTCAAGATGTGATACCTGGCTCACACTTTTTCATACCTTTCATGGAACCATAGAAATGCTGATTGGAAGGAAATTCAGGATCTGTCTAGTCCAGCTTCCTGCTCAAATTGGGACTACTGCCAACACTAACCTTCTGGTTAATTTTTTTTTTTTCCCCTTAAATTTTTAGCTGAGCCTCCCAAGCTGCAATTTCTGTTGCTTGCCCCTTGCTTTGCTGTCTGCTGCTATCAAGAAGTGTTTGGCTCTGCTGTCATTATAACTCCCATTCATGTCCCATCATTTCCGTTGTTGAGTCTAGCACTTTGGCTGTAACACTGTTGAGTCTTTCCATTACTGAGTTTGGTACTATCACGGTATATTTAAATAAAAAAGCCCTGTTCCATCAAATTATACAGTTATAAATATGCTTTAATATACGTCTATATGAACACACATGTATGTACATACATACATAAAATTCATGTAGATTTGTATAAAATGTCTTTCTTACAATATTGAAAGTAATTGCAATTTTAGCCTGAATTGGTCATTTATTCTTGCTTAAGGTGATGTCAAATGCATAAGCTTTCATATTATTTTTTAAATATATTAGAATTGGTAACTAGATACAAACATAAACACGTGCATATAAACATACATATGCTTATTCCATATGTAGTCCAGACACGCCAGGGCTTGAAATATTTTATTCAGGAAACAGTTGCAGCATGGGATCTGTATATTTTTTTCCTCTGACAAGGTTGCTTCCCCGGTCTGCGCAAACTTTTGGCTTCACAGGCACCCATAGAGACATGTGTAACTATTTGTGACTACAGTGGGAATCATTTTCCTGCGGGCAAACAGATTTTTGACTAGAGATGGACATCAGCCATGCAGATCAGATCCAAACAAGGATTTGAAAAGATTGAAACTTCCACTTACGCATGTTGGATCCAGGATTTTAATTTAACCCATTACAAAGATAGGGACTGTTTATGAAATACATGTACTGATCCATCTGGATGTTATTTGCATCTGTGATTTAGTTAAGGGTCTCATTTACATTTTATATTTGAATTCAAGAAACTCTTTAAAACACTCAGCTAAATACCATTGGGATGGAGAAATCATTCCACCAGAATAGTGTAAAAGGGCAGACTGCAACAAAATTACAAAATTATTAAAATTGTTCATGGCATTACAGAGAACAGTTTTATGAAAATCAGAAAAACTTACTCAGAAAAAAAAAAAGGTATATATAAAATATGATGTAGAACATATTTCCTAGGTATGGTGAAAGAGTTTTGAAATCTTTGGATAGTAAAACATGTATTTGTTTTCCAGAAATAAGACTAAACCTTTCCTCCAAGTTTTTCTGTGGATGAATGCAAAACATAATCAATCTAACTTTTTTGTTACTCATGAGGACAGTAATGATCATTTTTTGTTGTTGTTCTGCACAAAAAACAGACATCATTGTGTGTTACAAAAACCTTTTTTGCCTGGATTCCAGGGGCTATTTTATTAAATGCTGAAGCAAGGAAAAATATATAGGGACAATAATTTTGACATATAAAAAGATTTATTCCACTAGAGAGGAGGAGGATGATAATACCTAGCTTTTCAACAACACAGCTTACTTTCCTTCATCATTATAAAGATTAATATTTTTATATCCCCATTTTTACAGAGGGAGTATCTAACGCCAAGAAAAACTACTCCTAATTACATTACAAAAACTGTCTCTAACCCTGACCTTAGACATAGCCATATCATATATGCCATGTGATGATACTTTTAGCATTGTTCTTAAACCTTGCTTATTCTTAGACGCTGTCAGCAAAAAGACAGTAAAAGCCACATTTACTATATAATTTACTGCTACAATAAAAGGTAGTAGTTAATTCCTGGAAAAATGTAACATATTAAAGAATAATATTGTAAATCTGGTGAACCATACATTAAAAATAGCTCAGGCTATTCAAGGAGTGGCTTCAAGAAGATGATAACCACGTGATATAGCATGGCAGTACCCAGTAATTATGTAGTTGCTCTGAGACAAAAGGCCAACTTGTGGTTTGCAGTAGCAGGCTTATGTCTTGCAAAGCAGCTTGGTGTGACTCATGAGATCTTATTGAAAACACAGGCTAAGCTTGTAGTTTAACACAACAGAAGTATTTTTTCAGTGCAAAATGTCTGTGTATACCCACTCCACACATCCTATCCTACTTCAGTCCGGTGGATTTCCCTCGTATCAAGAGTAGCACATTTTGGCATTCTGTGTGAGCTGTACATTGATCTTCGGATTCTTTCTGAGATTAAAAATATCCCCTACATAGATGATTATCCCTACTCATAGCTGTTACATTAGATTTAAAGCACAAAATATTGAGTATAATAATGGGATTGTGCAAGTTTTAATATCATCAGCACTGAAACTGGAAATCTCCTACAGAGGTTGTTGTGGGGGAACACATTTAGAAGGAACAAAGATTACACTTTCAGTAGGAAATTTCATAAAATATGAGCATAACATGACAGGTACTGCATGAACTCAGAGCAAAATGATGGTTTCTTCTCCAAAGATCCTGCAATCTTAATGGAAGAAATAACACGCAGAAGGGAAGGTCCAAGGAAACAATGAAGAAATACTAATTAGCACCATGACCAGAGGTGTCAATCTACAATTTCAGAAAAGGTTGCTTGTATAAAGAATATCAATTCTGTAACAGTTCTTGGTTATGGGGGGAGGGGGAATCAGCAGATAAAATTTTTAACAGAATCCATGCCTGTTAATTGCCATATTTTACTTTATCTGAGATATTATATTGAGATAAATATATAAAGATATAATATGTAATCAGTATATATCTCAGCACAAAGCAAGAAACTAATTTCTTGACTTTAGATAACCTATAAGAAAAAAACCCACTTTTTTTCTGCACTGGTTTTGCCCTCAAATTTTATCAAATTTGAGATTTGATAAAACCTCAATATTGGCCTAAATATTTTTTAAGAGGAACCAATTAAGTTTATAAACTTTGACCTAGACAGAGTGAGTAGCTGTAAATAGCAACCTGATATTTCTTTTGGGTGTCCGTAAAAGTAATTCATACACCAAAAATAAACCAAAGAGAACATCATATTGATTTATGTATTGATAAAAATACAGGTATGAATATATTGTTATAAGGTCTGTCTGGTCAGGGATATTTTTAACAACTTGACTTTTAAAGGATAGTCTTGTTTTGTGAAGATCATTAAGTCCTTGAGTACCTATCACATGAATGACTGACTTAATGAAGGAAACAATTAACAGTGTAATCTAAGTTCTGTAAGTTTTTACCTTACTTCACTTGCCATACAGCAAACCTGCCTGATGCTGGTTTTCTTGTACCTCATCCGATACCAATTTCAATTTGTCTCATGCCTAAATGGACTGGTGCATGGTAGATGAATTTCGTCTCACATAACTTCGAAGCAATTCAGTTCAATAGGTTTGTCTTTCTGTGTTAGTTTTATAGCAGAGCAATGGGATTGTGTAAGTTTGCATGGTATTTACTCCAGCAAGCTTCTATGCAGTGAACGACCACAGCTAGGAAATACGGTTATGAAGAATACAGGGGGAAACTGCAGACAAAATTCATGGCTAAACACTTTCTTTTCCCATTACAAATGATACCTGGTGGGTTAAAATCATGAAAGATTGGCATGCACAGAAAGGGCCTTGCATCATTTGGGGGCAGCGCTGCCGTGCAGGGGGGCAGGGGGCTCTGCGGGGGCTGGACAGCCGGGCCGAGGGTCCGAGGCCAGTGGTGTGAGGGGCAGCGGGGCTCAGTGCCGGGCCCTGCCCGTGGGGCACAG
>JAVJGJ010000057.1:67957042-67969689 GCA_035590215.1 Microhierax caerulescens | reverse complement strand
TCATGGAAAGGGTGGCCAAGCCCTGGCACAGGCTGCCTGGGGAGGGGGTGGTGTCACCATCCCTGGGGGTGTTTAAATAACACTAGATGCAGCACTCAGGGACATGGTTTAGTGGTGGGCTTGGCACTGTTAGGTTAACAGTTGGACTTGATAATCTGAAGAACCTTTTCCAACCTAAAGGATCCTATGATCATTACCTGATTGAATTCCCACCAGAAATAACATCAGGATGAAGAGCAATGTGGGAAAGAACAAGCTAGAAAAGTGAGAGGTGAAATCATCACCCCCGCTTCAGGCATTTCATGAAGATGGTGAAGACAGAAAAGCAGTGACTGCAGATTTGTGCTAATAATAACCTCTAGAAGGGGACTGAGGTGAACTGAGTATCTATGTTCATTGCTCACAGAAATTTCATCAGAAGACATGGACATCTATCTCAGGCTATGTTGAAGGCTGAATGCTTCGTGATGTGAGTCTGGATTACAGTGTCTTATGGGTCCATGGCATGAAGAGTAGAAAATTCTGTTCTGGGCTGAGAGTTGAACTGTTCATTTTATGCAGTGTCAGCACATTAGCAAGAAATAGACATCTGATATCCATTATTTTATTGCAGGAATTTTTACAGAGAAAGCGATTTTGTATGATGTGATGTATCTTGCAGCTTTCTTGCTTAGAACTGGTAGGACAGAGCCTGAGGAAGGATTTGGTTTAGCATGTAAGAAAGTCCAAAGCCTCAAAGGCTTGAAGCAAAGCTCTATAATAATTTTTGAAGGAACTTCTGCACTAGTAAAAATGTGTTCCTCTCCACCAAGTGGTTACTACACATCTTAGAGGATGGGCAACTGGCAGCAGGATGCCTGTTCTCAGCTTGCAGAGCTGGCATAGCGTTGTTGCAGTGAAACAAATCTAGAAGGAGCTTGGAGAAACTGAACATGAACATATATTTTAGGAATGACTGAGTGGCACTAGGGTGTTTAACCACACCCACCCTCTGTATTTTAAGTTATCAGGCTGAAAACAAACAACAAAACCAAAGAACAGGACATAATGTTTAAATAGTTCCGTAAAGACTCCGATTCCCTGAGTTTTATTTCAAGCTGACAGACCAACACATTCCTACTAGCTTTTGAGCTAAAGCAATAATAACACCACTCACGCAACAGGCAGATGTTTGGTAGCGATGCTTACTTCTTCCATTATATTTAATATGCAATCATTCCAGGCACAAACAAGTTCCCTGTATTGCAGTTGACCACGTTTAGTAATGATAGCCCAGTCTCAATACTATAAAGGTGGCCGTGGCACCCATACAGCTTCTGTATGGTTCTTGACCTCACCACTTGCTGCAGGGTTTGATGTTCTCATTCTGAAGCTCCATGACTCAAAGCACCTCAAGTAAACTGAGATCATTTCATGGGAATCCTTGAAGACTGAATGTCTGACCTTCATTTCCAGGTTACTGAAGAGGATTTCATCACCCCTGTGCCACACAAGGCACATCCACTCTTTGTCTACACTCACATCCAATCCACAGGTGACTGTCAAGGCTGAGCTCTGTACATTGCAGGGTAAGGAGCGCAGAGATGCTTTTCCTTTTTTTTTGAGAGACATAGAGTACCATATGCTTAGCTGTGTAGCTCTCGGTGGGGGCAGAGAGGGAAGGACAGAGCAGAGTATTATCTAAAACAGGGCTGCCATCAGATACGTGTTCGTTGCCAGAGCATGTCAGTAAGGATTATGCACTCTTAGCACAGCAGTTTACACAGCTGCTTGGACAAACTGTTGTCCCATCTATGGCTTTTGGGGGAGATATGGAGAACTCCAGCAGGGAAAATAAACATCTGCAGCACTCGGTGAGGAAGTGTGCCTCTTGGTTAAACTCTGCTGACCTGAGCTGAGCTTTGACTTCAGCCTTGATCAGTTGGCTCTGATATTTTGCTTAGTAGACTGACAAGCTGATTTCTTTATGAAATCTTTTGGGAGACCTCATTCCCAGTGGAGCTAAAGTTAACATTCGAAATTTACTTCTAAAAACCCAGTGTAGCAGAGGTTGCCCAACTTACTTGCAATGGCGAAGCTCACAATGAAAAAGTTTCTTTCTGCAAAGCTCCTATTGCCAGACAATTTTCAGTGACTTTGCAGCCCCAGAAGTAATTTACCCAGGAAAGTGTATTCATTGGCACAAAGACAGCCAGAAAATAGACATTATCTATTCTGTATCATCACATAGACCTACATTATAGTTGATTTTAATATTCAATTTCTGTTGAATGGAGAAAGAAGTTGATTAGGCAGTAGAATGAGATGCAGTAGAAATACCGGTTCTTCTTGTGTTTCAACCAATAACAGGTTTCAGTAGGGAAAGGTGAAATAAGTCAATCAACTGTTTACTTTCTGATTCCTTCAGAAGATAGCAAAATGCTTCCGTGTGTTAGTGGTTAAGGTGCCAGAGACTTTGGTATTCAAACAATATGAACATAAAGAACAAATCGGCCAAGAACTAGACGTTGTAGTTTGTTTTTTGTATTTTTATATTATCTCTTTTTCTTTGACAACTGCATAGCTACACCCAGAAAGGCAGTAATTATATCCAGAACCCAAAGAGGTCCATCATAACATGAAAATGTTGTGACATCATATTCCTTGGTTAAGGAAATTATAATGATGGCAGAGGTTAAAGCCACAGTGTAAGACAGGCAAGGGAAGAGAAGAGCCTCAGAGGAGAGTTTCTTGCTCTAAAAAAGCACAAAACTTTTCTGTTTTGAGGGAGAATTGTCAAAAGGTAAGTCATCTTGCTTCTACAATGCTTTTTGCATGGGGATGTTTTTGCAAACGTTTTTCTGTTGGTGTTGGTTTAAAACCACTCATGGGTGAGGTGGAAGAGAGAGAATAATGAGAAACAAATTCAGTGGAAAAACAAGTGTTGATGGTGTGACTAGGCAATGAAGTAAATTTATGAACTGATTTGATCATGGATATTAGCACCTCCTTTCCTTCCCGTGTGAGTCAGGGTGAACATAAACATCACAGCTATGTGGAAAAATGTACCCTTGTGGAAAAAAAAAAAAATTAAACCCCCCTGAATTATTTTTGCAAGGGTTTTTTTTTATTGTTTTGATGTTTAATAAGCAAAAAGAAAAACAAAAAAATAGTTGAAAAAGCTGTCCCATTTCTGTTCAGGGTAGAAGAAATGAATGAACACTAAACACAGTGTGTGACACACCAACAAATTTCTAAGGTAAATGCTACTAAGATATTAGGGTTATTGTTCCTATTAAGATATCAGTGAGCCAGGATCCACAGTTATGAACTATATTATCATAGCAGAAAAGCACTCGTTGACTCACATTTTATTATTTTTTTAACATTCTTGGAGTGATATAGGAAATGCTCTTCTTTACCAAACTTGAAGCAGTCTACTATTTTCACAGGCAAATTCATCTCTCTTGTCTTTTTGGTCTTTCCTGTGGAAAAAGAAGCCAAAAAGAGAAGACAGCTTTGTGATGGTGGTAGTCATACACAACATCTGTAATGAGAATATTTAAGAGAGCCATTTGTCAAACATTTCACCTCCAGAAATTATATGAAGTGACTGCTATTTCAGTGATGAATTAGATATTCACTTTGCTTTTTCTTTTTAAAGAAATAAATCTAATTTGGTAAGTTTCAAACACCAGTGGAACACTGATCATTTCACTATGAGTACCTCAGCCAAATCTTAGATTTTCTTTGTTTCAGCCATGTGTTAGCTCCTTTGTGTGATATGGCAATCTTGTTTTTGTAACTTCATTGGAGCTGGCAGATAACTAAGAGAGCTTGAATTCCAAAGCAGAGTCCAAATTTACTTTATACCCATGACTAATGTCAAATCTGAACTCTATCTAATAGAAATATTGAGTAACCTCATGTTAATCTCTTCTTGATGCCAGCTATGACTAGCTATAATAGCTGAGGTCAGATCACTATCCCTGATGTATGTATTCTCCTCCCACAGAGTTTTCTTTGGTAAGGAACTATACTGAGGAAGAATCCTACTTCTAGTTCAGGCTGGCCTGATAAAATGAAGTTAAAAACAACATTATATGAACCCTGACATTTAGAATCCCTTGACTCATGGCTGCAGCAATTCAACAGGGCTTAATTATTAAATTGGTAAACATTTATTCTCCAGATACTTTCATCTGCACATATATTCTAAGATTTTCCTGATCAACTAATTTTTAAAACATAAAAAAGTTAGTAGGCATATGGGTAGCAGAATATGCAAGGAACAATTTTTGTCATTATCTTAACCTGCATGAGGACTTCCCCTAAAATGTGTCCTTAGAATGAGAACAAGCAGACATAGCTATGACTAGATTTTTCTTCAAATAGCAGAAAATTGTGTGATGTAAATATTGTTTTTATTGTACAGATGTGCTCTAACAAAGAAAAATGCATGCAATATCAGATTTTCTCTACTCTAAAATGAAAAAATAAAATAAAATAAAAAAGTCTAATCCTTAGCCTGCGTTGTATAAACCTAAAGAAATGGTAATCAACCTTGATGCGTGACTAAGGCACACATCTGTCTGTATGATTTATGACAGAACACAATCAGAGAATAAACTGCTCTTTTTAAAAGAAAAATATCCTCCCCGTAAGAGGATATTTTGTTCTACAATGAAGCATAGCATTTTTTGTTTTCATATTTTCTTTTCCACTAAGTTTTCTAAGAGTTATTATACATCTACAAAACCTGGTTTCTTAGCAGTAATTATAGAAAACCTTATTGGTCTCTTCTGTTTAGAGGCTCAGAGTTGTTCTTGATGCAGAGAAACAGTTTAACCTGGTTTATTTGTGAAGAAGGAATAGGCTTCTTCCTAAAAAAAAATAATTATAATTCTGAATTACATGTCAAGGAGATTAAACATTTTTTCTTTCTATTCAAAAGATTAATGTATGTAAAAAGACTGATTAATAATTGTTACTGTTATTTGTAATGCTCCTTAGTCTTGAACAGATTTCCGAGGGCTAAAGAGAGTTGCATCTTCACAGCTATTTGATAAAATTGCTAATAAAGTTACCAGCCATTGTAAAGACAACATGGACAGTATCAGTACTGGAATTTGATGGAGACCATTTCATTAAGTTAATGTAAGCTGCTGAATTATCACCAGCAGATTAATTTTCTTTAATATAATTATAGACTTTGTTCAAAGTCGTGAGTATTTAGGTAAGACTCTGCAGCTTTTTTTGTTTGTTTGTTTTGCCAATGGTTATAAATACAGTATCACTTGAGTTAACAGAAGGGCTTGAAACATTCACACTGAACTCAGTGACAAGATTTCTGCTATGTTCAAGTGTATAATACTAAGTCATTTAAAACAAAGTGTTTTCCTGTCACCTGGAGTCTTATTATTGACTGAATTTGAGATTAAAGTTATGAATGTGAGTTGAAACATCATTTATTGATCACCAGTTAGCATTGCAGTGCAGGGAATAACAGCAAGGTAGCAGAATATTTCAAAGAATTAAAAAAAAAAAACACAAAAACTCAAAAAACCCACCAAACAACAAGTTTAGTGCAGAACTTAAAACAGGTGATCTTTTCTCCACTGTCGTTCTTTGTTTACAGTTGTAATGAAATACTTTCAAAGGTGTATCTCACCAAGTCAATTTATGCTGCTAGTGCTGGCTGGACCTGCCAAACCAGCTGGCAGGGAGTATTACGCAAGAGACTCCCATGCAAAATTTCTGGATCCCTGCCTCAGGGAGGAAGCAAATTGTGCTTATGTATTTGTCACATTTAATGACCTTTTCAGAAGGAAATTGCATGTCCTGTGACATCTATTGGCAGGAAAGCTGACTTAATAATGAAAGGGAAGGTGTTGCATCAATAAGTACAGAGTAGCCAATTAGTGATTCTACAGTCCTGACAAAGTTACATGATGGCATTTATGCAATAGCGTGTTTAGATGGGCCTTGGGGAAGCTTAATATGAGTAGGAGGCATGGGAGATGGGTTCATTCACTGCCTCTGTTAGAAGTTAAATACCTCATGGCATTACGTTATGTTAATCTACAGCTATATCTACTTCTGCACCTCTTTCATTCATCCTGGAACCTTTATCACAGAACAATCAGAAATTTCATAAGTGTTTTTATATATGGAAGAAATGTAGTTGTTCCACTTAATGGAATTTTATTTGGAAGGCATAAACCAGAAGAGATCAAACCAGCATATTTATCACAGTAAAGTATTTGTTCATATGACAACAGAAACTAAGCATTAACAGACCTGAGCAAAGCCAATCAAAGATAACAGTTTAGAAACTACTGCTGAAATCTGTAATATGCACTAATATAAGGTTTCTATTTTGTATTGTCCCTCCAAAATCTAGTATTTGCCAGTGCACTGAAATAGAATAAAAATTATACCGGAATGACAAGTCTATTGTTCATGACTCTCTTTCTCTCCAGCATGACAGAAAGTTTAGTCACCCCATCTTAAAAAGGGCAGAAATGGGTATATATCTGTATAGTAAAGATGCAAAGACAGTAGTGCATGGCTGACAGCAAGCAGAGGCAAAGAGTTTAAAAATATGAATCAGACACAGAATGCCAGGTTCCATAAAGTACTGTATTGTTCAAGTGCAAGGCTGGGCTCTTGCTAATGTCAGAATATCAAATATCTTGGACACCGCTGCTCAAGGGTAAACGCCTATTCCAAAGCTTATTACAGTCAATTTAGACACTCTGTTGATACAAGAAAATTTCAATTGTTCCTCACCTCCATGGCTATCTTGCTTCAGACAATTCAGGTAGTGATTTTTTTTTCTCATTTTATTGACTTTGAATCAGATTTGGGATACACACAGCATTTCCTCACATCAGTCTGAGGAGGACAGAATATAGATCCTCTTGGACTCAGACATGGCATCTTGCTCCTGTCCCTCTGGGCCCCATAGGTAGCCATCAGATAATTTTTTTTTTTTTTTTTTTCAATGCAGCTAGAGCATAAAACTCTGTTTCTATTTTCTTAGAAGACCACCCATGAGGTTTTCTCCTTTACTTTTCCAAAGCTGTTTTTCATTGGCAATAATGTGTTTGCCCTTATATGTATTAGCCAGGAAAGGCTTTCATTAATAAGGCTAGTTCTGAAAATGCCTGTGTTCATTTTCACCAATAATTTCAAAGACAGGGAAATATTTCTGCATCTCTTTCCCTGATGGTGGGATTCCAAAATTTTACAAATACTCACAATACTATGCATAATATAGCTTCTGAGAATGTTTAGACAACTGGAGACCATGAAACCCAACTAACAAGAATTGAATGTATTCAGTCCAAACACAAGTGGAGACTTTGCCTGTTTGTGAATCTAATTTTGAAAAGTCAGAAATGCAACTTTGGAGATGACTTGGGGAGTAAAAATTATATTTACTATAGCATGCCACTTCTCCATTAAAAGAAAACTTCTCTCAAATGCTAGCACTCATCATACAATTATTATGTCTGGCATAAAGTTTATCTGTGCAGAACACAAAAATATATTTTACATAACTTCAATCTGCTTGCAGCTTATCTCAAAGCTTTGTGACAAACAGTCCTAGCGTTGAGTCAAAGCCAAACATCATCTCTATAGAACTACTTTCTTATGCAAATGTTGATGTTTAATGTCAATGAGGAATATCTTTATGAAAATATATTCACCCACATATCTAGCTTTGTGTACTTGATAAGATGTTGTGATTCTTGTGCAGAGTCCTCTCTGAAGCTGGGCATAGTTTTGAGATGAGCCAGTTCAAACGTTTTCTTAGAGTGAGACAAAAGACAGATCTTCAAAATTCTGTTTGATTAAATAAACAAACAAACAACTCCCCAAAAAAATGCAACAGTGACTCAGAGAAAGCTCAGAGACCTTAGGTGAAGGAAATAAAAATATGATTATTTGAAATCTGCCCCTTTCCCACTGTAGCTTTCAGATCAGGATCTTGCTTCCAGTCAGCATTGGGATTCATGTTACCTGGAAAAACCTTCTTTTCCATTGCTTCTCTGTGCTTCCTCTCTCCTTTTCTGAGGAGTGTCTGTCCATGCTACAAAAGCAGACTTCCTTCTCACACATCTTCCATTGACCCAGGGAGCTTCTCCCAGTGGTGGCATGGATATGAACATCCTTCTTTGCTCCCAAAGAAATACAATTCCTCCTTCCAGGAGGGCTTGTGTCATCTCAATCTCAGTAGTTCAGACAACATGAGCTCATGGAATTACATTTTACCAATCACTAAGACCTTGCTATCATATATTGTAATTATTGTAACATATAATTATATAATCGGGGTGTGTTTGTGTGTGAAGTTTAAACATGGAAGCATAAAGAATTCATTAATATGAATTTAGTTCAAGCTTGTGTAAGCTCATTAATCACAATAGCTACCCAAACTAACACTTCATATGTGGAGTATTCCACAGAAAAAGCTTACATAGGAAAGCATATGTGAAATATCTGCTTAACTTAAAATTGCTGTATGTCTGCAAAAGCTCATAGTTCAACATTTTATTTTCAAATTGGACTTTCAAGTTACTCATATCCACAAAAGGTCCCTCTCTGCTCTCTCTCTTCCTTTTGACTTGTAAGAAATAATAAAATGAGCAGATTTTCCTATTAAATTTTTTGCTGCTTTAATCGTAGGATATTTGACAGGGTGGTCTACTCCTTTCAGTCCTAGAACAGTTGCTTGGGGAGCAGGGAGGTAGGGCTGGACTCAGCTGCCCGTATTTGATTATCACAGCCAGCTGGAAAGGGGTCAAATGGTGCCTATAAAGGACTGAGAAACCTCAGCTGTAAAAACCAGCAGGAGGTAGCTCAGCTCCTGTGATTGGCCCTGGAATAGTGGGGGCATGCAAGAAAGAGCAACATGGAGTCTACTCCACTGTTAGTAAAGACTAACTGTTTAGTAAAGGTTAGGTTTTCCTTCCTACATGTATGTGTAGATGTACACGTGGGTGGGTGGGTCTTCATGTTATTGCCTGAGACATGAAATATTTGTTTGAGAAAAATGTCTGGAAGAGGTACAAGAATGTTGTCAGTTCTTCCTTGCCTGGAGTGGCGGACTAGAAAAGATGTTTACAATTGGTAGTACTCATTCTGGTTATGACTGGGAAAGTTTGGATTAGGCTTCATATGCATAAGAAAGAAATATGTGCACCTGTAAGTGGAATTTCAGAAGGGATTAATAATAATGGGTGGTTAAACTTTTGGTGCTGCTCTTGAGAATCTTAAAGCCTGACATTTTCTTTCTTTTTTTTTTTTTTTTTTTTTTTTTTTTTAGTGTATTCTCTGTGATGCTAGAAAGCCAGCTTAAAAAGCAGGAAAAAATCTTGATACTAAATAACTTTATTTTATATTTTTGTGGCTTAGAGAGCAATTCTGGCTCTTTTCCACATGTGAAGTTAAGAGGCCTAGTCTCTTTAACATGCAATTTTAATTGGAAACTTTACTATGGAGAAGGTTTTTCTGTCCAGATGATAAAACTAAAAATACAGATGTTGTCATATCTCTGGAAAGTGTTGATAGAACTTTAACAGAAGCATCACAATAATAATATTTTAATATTGCTCTAATTCTACTACAATTTAGAATATGCTTTCTTCAGCTGTTGCATGTTAAAGATAATAGTTTAGTGATGTGCATACATATCACAGGAAGTAGAGAAACTTTGGATTTAAAATGTTTTAAAACCAGTTCTTGCTGGTTTTAGAAGGGAGAAAACCCCAATATTGTCCAGAGAGGACTGGATTAGCAGGATGTTCATAAAGCTAGTAATAAAGCTCTGGGAGAACTTAAATGCTAAACCTGTTTAATACTCCTAGGACACTCTCAGTTGTCTTCCCAAATAATTGATTAGGATCAGATAAAGACAAAATGCAAGAATCCATAGAGGTATCTCTCATGATATCTGTCTCAGTTTATTTTTTTTAATGGTCTATGTTAACCTTTACAGACAGACCTCTAGGTCTGTTAGATTGGATGGGTTTGCACCAAGTTTGGGTCTTACTTTTATAGCTCCTTGAAATGTCTTACACTTCCCTCCCTGGGCTTTGGTCAGGTTATAACACAAGACAGAGTAAGGTCTGAACTTTGTCTTTAGCCTAAAAGAATGCCACTGCTAGGGGAAAAAACCTGAAGAGTACTCCTGGAGAACAAATCAGCAGCTACTGTATGGTTGGTTTTCTGTGTTGTTGGTTTTTTTTTCCTAAAAAAAAAAAAAAGAAAAAACCAAACAAAAACAAACAAACAAAAAAACCCCTTATGAACTGTCTTTCCTTTAGCAGATAACAGGGATTTTTTTTTCACTTTAAATCACTGACAGCATAGGTTACAGACTAAATCTTGTATTTTTGAGATATTAAAACTTCTTTCTGTAATTGTTAATTTAATTTTGAGTGTTGGCTTCTGTTTGACAGCTGAGGTAGGCAAGTTCACAACACTACCTGCTTACACTGGATGAGGTTTTTTCCTGCTAGCTCTTTAAAATTGGAGGCCAAACTGCTTTTCAGCAAACTCCTTGTAATACTTTTCTTGTACAAATGTATCCTGTAATTTCATTCGCTTCTTTCTTCAAAAAAATTTTAGCTTAGTTTCTCTGTGTTAATCATATTTAGAAAGCTAGAACACTTCAGTAAAACTGTAAATTATGATATAAATATAGAAACTTTCTTAACTATACTCACATGTAGCAAGCAAGATATTGCATAAATTTACGTGAGAATGTTACTACTTAATTGCCAAAGAATGTTAGGCATTGTATAAGCACATATTATATATATTATAAGATGTGCCCTGCAAATCTGTAGGGTCCCATAGCATCTGCCATTATAAATAAACAGAATCAACCAATACAGTCCATGTGTTCCAAAGAGAACAGTTTAATTTGAACTGATCAGTGAAATGACCAAATTGGGTTTGGTTCCATTTGGACTTGATCTTTCATGGATAAATTCCTCAGAGTATTGAAAAATATTTTGTTCTGTTCATCCATAGCCCAGTCACTCTTTAGCATCTCTTGATCCAGAGTGTACGCTGGGTCCTAGAGTAGGAAATTGCAGCCCGGGGTGTTCATGTTCACATGGCAGGCATCAAGTGGGGGGAAGTTTGTCATATTGCCAGAAGCAACTTTGTGCCAGTGCTGGGAAGGTCCATTTACATGAGCAAATTTCTTGTTAAAAAGTTGTAGAAAGTCTTAAATATTTTTTATTTAGCTTGTTTTCTTGCACCTTCTCAGAAGAGGGAAGGAACAACTGGATGGAGAAAAGGGGTTTTGTATAGTCTAGGAATATAGTATAGTATAATAGTAATTTGTATAGTATAGGAAGGTGAATTATTAGAGTTTGTCCAGTGAAGACAGTGAGGCTCTTCCACAGTTGAAGTTAGGTGCCCTAAGCTACTCCAGTATAAGCTTGGTTTTCTGATCAACATTTGCTGGCTGGAGCTAGCCTTTGTGGATGCCCACGCATGTGTCCTGTGGACATGTATGTATGCCTACACATATGAGCAGACCTGCGAGTGCAAGAAGTGCACCGTAGCTCTGCCTAGCTCCTCCTCGGCACGGGCAACCTGACGGCTGTGTTACAGCATTCTGGTGGATGGGGCTCAGGTTCCCTGGTGTCTGCTCTTGCTCGCTGCTTTTTTGCCATAGGGTTGTTTATGCAATACTTGGCACCTGTGCTGTGTGCTCTTCACACAGCGCTGCAAAACTGCATGGCCCCTCCCCAAATAAGCATTACACCGCTCCCCTTTTCCTAAGTAAGATTAACTGAGTGGGCCAAAGTAAAACCATGCTATAATGTTTAAAAAAGTTAAACTAATTTAGTTCAATGTCTTATGTCTAGGCTTTCCTTTATAGGGAGATGTAACTTCATTCCAATAAAAATGGATGCATTTAGAGGGTGTCAGGGGTGCTATGTGATGTTTTGGTTTTGTTCCCTACCCACCCCCCTGTTAATGAGACAATACTAACAAACTGCAGTTGCAAACCAAGATGATGTCACTTCATTACAGCAAAATGTCTGATATTTTATACAGGAGTAACACAACTGTGTTTCATCACAAGCCCCCTGCTATGCACTTTTCCAAATCATACTGAATTTAGAATGTTCCCTCTTATATAGTCAAGGCTTTGGATGCTTTAAAGCAGTGCTGTGGTAATTTATTATGTTCTTACTTGCTTTTCAAAATGTGTAGGTAAATTTTTGTGGCTTTCTCTGTAAATTAGTTATTTTTCAAATATAAAACTTTTTTTTTTTTTTTTCTAGGAGTATCAAAAGAGACATCAATAAACTGGATAATTTTGCTTTGACCTTTAAACACTTCTGGCTGTGTGAGGTAAGGTTTTTTCCTTTTTTTTTTTAACATGCATTTAAATAAGTTAAAGTTAACTTTGTTCCTGTTTGTTCCCCAGTAATGAAGAATTCTGTGCAAAATTACTGTTTCTTAAAGAGCCTAACTAGCACTCTGAATTTGTGTAAAGGATTAGAATGCTAGTTGATTCATTTTCTGTTAAAACCTTGTCTAGAAGGTCACATAGACACATACAAGCTGACTTGATGGAGACAGATGCCATGCTTATAATAAGGCATAGGTACAGTCCATGGTGTGCCCTAAAG
>JAVJGJ010000057.1:67934836-67949157 GCA_035590215.1 Microhierax caerulescens | reverse complement strand
GGTGTATATGTGAGATTTTTTTTTTTTTTGCTTTTTATTTTTTTTTAAAAAAAAAAAAAAAAAAAAAAAAAAGGATTGTATCTGTATTTGATGTTTTGATTCTGTCTTTTCTGTTCTTTGGTTTGAAGTATACTTCTATAAGGTATTCTTTATGCACTCTTATCTCTACATATAGCCTTCCTTGGGATTTTTTTATAATTTCCATCCATCTCATAATGAAAGTAATCTAGAACATACTTATGAAACAAACTGTGATTGCTTCTGCCCTCCACTTTCAAAAGTTACATGGGCTTCAAGTACTCCCTTTCTATCAGCTCTTGTGCCCATTCTCTTGTTAAGACTTGTCTTTGCAATTACAAACTGGGAAATGAACAGTCTGTAATTATGTGCAGTGATCTAGAAACAGCCTATTTCTGCAGAAATCTCTGTATCTTGTTGTGATATAGATGCTAAGTAACAATTTAGGAAAGCTGCACAGACAAATGAAAACACATTCTCAACTCCCCCGTCAGTGAAACACTGGCAGTCATTGATTTCCCTTTACCCTTCTTGGCTTCTGCATCAGAGTGAACAATTAAGCAACCTTAGCTTCTTCATAAGGGCTATCTTCCCAGCTGGAGCAGTGTGAAAGGAAGCTGTGAGGAATTTAAAGATAAAGAAAAACAAGGCAAAGAAAGAGATACAAGGATTGATTTCTCTTCCCTTTGTGAGTGTTAACAATTAGGTACACTGATTTGCAGTGAGGTCATCAGTCACAATTGGAAGCTAATTTGAAAATGGATTAGCTTAGGAAGTAACAATTTCTGCTTCATGGGTTTCAGCAGCAAGTGATTCAGTTCTGTAACAGACCTCATAAACTGGCTGAGATCAATGCCTACCTAATGTGCCATTACACACTGGGCATACTCCTGTGACAGCACGCACAGCTGCAGCTTCGGAGAGCTTCCCTGCTGGCTTTCCTCTGCTCCATACTTACTTTCCACAGGTGTGTTAGCTGATTATTTTGCCTAAGGGAATAAACAGTTTAGGAGAATTAGAACGGGTGAAACTATTTCCCCTCCTCTTGAGAATGAGCTTTTCAGGTCTGAGATCAGTGGCAGCAAGTGAGAAGGATTAGTTATCACACCCTCATCACAGAAAAGGACTGAATCTGCTCTGAGAGTGCAGAGGTCTACAACAGCACAGTAGAGGCTCATACAGAAGCTCCCAGAGTTCCCAGTGGCAGAAGGGTCTGATTGTGTTCAGTTGTGCACACAGGGGGTGAAAGACCCTTTCTCCCGTCCTGTCCCTGCTTTTCCCAAGAAGACCCCAATACCATTACATCATATCTGAACTGCTTTGCCTCTTGAAAATTAGGACTACAGATGTATTACCCCATCTATTCTTCTTCAGGGACCCATCTTCTTTCCAAGCCCATACAGGCTAAGGCGCAGCTGCATTGGCAGTCCTGGGTTAACAGTTGGACTTGATGATCTCAATGGTCTTTGCCAACCTAAACAATTCTATGAGTTCCTCAGGAAACCAGGTGGTGCAGTGATTTGAGCAGGTCGAGGTAGGAGCCTGCACTGTCAAGCAGCCAGCCAAGCAGCTAATGGGTGGCAGTTACCTGAATGAAGTTGCTTAGGCATTTACTACCAATTACCTCTAATGAATGTAGAGATATTTGTGCAGCAGACTCAAGTGAGGGATTGAATATGTTAATTGCCACCAATCCAGTTATAATCACCAGTGATGATCTGGAGGGACCCAGGTGCATAGTTCAAGTAAGCTTTGTTGGGACAAGATTGAAAGGCAGAGTTAAAGTCCTGATGGGGTGAAACACCTCAGAGTTTTGCATGCTTTTAGTGGTGAGAATTTTGCAGTCCAAGATCAGGCTGAATTAATAAGCATAGACAAATATGGTTCTCTTGCAGAGAGAGGTTTTGCAAGTTCTATTCTAAGCTTGGTCAAAAGCTATGGGCTCATATATTTAGAATTTCATACAAGAAGTCCAGTTGGATAAAGTAAACACCCTTGTTGTGATACTTCCATAGTGTTTCCTTAAAATAAATTTTGACTTCCTAAAATGTTGAGGGGATGGGGGTCTAGCTGTTAGAAATCTAAATTTTGAAATGGAAATTGATCTTGAGAAACAAGAGGGTATCTTTCATTTAAAAATGTGAAAATAGCAACAATTCCAAAAGTTAAAGTTTATAAAAATCACTTTCTGACAAAACATTTTAACAAGCTGATATTTTTAAACTGTAAAGATAAATCCTGACCATCATCTAGTTACTGAGCTGTAATGTCAATATAAATATGAAAGCAAAAAAATGCATGAATAATTGAAGCAGATAGAAGATTAGACTTCCCACCCTACACCCAGGGGATGTGCAAATTACGGTTACACTTCACAGTGGAATAGTCAGACACAATGCTAATACGAAGTATTGAGACTTGTAAAACTCAACATCTGTTTACCCAGATATTTGTGGTTGTATGAATGATACAACCTTACATACTGTGATGAATCACAGTCAAACTTCTACCATGTTGGGTTGTGGGTTTTTTTTCCAAAGCATTGCTCAGAAAGTTGCAATAGAAACCTTAGGATGGATTCTGAAGACCTCTTTGAATGGAGTCCTTAAGAGCATGAAACATTTCTATTGTCAGACATTAAACTCTTAGGAAGCTATCTGATTACCCTTAAAAAAAGACTAATCAGACAACTATATAATATGGCTAGAGTCTGGTCCCACATGTCCAAGCCATTTTTAAAAGTGAAATTTAATCTGAAAACTGACTTAGATGCCTATTAGAATTTTACTGGGTATTAAGAAAAAAAAAAACTCTGGAAAAACATAGTTAATATGGTCTCTCTAAACCATCAGAGCCATATAAAGGTGATATTCATGTGCACTTCCTTTTGTGCTGTGCTTTCCTTGGAAAGGAAGCACATCTGCTTGGAACAGTGAGGAGTCATGTGTGCACTGTTATGGTGGGGTTTTTTGTTGTTTGTTTTGGTTGGGTTTTTTTGTAACCAGCTGAGAAATTACATCACCAATGCACCATATATTTGGTGTAGTCTAGATATACACTTGGAAATGGTCTGTTGTGCTATCCTAGTTCTAGTTCCCTATGGCAGTACTAACTTGCAGCAAATGCAGTATTTGCGTGGAATTTCAAGAATAAATGTTTCAGCGAACTTTGAAAAGATGTTGTTCCATTTTGAGAATGGAACATTAATTTTACTTAATATCAGTTTTCACAAATAGCTGTTTTATGAGACTCTCTGAAAGCTCAGAAAAAAAACCAGTAGAAATATCTTGATTTTGCTTTGTTTGGAATATGCCATCAAAACAACAGGAACAAAATACCAGACAGAATGATGAAGGAAATAAGGAAATAAAAAAAAGAAAAGCTGGGGGATGGGATGGGACAGGACAGGGCATGGACACAAAACCCCAATCTAATTTTAAAGGGAAGTTTGACTAGTTTCTGAGAGAATTGTATGAAATCAATGACTGCAACAGCAATGAGGTAGATGTTGAAACCCAGGATATCCTCTGGTGCTTTGTACTTAGCTGTGCCTTTCTGCATTTTTGTAAAAGCAAATATGCTTTATTTTCCAATGTCACAATTTCTTCATAAATTTTTGATTTATGACAATTGGAAGAACTGTGTATGACTTGGAAACAAAATCCCTGTTTTGATTTCTGAAATAACTATTACATACTCTTTCCAAAACTGGTTTCACAAAGGCTCCTAGGAAACCACCGAGAACTGTAGCCCTTGTTAAGATGTCTTTCTCTTAATTATGAATAATATCATATAGAAAGTCTCTCACTCACCTGCTGTCACACTGGTACAACTTTCTGCTTGTCTTTGGCAACAGAGTTTGAGGTTTGAGGCAACAGAGGTTGCAGAGTTTGAGAATTGGGTGGGACTACACCTGTTTCTAATGCAGGAAGGGGAATTATTTAAGCCAAATCGAACCTGCTAGTGATTGCTATGATTGGACTGTCGGGTCATTTTTATGCTTCAACCATATGTCAACATCTGGTTAATAAGCAAAGTGACATTTTGTGATTATTGCATAACAAATTAGAAGTGAGGTGAAGTTTCCTGCCTTTTCCTTGAAAGAAAATTTTTGGTATCAGTGACAATGACTCCCACTTTCTGACCCTGCAAGGTGAAAGAGGCTCGTCAGGGGATTAGATGTGGGAAAATTAGTTTTAGATGAAGTGTTGGCTAAACACACAAAATAAAATTCACCCCTGCTATAGCCTCACTGTTCATATGGGAATAACACTAAAGACAATTTTTTTTCTAAACCTGAAAACAAAAAATCCTTTTATTTCTTAACTACTTCCTTCAAAAATCCTAACTGAAGTTCAACTTCTCAATGTGCCTAACTCCTCTATATACAGAGCAAAAGACTTTGTTAAAAAGGCAGTGTATTAGCAGCTGAGAAGTCCTCTTGTCCTTCCTTTGTGAAGTTAAAAGTGTTCAAGTACTTTGCTGACATCTTGCAAAATGGAGCCATCGGTAATGTTTGAGTGGGAACATCTATCCCCTGTGTAACCAGCTGAGGCTTTATTGCTCTCTACAATTGGGCATTGTGCCCATGGCCTTTCTTATTCCTCATTCTAGGCAGGGAGGCTTTGGGACACTTGATCTATAACTAACCGTGACTCATAAAAACTTTAACTTATCAAGAGTGCTGTCAGATGCACTGGGGACAGATCCACAAGCCAGGATACAAAATTAAATAAACATGCTCCATGACCCGTTTTGCAAAGCAGGAATGAAGGTACCCAGTTTGTGTAAGCTGACATAGCTCCATCGAGGTATATACTGATCTATATCAGTAGATCTGGTGCTGATCTATAGCACCAGAACATCCCCTGTGATATTTCCATTGCACTCCTGGTCTTGTGGATTTACCAGAGGTAGTAAAAAATAAGAATTAGTCTGGGATCTAGCCTACTCTGCATCCTGTTCTAGATGCAGTATATGATGAAGCTTCAAAAGGAATGAAGGAGTTCAAGCCAGTCTGTCTCTTTCCTCACAGGTTCTCAAAGAATATGTTCAAGTCACTCTGTAAATCAGGTTGACACTTTTGTCATTTTAACTGTAAATGAGCATCACCTTGTTTCATGAAGACCGGTCATTGAATTAAGCTTCTGCTGACCTAGATGTTATGGGAGGAATGAGAACATATCACATGTCATTTCTGCGTCTGCTCTCCCATACCTACCCACTAGCTAACCACCCTGAAGCTATAAGTCTGTTTCCTAAAATATTCTATAGTTGAAGTTTCAAAGTTATTGTTCTGATGTTTTGGGTGTGGTTTTTTATTCATTGTGCCTAGTCACTTCAAAGAGGCAATATATTGTGACTGTTTGCATAAAAAATTTCAGCTTCATAAACACATGGAAGTATTTAAAATTAAATACTGTTTTAGATAGTTGGAGAAACATCAAGTCCTTGTTACATACGCTTCTTGGCTTCTGTGTATGAACATGAATATAAAGTAAACCAGTATCTAAGAATTTGTATGAGTTTTCCTCTGAGCTGCTTTAGAGACAATTTGAAATCCACAATGTGTATGAAATGATGAACCATGATATTCTTCCCCATACATAATCCAATATACGCAACCAACTTCTCAGCTATTTAAGACAATGTGGATGAAAAAAAAAAGTATGTCATGTCAAAAAATATCAGTGGAGAAAATAATGTCCTTAACATTGAAAGCCAGCATAAAATTACCTTATATTGACTCGGAGTTTTGGATCCTATTGGATCTCAATCTTATACGTTCAAGAGAAATGCATATTGGTTAGTAGACATCATCTAAGCAGTTACAGGTCTCCCCTGTCTCAGTAGTAGAAGAGTCCATTTGGTTTCAGGGTACAAATGGTAGAGACATTTCACTCACACCAATTGCCCTAAACTTTCTTTTATCATCCCACTGGATATTCCCCTAACATGAAGGAAAGCCGAAGTTGTTTGGGCGGTTCATATACTTCTTGTAGCTTCCTTTACACCTAGGGAATCCACAGATACTGTTTTTACTCTTGATTAGTTTTGCTCTTGTAACATCACAAAGTTTGCTTGAGGATTTGGTTTGTAGTCATTAAAGTCTTCCTGGATAACCACACTCTTGTCTTTGTAAACAGTGACTCACGATGATTAATTCTCTACCTGGCACATAGTGGAATGTAGAGACTAAGTGGGATGAGGAAAGCAAGATGTTAAATAACCACCCACTGGATTTTATAAGGGACTTCCAGGAATCTAGAACAGTCTCTTTCCAACGGGCAGGTTCATGATGGTGCATTGCAAACTGCCTTCAGGCTCCCTCTCCTGGACATTTATGCATCCAAGTGCTTAGGAACCTGCTGGGCCCATCACACCTACAGCCTTAGGCTGTTCAGGCCTTTACAGCACATGCTTGCCTTGTGCACCCCGCATGCTACATCATGATGCGTGTGATTGTACAGGTCTTTTAAAAGGTAAATTCGATATTTTTAATAAGCACTTTGAATTCAATCCTTCAGGTGATTTTCTAGTTATTGGCTGTTTGTTCATTATTTTGGGTCCCTGTTTTAAAAATTACGACTGCTATGCACTTGCATTTCAATATTTCATTTAATAATGGAGGGTATTTTGCCTTGTTCTATTAAACACACTCTAGAATATTACTTTGTTTCCCCACACAGGTGTTATGAGAGTTACTTATATTTTAAAGGTATGTTATAGTATGGTGATTGCAATTTCTTATTCTCCTCCCCTTCCAAATAAATTTTTAAAAAATATTAATCATGAATGGTTTAAATTTGTCTATTTAATGCATCTCCCAGGAACTTGAAACACCTGCTGTGTTAACCTATGCCTTAGAAAAATGGAGAGTTTATATATTAGATTTAGGCTTGTGGTTTAAAATAAAACTTTCCTTTATAGGAGTTCCACCTGGGAATGACTGCTTTAAAAATCTATAAAAACAATGAGAAAATTTGTTTCTAGCCCCGACTACTTTACAAAATAAAAGAAATTAACATGAAAATGTAACTGAAACAAAGTTGACAAAAAATGAAGTGCCATGGGAGAATCACAAATTTTGCCCTGCCAACAGCATTTTGAGACCTGCTGTTTTCCCTGTATGTGTCCACATGGCTTTGATTTTCTCCTGATTATAAAAAAACATAAACATTGGCAAATGCAGTGAAGAAAGAGCTTTGACCCCACTGTGTGAACTAGCACTTGATGCTGTCTGCCTTGGTAGAGTCTCAGTTTGACTATAAAGATGTATTCATTTGGTTTTAATTTGAGGAAATTTTATATTTCAATAAAATGAAAATGAAATTCCCTTTGTTCATATTAGTAAGTTGTGACAGTTGAGTTTTACATAAATTTGCTGACAGATAACTATGGTTCTATCACTGGTTTTGTTGATTTTTTTTCCTTAATACTTAAAGGCATATACATAACTTTTTTAAGAACACGCAAATAAAAAGAAAAATGGAGAAAATCTGTAGTACAATAAATCAACACTTTGTAATTTTCTTTGTAGCTTGTGTACAACGGGCAAATCAAATTTAAGGTCATACTCAGGACTGTAGGCAGCTAGTTGCATGAGACGAGGTGACAGATTTGGTCTTAGAAAACCTTGGCCTCCTGGTATTGTGGCTGCAGTTGCTATTTGGCTAAGTTGTGGTGTTGGCAGCGAGAACAGATTTATGCACATAAAGCTGCCATTCTATTAGGGCTTTTATAACACAAAGTACACTTCTCAAGTTGTACCTTGGTCTGAAAAGAGCTGAAAGAAAGAAGCAATTGAGTACCAGGAGAATGGTACCAGATGCTGGCCTTTTGACATCAACCAGTGGGCCATGGCTGAGCACTTCCTCAGCAAGCCCTGCTCTCAGCCACTTCAGCTACCTTAAGAAACCCTCATAATAAAAAACATTATCAAAACCAAAGAGTTTCAAAACTAAACAAGAAGGTGATAAAACATAAAGAATGCTGCTGTATTTGATTCCCAAACTAGATGTAGATTTTTCAAAGGACTGTTTCTTACCTTTCTACCACCAGTAAAATCAGTAATTAGACTTAATGGCTGGGCAGTGAGGAGACTGTAGAGGGACTGTGCTAATCAGAATATCCTCTGCATGAAGTACTTGGGATGGGCTTCAGGAGATCTGCCTTCACATCTCTGATCCTGCTGCTCTTTTTCTGAGTCCTGAAACAAATATATTAACTTGTTGTTTCAGTTCTCCCTCTGTAAAATGGGGATGATAATATTTAACTACTTCTGCCCTTTCATCTGTATTTTCTGCTGGGTTTGTAGATTCTTTGGGGCTGAGAGTGTTCTTTACATCTTCAAATTCCATGAGTGTGAGGTGAAAAATCTGCTCATAAACAGAGATGCACATTAGGAATTGACTCCTGTAGTTTCAATTAACTCCTTTGCACTTTTACAGTACCTTTTAGCCCAAAATCTCCAAGTAGTTTACAAACAATGCATGGTGCTATGTTCAATCTCTCCGTACTCTTATGAGTCCATGAAAAATTACTGGAGTTTTGTAGATGGAAAAAACAGGGGCACATAGAAAGTCTGTGACAGAAAAATCATCAGGCCACAGATTTTTCAAAGTGCCTGTTCTCTGTCTTAACAAATAGATCGTGCCTTCTCACTTGTCCTCTGCCAAAACATTTGCAAAGTAGTTTTATGGGGAGAGAGTAGAGGCATGTCAAAACTTAAGTGATGCTCCCTCTCTAATGAAAACCACAGGCATATATTGCTAAATTATTACAACACCAATATGCGAATAATGAGTGATGAAATATATGGAAATCAGTTTCAACAGTAGAAGCTGAGCACACACTTCATAGCAGTTTAGATACAGAGAGAGAGGGAGGGATGGAGGCATCTTTAATGTAGTAAAGGGTCCCTTACTAAGCTATGGCAAGTTTAACCTTAGCTGAGTAGAATAAAGTGGAAGTGGACAGAAAGAAGGTAAGTGTTGGGGCACCTGGTTTATCCCTGTTGGAGTGGTCCTCACTACTACCTGCCCATCAGATGACAAACACAAAATTCTGTTGATATCTACCATGGGGTAGGTTTAATGCTTTTCTTTCCCCAGAAAATTCTTTTCAGATATTAGTTTAGATTAAGTTATTGTATGTCTTTGTTATGCTATGTATTTGTTATTGTATTACATATATCTATATCTTTTTTTATATATTCTGCATTATTACATGAAGTTTCTTCAGGGAAAGAAATGATGTCATGCTGAAAGCTGAAATCTTGAGACTTGGGTTAAGTTCCCAATTCTGCCATAGGTATCTTATGTCACTTAATTAAACCCTCTCAGGTTTTGTTCTTTTCTGCTTTGCATGTTATATAATTCTTTAGAAAATGCTGTAACTAGTCCAAGCTGAAAAATACTTCCTTCTGCTAAAAAGACTATCCCAGGACAACTTTAAGTACGTGAGTGTGCATTTACCCAAATATCCAAGCAATTACTACAAAAAAACGGGCACATATATATATGTCTATGCAGGTTTATATACCTCTAAATAGGGACCACTTCCTCCATTACAGAATTCAGTCACTTCTCAGACAAGGAATGGTACATGTTTTCTGCTAGCAGTGTTCATCAAGAATGTCTTGGAAGAGAAAGTGAAGAATAGCTTCTCCAGTTGAGACTTCTTGGAGAATTTAAGCAAGCATAATATAATTACGTGAACTGGAAGTAAGCCAGGACACTGGGGTTAACACCCCTGCTCAAGTGAAAGGAGCCAGGGGACCATTCACAGCTATAAAAGTGGCCAAGAGCTGTGGTTTTAGGTTACATCCAAAATGCAGGTAACACAAGGACATTGCTAAATTCATTGCATTGAGTGTAAGCTGCACTTACATAGAATGGCCTAACACATTTTTAATATTTATGAATACTTGAAGGAAGCTTTTTCTGTTGTTGCTATTTGTGATACAGGGTGGTGAAGAAGTTAAAGACAGAAGGAAAAAAATGTATTCAGTTCAAAATCGTATTTAATTCTGATCTGAGTGAAATCATAAGGACATTTCCCTACTATTGAGAGAAGCATCAGACTTGGTTTCAATTTTATTGTGCACCGTTAGGTACCTAGCAAATAAAATGCAAGTCTCGCTGTTACGGAGAGATTTCCACAAGATGAATGTGTTTTCGGTTTTGTTTTCTGTGACTGTGTTCTTCCCCAGTGTTTTTTAAACATGCAAAACTTGCTTGGGAAGGAAGTGTTATGTTAAAAGAGAAGTGGCTGTACAGTAAAACCTCTAAGCACTTAGAAGTTTTTATAAATAGTTTAAGAAGGAGATTAGTTGTGCTATTCAGCATTTTCATCATCTTTCTTGCCTTTGCTTAGCTGAACTGAGACTGCTTGGGGTTCAGAAAGTGCATGTCCTAAATGAAGTGTCCCCATGGACTTGACTTGTTAGACACCCTTAGATCAAGGACACCTAACTTAAGTTGCACTAAATTAATTTAGGGCAGTATTGGCATACTTCTTGATATAATTACCTAATGGTTACAGTATTGCTTCAGGAAAGACAGGACTCCTTGTCTCCACAACACAGTACAGTGCCTTCAGTCACTAGTTTTTGTGAGATGTTCTGGGTGAAGGAATTTTTCATCTATCCTGTTAAATCTGAGACAATTTATGACCAACAATGCAGGAACAGAGGGATATGGTCCGTAGGTGTCCATATCTAGAAATCAGAACACTCAGTTGGGAAGGAGAGTCCTGTTTCTGTGGGAAAGCCTGCTCTTTATTGCTTATATTATTCTTTTCATTAACGTGGTGGTGTAAAACATGAAAATAACGTATCTAAACTGGCTAATCTAGTTTAATCCAACAGGTAGCTTTTGCTTGATAAGGCAGTGCTGCTTAAACTGACCTGAGTGATTTTGCTCTAAAGTGGATGCAGAGTACTTTTTCACCCTGTTCTAGTGGCAGTGGCTCATGGTAGGGTGACAGCTACAATCTGGGGGGTGGGGTGTGGGCAGATAAATACTGTATAGTGGGATAGCTGTTTCCTTGAGGGTAGTCTGACTGTGGGTTGCATGCACAGCCGTTGAAGAATGTGTGTGGAGTCAATAATACTGACATAAAGCAAGAGATACCCGGTGTTTTCAGAGAGGAGATGGCTGCCTGTGCAGAACAGTGTCTGAAAACAGCAGCAAGCCCTGTTTGTCTTCCACTGCTGCACCTTGCTGCCTTTCCCTTCCTTTCCAGCTAGGCACACTCAGCTTGGCAGCAGTCTGGCATGGAAACTTCTGCAGCAGCCTGTGTACAGCCGTGCTCAGCGGGCACACCGGTGTTTCTGCCTGTACTTTCTGTCTTGCCAACACTGGCATTCTTGGTGGTTTTATTTGTTTGGGTTTTTTTAAAGGCAGTTAGGATTTTTGGCAGTCCTGTTCTGATGTTGTTCAGATACAGGGTGAAGTGGAGCCCACCCAGCAAGAAGAAATGAAATCACTCTTGGTCCTCACTGACTTCCTGGTCATTCCCAGCCTTTGAGGAAGAAGTCATAGGGGACAGGTGGATCATTTAGGAAATGTTTCTGTGTTAGCATGCTTAGTTTGCTGTTTTGTGGCTTAGCCTTGAAAGGCTTGGGCACAGCATTTGGCATTTAGCAAGGTCTTGCCTTTCCCCCAGTGATGCTGCCGGGTTGCTGAGGCATGCAGAGGTCAAGAGACTGTCCGCGAGGTCACCCAGTGACTCAATGCCTCAATTCAAACTCAGCCTCAGCATCTGCTTGACTCTTGATTTTTTTGTTCTAACCATGAGACCCACCCAAAATTAATTGGTGGGGAATTCAATGCTGGTTGGATTGAGTAGGTTCTTTTTATGTTTGTGACAATAGTATGTCAGTGTTTTCATGATGAATAGAGGAAATCTGGTATACAGCATCAATCCTTACAGAAGAATTCAGTCCTTATAGGATGAACAAGCTTTAGAAACTCAAACAACGACACATACACAAATAAAGGAGAGACAGTCTTGGGGGGGGGGGTTCATTGATTCAGTCAAAGACAAGTTTTCTTTGCTAATAGCCCTTGTGTTTCTGAGGCATTTTTTTCTGTGACCAAGGTCAGCATAACATGGCAGAAATCACTCTGTGGTAGGAAAGGTCACTGTCAGTTCTGCTTTGTATCTTTTTCTTTCCTTTTTCTAAATCTTGCTTTTTAGTTTTGCTTTTTTAAATAATACAAGTTACAGGAAAGTCATGTCTAAAGTTCTTGTTAGAGTCTTGAAAATGTGAATATTCAGTGGTTGAGAACATGATGCCTCTTACTTTAAAAAAAACAGTTTTTAAGGGACAGAGAATAAACTACTCACCTTGACTTCATATTTTACATATTCTCTTAAGACAATGCACAGTTCCATTAAATAGGTTTTTTTTCTGTTATTCCATTAACAAGCGGACACTCTCGAGAACAAATTGCTAAGGAGGAGCTAAAACTGGAACATCATTTTATGTGTTTATGAGTGGTTTCTTGAAGTCTGCCCTTTAAGTCACTAGACCCTGGAGGAAATAAGGACTTCCAGTCTTAACAAATTGGTGTAGAAAATTGTTGGATATTTACTTGGTATTATTTAGTAAATGTTTTCAGATTAGTAGTGTCATAGTTGGATATACACAGGAAAGAGTTTTGAGGGATAGGAGTTCTTAAGATGGAGTAACTTGAAGTCATGGGGTGTTTTTAGATCAGCCAGCTCTCTTAAAAGAGGATTGCACAGGTTCATCCTGTCATGTTAGGGACATAGCGTGAACTGAGAATATTTTTTTTTTTTGCAGGAGGGATAGGTAATTTTGCTTTCTGCCTATTGCTGTTGGATACCACCTTTTCTGGAGTCAGGAAGCTGAGCTCTTCTGCATTAATCTCAGGATGTAAAATTCTCTCGCCCCCACCCCTAACCATGACAAATCTCACTGCTCTCTAGTCCTTCTAGCAGCGCTCCTTCTACCTGCCTTCTTCCCCAGGTTTTGAACAGTGTGGGCATTGAAAACTCTACCAAAGGAAAACACAACACAGCACAGATAGTTGTGAGGAGAAGGTGAGAAGTCACCCATGACATGTGTCAATCATGTTGCCTGATGCTCTTTTGAAAGAGACTACGTTACTGTAATCATAATAGTGTCAAGAGCCTAGGCAGACTATAACAGGGATAATAGGCCTTTGTAACTTGCTTTAACAGATATATAACTTTTATAATGTCTTTAAAATATGGGTTTTTTTCTGTTTTATTTTTCACTGCAATCATACCCTAAAACTCCTTCTCATCTTCCTGCTTTTCATGGAGATTAATTTTGGAGGCACATGGCTAAGTTTTGAAAAGTTATAAACATCTAAACTCTGTTTATTCTTAAATGATCAAAATGCACAGATACTTTTTTCCTCTTTAAAGAAGTATTTTTAAGCAGTTTCTCATTCAGCTTTTTACTGGGTGTTTTTAAATGTTTGGGAATTAAGTAGCTTGCTTGCAACCAAGTGGCAGCACTTATCCTGGAAATGATATTCACATTGCTAAAGTGTTTATGGAATACATGGAATGAAACCATATAAATCATGGTCCCTCTTTGTATGGTTCAAAACTAGTAATTTCAAATATTGCAGACATTACAATAAGTTGTGTTGAAAAATAATGGACCATTTCATGAGGGCGGGTGGAATGGCACTGACAAAACTTTTACCATATGTAGCAAAAGCCCTCTAGCTTTACATGCACCTAAATAAAGAATACACTTGATCAGACTTCACTTGTGAGGCTCCTCTAAAATCTTCAAAGATATGACTCAGAACAGCACTGAAGCATTGGTGGTCTGAAAATCACACTCTCACATCTAGCTCTTCTTTAAAGAGAAGGGGAAATACAAACCCATATTAATGGTAATAAAAATAACTAAATTTCCACAGCAAATGACTCAGTGGGATGACTTTTTTTCTGTTTGTACTTTGGCAAAACTGTCAACTAGTTCTGTTCTTTTCATGAATTTGCTTTTATAGCAGAAAATACAGGCGGTCAGATGAGATTATAAAGATGTCTGTTCTACTGAATATATAATTTAATTATACTAATTTTTATCATTTTCAGAAATTATGTAGAAAGGCTGGCTTTGTGAACACAGTTCTTAGCAGCCATGTCCAGATGGAAAGAAATTACAACTTTAACTTAAAATCCAATGGGTAGAAAATGGAAATAATTTCTCATGAACTTCATATTTAAGACACTAAAAAAATGAACTCCGTTGTAGACATAAATATATGTGGCTTTGGTATTGTGTT
>JAVJGJ010000057.1:67923902-67934736 GCA_035590215.1 Microhierax caerulescens | reverse complement strand
TCTTGTTTTAAATAGCATAATTTGATGTTTCTAACCAGAAGATTCTATGTTCTGGTTTTTGGATTCCCCTTATCTTCCAATGTTTTGTAAAAATGGACTGTGATTTCAAGTCAAGAATACCTGAAGTCGGCTTCCACGTGCTGTTCCCCATTGCTGTTAGATAACTGTTCAACAGGAGAGCATTTGGCTTCTCAGTGTACAGTACATAAATCTCATGCAATTGCTGTTTCAATTTTTCTCTTCCCTTTGAACTCTTGAATGGAGGGAAAGAATTTCTTAAAGAGTTCAGTAGGAATGTCCCATTACAAAACATCAATCATCAAATGCCCATTGTACATGGAAAGTGAGGTGACTGTAATAAAATTGACATAACTAAGCAAGCAGCATCTGACCTTTAGGAGCCAGAGCTTATGATCAGAAGACCCAGTTTTCCAAACCTTTAGGAGTTAAGAGTTATCATCTCCCCCAAAAAATACCTCAGTAAATGAAGTGCTACATATGAATGTATGTGATAAAAGAGGTGGAATAAATTCTTCCCTGACCCTTAGTACGTGAGTGTTGACAGAACAGGGGTAGAGGGTGACTTTTGAAAGGGAAGGAGAAAGGAATGTATCTTTGGGTCTAGATGGGAGCAGCTGCTCCCCTTATCTTGCATCAGTGTTAAAGTAGTTGCTGTTCCTGCCATGTCAGCCAAGTCACAACACAGCATGCAATGCTGCCTGCAGTTGTTGCAAAGAAAAGGCGCAACGGGTACCGTCAAAATGTTGTATCCACAATGCGAACATAAATCTTCCTTGTGCTTTGTCAACCTGTTTGCTTTTGTCTACACTCTGTTTTCCATGTAACATGCTGTCACTACCATATTATTCTTTTCGGGCTTGCCAGTCCTTCAAGTATTTCCAAGGCTGGTTAGAGGAGACAGAGCTACTGTGAATTCTGATTCAGCATCAGACTGCTGAATTAATGCCTTTTTACTGCTACTTTTTTATCTTTTTTTTTTTTTAATTTAGTTGCTCCCTCCTGCTTTTCTGTTTTGTTTAAAATGAGTCAATGCATACAGAACTGATATAACTGATTAGTGTAAACCAAAACACTTAAGTGTTTTAAATCATAGCAGAAGGCCTCCAATCATCCCTTGAAGGGATTGCTCTTCTCATTCAGGTGCCACATACTTTTGCAAAAATGTGTGACCATAGAGCAGGGTGTAATTGACTGTGCATGTACTTTGCCAAGAACATAAATGTCACAAGGTTATACCAGGCCCTTCATAAAGCTGTTGTGTAAATTCATAATATTGGCCAAAAGAAAATGACAGGAATTTAGAATGTAATATTTCCAGAAGTCCTTAACAAAGTTCTCTTCTCCCATTATGGAGACCCTACTTAAATAATCCCTGAGTCAAATATATAAGCCTTTAACCAGATAGTGCATTACAAGAATATATAATAGTGTTGAACTGCATTGGGACTGAAAAGTAAACTTTCTGTAAAGCAAGTTCACTGAAAAGTAAAAATTTCAATGAATTCTAGCACAGCCTTATGACAAAAATAAAGAAACAACAACAACAACGACAACAAAAAAACCAAACAAAGCAAAACTTTGCCCATTTTTGGTGTATGCTTGACATTTATTACTTCCTTTAGGTTCTTCTGTTAGAAATACTTAGGTGATTTAGGACAACTTGATTGCTAGCTGCTGGGGGTTAACAGCAGACATGGCTGGCAAGTGATATTCCCTCATTACTCCTTGGTTCATGAAAGACTATGGAGGTACCAGAGTGAGGAGGAAGTATCTAGTTAAATCTTTCTATTCTTCTATCCTGCTGTTTACATCTGGGATACCAGTGCTCTGAGAAATATTACATGCAAAGAAAGAAAAAAGCTAAGTTGCCCTATAGCTCCATCCCTCTGTCTCCATGTTTACATGGCCTCCATTCCTGAGGTACTACAGGATCTGACAACTTCTATAACAAATCCAGAGCACAATTTGTGGCAGACAGTTGCTATGGTCTCTGTTTTGCAAACAGGAAACTGAAGCACTGAGGAACTAAGCTGCAAAGCAGGTCATCCACTTAAGCCACTGACAGAGCAACACATTAAGTTCTTCCTTGGTCCATCAGTAGAGTCCTACTTGGGAGAGCACTTCAGGAGGTGCTTATCTAGTGCTTGCTCTCCTCTTTCCCCCAACACACTTGTTTTTGTTGGGGTTTTTTGGTTTTTTTTTTATGCTGAGCACATTGTAGGAAGGATCTTTTGCTTGGCCTGGCTTGCTGATGTTTCTGTTCAGAGGCAGATTTCTAGCTTTCAGAATTAAGTGTATTTATATCTCACAAACAACTTTATAAATAAAACAAAAAGAGGAGCTAACCATATGCCATCTTCCAGTTTGAGTTTTCAGGAAATATAGTTCCAAGAGCTCTTTGAACTTGAGAGCAAACATGTGTTTTGTACTCTGCAGATGTTACAGTAAACTATAACCCATCATTGCTTCTCTGGAGTACAGTGTACTGTGGCTTTAATTCAGCAAAGTACAGCATGTCAAATGTCAGCTTGTTATGACAGCAATAAACTTGTGATTCCCTTGAAGCAGATGTTTTAATTTGTTAGGTGTTTTTTGGGAGGAAAAAAATCTGCTTGCATTTAAATAGATGTTCAGATTGTGAAAGGAATTTGCTTGAAAACGTCTTTTCCACCTGTATGAAAACTTTATCAGAGAGTCTTATGACACATGTGTGAGGCAGTGTGAGAAATCACAAAGATGGCCAAATTACAGAAATCTCCTCCACACCTAAAATATGACCTTTCTGAAGTCACTTCGGTATAGTGCCAGGTCTGGATCGTAGAAGGACCATGTTTAATATACCTGCTATTGTAAAAAGAACACTGAAACCAAGTCTGCTGAGGGGTCATCCTCCTGAGGTGGATTTCCAGGGTACTGGTGACCTTTGCCACTGTGAATTAGTATCACAGTCAGCATATCTTTCACTCCTTAGCATGCTGTTGCTTTTACCCTTGTTTGTAGTGATCAATGAGGACTACAGTTTTAAGGCAAGTGTTAAAAGTGAAAACCTTTGATGGTTTTCAAAGACAGGGAAGAATTATGTACCTGTCTGAGCTGCAGGTAAAGAATGTTACAGCTGTGGGAGCACTAATTCAAAGAATTTGTTGATTTCACTTTGCAGTGAAATACTTATTAAACCTTACTCTGTCCTCAAAAGATGGCAGGGCTGTCCCCAGGCATAAGCCTGATTTTAAAATGCATAACTTGCTGGATACACATGGAAGGCAAAAGTTTAGGGAATAGCCTGTCCCAATAAACAGAGTACACAGATGCACTCAAAAGATTGGTCTAGGATTCCTCTTGTGCTGGGATTACATACTTCAGGTATGGTCATCATTTTGCTGTATACGTTGGCAGTTCAATTTTTATTTTTTTTTTTTCCTCTAGTATTTTATATGAGCTGGTGAAGTCCTAGTTGCTGAGGAACATACACTGTATAAATTTTAGACTTTTCATCTTTTTAAAGTCTTGTAATCCCAAAACAAGTAAGAAAATATAAGCCTGAAACCAGGCATGGACATTTCTAGAGTTTCCTTGAATAAAAAAAAACAAAAAAAACCAAAAAAAAACCCCCTACCAAAACCAAACCCTGCTTTGTTTAATGAGTCTTCTGTCTCTGATAATGTTTTTAAGAGTTAACTTCAGTCCACCTAGGATACAGCTGAAGCAGCTGTGCAGAGTTAAAGCCCCACAAACTAACATAATTTAGCCCGGTGTAGACTGATCCCAGAACCAGCCACTCAGCGGTATGGTAGGGGCAAAGTGGATCCATCGGCAGTGGGGGTGGCAGTAGTTTTCCATATTATTTTGAACGGTTTATTTGTTGGTATGCCTGCTTACTAGATACCCCTAATAACTAAATAAGGGGCCAGGTTAGATAATGTGTAGCTTTTTTTTTTTTTTCTTTTATGATTAATACTATAGCCTATGAAAAATTCTTGCATGCTTCTTTCCTCTCATAACTTATGACCACTTGTATCTGAAAACAGTGGCTGCAGCAACAGCCAAGGAGTCAGAAAGGCAGAAGCCTTAAAAAGAAACCTACCTGCTTCTGGTTTTGAAATATGTTTGAAATAAGAATTTGGGTCATCTGTAGCACTAACATTAACTTAATGTGGAAACTTCATTTTCATCATACAGTAGAGCTAATAGTATGTTTCCAAAGACATCAAACTTGACAAAACATGGACTGTAAGCAGAGGGGACTCTCTCACTCCTGCTCTCTCCCCTCTATTGTGCACATACGTCTATGGGCAGTTTAAGGATTTTAAAATTTTACCAAATGGATGGCCTTCCAGATCTGTACATCATCGCTGTTTTGCAGGTAGTGTGTTTATAATTAAAAATCATGACATTTGACCTTTAGTCCATGGCCACAGCATAATTGCATTCACCGTACCTCATTTATGAATGCAAATCAGGTCGATTTAACTCCACATTGTGTCTACTCTGCATGTTTTTAAAAGACTCCTCTTGCCACAGCACGTCTTTCTCCTAGACTCCTGCACTTTGTGGTAATTGCAGAGCATGCTGTTATGCTGGAATTGCAGGTATGGATGGTTTGAGTGGTGATAGAGTTTGAGTGGTCTGGAGATGCCTTGGATCTGTCAGCAGCCAAAAGTGATGAGATAATTTGAAGTGGACAGCTTTGCCTTTGAACAGCTAACAGTACTCCAGATCAAGCTTTAATAAAACTGATATACCTTGGCAATAAAACTAATACGTCTTCACTGAAGTTATTTATGCAAGCCGAGGATCTAACTCCCACTTTGTTATACGAGCGAGGAGACTGCAGGTTTCGGAAGGCTCTGCCCCCAGAACTTGCCTGTGGAAAGCCATTCTTCACTGTGCCTTTGAACCCTGCCCGTGCCTTGAGGCGCGCTCCTCCCAAGTGCCAGCGGATCCAACCCCCGGGACCACGGTACATGGGGAGAAGCCAGGGGAATTGCAGCGGGTGGTTATCAATCACACAGCGCAAACAGTTTGGAGGAGTAATCGCTCTCTCTGTCCTTGCACAAAGAAGTTTACAACACCAGAAGAGTTTATTATTATTGCTGGTCGAAGATCATCAAAGTCATTTTGTTTTGTCTTGAACAGTAGTCAGAGGGGTTAAAGTGAGGTTAAACTGCCTAAACAAAATGGAAGCAATTACACAGTGGGATCCTGGAGGACTGTTTGCTTTAACCCTCACTGACAAAAAAGGTACTGTAGGAAAAAAGCTCCCTGACTCTTTACAAAATACATCTGTCTGTTTAAATCCATGCCAAACTTCTTCCCCTAAATCTTTCAGGGAGTGTCACTGTTTTAAACACTATCAGTTTCTTCCCAGTTCCTGACACAACCCCCATTCAGTGTCTGATCTTTGCGGCGTTGTCATCACTTTACAAGCCACTTTGCAGGACAGGGCTTATGCTGTGCTGGAGATGTGACTGTAAAAGTTATGCCTTGGCTCTTTGTGCTTAGCGACTTGGCAGGAAAAGGCAAGGCTGTGTGGAAGAGCGGTCCGATGGGGAATGCAGATCTGGCCCATTCCGAGGTTTCAGTTACAAGATGGGGAATTGACTCCTACTCCATTCAAGGTTGTATTGCAGCTGAATTGTCAAACTTGGCCTTCCAGTGACCTACATCATGTGATGGGATGAGATCTGCCCTTCACTAGTTTTGTGTTTTCTGTTCCTCAAAAATGAAGGGTAGCAGCATAAATGACTTTCGCTTACGGTGTGAGCACCGTATGGGTGTAAGTGGGGTCTTTATGGAATTCCCTGTAGGTTCATTGTTGTTAAGCAAAAAAAAACCCACCCCAAAAACCATCAAAGGGTCCTAGAAAGGTGGTGCCTTTAAAGGAAGAACAGGGGAAAAAGTTCAAATTCTATAAGCAAGCATTGACACAGGGTTTATTGAAACTTGTCTGTCTGAAAGGTAACGAGTGCTTCTATAGATAATCCAAATGGATTGCATGCCTAATTTTATCATTATGTAAGATGCTTGCAAAATGGTTCTTCTGTACCCTGAAGGAGCGTTACTGAAATAGCTCCTGTATAAATGCGAATCTTTGCAAAGTTAATGGTGAAGTATTTCTGTGATCCTGTGTCACACCTCCAAATGCAGGTTGACTCTTTCAAAGAGGTCTCTGTATTCCTGTGAAGTGTTTATCTTGTTCGAGCTTGTTGTGAGGCTTAAGGACAAAACCAGCAGGGAATAGGAATAGGAGGAGAACACTGTGTTTACAATTTGTAAAAGAGCTTGCAATTATGTGGCGTGTCTTCTGTTGGGGGGAATGTGACACGCACACACAAAAAAATACCAAAAAAAAAACCAACCCCAAAAAACCCCCACAACCCAAACACAACCAAAAACCAAAAAAAACAAAACTTTTTTTATGCAGAGAAAACAATGACAACAGCTTGTCAACAGAGCCAAAATGTTCAAATGCAAAAAAAGATTTAATAGATTCCCAGTAATGAAAGTGGGGTTGTACAGGGATGAATCAGGCTCTTACTTCTCAAAACATTACTGTAAATGGAAAAGACTAGATAATATTCTTACACAAGTATCAGTGCATCTTCGATAATTAACCACAGCCAGTGCATGAAGGAACATATTTCGGTTTGTCTTGCTCCAGATTTAAAGCAATGGAAATATGTCAGATGCAACAGGGCTTTTCTTCACTTAGCACTCCAAAGTTGCAGTGTGCTATTAGAACAGAGCTTAGCATTTGTGAGCAGCTGCTTTGAGAATCTCAAAGCTATAGATGAAAATACAGGTAAAGCCATGTAAAAGGGCACTGGTTTGACTGAGATTCTGAATGGGTAGAGCGAAAGACAGGCACCTGTCACGGCTTATATGTTAAAAGAGTCTAATTTTTTCTGACTTGTCAGAGAAAAGATAGCATGAAGGCTTAGTGGAAATATGGGTTTTGTTACAATTCAGGAGCATATGAATCTGAATAATTAATACCAAAGTGCCAGCCAACCATGTAACAGCAGTGTAGTGTGCCACTTGCTTAATTACATAAATTTCCTTTCTTCTCCCAAATGAATGGACTACTGGACCATGATGTGATTTATGTATCCTCTAATACTGGCTCCTTAGACACAAGAAGGATGTAAATGTGACAGTACAGACACCAGACACTATTTTATCAGTGAGCAGACAACTAGATACAAGAACAGAAATAGGTAATACTTCTATCACATAATGTTCACCATAGCAAGATCCTTGTTCTTGTGTAATATCAGTGTAACACGTATGAGGCTTTTATTCCTTTGATCTCTAAAAGCAGGATATCCAAAGCATGCGTGAAGCTTCACCTGTGTCAGGAAACCCACACAAGCTCAGATTCAGCAGCTTATTTAATCACACCTGGCACAATACCTTTATATCACATTTCTATCAATCCTTTTTCCTTGTACATGCCTAAAATACAAATTATATTAGCTTGAATGTGACTGAAAGCTAGCCTGGAAGGCAATTCAGCCTGGCAGGGGTCAGTAGTGTTTAGTGACCTTCAGACTGTAACTTACTGTCACCATCCCACTGCTGGTAGCAGAGAAAAGAGCTACTGAACCACCCTGCAAGTTTCCTTCCACTGATGCGCCTTCTCCTGCTCAACTCATCTTCCAGCAGCTGCCTTGTCCAGGTAAAAGGCCACTGTGAATTGCTATACTGTACAAAATCAACTTAGTTCGGAACCGGGCTCCCCAAGAAATGCTGTTGCACAGGGTAAGGTTACCAGCAGGACTCATTTCTTGAGGCAAGGAGTATCTCTGAGAGGAGCACATGGGTTTTGTACTCAGGTCTCACAAAGAAGAAATGTTTCAGTCTTTCCCTGTCTGTTAGGTGTCTGATGCTGATAAACCACGTTATTCTCAGTGAAGAGTGAGACTGAGTGTCACAGATTTTCCTGCTCTGTACGAGCTGGACATTTATCTCCTGTAAACATGAGATCAGAGTGGGATGCTGCACTCTGGATAAGGGACAGTATTTTTGTCCTTGATTCTAGCACCAGGAGGGAGGACTTATTTAGCAAGGAAAAAGAAGAGTCATTTTGTCATTTGAGGTCTTTATTCCTGATACATGCTAGCTTGTGCAGACAGCAGAGATGAGACTTTTGGACTGCTCCCCAATAATTTGTTGGGATTTCATTCTTTCCCCTTACATGGGCAGGGAGGATAAGACTGGTAGATATTTTCAGGGAACTGCTTTGAATTAACAGTTTCGGTAGCAGGCACTATAAACAGCCAGTCTGGGTTACGCCTTCTGATCTCACTCTCTGTTCAGATGCTCTGAAGCCAGCCGATCCTTTTCTTTTTCTTTTCTTTTTCTTTTTTTTTTTTTATTTCCTTTCACAGACCAATTCCAAAGGATTCTTAAACTATAAAAATGAAATTGCTCCCTATAAAATATAATTGGAGCTGCATTGTAGTTCAAGTGACAACCAGATGCTGGAGAAAAAAACCCAAACTGTTGGTCCAATTATGTAAATTTCTTACTCTCACTGCACGAAGTCTTGTCCAAAGCAGATTTGCTTCTGCTAAGATCTTGCTGGTAATTTTCATTCACTCTTAACGGCCTTTTTGATAGCTTTTCTCCCTCTGTATCTACATGTTTTCTCAATATACTGACACTAAACATGTGTGTGTTCTGTAGGCTGGGAAGCAAATTCAGAAGTGTAATAGGCATTAAAGCAGGCTATAGAAACCCACAGCGGCAGTTACAGTGGTGGTATTCCCAGCATACCTTAAAAAGCCCAAGTCACCTCACCAAGCCAATGGATTTCCATCAGTGTCTAATAAATGCAAATTAAAGAAAATCAAGCCACTTAAGTCTGCAAATCTGGATCTCTTTATTGAGTAAAAAAGTATGCGTTTCGTGCTAATTAAATACTCTGGTGTTTGGGATTTCTTTTTTTCTTTTTTCTTTTCTTTTTTTTTTTTTTTTATGTAAAGAATTCCAGTCCCTAGTTTTGACTGGCTGCCTTATCCACCCAAACCCTGTTAGAAACACCCATGCTTTTCTGTCTAATCCAGTTATCTAAGCCGAAAACGGTGTCAGCAACTTTGTTTACTTCCAGGTGATTGCAACAAGCTGAGTAAAATGGTTGCCCTGTCATTGTTAGCACCACTGAGCTGGTGGCACATTTTTTTTCACAAATTTGGAGTTTGTGTATTCAGCTTTGGCATGGGGTAGAGGTCTTACACGCAATGCAGCTGGAAGGGGGCTTTTTGGACTCCCCACTGTCTAACTTCACAGGGATCTCCAAGTACCTTGAGCAAGGTTAGTGAAAGGGGTTGTAAAAACAAGACTCAGCCAAAATGCGGTGCTGAGAGGAAACACTGGATAGACACCAGATTAAGCGCTTGCTGCCCAAGTCCAATGATGGTCCAAGTAAAAATAGAAGTCCTTTCTTCAAGTGATAACTTCAAAGTCATATTCTTCCAAAGTTCAATGGACAATACCTCTGTTTTCAAATGTTTAAACTGTACAGCAGCTACTCTGTTTATATAACATCCTGATTTTCAGAGTTCTTGTTTAATCAGTGAAACCTGTTAATGACAGTACTTGTGAATTATGGCTTTTTGAGCTTCAATAACAGAGCCATTGACACACATTACATATGACAGTATGTTTATTTATTTTAAACCTGAATACCTCCTTCTGTTTCTCACCAGAGAGCACTGCAGAAATGGCTGGGCTTCTCCAACAATCTGCATTACCTAAGGTCAAAAATGTCATATAAAAATTTAGCCTGGAATGCAGCAGTTTGTACTTAGTGAATATCAAAGACAAAGCGGTTTCTACATTAAATATTTCTTGTAACGCTGCATTAGCAGCAGTTTCAGAGTGCTTTATAGGCACAGTCAGAGACGGAGGGCTGAGCAATAATTCAGCTTCAAGGTGACGAAGGCAAGAATAACCGCTGAGTGGTTGGAGTCCAAAAGCAAGTGTCAGAGCCTGTGCCTGTGCAATAGGACGTGTGTGCCCTTTGCAACCATTGCTTCTTAAATACAGTAGTGTACTTCACTGTGATCAGTAGGCAAGTTCATAGTCCTCAGAAGAGCTGAGGATTCCCTCCTCCTTCTTGACTGATAGTTCACATATGTCTCTTGTGTCTCTTGAAGTGCTCAGAGATGACCGCAATGTGTTTTCTGTCCCTGCAGGCCTGGATTAAAAATTTTTACTGAGACAGGAGAAAAAAAGTGGAGGAATGTAGAAAGAGCCTTTGGATTTTTACCTTGGGCTGCTTTTGAACAAACTTTAACAACCAGGGAAGGAAAACCACAAAGATCTAGCTAACAATGAAGAAAAATCAGAACCACTTGTTTTCTGGTGACTGAGGTGCCTTGGTATCAGCTGTCAGAAGCAGCATTATAACAGGAAGAAAAGTTAATAAAAATATAAAAAGAAAAAACAAACAAACAAAGGAAATTGCTTTGAATGGGCAACAATGCATGTGACATTTCTTTGCAAGTGGTTACCATCTATATGATATACACGATCTGCAGCATGAAGTATAAACAACCAAACACAAAATCAGGAAAACATTTGCAATGTTTTTAACGGGGCTTCTTGAGTATTTTTTTGATTTCATAGTTCTTGATCTTTTGAACAAAGCAACTTGTAACTAACAGTGCTGATCAACCTAACTTTATCAAATATTGGCACTGGAAACATGTGTGTCTCCATATGTGCATGCCCTTTGATGCCTGGTCTGTCTTCCTATCTATATACCCAAAACTGCATGGATATTGGAGCTATGATGCATTAAGCAATG
>JAVJGJ010000057.1:67885356-67923802 GCA_035590215.1 Microhierax caerulescens | reverse complement strand
TGATGCATTAAGCAATGTGGTGTACCGTTCATGTCCCTGCATGTCCTGTGTATCCATGGGTTTATATCCTCTTTAAAACTCCCTCTTTTGGAGGTTGGACTAAATTATCTTTAAAGGTCCCTTCCAATCTAAATAATTCTATGATTCTATGAAAACAAAATCAGAGAACTCAGAGTATTCAAAGTAGAATGTATATTTTCAGTATGACAGTATCAGCACCTGCATCTGAGGTGAAACATATATGAGAAAGGATTTTGTGTGACCAAATTTAATGATCATTCTGTTTACATACTTAAAATCTCTGAATGGTTTTTATTCTTTTGTTTGTCTTTTCTGGTCCCAAATGCTGGTAATATCTTCAGCTTTCAGGCATAAGCAACTATTTGCATTGATATCTGTAGGCCTAAAAAAAGTGTGAGTAGGCACTAATGCTTCAGAGCTTTATATTGCCAGCTGTTTGGGGCAGGCATTGTATCTTGCCTGATGTGTGTAACATCCTAGTCTCTGAAGACCCTGAGTCTCAGTGTTCAGTGAAGGCAAGTAGAATATAATATTTTTGCATAACTGAGCTTTGGATGAGGTTGTCTTACTCCCTGAAATGCAAAATGCAATTAGAATTCATGATTATTTTTTTTCTCCCACCATCCCCAAGAAGTGCCTATAATCCAAATAGTCTTTTTCTTAAAGTCAGACTATAAATCATGTGATAGCATATGGGCCAGGGGGCTTTGCACATCACCAGGTTTCTCTCGTCAGTGACGATTTGTGACACAACGAAAAGTTTGACTGCTGTCTTCAACACTCAAACATAAGTGGCAGAATCACAGTTCACAGTTGTAATTTGACAAATTTAGTTTTTCTTCAGATTTTAGGGTAGTTATTTCTTACATCTTGACTGAGTTCTGAGCACCAGCTCTTCTGGCTGATTCATATTTAAATTCAAGCCAGTTGATTCTTTTGTAAATATTGTGCCAGGGGCAAGTGGAGCAGCATAGGTGGCCTCATACTTTGCTACCCAAAGACTGGTCCATGAAGGGTGGTCATGGTGGTCTGCAGACAGGCTGTGTTTCCATTCATATTTAACAAAAGTGTTCCTGTAGCAGCTGGCTTGGCCATGAGCGTGCCAGTTTCCCACTCAGAAAATGGCTGTATCTGTCTTTGCTGCCTTCTGGTATGCACTACGTACCATGGACTGATTGGCAACCCTTTGCACAGGTCATCCTGAAAGAAAAGTTTTTGAAAGTCACATCCTTGTCCTTTCTATCCCCTGAACTCATAGTGCAGCTCAAATACAGAACAACAGAAACGTATTATGTCATCAAGATGGTTGTGACTGCCATGAGTTATAACAGTGTCTCAGTATGAATCTATCCGGCATCCATTTCCCCCCCCCAGACATTCATGAATGGTTCAGATAGAAACTCTTTCAAGTGTTTGCCAAGTGAATATAAATATGAACAGCTGGGACCAGGGGGGGAATCTTTCCTTTTTTTTTTTTCTTTCTTTTTTTTTTTTCCTCCCCTGATATGCGCCAACATCTGATTGGTTTGGTTAGTTGGTTTGAGCTTTTTGTTTTCCTTGTTTGTAGATGTATGAATTTTCATGAACAGAGCTCTCTAGCATGAATAAAATACCCAGTCAGAACACAGACTATTGATAAAGACAGTGTTGATGTTCAGGTTATTTAGATCCCATTTCACATTCTCTCACCTTTGGAAAATCTCTTCATTCGGTTCTAAGCATATGCCCATCATCAGTCTTTTTGCTCACCTTTGCTTTTTCTTATAGTGTTTTTGGCAGTTGTCTTTTCCCTGGTTTTGTTCTTCCTTTTTCTGCTATTTGGCCTTTTCTTGCCATGCCCAGTGCACCTCTTTAAAAACAAGAGTATAGGAAAAGTGAAAGGCTATTCACCGTTTCCCATAACCTTGGGTTTAAGGGAGAACAACAAAATTACCAGGTAATATGGCTTGCCTTTTTTATTTTTTTCTTTTTTTTTTTCTTAACAAAATATCTTTTTGCACTGCAAAAAAGTATATATAATGAAGCCCATTGTTACTGGATTTTAAGAAAGTCATATAAGGGAAGTCAAAATGGATTAAAAAAAAAAAAACAACCCCAAAAAAAACCCAACAAGAAGCAAACATGGAGGAGAGCCCCACCAGCTGCACACTCGGAAGATCTGATTAAACAATGCTGGGAGGATGGCTCCCTTCATTCTTTCCATTTTTTCTTATATTATTTCCATAAATGTCTACTGATGTCTTCCACAGATAGGAAGTGGGCTCTCGATGTGAACAGCCACGGCAGTTTTTAAAGTATTAAGTGCAGAAAGGTTAGAGTAAAAATGAAATTATCAAGGTGAGGAAGACATTCCATCTTCATCAAATACTGGTTTTAAAAATAGAAAGAAAATCTTGCAAGGAAATCAAAACAAAGGGAAGAAAAATTACAAGGCTCAACCAGAACTATTCCAGTTGTCTTGTCACATAGAAGGAATAATACCCAGACAAAGCTTTAGACTTATTCCTGCCAATAAATTTATTGTAAAGAGACCAAACCGAAACACAGATGTCCCATCTCATCAAATGTACATCATGACTGGCCTTAAGCCATGCTGGAGTCTTACTTATAACCGATTGGGCATTTTGGAAACCCCTGTCTCTCCATTGGAAGAAGCGGCTTTCAGAACAGGAATGTGCATGACCGGGAGCTGCCCTTCAAATATTACTTTTTTTTTTTTTCCTCTTGCAAAGTGCACAGGCTGGGCCAACCGTAGTCCGCACCTAATGGTAGAGTACAGTTAAAACCTGCACAGCCCTGAGGAAGTGGTGCCTGAACTGTGGAGTTTGATTTCCCAGCACTTTCTCGATGTTAGCAGGAAAATATATGGTTTGCTTTTCCCTGCCTGTGCTGAAGAGTATTTGAGAGAGTTCTCACTCCCACTCTTTGGATAGGCTGAGCCTGCTTTTACAGCTGACTCAGTGGCACCTATGACTTCAAATGTCTTACAAGAGGTTGTACAGGAGCAGAAAATCTCTTTTTTTCTTTCCCCCCCCCCTTTTCTCTGTAGTAACATGATTATCGGGGTGAACTTTTGTAGCACAAATAGTGCTTTTGTGGGGATAGAAAATGCCCCAGTAGGTTTCTCTAATCCTTCTTGAGAGAGACATCCTGGGGCAATCAACTCATTTATACATTCTCTACATTTTTTTACCCCTTTCTGTTGAAGAAAAGGGCTGGTTTGCTGCCAAGACCTGTTTAAGTGGTAACCTATGCAATTCATTCTAAAAACACTCATTTATCATTCCCAAATTAATCTTGTAACAGGATAGCTGCTCTTATTTTCATTGTCATTTTGCCCTTTGGATAAGAGATCACAAACACATAGATATCCAACCCAAAGATTATAAAAAGCATATATAAAAAAAAGGAAAGGAGGAATGGCGTTGCCGTAATTATAAGCAGAAACAAGTAGCCATACATCTTCATTTCTCACATATCACATCTATTAATAATAGAATGAAATGTAATTTGTGCTGAATATTGTTCAGAGTTTTGTGCCAGACACATAATTGTTTTCAATCAGATTGGAAGGAAAAGGCTTTTTTAAAACCTGCAGTAAACACAATTTATGCAAAATTATTAAAATATGATATATCCAATTTTTTCTGGCATGCAGAATGCATTTTGACATGAAAAATTATATAAACAATGAACAGTTTGGTATGAAACTACCGTACAGAATTTTAAAACCATACATACATGCTGTTTTGAGTGTAAAAAATAATACCTTGGCACTGGCAAAAACAGCTTGCTACAATGAAAAAGTTATAGATGTAACTTTTTACTGCGAGCATGCAGCCTTTTTCAAGTTATGTCTTGTAAAAGCATTGCAGACAAATTTAAATGAAGGGTCAAGGTTTCTGTGGCAGGTTTGGACTCTCGATTCTTCCTTTTTTGGGGGGGTGGGTGTAAAATTTTATGGGTTCTGCTCACACACTTAGAGGCTTTTCTCTCAAAGGACTTTCTTGTAGAGGAACACACTGCAAAATGTGTGATTTCTGACACCTCTCCTGTTCCCAGCAGCACAGGCCTAAATTTATGTTCTCTGTCCTGCATCCCACTCTGCAGGGACACGGAGAAAATAATGTCTTATTTTTCCCTCATTTCCCCACATAACCCCTTTCCCTTCATGCGCTGACATATCTCTTCAAACTGACTTGCCTTGCCTTTGGATGTCGTGTATCTCCAAGTGTTTTGAAAGACGGTCCATCTCCTTGTATAGTTGGAAGGGCTGTGTTTTATTCAAACACTTGAAAGTAGGAAGCATTCCCCAAACCCACTAAATGGTGATTCCTTCCTGTGACTTCCTTGACTGCAGTGCACTTCAGACTAAGGCCTTGATCTTTACTATTTATTTATTTATTTATAAAAGAAATTCTTCACTAAGCTGTGAGTTAGTATTCTTTGAAGAGTTTATGCAAACAAATCTAAGCTCGTGGATTGGGTTTTTTTTAAAAAAAATATGTTATTTTTTATTTTTTAAGTGAGAATTTGTTTTCTGTATCCATCACTGGCTGCTCGCTGGTTTGTGACAGGTCGCTGAGGTCAGTGGTACTCTTTCTGCTCCATGAATGGAATGACTCAAGTGTTTGAAAGAGACTAATGACTCTAATAGCCAACAAAGGATGAATTTGCTTATGTATAAACATCCTTGTTTGTATGCCAGTTAGGACATTTATGCACAGTACATCTATTCTTCAAGCATAGGTGTATGCAAATTGAAATAAAGCTGGGGGGGAAATGGCAAATGGAGCTTACATCTCAGACTGAGAGACTTGGGAGCAGCCCAACTCCCTGGCGAGAGAGACAGTGTGGTACAGCAGGCGCCTCCGGTCCCACTGTCTGTGCCCTGGGTTTCCCACAAAAGAAAATTGCTGCAGGTCCCATCCAGCCTGCGTGTCCCAACAAGTCCCTAGTTAGGACGTTCGGAGCGGTAGGACTCCAGGGCACAGCACCACACAGGCCCACAGGTCACATTATAATGAGCTGGAGATGATCAGAGAGATGTAATGGACAACTCCAATTGCTGAAAACAGCTTGAGACTGGTTTTGGTGTGCATCAGAAAAAGAAAAAATAAGCATAAAAGCAAAAACCTTTCAGAAGTATCCCTCATCCCCCCAGAGCTGGGAAAGTTGTAAAACACGTTTCCCTGTCATAAGGGTCTGCTTTTCAGTATTTTTTTTCCTTCTTTTTTTTTCTTCTCTCATCAGAAAGTGACCACAGCGACCTTCTCATTTAAAAGTTATCATCAATGTTGCTTCTGTGGATCACTTCAGTTTAAGTGGGCTAGCATATACTGACCAAATTGTCTTTGGGTGAAAGTGTTCCAACTACCTGTAAAGACAAGCTTCTTCCAAAATTGTGTTTCAACTGAAAGCATTAAAATGATCATTTTTCAATCTCTTGTGGGTTTTTATTTCTTTTTTTTCCTGTCTTTGCACAGTTTGAAGTATTTGTTTTGGTTTGTTTGTTTTTCTCAGACATCTGATTTCTTTTAATAAGTGTCCATGAAAATGTTACATTAGAAAAAAAAAAGGAAAAAGAGGAAATGTCTTACATTAAACCAAGGACTGTACTGGCAGGGGATAAAGTTAAACTTCAATAATTGCTACGTCTGAAACTCTAGCAGCAAATAAAAAAATGAAATTTCTATTAAAAAATATTTACATTCATCCTGCATGCAATGCATTCTTTCATGTCTTTATCTTCAGTCTTGACTACAGTGTATTATTCTGTCCTATCTCACTTCCTTGATGAATGATGAAGCAGAAGCTGGAGCCCCATAGCTCACATCTTCCAGGGTTCTGAGGGTCAGGCAAAGCTTTCGGGAAGCAGCAGCAGTGCAGGACCCGCTCAAGTGAGACCACCCCAACCCACCTCATGCCTTCAGCTAAGGGCAGCACTGCTGAGTGCGTCCTTCTCTCAGAGGCAAGCCGATGTCTATTAGCGCTTTAAGTCAAACCTGCCGCAACCTAAGATCTCTCTGAAACCAAACATCTCTCTGGAGTGGAGCAGGAGCATTTTCAGAGATAAGCAAAAGTGTCAGCAGCTGGGACCGTCACCTCCTGCAGCCCGCCGGGATGACGTCTGCCTGTCTCCGTGACACATCCAAACCAGCGGGCTCGACATGCCAGTGCCCAGAGCTCTGGTCCAGGGCAAGCTTTTAATGTAGACTTTGCCGTAGTGTGCCTTTTCTCTCTGCAGCAGTGGTGATTCCAAGCTTCCACCCACAGCCTGCTTTAATGACAGTATTGTGGAGGACAGTGACGCCCACAGTTTGGTACTAAGTCTGTTGTCAGCTCTCAAAGTTTCTCACAGAGTTTAGCTCAGCTATTTAGGGCTGATGAGCTCATGCTGTTTAATAGACCAGAGACCACATATGGATGATTTACTAGCACTTTGGGGAACCACAGTTTCAAAATCGTTGAGCAAAGCTAATCTCAGGACTTGGTTCTGGCAGGTAAGATCGGTCACTGGAATTGCTCCTGTCTAAGAGGTGCAAAAAGCCTTGACGAAAGCAGTATTCTCTGGATTTACTTCTGTAACACTGTTCTGACTTCACTGATGCCTGCAGTAACATATGGGAATGGAAGAACAAACACGGCCGTGACTACTACAGATCTCAGCTTTGGCATCAGCACTTTCAGAAACCTACACTTCCTTCTCACTTGGTACCTGCTCTCTGTTTGTCTAAAGCTGCCTCTTTCCTCCAAGTCTGTGCTGTGCCTTGTCTGTGAAGGGAGCTGTGAATTCCCCACAAGGGCGGATCTGTCCCTTCTGGGTGAGTGGGCACCAGTGGCACTGTGTAAAGGAAAAGCTACAGGAGCCGTTGTGGTGTAGGGGATGTGGTCGGTCACGCTGGGTGTCGAGAGCAGGGGGTCTGGTCGGCCTCATTCTGCCTCGTCAGCTGTCCGTGAGCCCCACGCGTGTTTCTGCAGAGGGGCCAGGGCGGGTGGCTCTGCTCCGGCACGTTTCTGTGCGGAGGTGTCAGGGCCGGGTGCGCGTGAAGCCGCACAGCCGCTGTGTTTGCCTAATGCTGCGCGGTGCAGGTCCCAGCCAGGGCTCGGATTTGTGACCAGGCTTGGAGCCTGCAAAGCGAAGGAATTGGGATTTGGCCTGGATCTGTCTGTGTATTTATATTATGACAGAAAAAGCAAATTCCTTACAAGCAAATATGAGTCAAAACAAAAACACTGTGAAGGTCAGCTGAGCACAGCAGTGAGATGATGTTATCCCAGCCACACGTTCAAATCTTGAGCTGCCAGACCAGCCAGAAGGACTCTTGGCCAAAAGTCATGAGAAGATGCCAGCTGGGAAACCACCCACTGACACCCCAGCTGGCTTCTCAAAACAACTGGAGCCTCAGTTGTTTGACACTCAGCTCTAGGCACAGCTGCAGGGCATAGCCCAGCCACAGAGCAATACCAAGGGCTTCTCCTCCAGTTTTCCAACAGAAATATTGTGTATGGGCAACACTGTCATAAATCCTAATTTCTAAGGATTTCCTTTTTTCATGACAGGAACAGCAATGCATTGAAGGCTAAATTATTTTCTTTTTTTCAGCCTAACTGGCATAACATTAATCCAGCAAGTCAAACTGTTTTAGGGATTTTATTTTTTTTTCCTAAATATATTGGTTAGCATCTTGCTTTCAGCCAAGATACTATAAACAATTCACAGACACAGATCCAATCCTGAGTTAATTAAAGTTGATCAAAGCTTATGTGCAGTCCTCAGCTCCTAGTGCTGAGGATAAAAGCACTGAGGCCTTTGTTAAGGATGTACTGTCCTTAGAAATATATATATACCCCCCACCCACCCCTTATTGGTTTGAATTTCATTTCATTTCATTTCATTATAACCTCATGTCTATAAATGCCCTTCCGTTAAGTAATAATAACAATCTCTATGCATCCCTTCTTGGAAAAGTTTCGAAACTATCTGGAGGCATTGAACATAAATGTGCACTTCATTTTTAGAGATGTAGTAATGTGTTTGCTATAGTCATTTTGAGAAGTCACATTGCATTGTGATCGCTTTTCTGGTAGGAAGGCTTCAGCTTTGACCAGTCCCAAGGAGTTAGGCACTGCACTTTGGAATATACAGTCAATACCTGGAAGGGTTTCCAGGTTACAGGGAAAAGACAGGCAGGAAATCCTGTGCACATTCTATAGACAGATTTGCAGAGACATCAGGGCTAAATTTAAAATTAAAATAAAAAATCCTGGCTAGTAGGGCTGGCTGGCTGAGCTCCCTGTCCACCACTCCCTCACCCATTTTGGGACAAAACCTGCTTTTGCACCAGCCACCTATATTTGTGTTTCCAGATGAAAGAGAACCGAACCCACCAGGTGGAGGAGAATTTAGCAAACAGCAGCTAGACTTCTGTTGCAGAGTTTGCAATTTGCATGCTACGTAGTTGCTATTCAGTTTAGAGAAAGCCAAAGAAATTAAAATCTGGACTTTTAAGAATAGCTTTGTTTGATGCCATACAGAAAAGGGAAGGTGGCCAGTGCCTTCAGTGTGCACCAGCTTTGTCTCTAAACTGGGTCACCTCTAACAGATACGGGCTCTTATTGCAGGCACTATGGCACTTCCCAATCCCAGGGAACAATTTCAAGTTGTTTTATTTCCTTGCACTTCGAGGAAGCATTACCTGGAGGTATTACCCTCTGTGCAACTGCCTAACAGGTCCTAAACTATGCTCATCTTTATGGCCTTCAAACTGTTCTTGGCCTAGAATGTGTTTGTTGCTGAAGGGCTATACACAGAGCATGCATACCCCCTACTCAGGGGAGTAGTTTTCTCTGTGCAGGGAGAACCTGGCATTGGAAGGCCATGTACCCCACCTTTTAACAAGACAAGCTTTCAAGTGCAATACCCCACAAAAGAGCTTTTTCATGTTATGTACAACTATAGACCAGATGGTTTACCCTGACCGTAGCCGTCTCCTGGTTCTGTTTGTGACCCCATGCACTTCAGGACAACTACTCATCAGTTTGGTCTAACACAAAATTAATAATGTTGGCTGAATATGGCCCTCATAGAAATGGAAAATGGAAAATGGAAAATGGAAAATGGAAAATGGAAAATGGAAAATCCTAGATTCAACCAGCCTTATTTCTCATGAATGTAGGAGGAAACCTGTCCAAAGGCAGCACAATTGGTCCATTATTCTTCTATGTCAATACATTAAATTATGCAGCCAGATATTTTGCTTTTCTTTTTTCTTTGCTTTTGTGTGTGATTTTTGCTAATCTGGTAGTCTTCAGGAAAAAGCTTTCTTCTTATACTATAGCACTGATAGTTCCTCACAGAACCTCCATTACGTGTAGATGTAGCTACCTGCTCTTTCCCTATTACTGAAATTTTGCAATATGCCCCCAAGGGCTTGATAAACATCACCAGACTTATTCCAGTGGGCCACTGAAGTTTCCATTTGGAAATGGAATATCATTTTGAACCCAGAAGCAGAAAGATTTTTATTTCTATTGTTCTGAGCCATTCACCAGTCTTCCGTTAGTTTTACTGTCAGGAGGAAAAAAAGATTACAGTAAAGTATAAAGCAAAATGTCAACATTTATTGCCTGCTTGGTTTTGTTGTTGTAATGGGAGTTGATCAAACTGGTAATGGGTAGAAGCCTTGTGCTCACAGTTATTAGAGAGCCAAAACTCTTGGTGAACTTTGTGTTCTGCCTAGAAAAGCACTCTGGGCTACATGGCTACTATTTAGTACTCCTCTGTAGAAGTGAAACTTTTTTTCCCTTAGCTGTTGAAGCAACAGAAGTATTCTCCTCTTCCACAGAAAAAATCCAGAATTTTAAAAAAAGGATGCCACCGCTATGTTGACAGCATTTCTTAAGTAGTTAAGAGTTTGTAAACATTTCCTTTAGGCTGTATTTAAGGAAATAAACCAACTCCTTGGACTTAGATGGGTTTTCAGTTAGGAAGAGGGATCCTGTTATTATCTGCCATAAACAAATGCAAAATAACTAGTGGAAATATGACACAATGAGGCGTCAAGTCTCAAATTTGGAGTAGAAGAACCTGGCTTTTTTTTTTTTTTTTTTCTATCTACATTTTTGAAGGAAGACAGTTTCTGCTGCCTTTAAAATTATTTTTTGGTTCCATATTTCCTTCTAAATGGCTTCCTATCTATTAGTTCCCTCTTCAGTGTAATCTGTGAGGACAGCTCTATATACATTTGAATTCTTCTGGTGTTTTAATTGGATGTGTCTCCAGTGCGGTAGTGTAAGTATCTCATTTAGCATCAGTAGTTTAACATCCTCTGGAGCAAAGTGAACCAACGACTTAATTAACTTCCACTTGGGCAGTTATCTGCTCTGGGAACCTGCAGGAAGTATTATTCTATTTGAGGGTGACAAATGAACGTACATGAGGTACCACACGCCACCCAGTGGGAGATCAGACAAGAAACATAATTTATTTCATTAGTGGTGCCAAAATGGGCTTTCAAGCTGAAAACCTAAATATGTAGCAGTGTCTTAGGAGAAGAGGAAACAGCATGGACTTTGAAATAATTGATTGTGTACAGTTCGTAACATATATTTCCATGGGAAAGTGTAAGTTTAGCATCACTCTTCATCCATCACACTAGTTTGTTAGGTGTTAGTCTAAGTGGGGCATAAAATAAAATCATAAATACTTTTGGATTTGGTAATATTTATCAATTACATTATTAAAAAATCGAACTAAAAGAAAATAACTAGCCTTGAGTCAGAATTCATTTTGGTGTTTTACAATGTATTTATAATTGTTCTAAGCATTGTAGATATCGAAACATGGCTACAGTTTCAGAGATACTTGGCCTTCTTCAGATTTGTTGTAATTTATAGAGTAAAAGTTAGTGGCAGCCTCTAATTACCCACAGAACCAAAGTTTCCTGAGTGAAAACTTGAGATCAAAGGGCATGAATAATAGCCTTAAAGGCATCTCCCCTTACACAGGCTACTCTTAGCCCCTCTGCTGTCCTTTGGTATAAATTAAGCACCTTAGGATGAATAAAACATGAAGCACAGAAGGTTTAGATTTCACAGAAGATGAATGGTTGGATTATTGATGGGAAAAGGAGCATGGGAAAGTATAAACCATAGATCTAAAAATTTTAAACTCTGTAAGCAATCACATTTGTTTTAGTAATTAAAATAATAATAATAATAATATTTTTTTTTTTGTCATTTTGTCCAAATCCTTTCTGTTGATAAGGCAGTTGAGTTGTTCTGTGTCACTGAGCTGCACTTTTACGCAAGCTCAGAAGCCTTTCACAGTTCATTCTGTTGATTTCAGTGGGCATACGACCAGGCCATAAAACCACAAGAGCAATCACTGGTTGTTAAAAACCATACAAGCACTTACATTCAATTATAATGAAAAAGGTGCATACCTCTTGTGTCTCATGAAACTCAGACTTGAAGGCTGTTTGCTTCCTCGTATATATAGCATGAATCCAGTTCCTTCCTGATGTAAAGTTCATTGCCTTTCACTAGTGTTACACGTGCTGAATTTAATTCGTTTCATATCCCGTCATGGTATAGATGTATGCAACCATAGGAATTAGGAAAGCCAGGTCAAAACCCTTTCTACTGTAGATGTTTGTTCATAGAAAAAGATTTTGTAGGATGAATGGGTGCATGAGGCAAAAGCTGTGCTCTTGTTTTGAACAAAATTCTGTATTTGCTTTCTAAGAAGATTTTCTTTGAAGAAACAAACAAACAAAATAAACTAAAAAGAGAAAGTATTTACTATTCTGGGAAACGGTAAAATGAAATGTTTCTCCATGAGCTGTAAAAAGGGATAACTCTTCATCTGAGCTGTATTTTGTTAGGAATTGAAAATTCATATTTTTGAAATCTGGACATTTGAAAAATTACTGATTCTGTGTTTACCTGTATGGAAAGCAATCACACTCGTCTCTTTCTACTGGCCATCAAACTCCCACGCAAACCTGAGAGATGTGCTGTTATCGTCGTATCTCATTAAATCCTATGGCCCAGCGATCAGGTCAGTCATACAAGCATATCAAAAGGGGCGTGACTACTCCTTCTGCTTGATTAACATTAGGGCTTTGAATAAAGGTCATCTGCTTTCTGGGAAGTTGAGTCAGGCTTTGTCTCTCCTCTTAAAGCTGTTCCACTTTTTAGAATAGAATTAAAAATTCATTGGACTGGGAAGAGGAACCCAGGTGTCCCACATCCCTTGGGACAGGTCTAACCACTGTCTTATAGAGTCATTTTCACGCTCTCTTGCTGGCTTAATAAATATTAAAGTATTTTATGCAAAGCGAAAGACCTTCTGTATGAGAAATAGGGAAAAATGCATTCGAAGTATACTGGAGATTGTGATGATTACAGCAGCCTCAGGGGAGGTGGGACTCATGCCTTTAATCCTTGCTCTGAATCAGGAAAAAAGAGTTTTGAATCTCTCCCTCCTCACGTGGGATTGTGCTAATTTTTGGGAACCAGATAAAAATTACAAATTTAAATAAGAAGTCACACTGAAAAGCCCTCACACTATCTCTCTGAATGGATTTCCTGAGTCTAAGTGTGGGAAGAGTATAATTTAGAAAATTCTACTGTCAAGGTCGGGGGTGTGGGCTTTTTGTTAGGGGATGTTAGAATTTGGTGTATATAATGCTGTGCTCGGTTCAGTTTATTTATGGAAAAAGTCTTAGAGTGTTCTAAACAACATTCTTCATAGTTCTATGATTTTTTTTTTTTAAGGAAATAAATAAATAAATGATCAACTAAAGAAAGCAAAAACACTTCAATACCTTTGTTTTTGTTTTGTTGGTTTGGTTTTGGTTTTGTTTTTGTTTTTTTTCTCAAGCCCATTTATTTGAAGGAAGAGCTGTGAGTCAAAGTTTTTTTACTAGATTGTAGCCAAAAATTCTTATTATTCCTTCCCCCCCACCCCCCGCCATGAAGTATGATGGGAAAAAGTACTATTTTTCAAGCAGTTTTAATCTTATCTCTGGATAGGTGTAGTTGTGCTTGATTTGTCAGGTTTCAGGAAAACTTTGAGCTCCCAGAGCTGATCCAAAGCCCTCCGAGTAGGTGACAGTTTTTCTGTTGACTCAAGCTGTCTATTGAGGGGACACTATCAGAGTTAAAGCCTACTGGCTGAGAATCGGTGTCTGTGTAATCTGGTATATTGAAACAGAGGTTTACAGGAAGGAGAGATACCTCAAAGTTATCTCAATATTACAGAAATCTAATTAATTATGCTTTTGAACTAAGGATATTTTTATTTATTGTGTGGGTTGTGGTTTTCTTTCTGCTGTGTTATGGACATGGCATATTGACATTGAGGACACTGTAGAGGCTAATGAATTCTGATCAATATAGGCACAATGAGCCAGGCGATATGCACCCCCAAAACCCCTCAGCAGTCAAACAATTCTAGCAAACAAAGCCATTTTATAATATATCAGCACACGCTTAGCACTACACCGTGGAATGAAAAGGGGTAGTTAGTTTAGGCAGTCATGGAAAAATAAATCTTGAGGAACAGATATTCTCACTTACAACAGTTTTCTGACAATAAGACCATTTCAAAAGGAAAAGGAGTTCACAGGTCATTCTTATTAAGTGCTTGACTGATTTATTTTAACACAACCCTCCCTTCTGCTGGAGCTGGGAGAACTGAGGTGTATTTTTTCCCCAGAAAGGCCGGCTAGTGTTGTGCCAGGCTGCTGGATGGAGAGGGTGAGCACTGCTATCCCACCATGTTAGCTGCAGCATGCTTCCAGCGATGCAGCCAAACTGCTCTGGGAGGGAGGATTCTCCTGCAATCCACTCCCTTTCTGCCGCTCCCGGACCTCTGGAGTCTGCCAAATGACCCTTTAAGAACAGTTTGGTGGCTGTTGTGCTTGTTCTCACAAGCTGGATAAACTGTTTGCTCTACCCACTGTTATTTCCTACAATATTTATTTAAGAAATAGCCCAGTTCTACCTGTGGAAGCTGGCATTTTTTAATCGGCCTTAAAGCATTTGCGACGGCTTGCAAAGCCAGGCTGTACCAAATATTAAAAGCGTAATATAAGATACAATTCCTCACCCATATCATACACTGTATCTTTTGGGACTTTAGCTTCACTTTTAATTACATCATTACCCTAATTATATTAACATCCTCTGGTGTAGGCAGCCCTTTATGCAAGAATAAAATAAAGGTTTTTCTCTTTGCGCCTGCAGCAGGCTCCCGATCGAACGTTCAGAAACTATTACACTAATCATAACCATTTCACTGTCATCTTTAACCCTCCCCATCTGCCTATGCTGACTTGTCTCCTGCCGTACCCTCAGCCTGGAAGCTCTCTGAGGCAGGGCTCTTGCAGAGCTTTGCACAGTGTTTGTTCCTAATTGGGGTGCGTGGGTGGTGGAACAGTTATAATGATAGATTTGTTTTCCAGATTATCAATAACGTAATTACGTTATATTAAGTTGTAATATTTTTGCCAATGCACTTTCTTACCTTATAATCTTGAAGTACTGTGTAGCACTTCTAAGACAATTGGGACCAGCAATTTATGTATTAATTAAACAGATTGATAAGCAGCAACTGAAGCAGTTTGGGTATAACAAAGGCAAATGTTTCTTCCTTTACGTGACAGACATTCATGAGCTCAACACACTTTGCAGAAGTGAGATATGAAACACTGAGAGAGAATTTGATTATGTGTTGTCACCCCAATTCATACTTCTCATTTCTCAGAATTAGTTCAGGCCCTTCATCTATTCATATCTTCCATGCAGCATTTCTATACTTGTTGTTTATCACCTTCTTCATTTATTCCTGCTTTGCAAATTTGACATTTTTACAATATCACTTAGGAGGAAATTAGAGATCAGACTAGCCCCTAACACATGGTTAGTTTGGTTTTTTTTTTCTTTTCTTTCCTTTTATTTCAAGCAAGAGGAAATATGAATTGAAACCTATGCTCATCAAAGAGAGCATTGGTTTGAGAACGTTGGATGCTGGTTTCAGTAGGAAAAGAGTACAAGCTGAAAATGTGATACAGCTGTGCTGATCTCTTCGTGATTATTTTGAAAAGCTGGCTATCTGCCCCATCTGACAGTCTGTGAACATGGCAAATAATTTAACATTCATGCCGCTCCTGTTTTGGCATAATATATATGAATCATGTGGTCATCACTTTCCAAATTGGTAGAAGATCAGAAAAGAATTAATGACTAAAGTTTTGGTCATGACTTGTTCCATTGTTTCATAATAAAAACCATTGTAAAATGAAATATCAAGGCATAAAGGACATTTTGTGTCATGACTCATAAGCCATGGAGCACTTCTTTTTCGGTACATCTTAAGGAGCTGATTTCTAACTTTGGAAGTTTCCTGGAGAGCTGATCAACTCCGTAACCCTGAATGCCAGACATGGTCCATGTATTCATGGATTTGTCTTTGGCTCCATAGGCTTCTACACCACTGAATAATCAGCCATTGACTATCACTTTTAGTGGGTTGCAAGAGAGTATGCTAAGTCACATTTCATTTGCACTTCAAAAGTCTATGGAACATTTGCAATTAGATTTTCTTAAGTCACAAAATACCCACTTACTACTTGCCTAGTTGTTGTTCTTTTTTTAGTGTAGCTGAAATATGTGAGAAAGGCAGCCCTCGCTAAGTTACATGGTAAAAGGATAATTTTTATCCTGAACATTGCTCAAGCCAAGGTTGCACGGCCTGGGATCATTTCTAGGTGTGGGTCTTCATTACATTTACACCATTTGTGTTAGGCAAGTCTGAGTGTGAAAATACCCCCGGGGTGTAGCATTCTCGATCCTAAGTCCACCTGGGCACTGTGCTTATCTGCACGTCCTTTAGGAGCAAAGCTGATAACCTAATGAGATGACATGCTGGGCGACTCTCAACGCAGCAGAAAGTCATATCACTTCACCAGTTCTTCCTTCAGGATTCATCATTGTCTCTGAGCGTGTGTGTGACTCCAGTACCTGATTTGAGAGGAGCTTCTCTGCATCAGCATCGCAAATTGACCCCGTTATAGAATCATGAGTTTCTGCTTCTCTGAATTTTAACTTTTGTCCTTTTTTATGGCTGAGCCAGCACAAGTTAAAAGCAGGGGCTTGTGTGGAGACAGAGCTAAAGTTAGAGGGAATGTCAAGTAAACTGGGAGGTTTCAGGTCAGGAAAAGTACAAAAGGACAGCGGATGCTGGTCCAGCTATGGCAGACACAGCCTGTACACCTGTGCTTTACAAGCAGATACCTCATATGCAGCATGAGTTGCATGGTCCTGTTGTTAGTGTTTGAGAATCCCCTTAAGATGTATATGTAACCACATTTATAAACGGGGGAAGAAAAAGGTTGCCCCTGTATAGATTGGCATAGCACCCAATTTCTTTCCTTAGCTGTCCTTGTAAGCACAGCCACAGGCTTGGTTCTTGACTGCATAGAGAGCAAGGAGGGAGGGAACAGTGTTACCAGCCTTCCCAGACCCCATGGAAAAGCCACCCTACATCCCACACTAAAGCTAACAAGCTCGCAAGGCAGCATGCACCAGCCTTCTCAAGGGCATCGTCTCATCACTACCCAAATAACAGCCTGCTTATTTCATCAGACAAGTTCTCTAGCTTGCTCGCTGTTGGTGCACAACACATGTGTACACCTGCCATACGTTCAGCATCAAAGGCATTGTAGAACTTACATTCCAACGCAAGCATGAAACCGACAGCAGAACAGGGCAATCAAAAGCAGGCAGTGCATCCGCTTGATGCCCCATCCCTGGAAGTGGCTGGGCTGGATGGGGCTTTGAGTAACTTGGTCTGGTGGAAGGTGTCTCTGCCCTTGGCAGGGGGGTTGGAACTAGATCTTTAAGGTCCCTTCCAACCCAAACCACTCTGTGATTCTGAGTCTATGTAATGTGAGAAACATGAATTTGTAACAAATATGCTGATTTTATTTTTGTCTTCTAGTGCTATACAAGAACATTCTCTTGATGATAATTTGAGCAAACAAGAAGTCTGTTGAAACTTCTGTAGTCAGAAAAAACAGGAGATGAATAACATTTTTTGGCTTGTGGTCTTGTTTACTTGTTTGTTTGTGTTACTGGTGGCAACTGGAAATGCTCACATTACCCAAAGTGATAAGAAAAATTGTCAACATCACAGCAGAATCCACTGCCCCCCTCTCTGAAGGAAAACACTCTCTTTTTTCATCTGTGAAAATTCATACGCCTACAGCCTTGATTTGAGATTTGAAAAGTCAGTTCCTTAGTATTAATAGTATTGCTAGGAATTTTGTGAGTCTTCAAATTCTTGAATCAGACTATCCACTCAATATCACATCTGCTTTACCCACCTAATCTACCTCTCTCTAAATAGACATTTACCTGTCACAAGTAGGATAAAACAGGCTCCTAGGTAGAAGCACAGCCATACAATAAACATCAGAAAGATTTGATCATAAATGGGAGCAGCCTAGAATCTAAGGGGTCAACTTAGCTTCCCACTCCAGCAAAAGCTATAAAAGACTGGAAGATTAATAGAAGGGGGTAATGAATTACAGATTAGCCATTGCACAATTCTTTGAAGGTGGCTTTGCATGGAGATTTTTTTAATTCATTAGTTAGCTCTGTTAACGTTTCCCTTCCAAAATACCATAATAGTGTGAAAATAGCAAAGAAAGAATCACAAAGAAGCAAAATTTTTATGACTGTAAAATTAATCTCCATGGAAAAATGGAATTCTCAGTTGAAATGGGTAAGTAATTAAAGTACTGAAATATGGGCAGGGGGTTTCGGAGTATGTACTCTACACAAGTGCCACTCAGTGACTGTAGTGGGATTTCTTTGTCTCCCAGTAGTAATCAGACTTCTAAGGTGATATCCTATATATGAAATGCAGTTGGTTTCATCCTTAATATATTGCTTGGTAAATCATTATCATGTATAGCTGGCTACATGTGCATCTTGTGCCATGTATGATACACATGCACACAGCTTAAACTGTAAGCAGATCAACTACAAATACACTTTTGAAACCCTGGTTATACAATAGAAGGATGGGGAGAATTTGTTATTGATAATCAAAAGAAGCAAAGATAAGAGATAATCAGTGTTTTTTCATAGCAGGATAAAAGCTCCAGCTATGTGAACTGCAGAAACTACTACCTGAATAATTACTTTTTGCTGTGTGATAACACAGTTGATCTTCTGATGATTGTGGAAGTCACATACTAGCATATTTTAGACTTTTGGACTAAACCCCACTTTTTTTCACAAGATGAGGCATAGTCTGATACAAGAGACTGAATGAAAGGACTTGTAAGTAATATATGAATCAATCGTAACCGTTTTGGGGGAGATGTTTCTTTACAAAGTTAGTGGCTTGAAGATGTATTCTCAGGAATAGCAGAGGCAAGAGTCCACCCCATCTACACCACCTGTGAGTAGCAATACCCATCAGTGGGATTCAAAGGAACAGAAGCTGATTCATCCTCCGCCGAGCAGCTTATGCTGGTGATGTTAATGATATGGGAAGACAACTGGGAAAAAAAAATTATAGAAGGAGATGGAAAGGCAAGTCAGTGTAGCATTTTTCAAAGCAACAACAGCACTACATATTTCCACTGTTAACAAAGGTGTAGAAAAAGTATTTAGATAAATCTTTTAAAATAAAGATTAAATGGTTCGTCTGGGTAGCACTTAAATGTTTTTATTTTCATGTCACTCTGACTCCTCTACAGCTGACCTTTTAGCCATGAAGTTGAGTCTGTTCATCTATTTTCCTGTGCTTTTTTAAAAACACTCTCATACAGGCAATAGATGAGAAATAAGGGATTGGCCTCAGCTCTTTTATAACTTTGTTAGTGCTGTATTCCTTCAAAATTGCCCAGAGTCCAGATGCAAGTAAACTGCATCATTTGGGTCCTGCGTTTTCTAATTGGGCAGTACTACTTATATGAGACACGATGTAGATTTGGCTCTAGTTCAACAAGCATGTGAAAAGGCTTATTAAAAACATAGAATCCCATCTTTTCACAGCCAAGCATCAAAAAAATTAAGAATCATCATTAGCATAATACAGAATTTCAAGTATGTATAACCTCTTTTTTACTCGTATTTGATGTATTAGTTGTAAGTGCTCTAAAGTGACCAGCAGCCTCTGACATGCTGTCCCAAAAATCTTCATGCACCCCCCACTGGGACCATCAGTCCCCCGTTTAGTTTTGGTTATGCCATGCCCACTGATTTCACTGTGTCTGTTTCCTGCGGCTCTTTTCTAAGTGACACTTCCTTAGGGGAAGCAACCTTTTCAAATGTCTTGCCAAGATCTGTAAAGATATTACCCTTTCTTTAAAGTATGTGTCAGTTTGGAGCGGCGGTTTCATCCAAAGTATGTCACTGGTGACTAGCCATTCCAACAAGGTATTCTCACTTAATTTTTGCGAAATGATGACTTCTCTTGGTGGAACCAGTTCAAATTCAAGTGGATTTTTTTTTTTCCCCCGTCTCTTTACTTTTAATGTTGGGTCTGGCATCCTAGCAATGTTTTCTGTTCTCTGTGGAACAAATAACAACCCATGTCAGATTCATTGGTAGCACTCCACAAGTCAGTCATGCTTAACCTCATGAAAAGTGTGAATGCACAGGGGTTTTTTATTAGTTTGTTTGTTGTGTTTTTTTCTCATTTTGGTACCATTTTCTTGCTTACTTATAAAATTACGGATGATATCAATTAATGGTTGCATTCTAAACCTGTATTAAAACTACTTAAAATAGCTAATCTGTGGCAGAATTTACTGCGTAATAGGTTTCTATTGGACATAAAGCTAGTTTAGCAAAAAAAGATGTAGTGGATATAACTACATGTTTAGCTGCAGTATTTTCTGCTAAAGTCATCTCTAGCAAGTCAGCATTATATTCTAACACAAGTATATTTGTCCTTGCCAATTTAAACAATATCATCTATGTCTGCTTTCCTCCAAGGTGCTGATTTTCCTTTATCATTGGAATGAGTTTATCGCTCTTTCACTTAGTTTTGGCTCATGTGGTAATCCTTGCCAAAGTTCTTTATTTCACTGTTCAATTTGGTTTGTTATAAAATATTTCTGCCCTTCCTCTATGGTGTTTTTGGAGCATAAAATGACTTTTACATATCCTTTTCAATATATATTCCTGAAACACCTTAGCAATTGCCAGGTTGTTTCCTTTAAATAAAACCCCATCTAGGACTGAATAGTCTCCCTTGAAAAGCTCTTGGAAAATCCTGATCCTTCCATCCCATATTGGTAACTAACGATTTTCCACAGTGTTATCACAGGTGTAGCTCTGGCAATCTCTAGTCCACGTATAACCCAAGAACTGATGTGTTTGCTAATGTATTGACAAGTCCATAATCTAGTAACAGACGTTCCACTGCATGTTTGCTCAGTGTTGCTGTAGTTATTAAACCTTTCCCGCTTTTTTACCAGTTTGAAAGTGTAGGTTTCTGTCTGAAAAAAATAATAATTTCTAGGTTCTGAAACACTGGAAGGATTTGCCAGACCCCCTTCTGATAGCAGTAAATAATATCTGACCAATTCTATTTCAAAAGGGCATAAAAAGACTCAGAAAGAATGACGTGAAGCTTCTTATTTCCATTGCTCAAGGTCAATGCCTCCTTTTGAGCAGACTGAAAGTAATTTTTGGTTAGTGGTTAGTGTGGTTAATGTGATACATGAACCAGTGCCGATCATCTTCAATCACACTACTGTAAGTAGAGTCTGCCAGAGCCTTAGAACTTTCATAGAAAAAAATTAGATTTCTGCTTTCTGGCATAGTAGCTATGTATTACTGGGTCTTTTAATAAACCCATCCATTTCAGAACCTCTTTAAGCTTCTCTATGATAGCCATTAAATTTTTTTGCACATTTTAACTTAGGCAGCAAGATTGATCACAAATGTCCCTGTATGATTTAGCACTGAGAGGAACTTGAGAAACTTTTTGTTGCATCAGGCCTTTTAGTGATGACTTCAGCTTTATTCTAATCTGCACGTATACTAGTTATGTCAAGGTCCCCACCAGATATGTTATGTCTATTATACAGAATCTGCATTATAGTTATTCATATCTGGGTCACAATCTCTGTTTCTTTTCAAAATTCCAACAGCTCAGAGTTGTTGTTCATGGCTGTCTAATGTTTTACTTTTTTGTTCTAACACAAAATATTACTTGGGCAGGTCTTAGTATTGTCCATAGCGTACATGTAGAACTTGTGTTACATAAAGCAGCTACGTACAGCCTGAAGAAATAGATCATTTAGTTCCTGGCCCCTTTCTATGTTTTCTCTCTTCCTGGATAAGCTGGAAAGTCTGTGAGCCAGAAGGATTTCCCAGATTATGCACTGGTCCACTACCTTCCTTAAGAGTCTCTTAGGTCATTCTCCTTGTCATGTCATTTAATATGTGTATAATGAATGTAATTATTATTTTAGAAGTGTTCTGTAAATCCATTTTTCTCAGAAAGGCCAGTTTTAATGAGGGTGCACTGTGCTTTGGCTCTGCTCTTGCATAATAAATCTGATATTCCTGGGACAAGTCCACAGTATATCTGGAGAATGAGTGTAGCACACCGATGTCATCTTTTTGCTGCTGACGCTACATCAGCTCAATGGTGGCAGGAACATATATTCAAATATACCCAAGAAGACAACAGGGGAAGAAGTCAACAAGTGCCAGGAAAGCCACCTTCTTACAAATGTCTTTGCTTGGCATTATTTTTACAAGGGTACTAGGGAAGTCACTGTCTTTTCACCACAAACCTGATTTTTACTGCCCCAAGACAAAGTTGGGAGGAAAAATTTAGCCAAGTTTTAGGCAATCAAAATATATGAAGTCAGATATCACCAGTGACTATTCTGCCAAAGTTAAAAACATTGGGTTTCTTCTATGTTTATATCAAAAAACCTTCCCTCACCTTTAAAAAAGTTTTGTGCTATTGCTCAGATATATATGTTCAAATGACTAGTGAGTCTCACTGTGTAGGGTGGGAACATTTGATGTGACGTCAAGCTAAGAAATACTCTTTTTTTTTTTTTTTTTTTTTTTTTTTAATTAACTACTTATTCAGCTACTTTCTTCAGCTGTAACTCTACTGGTTCATAGTTATTCCAGATTTCTTTGGCTCCAGTACTGCATGTGGTTCCTTTATACTCATGGGATTTGGGGTATACATAAATGCAATACACGGATTACTCGTGACAGCCTCAGAAGCTTCATGGTGGCTGGGAAGAAGCCTTTACCTCTACCCTTAAAAATTATAGAAGGGATTTTTTTTGGTGTATTCATGACACTATTTGCCACTTGATCACCTTGATAATTTTTCTGATGCTTTTAGTCTTCTTTTCAGGTATCTTAGCTCCTTATTAAGGCTACTGCTCTTGCTTATGGCAGATGCATTATTTCACCTGAGTGTAAATAGGATCAACCTTCTAATTCTGCTATTATATCCATATCTCAGAACCATCTCCACAAGCAAATGGACAGTGGACATTTGGTTTTCAAAGTAAAACTGTAAGACAGCTTTTACTCAAGTAATCAGATTTTCATGATATACCTTATTAATGGCTATTATTCATTGCATTAAGGTGCTATACAGAAATGCCACCTGACAGCAGTATTCCATCTTGCCACATCCCCGTAGAATCAGCAAACAGTTCACAGAGCTTGTGGTCTCCATCTAAAAAGATGTCACAGAGAGACTCATAGAATCATTTAGGTTGGGAAAAGCCTTTGAGATCAAGTCCAACCTTTAAAATATATAAATACATCATATATCATATGAATCTATCACATAAGTTTTAAACCCAGATAACTAAAGGCTAAAATTAATCCAAAACTCTGTAACCCTTCTCTAACAAAACCAGTCATTAAATTTCTGTCGTTACTGAAAGAACTTTGTGGTGAAACTCAGCCTCAGGTTTCAAAGGGTAGAAGACAGAAATATTTCTTCACTGTTGATTTTTTTTTAATTACCTGCATCTCCGGCCTTGGAGGCTGTTCACTTGTGATCAGTAGAAACACAGAGCAGAAATACAGAACTGTAGAAACATAGTAGAGAAAGAGAAACTAGATGTTATTTTCTTTTCTCCTGAAGTGACTCTTCATGTTCCAGAGACATTGGAGAAATATCTTTACTTTTGAAAATTAAGTGAAATGGTGTGTGTGAAATGTTCATGAAATCAAATTGGGTGAAGCTAAGGTAGCTTTTGAAAGGGAATGTATTACTCACTGAAGAATGATGTCCTTTTAAATACATAGCAAGCAGAAGCATAGATACAGCAGTGGGTACAGCAAACCTTTTCCCATTCACTAAGCTCTGTTGTGGATGCATCACCTTCTAGTAATACAGCATAAGACAGTCTCCGTGCTCATGCAGTTTTTGTTTCTCCTTTGGCAATCACTGTTATGACGGAATTTTTTGTAATGTAAACTGTTGTCCCAGAAAAAGTACTAGAAAATCCTATAAATGGTAAACGCCATCTGCCTTGGCCAGATTTCTTAGCTGACCGACAGATCTTTAGCCTGTATTATTGGCTGTTCTGAGCTGAAGTTTGTTACTTATTTATCAACATTATGATGTTAACCTGTCCTGATTCAAACACTGCTGATATTCTGTTTTACATGTGCATAACAAAGGCTTTCCCCTGACTGAGAGATGTCCTAACAAAAATTGTTGAAATGAAATTACAGCATTTCCACTAACTCTCAACTGCCTTGAAGGAGGCAGAACCCTGCTGTTCTCTCTAACACAATTTTCTTGGTTCCTGAAAACAGCTTTTATCTGACACTAGCTGTGGTAGTAAGAATTCAGAGTCGGAAGTGGATCACAGCCAACTCTTCCACTTGTGCACAAGATAAGTGTGCCATTAACCATGTCTTTTAAAGTTATTTATCTCATGCAAGCAAATGAGTTCAAAGCCCTCCATTTAGTGTTATATGATTGTAGATATCTGCTATCAGGTCTTTGCTGGCTAAAGCTAAGCACTTGACAGGGACAGAAGTGGAGTTTACAGTCCAATATGGCCCATGAATATAGGCTGTTTGTAAAGTAATAGATGGCAGCTAATAAAAACATATGCCCTCTTTCTCTTTTTTCTCTCGCTCTCTCTTTAAGTGTATATGAAGCACACTATTATCGTCAGCCCTCTCCTTTACAGGTATGTATCCTGACATTGTGCTTTCCTCTGTTAACTTGAGACCTGTCAGAGACAAGAGATGGTCTAATATGCATAATACTTACATTGGACTTAATTTATAGCATTTCATTGGAAAGTTTCTTCATCTCTGATCTTGGTTTCTCCCATTGTTTGACTCTTTCAGAGGTTTTTTTCATCTTAGACAATGTGCAAGATGTAGAATAAATATCAGCTCGAACATTAATGCCATTACTAATCATAACATTCTCTGGGAAGAGATTCAATTTCTTTCCCTGCTGCACAAACAGCCTCTGAACTCAGAGAACTTCACACAGAATTGGGAAGTTTTTTTCAGTTCCTTTCTCCATTCTTTTCCCTCCTGCCTCTGCTGAGATTTCCAACTAGAATCCTCAGTGCTAAGCAAATTGCTTCTGCAGTGCTACATTGAGAAAAGTAAGGCTTCAGCAGTGAATTTACTTACTGTAATTCATTCTGATGAAGTAACTGAAGAGTTACTGTGCAGTGGAGGGACAAGAAGTGTACCGTGCAGGTGCTATTTGCATCGATGACAGAGGTACAAGCTCACACATTTTTGCCATACACTAAGGATAGACTGAGTGTTCACACGGTCAGATGATGCATGGCAACTCACAGTTACAGTCCTATATCTCATCCCTGCCTCCTGAGCATTGAAATGTACAGCCTGCCGAGTAGTCTTAAGATGTTTTATATATCAGAAAAAAAAAAAAAAAAAAAAAAAAATCTGTCAGTTTGAGTGCTAAGCTACCTTTTCGGCTCCCGAGACTGTTTTCATACATCCAGAGCTGTTTCTAGGCGGGTAATGTTAGTGCCATTAAAGTCTGGTGCTCAAAGGAGTTTGCTGCACCCCACGTAGCATCAACAAATACTCCTGATGGCCTTGTAGGTAACTCCATATCCTAAATCTTTCCATGTCTTGTTTCTACCTCAGACCGAGGCCTTTGGTGCTCAGGCTTACATGAATGCAAAGGAAAAAGTTCCGTGGGACACCAAAAGTCCATAGAGAAGAATATTCCCCATCATTTCAGGTGTTGAAAAGAAGACCCTTCCTTATTTGTCTATTTGCAGAGACCAAATAGCACAGAATTTTAAATAGTTTAATTTCCCAACTTCCATCCCTCAAGTAATGCCTTTCAAGAGGTTTAAGAAGTGGTAGCTAACTTGACTTGCCTCCAGATATAACATTCTATGGAAGACATTTTTTAGGACACCCATTATTTGAAATTCAGGCTCTTTCAGTGTAGTTCAGATGGAGGCACTCAGAATTAATACATGCTTATGAAGGTGATAGGATGTATTGCAAAAAAGCAGATGTGTCAAAGGGAGCTACGTAACACATTCTTCAACTGCCAGCGAGAGTATGTTAATGACAATATTGTGTGCAACTACAGCATTTTAACTTAGCTGCTCAGTGAGTTTGCCTATAACATGGTAGGTACAACCACAATAACGTATAAGCAAGAAAAATGCTTGAAATAACAGTAACAACAACAACAATAATAATATCACTTTAGGTGTCTGTATTCTAAATGTTATAAAAAGATAATGAAGAATGACAATCACAAGCACACACAAAAGACCTAGAATGTTTTATCATACAAATCAGTGCAAGATGAAATTAAAAGGCCAAATGCGTGGGGATGAAATAGCGTGCACAGAAAGCTTCCAAACTGTTTCCTAGTCTCCAGACTTGAAAATGGCAGAGAAGAACATGTGGCAATTACAGAACAATTTTTATTGCTTTAAAACACCACAGTTTAATTGCTTTGATATAAACATTGAAGCATATCTCAACTATGAGCAAAGCAGTGTACTCAATCATGTTACTTTTAATGGAAATAGCCTTGAAAATAGGTTGCGCAAAGAACATTTGTCATAACTGCTGGCCTAGCAAGTCATGCAAGCTCCACTAGATAAATAAGGTAATATGTCCTGCCACTTGTAACTTAATCCTCCAGTATATTTCATTAGAAGGGTCTTAATTTTCATCTGAATGTCTCCGTCTTAATGAGAATGAGACTTGTGTTTGGCCGGAGCCCAGATCAATTTCATGCAGTAACAACAGTAACCATCTCAAACTTACCCCTTCCAGTAACTGAGCTACATAACATATTAAAAAAAGAAACATACAAACAAGGAAACAAGTTAACGGTCTCTATCAAACTGTACATTGTTTCAGGAGTCCTGAAAATGTGATCAGTGAAGAAATATAGCTTTTGAGGCAGTGGCTGTTGCATATACAAAATGTTAGGAGAGATTAGTGAAATAGGTTTTGCATTTTTCATGCTGTTTCCACAGGAGATGTGCTGAAAGCCATAAAGATATGCTTCTTTCTCCAGCTAATTTATTTCACATATACAATAATTTGTGGTCAATAAATCTAGTATGGATTTCCATGGCAAGGCATTGGTGTGGCAAACAGAATGGATAACAACTTTATCCATGATGTGGTTGCGGTATTTTTATAATCAGTTTTGTAATGCGATATCACTGGAGAGTATCATCAACCCGTGTTCAATATTAAACAAAGTTTTCCAAAGCAACACATGCTGTATACTAATTCATGTCATCGGAGATCCATCTTATAGTGTAAGACACTCATCTTGTGTGCACATGGCTTTCAAGGAGATGATAGCACAGAGAAATTTACTTTTACAGTTCTATAGCTGGGCACTCCAGATGGAACATTTCACCATGTAGCAGGACATTTTACCAAGAGGAAAATTATTCCTTCACCAGCCAGAGTTCTCTTGACTTTAGGAAAACAAAACTTGTGGAAGGATGGGAACTTCTGAGCTCTTTAATGAGAAATAATGACTGTAAAATAACATTTGCATTAGAGAATATTCACAAAATATTAGTTTATTTCTTCCACCTGTTGGTTTGTATGTTTAGTGTCTTATAAAAAGCAAAATATTTAAGTTGAGGAAGTCATTTTCTTAGAAATACCTATTAAAGAAGGAAACATGTTGAAATCCAGTCATTTAAACAACCCAGAGTTTAATACTTGCTAGAAAAAATTTACAGCTCTAATCTCTGTATAATCATCTATTTGAATGTGAAACTTTGAGACTCTAGAATCTGGGTCCTGCATCTGGCTGAGTTAGTCAACAGGCTGAAGTTTAGGCATACTCTGCCATTTTTCAAGTGGTTTCAGCTGTTGGGAAGAGAAGGTTCTGACTAAGCAGCATCTGATAACCTGTTTCCCTAGATTCCTGTTTTTCCCTGAGGTCCTTCCTCAAAGTTCAAAGTTCGCTAAAGAACAAAAATTGGCTCTCTTTGATTCTGGATTGTGCTGGCTGTCCTACGCATAACAAAATTTTGGCACACATGGGTGCAGATCCAGCAAAGCATGTGCATAATTTGAAACCTATGAATAACTCCAGTTAAAGCTGCCAAAGCTGGTAGGATGAACAGAGAAACCGCTGAATTTCAGAGCAAAAATACGGGATGAAACTGTATCCTCAAACATACGACTGCAAACTTTAGAAGGGTACTCACTCAGCACTTGTCAAGAAGGATGTTGCTTTTCAGGTTATTCTCATAAATCATTATGGTTTCTAAAATTCATTGAACAATTCATGAGAAATATATTTGCATTTGATTTTCCTTTTCTTAAGCTTCTGCTTGTTACAACTTCTACCTCCTGTGGGAGCCTGGACTGAATGGTATACACAATGTTTTCTACTTCGGCAAAATCATTAGACTTGCATAATTGAGCATTGGGTAGAGAGTGGAAATATTTTTAAAGGTCAAATCATAAAACTGTGAACTGCGGAGGGAATTATCTCTAGGGGGTTATATCAAGCGTACCACTCCCTTGTATGAAAACTTAATTGATGTCACTTGGTTGAAATTATTATCTCCTGAGCTGAAAGTTGATATGACGTTATGCAAGATATCAGAGTAAAATGCATTTTTCGGATCAGATTTTTAAGCCCAGCTTGTAGTATCACAATTGGTCATTGTAAAAATGACTATTATGTCACAAACAGAGGATTACGATGTCAGGTGGGGAATAAGTGCAGAAGCAGATAAATTCTTAAGAAACAACAGTGATTCTGTTTCAGAGCACTATCTTCAGAAAGAAAGAATGAGAGAAAAGAAGTACAGGGCAATTCGCTGCACAGAAGAACACTTGTTTCCAAATAAGATACTTCATAAAGTTTTCCATAAGGTGACAGCTGCTTTTTCAAGCACCACATTCTGTTCTCCGTTACATCAGTGTGAATCCAGAGGAACTGCATTTGAATTGTTGCTGCTTGGGATTGACATCAGGCTAACTGACAGTAAAATTTGGCTGTAATACATTTTCTCAGAAATAGAGCCCATTTATTACCTTCAAAATAGAGAAGGGGGAATTACCACACATCGTATGACGTCATGTATCGTTCAACACTTCGGAAGAAAAATGGAGAGCAAGATTTGTTTGAAGTCTGGGGTGCTGGTTTTTTACTCTTCTTCTCCTTCCAATTTTCACAATTTATTGTGAACCTCCCCCTCCCTTTGCTGAAGCATGATATAGACCTTCTGGGCATGAGGGAACTCTCCTAACAGTTGGTTTTGCCATCATAATAAAGCCTTTAAGGACACTAATTCTAGGCTCCGGCACACTGTTCCCTGTCGTTAGCAACATCACGCAAGGAGTTTCAAGGCTCTCTAACAGCAGCTAAAAGGGTCTGTTTGGAACAAAATTGTCGCTGGTAAACTGAGAGGTCTGAGAGGGAACGCTGCTCCAAAGGGGCAAAGGCTGAGCCTGTGTGCATCAGCTTTTGCAGTTTCACATACAGTCACCTTCCTGAAGTCACTTTCTTTGCTGTGACTGTGTCCCATGGCGGGCAGGGTGTGGGGAAGGAGAGTGAGGTTTCAGCCACTAAAAGCAAATGACAAGTAGCTTCAGAACCTACGTACTCACACACCAACCTGCTGTCTTCATTTGTATTCAACAGATGCCTTGTTTTTTCCCCTTCACTGCCTAGTCTGCGCTGATCAGTATAAACAATGGAATTTTTGTCTTTAAGAACATATTCTTGTTCTGTTTCACTTGAAGGTAAAGATAAACATGAGGAGCAGGGGGAGAAAAAGAAGAAAAGCAACCTTCAGAGACATATATTTATAGTTTATAATGTTATTATGTAAAGCTTTAAGAAATAGTCTGGAAATTGACTGAGAGATTCATGAAATCGGTACATGATGCATACAAGCTTTAAACAGAAAGAAAAAATAGCAAAACAAAACAAAAAAAGCCCGAACAAACAAACAGGAAAAAGAAAAAAAAGAATAAAACAAACAAAAATCAAACCTGAGGGGTTCATCTGTAAGATATTGTAAAACTCCAGGGAAAATGTAGGTGCTAATTATGTTAATTTTATGTTACATTATGAATATACAACATGTATTGTCTCTATGTGTATTTATAGAGAGATAACATCGTGTGCCTGTATGAGTCGGGCCTTTTTCCATGGCTATTTTGGACATATAAAATATGCTTCGATTAAGCTGTTTTGCATGTACAGAATACCTGGCTTATTAGTATATCAGGTTTTTTCCTTCCTAGTCTGAATAGAAGTCACTAAGGTGTTGCTAAGTAGCTAATTCTGGTCCAGAATTCAGAATTTCTATTGTCTTGGACAACAGTTATTGGCAGCACCAGCACCATTGTCTTTCCTCGTTCTGAGGTGCAGGGCAGGAGGGAGGCTCTGCGAGGGCAGGAGGATGCCGTGCAGTGCCAGCAGATCTCCATTGTCAGATGCTCTCCAACAGGGTGTCAGCAGTGCAGCATTCCCCCCCCCCGACATCTGGCTATATGTTTCCTTTACCACTTTTGCCACCTTTACCCCTGCCATTAGTCCTCAGTCGCTAGGTGAGCTGCGCCAGGGAGCTCTGAGCACTGCAACTGCACCTTCATACCCTGCTGGGAGACAAACGAAGGAAGATGGACTGCAACTGCTCAGACTTCGGTCTGACAGCACTTTCACCAAGCCCGAGTGCTGGTGGAAAAAACTTGTTATAGAGCCAGGGATGTGTGTTTTATTACCCGATGCTCTTTGTAGCTGTGCTTTCAGTATGAACATACAAATGGCAAAGTAGCAAAGTATTTGAAGTATTTCTAGAATGCCTGAGAAGCAGAAAATGAGCTGGGTCTTCAGTTATTTTCCTGGAGAATTCCTCTAACGGTATATGTGTGTGCACGTGTTCAACCTCAGTTTGAATTTCCAGAGATAAGATTTATGTGACTGACTGGTTCAGCTCCATCCTAACTTTGTTTTGGATTTCAACAGTTTGGAAGACAGAAGGAATCCTTCTTTCCTGTGTCTGTATTTACCTGCCTGAAATATCATGAAGTCTGATGTCAGAGAAACAAATAGGGAAATAATGTAGTCGAAAGCTTTTCTGAAACAGTTACAAATTCAATCCAGAGGAGGGATAAAGTTCCTCTCCCCTGCTGAAATCCCTATTCACTGGGGATTCAGAGAGGGAAAGAGAGAGTTAGTTAATGCTTTCTTAGAGATTGTTTTTCTTTGAATTCTGCTCCCCCCTGCCTTCCTTGCACACACTTCTACATATTGCTGACTTTAAAAGCATTCACAGAGGTCAAATTATTGAAAGTTCAACCAAGTTTTCCTAAGCTATCACAGTTTACCCACCATCCTCACAGGCTATCTGAGCAGTGATTAAATAGCTATCAGCTCTGGCATCAGAAGCCATAAACTGACTCCTTAGCCCCTACATTTTGTGTGATATTGTTTGATCTTCCAGAGACGATTTGCACCCACACACTCGGTTCAACAGAATCAGGCTTGTAATTTATCTATGAAAAAAAAAAAACCCAACACTCTCATTAAGAAGTTTTTCAGTCTAGGAAGTTAAATAGGGCAGATGTATGAAGGTGACAGCCAGTGGTTACGGTTTTGTTGGTCTTATATCTTTGTCATATACTAATGAACCACTCAGCACAAGAAGAAAAAAATTAGAAAAAAAAAACACCACAAAACAACAGAGAGAGAAGAAGAAAGGTCCAGAAAAGAACAATGATCGTAGCAGATGTTGCATGTGCTTTCAGTTTGAGGTTTGCCACAATTCACCTGGACTATTTAAAAGCCTGTGATGAATGGGTGGCACACAAGATAGTGTTGTGTCTTTCAAGCCTTTGACAGTAAAGGTTACTAAGTTGGCAGTAAAGGTTACTAAGCAAAATTACATAGGGCCAAAAGGCTGGCCATGATGGATCCCAGATACAATAGGACTGGAGATTTTCTGTGTACGGAGTGATAAGGAGGGACTTTTAGGGCTGACAGGAATGGCTTGCATGCTATGACAAATAAAGAGGTAAGGCTGTGACTGTTGGTGTAGTACATGAGAAACGCAGGATCGATTTCTTGTCCTGTTAACGTCTTAGTGTGTGGCCCTGAGTGAATCCCTTAGGATCAGACCTTGAAAGGTGTACAGGGGTCTAAAGATGCAGATCAGAGCATAAGGGTACTTTCAAAGACAAGTAGGAAATCCAGAAAACCATATTTTGGTAGTGCTCTATGCCATATTTTTCTGAGTTGTAGCAGTTTCTTGGGTTTTGTGCAGGAAAATATCTCACGTATTGTCAGTTGTTCCAATTTTGAAAAAAATGTGGGTGATAAAAGCCAAAATTGGATTCAAATGCCAAAGTAACTGAATCTATAATGAATTTGTGCGTGATACACCTTGCAAGCTGCCTCTTCAGCCAGCAGCGGGGAAAAGGACAGCACTTGTTTCTCATCTATCTTTTCAGAGATCCACCAGCCATTAAATCTGTGGAGTTACAGGAGCAAGTCATTCTGCAGCCGGTCACTTGGGAGGAGACCTTCTGGCTTGATTAGACTTCCCTCAACAAAGTTCAACACATCAGGCCTGGAGCAGGATTTAAGGAGCCACAAGTTTCATGGCTGCTGTTGCTCTGTTTTCCCATTTTTCTTAAATTGGCTTTTCTCTGAAGAATTAGAACATCAAATATTTCTTTGCATTTCCCTCATCTCCTGTAAAAAAACATACGTCCTTGCCAGTATTTCCTCAATGAAGGTCCAACAGCCAATAAACATAAGCAATCAGAGGGACGGAAGTCTCTGTACTTGGAAGTTAATAGACTTGGAAGTTTTGTTCAATTTGAATGAATACCCCAGAGCTAATCCATTGGAAAGAGAAGCTACTGACCCATATCAGGAGTTGGGGAAAATAAGCTTTTTGTGACTCTTATTAATGTCACATGCCTGGCACTGAGCTATTAAGGTGGGTTTCTTACCATGGCCCTGGGTATCACAGTTGCCCTACGTCTGTGTACAAGATGGACATCAGGCGGCAGGGGCCAAGGGAATGCGAAAGGTTTGCTTAGTTCCGAAGAGCAATCCGAAATGCTGCTGTTCAGACAGGCATATAACCTGTCTACAGAACAGGATGCAAAGAATATTTTTGAAGAATTTGATGAGGTGTTTAATAGACCTGAAAGCATTGTGAATAAAACACATCATACTGATACAGATCCCATTATGCTGCCAAAAGTACGAGCATCACATAGAGTACAGTCTCATTAGTCCTGAGAAACGGAGGAAAAGTTGATTGTGACAAGATGGTAAGATGCGGTGTTACTGAGAGAACACAGACACTAACTGGTGTGGCTAGCAACCTGATCACATGCAATAATAAGAAACGTTATGGATTTATGTAGATTCAGGAGATTTGAATAAGGCTACCAAATGCAGCATAGCCCAAGGGAGCGCCAGGGAAAGACATGTCTAGACTTCCAACAGCAAGAATATTTCCAGATCTAGATGCAAGCCCATGATTTTGGCAACTCCAGTTTGATAAAACGTTAAACTCTACACCTTCAGCTCCCTTTTTGCTGATGCATTTTTAAGTAACTTTGCTCTGTGATTGCTTTGGAACTTAAAGAGTGACACTCCACAGAATTCTAAGTCCTTTAAAATCCAGGTGGAAGCAGCTATTTATAACCTCCTGAGCTAATGTGATAACCATCAACACTATAAAAATAACAGCTGATATCCAGTTCAGCAAGTCTGGATATCAAAAGCATTTTTCTTCATTGTAGAGGCCTTTCATAGGCTTCTTTTTTTTTTTTTTATCTTTTTTTTTTTTTTATGCTTCGATAAGGATAAGAGAACAACTGCGTTAGCATTAAGCTCTGTGTCAATTCCAGGTTTAGATTCTTGCCTGATATAGGCAAAGGACTTGAACCTAGAGGCCTTCAGAAGTGAGGTGACAACACCAGTTCCCAATTCTTCCCTCTCCATTAGCTGCTGCATGCACTGCATCTACATGTGCTACATGCACACGTGCACCCCCACCCCCACCCATCATATGTGCGCAAAAATTATTTTCCAGCATTCTTTTCACCATGTTTCTAGTAAGTCTCCATGAAAATCTGTAGTGTCCCAAACGAGAGAGTGGTGGTTCACAACATAAAAGCAACACGTGGGAGATGATGTCTGGATATTCTTAAATGGGATTTTGCTCCTGAAGTAAATACGTTGTGAAACTGCAACCTCACACCCCAAATGCATAACTGGGCTTTATACTGAGCTGCCTTTTGAGCCAATAATTATTCAGTTATTCTAAAGCATGTTACAAGTATCATTATGTATACAACTGGAACAATTTAGAAAGGACCCTTTACAGAATTGTAAATGTTCTGCTTATAAAGCAATTCACCTGCTACGGAAGAAAATATCAGGGAGGGTATCCAAGTTAAGATTTCCATTTCCTACAGCAGTGTGTTCCCTTGGGAGGTTTTTAGCAATCAGATACAGACTTAGAGTGTTGGGTGGTTTTTTGTGTTGTTTTGGTTTGGGTTTTTTGGGGTTTTTTTTTCTTCTTCTCTGATTTTAAACAGAAATTGCACACTCGACCCATGAAAACTTTCCATCAAGAATTACTGGATTAGTACTGCATAACAGAAATGGATTCTGGTAATTCCTATGTATTTCTGAGAAGGACCTGATCACATCAATATAAACAAGTAATGACTCATCTAAAACACAGGAAATTATTCTGAAAACTAAGTAGGTGTTTAAATCACACTAAAGACTGTCTTAGAGCAGTTAGGCTTTCAGGAGCTTCTCAGTGTAAAAATCACAGCAGCACAAGAAGGTTTGAAGTAATCACGAGTCAAGCAATACTATTTCTGAGTAATGAGAAGAACCAAATGATAACAACTTGCAAGTGACTGAAAGAGTATTCTGCATGCACGGTCAACAGTGAAAGAAAGCCCAGACACAGCCAAATATAATTTTTTGTAGAATCTATCAACATGAAGCTGCTGCACATATTGAAAGGTGGTATAAAAAACTCCAAACCAGAACGCCACACAGAGTGGGACCAGAAATGTTAAGCAGAGCCCATAAGTGCCTATCTGGGCTTTGAGACGTAAAACACTATATAGAATGTCATATAAATGCCCTTACAGAAAATAAAAATAAAATCTGCAACAAATGTGGGAAACGATGCAGAACTGTTACTCCTTTTGAACTTGCTGAGCAACAATGGAATGATTAATTAAGCTAATAACTGTGGTCTTCTTCATGGGGGAAGGGTATTGTTTGAAGAACTGGGGAGAGTTTGGACTTTCCTTTTTCCTTCTCCCCAAATTCCGCAGCTAGATCGCTGTCAAAAGACCAAAGGAAAAAAAGGTGAATAGATTGTTATTTGAAAGTGAGTTGTTGCCCACCCTGAATTCCCAGAGTTGACGTTTCTGGCACTTGCCGTCAGAGCGTTGGCCAAATCATTCCTTCCAAGCGGAGCCCAGTTTCGCCTTGGCAGAAGCACCATATGGCAATGGGTGTCTTTGAGCTATAAAGCCTCTTCAGGCACCACTGAAGTGCTGCCATTGCCCCTCTCCTTATAAGAGGGTGCAGCATATGCTCTCCTGACTAGCTGATTAGCGCTACTTAGAGCTAAATAGCAGGAGGATGACCCACAGGATCAGTTTTTACCCTTCTCTGTGTCTTTAGACGGGCACATCCCACAGAAGAGGGCAACACGTGAGCGGTCTGTCACATGAAGGATGCAAAAAGTATCTCTCATCTCTGCTAAAATGATGCTGTTTTTTCTCTCCCGGATGCAGTCTTTGATAAACTGCTACTCAGTGTATCTAATCTGCATGTTTTCTGGCAATGTATGTTGACTGGGGATGACGATTTGGGGTTTTTTGGTTGCTGTAAAATAGTCAGGAGTGTTACACTTTCGTTCGACATGAGAAAGCTAGGATTTTAGCTTCGTACTCTCGTTACCTTATAAGAAAAGAAGAGAAAAAAAAAAAAAGTACTTGTGCGTTCTTTATGTAACCAGAAGTAAATTGAGTGTAACAACATCATTGTAAAATGATGTGCTTTATAAAGTCCTGAATATGGTGCATCTTTTGTGTTTTGTTTCTAATTGTTTGCTGGATACAAAAGGATAATTCATTTAGGCCAGTTCTCCAAATAATCTCAAAGTGACATGAATTCCTTTGCAGAGTGAATGTCTGTAGCAAGTAATCCATGGAAAACAGACAGGCGTCTCTTGTCATTTTGGAGCTCTAATCCACTGCCTGGAGCATGAAAATGCTCAGGATAACAAGTGTGGGAATGACCAAAATCAACATTTTTTTTTTTTTTAATTATTTTCTTAACAATGCTACTGATCAATAGAATTGCTGAACCTGGCAGATACAATGCCACGGGATTAATGAATTAAGCTCAGGAAGCAGAAGAATTTGTTAAAGAGGAGAGGGGAAAAGCCCCTTCTTTTCCACTGGCATCTGCATATTAAGCAATGAAAGCAGCAGTGACAGAATTTTAGCCCTTGCTTTACCAGAGCACCAAGCCTTGTTCCGCACGAGTCTTTACATTTTAATTAGAACCACACTGACACCCGCATTTTCAACTATGAACTTCAGCTGCAAAGTTGAGACTGTTTCCTAAACGCTGGTTTAGTAGCTAGGTCTGAACGCAGAACGGAGATGTTGCCTTCTATAAAATGTGGAGCGTAGTGTGGTCGCCCTTGGCAGGAGCGGACAACAGTTTTTTAACTTGCGGTAAACAACGGTAAAAGGAAGGAAGAGATCTCACTGAGATACCACAGACACTTTTATTCCCCCCGAAAAGTACAGAACAAAATAAAGAGGAGTCATCGCGCTTCTTCGAGGATGCCAACGTTTTGTAAATGTCGATTGCCAGCTTCTCTGTCGATCTTGCGTTAGGAACATCATGCGGGGTACATATCTGTGACATTAGCTTCCAAAATGCACGTTATATCGATATTCAGCACAGCACGGAAAATTTAATAAACCGTCACTCACTGGAAGGGGGCTGTTCAGCCACGTGGGAGGGGAGAGCTGCAGTTTGCTTAGGTGTTTGTATTTACAGCTCCTTACACATTTAGAAGACCTCTGGGGATTTTGCATCTCCTTTTGTTTAAACAAACAAACAAAAGCCATTACCTAGTTTCTTGGCATAAAAATCTAAGACGATTGTTGTTATCATCACGCAGTATTAGAAATGGGAAGGTTTGGAGCATTTTAACTGAGAAGAACACTTCAGGGAATACTCCAGTGTAATTTATAAGCCCCTCTAGACCTGTACATGTCTCGGGCTGATGGCTGAAGTGGGCTTTACTAGGAATGTCTTTAGCCGAGCTGGAGCAGCGCAGGAGGTGGGGAGGGCGGGAGGGTTAGCGCAACCTTCCCTAACAAGGCTTTAAAGGCTTCAGCGGTAAAGTTACGCTGCTGGAAGAGTTTGTTACTTGGGTTTTAGCTGGGAACAACCCGAGGAGGATTACGTTATTTACGTGGGTAGCAGCGTTGTGGGTTGTGTTGTGCTGTTGTTGTTTTGAAAGGGGGGGCGTACATCTTTTAAGTAGAGCCGTGAGATGAAATAAAGAAATAATAACAAATAAATATTAAAAAAAAAAACCAACAAAAACCAAACCCAACAAAAAACCAACAAACCCCACAACCCGGACAGTGACATGAAATAGCTCGTGATAATCCGTCGCTCCGTGCCTTTCCCAAGCTGGGTGGAGGTCATGTTCACTCTAATCTCTGCTGCGATGCGTTTCTTTTTTTTTTTTCTTCCTTTTTTTTTTTTTAATTTTTTTCTTTCTTTTCCCTTTTTTTTTTTTCCCCTTATTTTTTTCCTTTCTTTTCCTCCCCTTCCCCCTTTTTGGGTTGTTCACATATTTTTGTTAGGTTGGGTTTCTTTTCTTTTTTTTTTTGTTTGTTTTGCTTTTGTAAATTGTTTCAAAATTGTGAAGGAAAGAAGCTATAGCATGGCTGAATCCCACTGGATCCACTGTCTAACATCCACAGGGACTCTTTGACCAAGGCAGACCAAATGCCTGCGTAGATACAGGTGTGTCAGTCGAGAAATACAGATGTGTGCATGCTAATACACATAATACAGAAGATGCTTCATTCCCTTCTGCTCTGGGAAAAAGAGTTCAGCAGGCATTACATGTGTTGTTTCACACAGTCAATCAAAATTTAAGATAAACTTAATCTGAAATACAAAACTTTGTGGTTTTGTTCAGTGTGGACAACTTTGGAGAGCCTATGCACTGAGAAAGGTCTTTCTCATTTCCCATGTCCTTTCTGGGCAGAAATGATTAACACTCCCTAGCACAGCTTAGCTGGTGGATCTCAGACTACACAGCCAAAACCAACGCTCTCACACTTGGCTGTCATTCAGCCCTGGCAGCAGCTCACCGCAGTGTGTGCTTCCAGCCTCAGCCCCAGGCGCTGTCTGCACCCAGCGTCCTCTTCCTGTGCAAACATTCGGTTCAGCTCTGGCTGCACGTTACCTCCACCCATCCCCTCTGCAGCCTGCTCTGGCCATCGTTCTCATGGTCTTCTTCGTTACAGCTCTTACAGAACCATGGGCACCTAATGCAGCCAGGAACAGATCCTTTTTATTTCTGGTAAACATATATGATGGCTGAGTCACTTTTTGGATGGCATCTAAATCATAAAGCAGTCATCCACCTGGAGCTGAAGGGCCTGGATTCAGCGTTCAGCAGGAGATTCCTCTGGTGGTCCTACCGGCAGGCTGCTCCAATAATTAGGCTGTCCGGGGGTGAGAACATCCCCCACCTTCACCTCTGAAACTGGGCTGCTGTGCTAGTGAGGAGCTTAGTGCTTCTGGGGCAGGAAA
>JAVJGJ010000057.1:67873479-67885256 GCA_035590215.1 Microhierax caerulescens | reverse complement strand
TGACCGCGGCGCAGCGCGAGCATGCCGGCGCCGAGGCGCAGCTCGAGACCCTGCGCCAGATCCAGGACGCGGCGGGTGACGACGCGGCGCGTCGCGCCGGGCAGGAGCGCCACGGCTGCGGCTCGCAGGGACCCTCCGGCGGCTGCTGCAGCATGGGCTGGCTCAGGGGGATTGCCTTGCTTTCCTTGGGAGTATTACTAGCGGGAAGAGTGAACTGCCAGCATGTGAAGAATAACGTGCCGAGGCTCAGATTGTCCTACAAAGGTAAGTGCTGTTGTTCTCTCCGATCCTCCGCTTTCCTGCAAACCTCCCCTCCTTGCCCCGCCGCGCTCTCCCCGCGCCACCTTCCTCGCTGCTTCTCCTTACCTCCCAGAGGGGGGACCTGGCATCGGGAGACATTTCGGGGGAGGGGGGGGACCAAACCCAAAATAACACAGAGGCGAACCCTCAGCGAAGCGCCCCGGCAGCCGCTCCGAGCGGCGGCGGTGCCCGGCAGCGCACAGACAAAGAGGAGTTAGTTGCGGTTGCAGCCCAGGGCTCGGGATCGTGCCGAGCCGTGCGGGAACAGGGGTGTCCAGGCTGCTGCGCTATTTCTGCGGACTTTACTCTTTTTTTTTTTTTTTTTCTCTTAAACCATAAGACGTCTTTGGCCACCCAGCAAATCTCCCCCGTGCCGGGCGTGTTAGCGCAGCCACCGTACCGGCTCCGCTTCAAAAGGCACGGAATAGGCGCAGATTTTTATATATGTGTGTATATATATATATACGTTTATAATTTTTTTCCCCCTAGTTGAGGCACGAAGTGGTTAACGTTCGAGTCATGAATATTCAGGCTGTACAAATCTGACAATCAGATGCCGAACATAAGCAGTAGATGGTGGCTTTGCCAAGAAACTATAAACTGAAAGGAACAGATCAGTCCAGAAAAGGAGGCAAGGACGGCGCGGCACAGGCACCGCCGCCACCGCCTATGGATGTTTAATGCGGTGCCATTTCCCGAGCTGGGATTATTTTCCCTGCGATCTGATGTGTTTCTTTAGCCATCACGGGGAAGGTGTAACTGAAGGGGGAGAGCTGCGAGCTTGCCTTTACGTTTTGACATTGTGTAACGCCACTCAGGCTGCAATTGCCAGTAATTAACTTTTGTATAAGGCTGCCAGCTTTAGAGGAGGGCTCTGGAGCAGGCAGGCTCCTGCTCGGCGTGGTTCCTCTCTCTAAGTACATTTTCAGAAGCATTCGCCCAATCTGGAGAATGTGCAACTGGGAAAGAAGTTGAAGGCGTTGAGAACTGTAGGGTATGGTTTCCAAAAGGGAGGTCTGTGCATCCCTGTGGACGTGCCTGTCTCCGAGGAGCTGCCTCCTCATCACGCTCGGGTCACTGAAGGCTGGCAGCAGGAGCAGCCACGGTTCTGAAAGCAGGGAGGAAAAGTAACGCACTGCTGCTACAGTGGGGAAAAAGAGAACATGTGTGTGCATGCCTGGTCATAGATGTCAGTCTCAGTTTACAGGAGAGTGTCGGTGCATCTCTTTGCCAGTAGAAATACATTTTCCAATTATTTTCATCTTTCTTGTGCTGCAAATGAGAGGGGGAAAGTCCTGTCTGATACGAGGCAGACGTCATTTCTGCGCTCCAGATGAAAAAAAAAAATAATTATCAAACACCTGCAAAACTTGGATGCACTGTATGACATAAACGCATGTGCAGGTTTTTATTAAAGAACACATGTATGCATATTTGCGCGTATTTACACTTGGTATATGTAAAAAGAAGTGTGAGGACTTCAGAATCTGTTAACTCGGTTTTCATAAGAAAAAACACTTGTATTTAACACAAAATTAATTATTTGGGGTAATGGAGTCTGAAGAAAGCTTCTACCATAACTGCGTGTCATGTCAGAAAAATCATTATAAACCTCTTAATTGCTTCCAAACTTTTACAGTTGTACCAAAACTCAGATTAGTATATAGAAGTATAAATGCTATAAAAATATCCTGTAAAGGGGTTTAAGGGCTAATTAAAAACTTTTTTTTCACCCTTTTAAAGTTTATTGATGGCTCAGGTCTGCTACCCCTGCTCATGCCTACTAAATGCACAGAAACTAATTTCAAAGGGTGATCAGATCTGACTGATGGTGGTTTGTTTTGTTTGTTTTATTTGTTGTTGGGTTTTGGGTTGGTTTGGTATTTTTTTTTTTACTGTTTTGTTTTTTTCACCCAGCTGGTACTGTATCCATGTGCAGTTTAGCAACATTTTGCTACTCTGCTGATTGGTTGTATTCCAGTTCTGCTCTTGCTGGGAGAAAAAGAGTCTCATTTTCACTTTTTAAATAAATCAGGCATCAAATTTTGATATACCTTCAGTCCTATATAGGCAAAGCAGGAAACTGAAAGGAACATTGAAACTGTTTTCTGTGATGGTAGATGGGTGTAAAAAGAAAATGAGTTCAAATGCTGAGCAATCCTGCTTTCTACCTATCAGAGAAAGTAAATGCAGAGTTAATTCAAAGCAAGTGAAAGACTGAAGAGCTACAGGAGTTTACACTCTGGCCTTTGATTCATATATTTGATTTAAAATGCGTGTAACCCTAAAAATCAGATCAGGCTGCTCACGTGCTCCATGTTAGGTACCGGTGTAAATGCTTGGCCAGGTCAAGAGGAGCGTGCTGCCTGTGCTGCTGCGTTGATCCCCAAGTATGGGGATACCATTACTACTCAGGGAAAACTAAGCCTGATCAGCTGGTGCTTTTCCAGACAAATTTTGCTTCCAGACACAGTGTTCTCTGCCCAGCTCAATGTTAACACCTTGCGTAGGAACAGCCTGAAGAGCTGCAGGTATCGAAAATACAGCTTTTAGGTACTGATTGAATACCTTACAGGCTAATAGGTGTCTCTCAGGGTATATCTCGCTGCTATATGACTATGTGATTCATCTCTGTTCAAACTGCTTGCACTTAGGAAAAGAAGCTATCCTTTCTGCCCCTCCATGAAGAGCTGTGGGTGAGCAAAATAAACTTGTGATGTTGAGGGAAAAAAAAAAAAAAGCCAGGTTGAAAAAGAGTGACCCAAGTGACTTCTCTTTTCAGTGACTGTCCTTGTTCTTTTAATATGCATGCTTGTTTTTTTGCCTAAACAAATACCTTGGGGCTGATTGTCAGTGCTTTATTTCACAAGAAAGGCAAGGATGTGTTTTAACTTCTTGTTTTGCTCGACTAATTAGATGTCAAACATGGTTAAAAAGCTGGGGCATTTGCTTTAAAAGTTAGCAAAATGAGTCGTGAAGGGTTAAATCCCTGCCAACCTTGATTTCCTATGGTCACTTGTTTTCAAAGGTCCAGTATTAGCTCTGCCATTTCCCAGGTTGTTGGACAGAAGTTTCGGGGAGCTCGTATTCTTGCTTCCTCTTAACTTCTTGTCACTCAGCCTGGCAGAAGATTAGAAGCATCCTGCGGGCATGTTACGGATAGGGAGAGGAAGAGAAAGTGTACAAATGCATATATTAAGGCCACATCTGCGGTCTGAAAAGGTTCTTTCTGTTTATTGTAAAACAGAGGTCTGGTTATTTGGTTTATATCACCTTGATTTTGGTGGCATATTAAAGGAAGGAAATTCAAGGAGAGCACTAGGGAAATCCTTGTCCAACTGAAATGTGTGGTGAAACTCCTGTTCGGTAGCATCAGGGTTTTGCTCTGTACATTTTAAAGTTTCCAAGCATTTTCATCTTAGTGCATGGCTTGGAAAGGTTTTGCACAGATGATAGTTATCTCCTTATTTCACTCAAAGGGAATTAATATAATTAAAGGCCTGATCCAAAGTTCATTGCAGTCAGCAAGTTCTGGATCCTAGCCTAAATGTGGTAAAACCAGCTATAAAACTGAGAGCTCAGTTGAGCCCTTCAACCTCCGAGCTCCTCTTTTTGTGTCCTTCAAAGACTCTGTGTCCTTATTGTAGAGCATGTCAAAAGTAAAGGAATCATTCCTTAAAGAATGTAGGGGGTTTTGCTGTTTGTTGGGGTTTTTTTGTTGCGTTGGGTTTTTTTAAATCTCATTGGCTTCAGTTTCAGTGTCGGTTGTAAGTCTCTGTGTTGTGTCACTGGGTCACAGATTCAGTTCAGGAAACTTCTTTTGAGCACAGGGTTCTCAGAAAGATGGTGATAAGTTGAGTGTGCAAAGTTTAAAACAATAAATATAGTCTTAACTCCAGATGGATTTCTTGTATCGTTTATTGTTTCCTATTTTCTTTTGGTGTCCTCTGTATGGGGAGGTAACAGCACAAACAGAGATGGAACCTTTAAATATAAACATATAAGCCCAAAGAAAGAGAGTTTCCATTAATGATTCCTTGATTTACAGATTTTTCCTGAGGCAGCCCCAATCTTTGTCTCCACATGAGTAAATCTTGTGAACCCAGCTTTCTCAAATCCATCTGTCGCGTCCTATTTGTCTATTGAAAATTACTAAATGCTGTAAGTATGTTTTGTAAGAGTACATGTGTGGTTCTCCTTTGTTATTGTTGCTCAATTGGATACATATTACTGGAGAATAAGTAACTGGAAAGGCACTGTGCACAGATTTAGCTCTACTGCTCCCTGGCTCCGACTCAAGCCATATTAAAAATAAGGATCTTGTTTAAAGTTGCAGTCATAGTGAGAACTGCTCCATCCTTGATGTGCAGTTGATTTACGGTTTTATAGGGTGGATTTTCATACAGCTGAAATCCTGGCTTTTGTGAAAGCAATGGCAAAACTGTCCGTTCCCATCCGTCCAACGTGCCGTGGTGAGGGAGGAATGACACCACACTGTACGTACGCTAGTGTAAATAGGATAGCTGGTTTGTTGTTTGCCAGCCCAGTCTGGTTGTAGTTGATGACCTGCTGGTGGGTTTGGTTGTGTTTTTTCCTTTCCATCAAACTCTATAACTCGTGGCTCAAAACCTCTGCAAACATTGGGAAAGCAGGACAGAGTGGGAGAAGGAAACGGGGAGATAAATATTAGCAAGGAAGCCTGTCTCCCTTGAGTTGGGACCAGTACTAGAGTTTGTCTCAGATTTCAAGGTACCTGCCTGAAAACACCTTTTGCTTGAGCTGTGTTGTAAGAGAACTGTCTGAGGAAAGAGCCTCTCCAACGTGCCCGAAAAAAGAGGGGCCAGCCCAGGCTTGGGGAGAAGAGTGTGAAGGCAGGCACACGGGTGAGGTTCACTATCTAGGCACAGGTTTGTAGCACCCTTCAGCTTCCACGGTTCCTGGCAGCATTTCTGCAGGGCTCCAGCGCTCCCCAAGCCCACCGCAGAGGCGGTGAGGATGTCAGATGCCACCGCAGCCTCCTCAACCTTCTTTTGCCCAGTGTGACGAGCTCTTCACAAGCAGAGCTGTGTGTTGTTTTTTCTCGTGTCAGTGGAGTGGGGTCTTCAGGAGACCTGGGGACTCTCAGGGGAGGTGGGAGAGTTACCCTGCCTGCCTCTGACATGCCCCACAGGCTGACAGGAGAGAGAAGCTGATGAAGGAAGTGTCTAAGCTCAGATCTTGCCTATATAGGGAAATTTTCTGCTAGCTAATTAGGGCCTGAGACAGGCAATGTAATTGGAACAAGGAGGGTGAAAACCTAGCCCAACATTCTCGTTTTGTGTTTCCAACTTTCCCATTTAATTCCAGTGGAAAAAGTGGTTTCTGAATTACAGAGCCTCCCTTTTCTGAGGAGCTGGAGATCTCTATAATTATTTGTGCTATACGGTTTGCAAATGATGGAATTATTCAGGGAAGGTGCCGTATTGACGGCAATGGAAACTCCTTTGCTGCGGACAAGGTGTGCAGCACGTGCTTTTGCTGTTTGTTACAGCATCCTTAAACCCTCCCCTAGTGAGGAATTCAAACATCCATGGTTCCACTGAACTCAATGGATCTACTGATGTGTCAAGCCTGCCTTGACATTTACTCCTATGCTTGAAGTTTCTGGATGAGGACTGAAGTACCTGTTTGTTTGCGTGGGGTTTATTCAGGTGTGATTTATTCCGTAAGGTTTAGCAAAACAATATTTAAAATGAGAAACCCAGTCTTTGCAGTTGCTACAATGTAAACAGGTTATTTATGATAATCTCTCCTGCGTGTGCCTCTGTAAGTACAGAAAGCATTTACGTGGAGTTCCACCTGAGAAAAAATTGTTAAATTATTTGTATTTTTAACTCTTTTTTTTTTTTTTTTTTTCTTGGAAGTGGTTTGTTGGTTTTTTTTAGTCAAGGCAGTGCTATACTCTGATCCTTTTAATATGGGTTTGGTTTGCCTAATCACTGGTTCTGCATACGGTCTTTAATGCCCACAACTGAGAAACATCTTTTTTATTTACTTCCTCTGGCCCACAGGCTTTTTCTCTCATGTGCGTACCTGGAACATTGCAATGGAAGCACAAGCAATATAAAGTTGCTCCAGTATTTTGAACATTTTCTACCTCAGCTGGAGCCCAGCTGGACCCTAGTTTGATGTGAAGCAAAATCACATCTTCACCTGAGGCAGCGCCTCAGTGAATGAGAAGGAACCAAACCCTACTAAGTTGTGTCACCGGTTGTGACATTTTCCAGTTGTTTGAAAGCTCAAAAGGGTGCAATTGTCTTCCGTCTCCACGTGCTTATTTTTAAGCAAATGTGTGGGGTGGACCCTGGGAGCTCTATGTCAAAATTTGAAATGGAAGGCCTGTAGCTTGTCCCGGTGCTCTTGTTAATTAAGGTTACATGTGAAAGTTGCTGCCGGTGGTGTGCTGGGGCTGGTGGGCGATTCAGCGAATTCCTTCCCTTGCAGGATTAAAGCTCCCTTCAGGAATGTCTGCAAGTTCACGGTCCTCCCACATACAGCCTTCATATAGGTTAGCTGCTCTCTTTCAGTAACAGCTGTGGATGGTGAGAATAACTGTGGGGACAGTACATTTACTTGGCTTTTCCTATTTTTTTCCAAATGGGATAGTGCCCCGATGTACAAGAGAGAAAAGGATGGCCACAGCTGTTGAGAGCATCAGAAGACTTGAGAGCACTGTAGCCTTCCTCCTGCACCACAGGAGGTTCTCTCTGGTGCCTTTCTCTCTCGTTTTGACTGACACAGCCAGCCACATTGGGCCCTTCACTGTCAGTGGAAGGAGAGGTACCTCCAGAGAGCTGATCTTGGGTTACGCAGACAGAACGAGACTTTCAGGGTGCTCATCGCTTTTCGGTGACTGTAAAAGGAATTAAGCTCCGTGTTCATTCATTTAGTTTCTTTCTTTCTGAGGAGGTATCAAAGAAGGTGCCAATTAAATGCTATGGAAGAACTTGGGCTGTATCCTGATCTAAAGCATCCTGATTTAAGAAACTCTCTCTGCTTAAATGAATATTTAAACTTGTGTAGAAATCAAATGGATTAAACTTACGTATGCCCTCAGTACCTGTGATCCTGAGGTCACCTGTGACTCCATCTAAATTTACATCATTTTCAGATACAGTGAGAAACAGACAGTACCACCACATTCTTCATATTCTTAAAACAATTATCTAACTTAGATCTCACACGTCATCTGTCTCTCCTCCTGAACAAGCTCATCCCGAACCCAATGACACTTGCTGGAAGTGACTGTCTGGGGCCGTAGAGCTTTACTAATTTAATATCTTAATTGTTCGGAGCTTTCAGTAAGCTGTCCCCTGACCAGCTCGGTTACTTTTTGAATGTTTCCACACTTGCAAAGAAAAGTGTCTTCAAGACTTGCTTTTATATAGCATAGTTTGCAATCAGAAATGCATGTGTATACGTGCATGTCAGAGGACAGGTGCCTCAGCCCTGGCTGACCCCTTTTCCAGTGGAACTATTTCAATAGTGAGACCAGGATGAAACCTAATTTAGGTTCATTTCTGAAAATCCAAAATAGACCTACGGTTTGGGGGAATCCTTTCTCACTTTGGAGATTACAGATTCCCCTTGAGCTAAACACATCTACAGCAATCCCTGAAATGTGTGAGCACTAGTCTACTTTGTGTCACATCTAGTTTACATACTTCGCCGTTTGATAGCTGAATGCAGTAAAGTCAGAAGTTTTTGCCATTCCTCTAATATTTTAAAGTTGTTTGACATTTGTTGGGCCGCCTGCTTATCTCTCCGGCTGGATGTTGCAGAAACTTTAGAAGTGAGCAGTCAAATAAAATTCTCATCTCTTATAAATATTTTCGTGCCAAGTTGGATCTTGTGGGGAACAATCTGAGGAATGAAGTAGTTAGATGAAAGCAAATAACTTGTGGAAGGAGGAAAAAGAAAGCTCTTTACTCTCCACTCTAATGAAGCAAGGCTCATGTTGGTTCTGACGGCCCCTCTTGGCTCCTTTTGAAATTCCAGCCTTGTGTGAGAAAAGGACACAAAAAAGCTCTGTGAGATAATTTAAAGGATTTAGAGCTGCCTTTCAAGGGGGAGGGGTTGGTGGCCTTTTCTAGAGGCAACAGACGATAAATACAGCTCACAAGTATCCAAAAGGGCTGCAGAGAGTGCAGCGTACAGCTTTCATCACCAGCTGGCATGGAATGGCGATAGCCTTCCTTTGCTAGATGGATCCTGCGCCTGGCCAGGGCATAGAGTGAGGTCTGTTAAGGTGAAGTGGAGATTTCAGGGCGTTAATATCACTTTTACTTCCTTCATGGATTTCCCAGTGGAACTTTACTGCTTTTGCAAAAATGTATAGTCTGAAAGGGTTCTGGCTGCTGCTGAAGCTCTTTCTCTCAGAACACAGCAAGGGTCATACCAGTGACGATGATGAGTGTTGCTCTACAGTAGCTGTAGGCCAGCTTGGTAGGTCCTGCACAAGGTCTCCATTCTGCTGAGCTCGTGTGGTAAATGCCAGTTCCACTCGAGTGCCGGCAGGGACAGCAGAATCAGTGACGGGGAATCCGGGAAAGAAAACTTCATCCTGCAGGTTACTTTTTTCCTCGTATTCCCTTCTACTCCAGCAGATGAGTGGCTGTATCAAAGCTTCTTGCTCTGATGGCCTTGCAGACAATACAAACACATACCTGAGCTACCTGCAAACTGCAACGTTAAGAAATCACTTGATTTCTCAGTTGCTGCTCTTCCGAGATGTGTCAGAGTCCATCCACCAAGACCAGCTGCATATTCAGATGTACAGGTTAGGGTATGATAACACTGTCGAAGAAAGAGCTTCAGCTGGCACTTCCCTGAAATGTCTCGACGTCAGCGAGGCAGTGCTTGCGGGATGTTGGCTGTGTGGTTACCAGTATGGTAAACCTCCCTCCGTCTTGCTGCTGTGAATGTGTATCCTCGGTCATTTGTACACCAGCCGTAAGCACTGCTCTCCAGTGAACAGGCAAGCAAGATTTCATCTCAAGTGAAAAGGTTTAGGAACTTGTTAAATTTGAAAGAACTTTCCTTGTAGCTCTTTTTAAAGGGGTGTTGTGAAACAAAGTAATAATAATATTGTATGTTGAAAATTTTGGTTTTGTCTGCAGCCTGGGGTACTGAGATGAAGGGTAACAAAAATTTCCAATTCTACTTTTTCAGATTTTATGTCTCCTCTGTGGTGGAACTGTAATCTGCTGAGTAGTAGCCTTCCTTTTCTGGCACCCTTTTACAATTTTGTGTCTTTCTTCATTCTTTTAACCCCCACTGGAACTCACACGCTTTGGTGAGCAACAGTCACGCATATTAGGAAAGTTTTCTTACCTTCACCTACAGATGGAGGTTGGAGGCTCACAGAAAGCTAGCACCACTGTGGATGACACACAGGAAGTCTGTACTGTCATGGGAATCAAAGGAAACACCATAAATGTGAAATCCCATTAATTCTTTGACTTTTCTGTGTCAGCGTCTTCACCTGTAAAATGGTATTAAGTGATCTCATGAGGAATTGCTCGAGGTCAGAGACTTGCTGTGCCTATTCAGAGTTGTGTCCTACTCTCAGAATAATCCCATTAATGCGTATATTTAAAGTTCAGTCAGAACTTATTTTTGATCAACACACAAAGGCCTTACAGGTACTTTCAAGTGATTATAACAATTATATTGACAGCTCTGTACACCTGTGACATGAAGCACATGCCAATTGTCCAGAAAGCATATCTAATTTAATTCAGTTTGGGTATTCCAGATGGTTCTATACAGGAACCCTTCATAGTGTTTTTTAGAGCATCCACCTCTATTTCACTTCAAATACACTGTGAAGGTGATTACCGAAGACTCTGGGGAAGAAGAGTCTTTGTGTTTAGTCTTTGCAATACTGTCTACCAAGGTATGTCAGTGCTTGCAAAATCCTGGGCTATTTCTCCGAGTTTGAGCTAGCCTTCTCTTTTTTCCAAATCCTAAGCGATAATCATGTATTTAAATCAATAGTGGGTTAAAAAATGTACTTTTTATTTTGTGCTTATCAGACAAAACAAAAAATGTCACTTTGGGCGCTTCCTCCCTTTTCCAACCAGTCTGGGCATACCTGACCAGGGCACTGGTCTCTAAGACTTCTCTGCCCCTACAAGTGTACGTGTTTTCCTTCCCAACAGATTCTGGACACAAAACTTCTATTTGTTCCTGCACATAGCCCGTTTTCTGCCTTTCCATATCCAAAATGCTTCCCAGCTTTCTCCAGGATAAGGGCAGCCATTCCTGGCCACCTGGTGCCATACTCAGTAGTCAGCTCCGTCAGTAATAGCCGCCTGTCGGCTGGGACTCACTCGCTGGCACACTGCTGCTTGACAGCCCTAGTTCAAACACAGGAATGAGGACGAACTGCTATAATAAAGTCAGGAGTGGAATTGTGCATCTCAGTAAGATTCACATCTTCATTCCTAAAATAAGAAAGAAAGCACCTGTTCCCTTCATCAGCCTGGCCTATGTGAAAATAAAATTGGTTGTTCTTATAATCCACATACCTTAAAGGCAGCATTTAAATATTACCTGCAGTGAAGTAACTCAAGGAATTTTTTGTTTCTTTCCTTTTATACTTCCTCATGCCACTTACATGGTGTAATGGGTGTTTTGAATAACATTCTTTTTCCATAATTAAGTACTGGGTTTCATGCCATTGATTAAGAAATACAGAACAAATACGATGCTTTGAATGATATCGGTGTACCTTTGAACTTCAGGCACAAGTTTTTAGTTTGACTTGTTAGATTACGGTGTCTTACTTGACCACGTGCTGCATAGTTTTCTGACAGTTTTGCTGGTGCTAAAAGAGCAAAGTCCAATTCTTGTGGCTGGTAATAACAGACGAATGTAAAAGGTTCCCTTTACTGGAGTAAAGAAACTTTTTCACTTGTCTTCAAAGACAGTAGTATCAAGTGTCATGTGTATTATTATTCTATATTAGAAATTTTAAGCTATCATCAATTATTCTGGTGTAAATCAAGTGTAACTTAGTTAAATGACTGTGACTGCAGTGGTGCATGTTTAGACCACTGATACTGCTAATTAACATCACATCAAAGGGGCTAAGGACAAGACCAAGCAATACAACTCCTAGGTTTTGAACATAATTTCCATAGCTGAGACCATAAACAGCCTTTCTAAGGTCATTTCTCATAACTGCTGCTCTCTTAAAAACTTCTTCTATCAGCTTGTAGGAATATGATGACCACTGAATTTTGTTTCACTGTAGGTTCACCGTGCATAGAAGCTATTTTACCTTATGCCAGACACATGGAAGTGATCAAAGTATGTAAATTACATGCAAAAAGGTGAAATACAGCTTTCTGAGCCAGGAAATGTGTACTTGCGTTTGGTTATAAGACACTGAAACCACACCAGAAAAGCATACTTCAGGTCTTAAGTTTTCC
>JAVJGJ010000057.1:67850237-67873379 GCA_035590215.1 Microhierax caerulescens | reverse complement strand
CAAAGCATACTTCAGGTCTTAAGTTTTCCTTTAAAATAACAAAATGACTGGTGAGTGGGTAGAGTAGCAATGATTTTTTTATAATCGCCATGAAAGCACAGTATTGCCCTGAGCTGAACCACTCAGTCAGGTCTCTCAGACACCAGGGTTTAAGAGGCAATTGCTTACGCGTGCAGGGCCAGAGCATGAACCTGTTCTGTGCAGAGGTGAGTCGTGCCGGGACCCACTGTGTTCAGCAGTACAAGTCAAGTTTCTTCAAACATGGGGTTCAAACAGGCAAGGCCAGCTTAAGTGTCTGCCATTTATTTTCCTCACCCGATGGCATGGCTGTCCCCACGGTGCAATGGCTTGAACCTACTCTAAAAATCAGGGGGGTTGAGAGGCTGAGTTGTTTTGTTGGGTTCTGAGTGACCATAGGGAGGAACAAGCAAGAGTTCAGGTTGGCTCAGCCTTTCAAATAGTTTGGAAAACTTCCGTCCCCCAGCTGATCTCTAAGAAATCAATACTTATTTTGCAACCAAAGTGCATTCACTGTGTTCCTATATTTTCCACTCCAAGAAAGTTGGATTTTTATTTTATTTTTTTCTAGTATTACAGAGTAAGAAACTAATCTAGACTCTGGCAGGGCTTTATTCTAAGGCATTGTCATATCTTTCATTCTGAGCAGAAAAATGGACAGATGACTGGGTTTCATAAATGTGTGGAGGAGCTGTCAAAGCTCCTATTTGCATGTGAATGGTCAGCTGATGTAGGAAGGGAGATATGTAAATAATTCTCTAGCTAGCTCCTGGCAAAGATAATTGCATTTCAAAGTGCTGTGAAAAGCAGCACCATAAAACTTTAACCTATTCACAGGTATAGAAACTCCCATGCCTTAAAGAGATCTGCTGTAATAATGACCACTTGGGGAAAAATGAATCTTGAAAAGCGATATCAGGTCTCCCACTACTATACATTTTCTACTTCTTTCAATATTTCAAAAAAGAGAAGGTAAAAAAGCTGCCCTTGCTCCCCCCACCCCTTTGGAAAAAAAAAAAAGGGGAGGGGGAGAAAAGAAAAGAAAAGAAAAAGCACAAGATCTAAGCAGATGTAGACCTTCATTAAAAGTCTGGCAGACAAGTGTGATAGGAGTGGAAGAAATGTAAAGGATTTGAGTATTATTCTGAATTATGTCAGTAGCTGACCCAGGAGGCACCCAAAATAATCATTACTTTAATCTCCCCTACAAACTGCTCAGCATTTTGCTATTCTGCTCTGCGCTTGTACTTCAGTACAGGTAGAAGGGCGGTGTGCTTAAAACTGAATGTATTCTTCAAAAGATACAGTTCTTCCTGCATCCAAAAGGGCAGAAAAGCGAATGTAAACAGTAGAAAACTGAGGAACACAGAGCGAAAGAGAAGTCCTAATAGGCTTTGAGCCAGACAATTTTCTATTATGTTTTATTGTACCTTGTGTCTGCTTAGATAGAATTGGCGTGTGTGTATATGGAGAGAGAAAGATTTACTAAGCCATTTGTGCCTGAAACGGCTCCAGAAACTGTGATTAGGCAGAAGCAAGGACTAGAAAATATTTCCCAAGTAAAGTTCACCTCCAGAGGTGATGCAGCTTATGTACCTACCCCTTAATCATGAGATAACAGCGAGCAGTTGCTGTAGGTTACTGATATCATTTCCCCCTATATCGTCCTGTGGCTTCCATCTACTTACCTCGAAACACCATCACTTCATTCAAGCTCCATAACTCAGTGACGCTAGTGTCACCCCTGTAATCATTCACAGCACACACTTTCTTTCTCAAAAAGCTTCTGGGCACTGCTTTGGTCGGGATGCATTGTGCTGAAAAGAACTCGGAGACAAAATTAAATGCAATTTCGTTCCCTGAATGTATAAAGGGCAGTTATTCAAAGGCTCCGGGATTTGCTCAATCACACTGATATTCTCATAATGAACTGTGATTTGTCCCGATATTTACCAGATTAAAAATGAAAAAAAGGACTGATCTTACAAACTCCTACTGACATGAGTAGTCCCATTGATTTCAACGTACATGGCACTCGCGGCGTGAAGTGCCCTTTGGGGAGGTTATACAAGTTCTTCATCACTTACGAAATAATAAACCAACAAAACGAAGCAATTGTAAGGATCGCTTGAAATTTTTGAGCTTTGCCCAGTTAATGGGAAGAAATACTGTTCTCCTTCTAAATGAAAGTTCTCATTGAGTAACAATACCGCCTGATCCTGCTTACCCCATGGCTCCTCTGTGCTCTGCCACAAGAAGGGCAGCTCTCACCTCACCTCGCTGTGCTGCGTTGCCTCCTCGTGTGCAGTAGGACACAATGGCAGCTGAAGTCACTGCCAAAGACCCTCGCTCAGGCAGGTGGATCTTTAAGTCCTTTTCTGTGTCAATATGAAGTTTGGTCAGGTTTTTTCGAGTTCCCAAGCAAGTTTAAACTGAGGTTTTGAGCAAAGGAGTGTCACATCTTATCCAAGCCCTCTCCCATTTTACCGATGTACAGGTCTTTCCATTAAAACCTTGTGTGCAGAAGCCTATCTGTGCAAATGTAACACAGAGCCCACATTTAGACACAAATTCAGCCTCGAAGTGGTTCCACTGATTCAAGCACAGCAACTTTATAGAGAAATAATACTGCAGTGCTGGAACAGGTTGTCCATAAGTCAGTTGTTCTGTTTCAATAACCATTCCCATATCTATCAAAAAAGGGCACAGCACTGTGGAAACGTTCATCCCTTACTGGAGTATTACTCAAAGTAATTAAAAAAAAATAATTTTTAAACCCCACACTTATGAATGGAGTATTACTCAAAGCGCTTCAGGCACTTGGAGTGAAAGTCACCACTGCCTGCTTCTCACATGAGCTCATTGGAGAGGGCCCAGGAGAACCCCCCGCAGCAGGAGACTCCAGAGCTGCTTTCCTGCCACTCCAAAGAGCTGCTAGCACTTAGCAGGAGAGCAAGGATCCCTGCTCCTTTTCAAACATCGGTCTGACAAAGTGGGACAGTGAGCATGGGGCCACGTGCTCCCTCACCCCAGACGTCTTGTCAAGGGGCTCTCAGCGCTCTTTGCAAAACAGCAAAAGGAATCTCGGATTGCAGCCGCTCAGATGTAGCCACTCGTGCAGGCACTTCTTTTATCCTAAAATTTATTATGGCCTATGTCACACGCTAAGAAAATGCGGAAAGTCTCAAATGCAGTAGGGGGGGGCAATAAAATTTTTCACATTTTATGACAGGTGTACATTTAAAGAAGGAAGCAAAAATAATGTTTTCTATTAAAAACAGGAGCGGAAACCATTTGTGGTGTAAAATCCCATAGGAAACACATTTGCACTATGTCTGATATGGTGCAGTTGGCTGTGAAGTCCTTCAGTAGGCTGTAAGGGGCATCAGTTTTATTAATCAGAGCTGTTACTTAAACTGTGTTAGCAATCAGGGAACAATGCACAGAGTAACTCAGGAGTAAACACGTCTGTGATGTCTTGAGGTATCCTAAGACTTCCCTAGTGCTGGCCAAGGATGATGCTGAAAGGTAGAAATTGCATTATATATTATCATAGTACAACAGATTCATATGTACAGAGGGCCACTTACTGTAAGAAAGTCTCTGAGCCTGTTCAAGTGATAACTAAAGGACACGCAGACGTCAGACATCTATACAAAATTGCCGGCCAGTGGCAGGTTACATGGGGTGTAAATGCAACATGGAAAACTCCTTCCCCTGCTTTGTCCTGCTGAGACCAGAAGCTCTCTCACACCTGACTAGTCTTTAGTCTTTAAAGAAGGGATTTTTGGGGTCTGGCTAAGCTCAGCCTACCCCTCTGTGAAGCTAAACTGAGGGGAAAAAACTTCCCGAATTCTGAAAGTATCCTTAGGTGCATGCATGCATTTACCTACATCATGTATACAAATATGAAGCTATTTTCACACTCATAGTTGGACCAGATCCATAAACAGTGCAAAGTTACGCCACGCCCTGCTGCAAATTATTTTTAGCTGTTCCTCAGTGTAAATGTCTAAATCCAAGTTAAGTTTCAAAATATTGAGTGATGTGTTTGGTGTTTCAGTGGGTATAAACGTTTGCGTTGCATAGTGAATGATTTAAGCACAAAAGGTCTTGCATTCCTAAATCTGTTACGGAATGTGGGTGGGAGGTGGATCTTTTCTCCTTTGCTCATACCAGGAAACAAAGAATGAATGAACTTTTGTCATTATGTTTCATCAAGGCAGCAGTAACATTAATTGAAGGTACATGTGTACGGTGTGGAGAGAATGAGAGCTTGCTTACAGTAAAAATTTCTGAAAAATAGGACATTGGCTTTTAGTGCCTGTACATGGTGTTAGCGCTGTGGATATGGAAACTACTGAAACATGAGCCTTCTGTAGTGGTCAGTTAATTAGGCCAGATATAGAGGAGATCAAATACTATTTAAACAGACCTTAAACCCACAAAAAAACCCCAAACCCAGCTCAACCCAAACTAAAAAACCCACACCAAAAAACCTAGTACAATTTTCTTCAGCTCTGACATAGGGGCTATCTGGAGCTGTGTCTTCTTTTGCCCTCATGTTCTTTCCTTAATCATCCATGGCTGGTCTTCAGTATAGCTTTTGGTCTGGATGGATGTCTCTGTTCCCATCTCCAAGATGTTCCTATCTCCAAGGTCAGCCTGTAGATTTCTGCACCAGTGTCAGGATTCGTGCTCAGCTTACCCATGGGGACAAGATGAGCCCCATGTATACCTGCTAAGGAACAGTTATGAGAAAGAAGTAAGAAATAAAGAAGAAGAAATAGTAAGAAAAAAAAAAAATGTTTTGGGTTTTTTAGCAGTATCCCTGTGTCTTAAACTGGAAAGGGAATGAAATTTTACTCTTTTGTGCATTTAAAAAACCTGTACAAAATAAAACACACACACACACAAAACCAACAACCCCCCCCAAACAGAGCTATTTCTAATGAAAACATTACTCATACTAGTATCATTGCCATGACTTTACATTTATTGGCATAAATGCAAACTTATAAAGCTGTGTGGATGTTTGCCATATGCAAATCCATCCATCCATAAATCAGCGTACAGACTGGAGACTACACAGCTGAAGTGACTGTAATGGTAAATGAAACCTTTCACCACCAGGTCAAATGCAGTTCAGCATATGTGGTAAATGAAAAAGCGCTATCATACAGCCATTGACCGGTGGCACGTGTGGAACGAGTGACCAACCAGTTCACAGTGTTCACCACCACAACTGGCACCCCAGGTCCAAGCTGGTAAATGGGTCGGAGCTGAGCCACGATGTCAAAGTGCTGAAGCAAGCTGGCTGATGACCGTTCTCTCTAAGTCATGTGTAAACAGGGAATTTGCCTTACGGGACTGTCTGGTGGTACATTACAAGGATTAGGCAGGCGTTTTCCGTCAAAATGAATTGTCAATGAAAAAGGAAGTTTCCATTTAATCAGAATTTTCCACCAGTTCTATGCAAATGAAAACATTACTTTGGATTGTTGTGCTGGTCTAAGGCACGTAATATTGTATTCATCTGACATTAATCTCTATGTGTTTGGGGTAACAGCAAGGTTTATAAGAGCTTTGTGTGGCTTTGCTTTCTTCCCCATTCTTTCCTGCCCAGGAACATAACTACCATTAAAATCTCTGGGAGTACCTCAGGAATTAGCATAAGGCTTATATGAGAGCAGGACAGCGTAGAACATGTAGCCCAGCCTGAAATCCTGGCCAACAGGACCAAAGCAGGGATGAGGCATGCTGATCCTGTGTATAAGATGCGGTTCAGTGCCAGAGGATGCCATGGACCACAGGACACGCTCAGAAGCATTTCCAGGCTTCTTGGTTTGGAGGTATGATTTGTCCACGTCTGTGCGGTGGAGCATATACACTGCTTCTTCTCCCCATCAAAAGCCTAAAAAAGCTATACACCCAGACCAGAGCAGACATAGATGAAATGATCAAAAGCAAAAGTTACACATTCCTGGATTTCATGGAAATGTTGTCACTCTGTGAAAAGTTCAGGATTTTGACTGTTTGTCTTAATTTAAAAACAGATGTTGCAATATTGTAATTTCCCGTGAGACAAAAAAATTCCTTGCTTTTCTCAGCTTTACTTACTCCTGCTATGAAACTGTGTTGTCCCAGAAAAACAGTGCTTTGTAAAGCTCTGATGTGAGTTGTGAAGCTCCAAACCATCTTGACATATACAACTATGTGTTAATGCCAAAACATAGTATTTGGCATTTATTGCAGCAAAAACAGCATTAAAAATTTATGCCTGGTTATTTAATATAATTTAATACATTATTAAAAAATTAGTATTGTTACTGGTTATAGGTCGCTTAATCTGCTTTTAAAGGATAAAGCTTTTAAGGCATTGATAAGTTGAGATATTCATGTTTCAAGGATGTTAATTATGTCAGGGGGATTAGTCTTGTGGCTAAAACTCTGAATTGATAGATGAGCTTCAATTTCAGGATCTGACACAAACTTTCTATGTGACATCAGATGATATCTCTGTGCCTCAGCCTCCAATCTGTGATGGCTTTTTGTGCACAGTTGTTTTATTTTCCATTGACATTGCATGTTCTTGGAGACAAGGACTGTGGTTTTGCACAATGAGATTCTATCTGGACATTTCAGAACAAGTAGTACAACTGATAAATAACAGAAGTACTTTGTTCAAGGCTCAAACGTGCGTCTGAATACCAAGAAAAAAAAAGCCTGACTTTTTACCATTCTAGTAAGAAAGCAATTAAAAAAAAATAAACGTATTTCTTAAAAAACCACTGAACAATTCCTTAACAGTATATCTAACCTAATTTCACAAACACAGGAAGTTTAAGTGCTTGAAGGATACTTTTCTGACTGCATTACTTTTGCAGAAGTGAATGTCTTTAGAAGCCTATTCCTTTTACAGGGAGGAAAAAAGAATATATTTTTAGTTAGAAAGGTGACGTTGATAATTTCCTCTTGGTCTTAAAGATTCTTTAAGTTACTATTCCACTACTCATAAAATTTGAAAGCTTACATTCCCACCCACCCACCCACAATTTCTCCCTTACATGTCATTTTCATATTCTAGAGTTCTCTAGATATACAGGCAGCAACATTGTTCAGGTTGCTGTTGAAACTCTTCGTGCATTCTATTTTTTTTATTATTATTATTTTTAATTTTTAACCTGTAGTTTCAGGAGTAGTTTGTTATATCAGCCAACCAGAACAGTATAGAGTATCGGGGGACTTCCAGGTGTCACACAAGAAGAATGACTGTTTTCCAAAACAAGCTGTGCAGTCCCTTAGGCTCCAGTATAGATGAATATATGAACGTTACTAGGCATAGAAAACATTTCTGAAGAGTTAATCCCATGTTGTGTTTGAATGTTAAGGAAACCATCTACGCATTCTGAAGGGTTTAACCTTTCTTCGGGAGGTAAGTCTGGAACAATGGTCCTTATTTACAAAAGGTTTCCTTTGTTTTCCATAAGGAATACTAACGTAGAATTTCTCCTTTGCTGGAGTTCCTCCTTCCTTGATGTAAGCGCGCATTTCCATTGTTAAGTCGTTCAAATACAGATTAGTGCAGTAATAGTAAGTGACAAGCTATGTGTTATTTTGAAATAGCGCACATTATGGTTCACATCATGTCTTCAGAGACCAAGCAATGTGTTATTTCACACTGACAAGTGGTCCAAAGTGTTTGCTCTCTGAATACTCTCTGTATTCTCTCTCTAACTCCACTTCCAAGCATTGTGCAACAGCGTTAGGATATGGGCTTCACCGCAGTCATCCCAAACCTCTGTCACCTTCCCCTTGGAGTACTGCTCTCCTTTCTGTGACACTTGTTCAAAGCTTTTGGAAAGCCCTCAGTGGACTTGGATCAATCCTTTAAGCTGATTGTGCCTGCTTGCCTCCACCTTCATCCGTATGAGGTGCTGGATACAATTTAAGTCCTTGGTATTGCTCTATGGAGGTGCAGTCTGAAGCCTGTTAACTTCAGTAATGGTCTTCCTGTTGATTTCTGTGGCTTACAAACCAGGGCACACTCTTTTATGGGGGGGTGCGTGTGTGTGTATATATACATACCTATATATCTATCTAGCTTATGCTTACAGCCGATGTTACACTAGTCTTCTTTCTGAGCTCAACCTTATCCTAAGCTGGCCTTATCCTAGGGGACAGGGCAAGGTGCGACGTTATTTGCTTGCCAGGGATTGCTGACAAAATCTTTTAAGCAGTACATCAAGAGCGCTCGGTCTTGCTCTTGCAGGCTGGGAAGTGCTTTAACATACAGGAATGATGGGAGGGCCAATTTCTGCACAGGCGCTTGCCAGCTAAATGCAGCCCTTGGTCTGGTCCCTCAGAACAGAGCTATGACATGTGCGTGACAACTGAGAATTAAGAACGGCACGGCTGGTTTTACACAGACTGCTTTGAGCCTTGAGTGAATTGCATTGCATCTTTTGTCAGACTGCTTGGGGTGCTGCAGGTCTTCTGGGGCAGCTAAATGTACAGCCCAGGCGTGCCCATGGAGGCCCGTTCCACTAGACGGATAATGCATTTGTTCTCACGTAAGAAATATCCAGGACTGTGTTTTGTTGCAAAATCCAGGAGAAAAAAAATGTGAATCAAATCATCAGCACATCTTTTCCAGTTCCAGTGAAATTTACCTCCTACATAACGTTTCCAATATAGAAAGTATTTCAAGAGGAAAATCTCACATGGATTAATGTTTATTGGTTGCCAAGGCAATAGTTTGGAGACTTCTCTAGCACAAAACAGATAATATTATAAACAGAAGTAGATTAGTATGGGGGGGGGAAATTTATCACCTTCAGGGGAAGGCAATGTTCTGACCTTTTAGAGATTTATATTAATTTTGCTTGGGTCATTTTTCCATTCATTGCCATACTTTTGTACTGTTATTTGTATGACAGGAGAAATTCAATCTCCCCATCAAGACTGGATGCCACTGTGCAGTGCAAAACAGTGTTTCTGTGTTGAAAACCTGACAGCCCATTTAACAAGCCAGCCCTAAGGTAGGCAGGGAACTGAGATGCTGTAGGATAAGTGGTCATGCCAAGGTCATATTCTGGCTCTTTGGGAGACATGGGAAATAGACACAACCACATCAGTCCTGAATTATGCACTTTTTGAGTGGCGGAAAACTAAAACTGAACCTAAAAACAAAAAAAAAATTAATTGTTTTTGGTTTTGAGGAGTAAAAACAAGCTTTAGCAGATGCTACTGAGAATGACAGCTGAGAAAAAAAACAGTTGAGGTATGAAGAAGGAAAATAAACATGAGAATTTCTGTATTTCTTTCTTTTCAGCAAATAATGCCTTTAAATTCTCTTTTGGAATCATGAGAGAGTATCAGTATATGGGCTTTTCCAAACCAGACATGACTGTGGATCTAAGCAAAAGCAGGCATTTAAAACAACATTCATTCTGAATCATTTCAAGCCTAGCAACAGATTACAGGGTCATTTCAGACAGGAACGGGAGCTGAATCCCATTCTATTCCAGAGTACGTCTGTACCAGCTCTTCCTCCCTTGTTATATTCTCCTTAACACCATTGCTATCCAATACATGTTAGGGAAGAATTTGAAAGTATCCATGTTCCTTTAGAGCTGAACATCCCCAACTCCTCGCCAATTATTGCTAGATTTTGTTTTCTGCCATCTTACCTCTGCAGCTCTTTCTACAGTTCTTCTAAGCAAAGCCAGGACAAAGTGATAATGAATTTTTAGATTCTTTGATTGACTGATTTCAAATTATATTCGGTTTTATCTGTACCCTTTGATATTTCTAAAGCAGCTCTGAACCTTGATATTTCAAAGGTAGCTAGTCAGCAGAAGCGCTGGATATTTAACACCTTTGAAAGTACTGTCTTTTATGAGAGACAAACTCAATCAAAATAATATTGCTCATTCATCCTTTAAAAGTTATGTGTTCTTCTCATCTCTGCCCCACACTATACATTTTTTAAATCACATCCATAGTTCATGGATCACTTTTAATCAGATGTCAAAGTAGTCTTTGTACTTTCTAGTGTATATATGCATGTGTATATGCTAATATATATATTATAAGCTAAGATAAAAATATTTTAATTACATTATATTGTAATGTCTCCTGGATACCAGGCAGAGATGGAAGCAAACAAAACAAAACAAAATAAATAATCTTGAAGCTTTTTGCCATTAATCCAAGCCAAATGTTTCAGACTTGGAAATGTATTACCCGACCGCTTTTCTTACGTAGTAATTTCTGTTACTTAGCACAGTGGCTTTCGCTGTCCTGAAGAAGTAGGCTATACCAGTTTTCTGATCTTTTTTCACCCTGCCATATCAGAGGACTGCTTATCTCTCTTGCCATGAGACTCTCTTTGCATCTTAAGTAGGAATTTTCTTTCCTGTCATCTTGTTTATTTATCTGAGAGAATTTCAGGTGAGATCATCGTGCTGTCTTTATCAGAGAGATCTGGCAAGATACTAATGTTGTTCAACATTTTCCAAGGATGGTGCACCGTACCCTGACAGAATCTAAGAGTGATGAGAGCAAGCAGATGTTGATATCCAGTTGTCAGAGAACTCAGATATGGGATGCTTTCTGACTCAAGGACTGAAGGTTTTGCCAGGTTTATTCAGTGCAGACATTTCTTAACTGTTTGTGACAGTGGCCACTTACTCCTCAAGTTGTAGTTAAGTCATACAAGCAGGTGTTTGTTTTCTTCTGCTGCTGCTGACCCCCATGAATTTGGCACATTTTTCCTTAGTGTGTGGGTGGCTATTTCTATTTCCATTATGTATTTGGCTCACGGTCATACCTGGTCAATCAGGAGACAGGAGTCCGGTGGTACCAGGCATGTACTGAAGCTTAAAGTGTTGGCACCGCATAGTCCAAATGTCACCTATTTAATCATGCTGCCTCTCTTAGACGAGCTTCCCAGCATGGATGACTGTTACGGATTTGTGGGTATTTGCTTGTTTTCTGGACAAATGAGTATGAAGGCTGCAAGGATTCCAGGCAGGGCTGCCAGAAGAAACCTGCGTATTACACTGGTCAGGGAAAGCAGTTTGATACAGGATTGGATCCATTCAAGCCCCTTTTAAGATCCTGGATACGTGGTGAACAGCGTATTTTCTTGCATGAGTGGTAGAGAATCACCCTAGTCTCTCATGCTTGGTAGGAAATGTGTACAGGTATGTTACGACATTCGGTAAGCCAAAGCTCACTGTTCTCTGCGGTCACAGGGCTCCCAGGAAATGGGTGGCATTACGCCAACACCATTTGGTGCGGTCACCAAATGTGCTCAAAGATCAGCTGTGAGCTTGCTGAGATGGCTAATGCAGATGTCAGTATGCGTTTGCCGTACAAATTGCTCAAGAACGAATTGCTCTGCCTACTGTGGGGCTCAGCTATAGAGAAAATATTCTGTCTGCAAACAGGCATAGCAGGCCCAGGGTCTTGCAAAGTATTCCAGTCATACAGACAGTACCTACTGGTGGGGTCTGATGAAGTAAGTGGTGACTAATGGTCAGGGCTAGCGATGCCTATTGAGTTGCACCGGTCATCCCATCCCTGCAGGGCCTGAGGAAATGCAGCAGGAAGCAGAACAGGGAACTGGTGCTCTGTAATAGGAGACATCAGCCTAAATTATTCCTATGGATGTAAATATTGGGGGTTTTGAAATGGTGCTTGAAATAAAAGAAAAAACCAAAACAAACAGCACCACCCAAATCCAAACATTAAGTAGAAATGGATAGCATAAGCCTTGGGAACATGGCTCTATGCTTTAAAAATCCATAGTAAGTCCATAATAAAGTAAGCATTTCTTCTCATATCTCTATCAAAAGCAAGTGCAAAAGGAGTGTATGGGCTTCACAGCGTGACTTTTCACTGAGGTTAAAGCAGCAGCCTCTCAGCAGTGGAGTGCAAGGCTTCAGACCAGTTTTCAGCAAGAGGAGCTTAGTCCCAAACCATGGTTTGTACCTTCAAAACCAAATTAAACTTCTTCATGTTCCAACTGCTAAATGGAGCTAGTGCTACCAAATCATCTTTGAACCAAGTCTGGAGGCTGAAGGGTAAAAAATATTGATATTATTCATAATGAACGATAGCCATGGACATTACATGGGATTTGTCTTCACTAACTTAGGACAGAGCTATAATTATCTTGAGGCTATTACATTGATATTAGGCTTCTGTTTACCACGTAGCTCTGTGGTTTCGGGGAATATTAAGTTACAGAAAGATGAGAGCACTGTGAGGCAAAATAATTTGCAATATCGGAAAAATAATTCTCTTTACCACATTTGATAAAATGCCTGTGACCCAAATGCTGATTAGATCACATTAAAAAAGGAAAGTCTTATTATTGAAGAGTCAGACTGCAGATTCCATAAGGGTTATGCATCTCCACCGAAATGAAGAGAATTGCAGTCACTTTGCCAGGACAAAGTTTGGCATTGTAGTTTTGCTTCTGAAAAAATAGTTACCTTGCATGGCGGTTCTTGCCCACTCACTCACGTGAACACATCTTACAGTTTTTTTCTTAAATGTACTGAATTTTAACAGTAGCAGTTTACTGTTCCTAAAGTCTAAGGATATATTAAAAAAAAATTCTCAAGAGGAGAAAGAACATTTTTTATTAACACTGGAAGACTTGGAAAATATAGTCAAGGCTTTGGTCATACACAAACTCTTTCAAATCTGCAATGAGGAGTAAGGACTCTTAAGAAAGAAAGGTATAAAGTTTTTCTTTGATTGCTTTTATAATATGAAACATTTTAGACTATTACTAGAACTTCTGGTTTATGGTTAAACACAGTAAAACAGGCACCTTAGCATCTCTTGTACATCGCCTTGGATTTCTGCTTTAAATTCATATTGGAGTCTGTATTGAAAGCAAAAACTCTAATAACTAGAAAATAAACCAAAATAATCACAAATGATTATTTCTACAAGATGAACTTCTTATACTGAGTGCAAGTGCCTGGTTAAAGGGATTTCTGTTCATCATTCTTTATAATTCAGTGTGATATTGTATTCCATCACCAGCAGCTTAATTTATTTCTTTCACCATCTGTTCTTTTTTTTTCCTTCTTCCATGCCAAAAAATCAATAGCGCTCAATGAGTGAAACGAAGCTATTCTGTAATTCAACTAATCTAGTTTTCTGCTGTTGTTATTCAGAATATATTGGCCTGTTTCTTACATGGGTTTTGTTTAGCTAACTGACCCTTTTGTTTTCTAAACCTGTAAAATTTGAAACAGTAAATACTGTATGTGAGCTGTAAGTGCCAGCACTTTTGTAGCCATTAGTTTAGGAGACATGAGGCCAGTTGGGTTTTAATGATAGGCAATAGCTAAAGCAGAACAATAATAAATGTGGGTAGCCTTACCCCAGCTCTGTCCAGCTCATCCCTTGTACAGAGCAGGCTGAGCCGCTTGCACAGACGCAGACCAGCAGCCAAAGCACTTTCCGTGCCAAGCTGTCTTAATCTAGCGATATCTCGAAGTGTCCTTGTGTGTTCTCTGAACCGCCAAAATAATTATGTAAGTTTTGTGGGCTTCTAGAACTACAACTGTGCTCTCGTTAACACGTTCTGTCCCCGTGGAGATATAAATATATATGAGTTTTCAGAATGCAAAGTTTTAGATCAGAGCACTTTGCTGAATACGGGACCGAATGAAAATGCAAATCGGTGATGCAGAAACTCTCTTGAGGGTCTGCAATAGAGAAATGGTATGGAGTACACGTGCTTGTTCATCAAGGTGATGTCCATCCATCTGTGATAGGCTTATGTAGAGGGCTTCACGCCACGTCTGGCGGGGAAATGATGGTCAGTGAGAGAGTTTAGAAACCTCACGCTGTGATCACTCTTCTGGCCTCAACTGAAAGAAGTTGGACATCGGTAATTTAGCCACACAAGTGCCATGTCCCGCAGAGTGCTGTAGTATTTAGGCTGGGTTTGACATTAGATTTTAAGAGCAGATATTCTATAAACTTAACCTTGTCATTCCTTCTACATCACATGATGTCATCAAATTTCTCATCATGGTGTCATTAAACCCATATTTTCGGCTGGCTAGTTCTAAATGGTATGCAAATGATGGTGTATTTATCAGCCAAAAATTGCTGTGGCAAAACTCTCATAGTTCTTATCAGATTAGACTCATGCTCTTCTGTATAAGGAATAAAGGACAATAAAATGCATTTACTATGGAAAATATAGCTATCTGTAAAGAATTCCTTTCCACATGCACTTATAATTTAATACAATTCTTTCTTTCTCCTAAATACTATTACTATAATGCCAGGAATTATGTTGGATTTCAGGTTCATATCCCAACTGTACAATTCAGGATATGCTGCAGACCTGTTTATTCAAATAACTTTATTCAGACTGTGGCTAAAATAAACAGAGAAGCAATTTGACGAAACTTGACGCAGGTTTTTCTGAAAGTCTAGTAGACATAATGATTAATATTTCCAGGAAGGCTGATGATTAGACAAAATAATGATATAGAGAAAAGCTTTTGGGGAGGTGGGGGGAAGGAAAAGAGCTCTTACTGAAAATTACTGGTAACCTAAACCACCTGCAAAAATACAGTATTTGCAATAGAAGCCCTTAAAGTTAAAACAGAAGTGAAAAGAATACAATTATTAAATTAAATTGAGAGATAAAATGATGTGAATGATAAGCGGCAATAGTGTGCCTGCTTGTTTTCCTCTCTGATTTCAAACAGAACGCGATATTCATTAGGGATGCATTCAAACAGATGCAATGAAAGGCAAAAAACTAGCAGGAAAAATATATCATGGCTTTATACGGTCATCATTATAAGGTGTAGCTCTTTGTCAGCTACCAATTCATCAGCCCTGAGAGTGCTTGCCTTCTGCACCTAACAGCATCCTCAAGCTAACAGTGCTGTTTTCTCGTGGTGTCTCATTTATCTTCCTACACGGGTCATTAAAGTTTGAACCTGCATGCTTGAAGTTGTGCCTATGGTTGCCACTTTCTCTGCATTCACCCCCACAGTGTTCTTGTACTCCTGAGATGTCTTTATCTCAACAACAGCAGCAAAAGCTGGAGTTTTCCCTGAAAGAAAACAGGAAATATTTTCTTGTACTTTCATCTCAGTTTCTCATTCTAACAAGTTGCAATAGTTCTCCTTGAACTACAAGATCTCACTTTTAGTGGGACTTCCTAAGTCTTAGAGCATCTACTCTCAGCTGTGTAATGCATAGCACACATGCACTGCCACTACCTTGGATATTTTTGTTTGCTTTGCTAGCTCAGTGATTCCGTCCTGGGGCCTGTGTGCCATGACAGGAGCCCAATTCATCACTGTGCTCATTACCTTCCTACCTGAAGAAAGAAGTTTGCCACGTAGACTGCTGTAGAAGTGATGGGATATAGCAACAAAAAGGAGGTTTGAATATCTATGTGAAAACTCCATTAGCTGTTAAAAAGAGGATATAAATAACTGCATGGAAAACTGGCTGTCAGAGATGTCCATATGATCTGAAGCCTTCGGCTTCCTCCTTATAGCTGGTGACAGCGTGAAGGTGTGCCAGTTTTGTAGAATCAGAATGTAATTTAGGTTGGCAGGAACTTCTGGAGGTCACCTAGTTTAACAAGCAGCTCCCACCCCAGGCAGGGCCGACTCTGTCCTGTAGAATAATGAAGCTGGGTTAATTAGCATTGATAACATACAGCTGTGGGCTGGCTTCAGGGGCGGTGGGTTGGTCAATGTAGATAAGGTGCAGCTGTGGCTGGTTCTGTTAAGGGGTTGAGAGTTAATGAAGAGGGAGCAGCCAAGGAAGCAAGGGGAGATGAGCTGAGGAAGAAGAGAGAGCATGCCCTGAGTGAGGAGGTGAGATGAGGAGAAGGCAGCAGAGGGACTGGCATGAAGAGTGTGCTGGTATGAGGTGGTGAAAGACCTTGCTGCCCCTGGTTGGTTTGGAGAGTGCTGTGACACTATTCAGGCAACTTTTGACTGTCTTTGGGTTGGAAATTCCTCTCTAGATCTCTGTGCTGGTGTTTGACCAGCTTTGTGTTACGAAGTTTGTCCTGGTTTCTACTAAGAATTTGCTGTCTTGCCTCTTGTCCTGTCACTGGGCACTGCAGGGAGAGTCTGCATCGGTGATTTCTATAGCTATCCCATCAGGCAGTTGAAGTCAGCAATAACGTATTGCCTTAGGAGGCTACCGGTGTGAAGACTTAGGGGCTACAACATACTCCAGCAGAAAATAATTGTAGAGATCATAGGACATCAGCTAGTACAGAAATTGCCAGCCCAATTTGTGCCTGGGATAGAATATTTATATATGTTCTGTACTGGTATACTGACTCCTGGCTGACATACAAACTAAATTTCATTACTTAGAAGTAGACAACTTCTAATTTTAATATAATTTTAGATTACTACTATTTTTAACCAAAATGTAACTGGATTCCTTGTAAAACTTGAGGCATTTGAACCTTTTTCTTGTCCTGCTATGTTTTGATACCACCCAGTGTGTATTTTGATTTCATGCTTTTTTCTGCTATTGTGCTACTACAATTATTTGGCATATGATTGTTCCAAATGATTGGCTACATATATTCCGCCTCTGGTTTGCATATACTGTGTATATGAGATCTGATTATTCTGGCAGCTTGCTGGGACGGTGTCTGGCTGCTGGGTAACATTACCTCTTCCTACATCCAAATCGGATGGAGTGAAACCAACGTTCCCGCAGTTCCTTCACGCTGTCATAGCTCATTTTGACTCCTCTGTGTACACTACGAGTTTTGTTACCAATACGTGAATAGCAGGGTAGACAATAAGGTTAATCTGACTAGTGTATTTTGTATGTAGCAGCTTAATTCTTACAGTTTTCTCTTTTATGGCACCGGTTGGGTAAAATGAAAATAAATCTTATTAATGGTAGAGATAGGTTTGTTTCTCACTCGGGCTCAGAATTGTGGAGATGCTGAAAGAAGACAGCTGGTGTAGACAGACACTTCAGTAAGTCCAGGAATTGAGGTGGAACATCTGTAGGAGATAGAAGAATATTTGATTTCAACAAAGAAGACAGCAGTCATCTTCTTAGATAAATGACTTAAGAATAATTCAAGAATATTACTATATGTTTTGCACTTTAGAAAAGTATGTGGGAGTAATTCAGAGGAATCTGAACAGGCAACTGAGTTTCTGCTCTCCTCCACATGAGTGCTTATTAATTACAGGTTACTGGAATAGGCAGAAATGCATAGCAAAATCTAGCTTCTGTGGCACGTATCTTTAAATGTGGTAAAGAGGAGCTCAGGTGTGCCTTATTAGAGCTCTAAAAATATTACATACTCAAAGCATTCCAAGATTTCCTGGCTTTATGAGACCACAGTTGGCACACATCTTGTAGAGTCAGGCTTTATTTCCTCCTGCCTTCATTTGATATCCTTTGTTCATGAACCCAGCTGAGAATGCTCATCTCTCCTGGAACCACAGCACCGTTTTGCTTTGGTAAAAGAACTTTTACTCTCTAGCAATTTGGGGTTTATACCATGTATTCATTGAATATAGCTTGATTATGTCTATCCTACACAGAATAGCTGAGTTATAAAGCCGGGACTGTAAGAGCTCGGGCTTTAAGAAGCAGCCGTCTCAAAAATTTTCAGGGCAACTATATGAGAACTAGTCCTCTTTTTTTCCCTAGCACTATACCGTATCAGATGCTGCAGGTTTGTAAGAAGTTTCCTAGCAGCCAGTTTTCCATTGCAAGGTCATCGCTCATCAGCAGAACTGGCATACGTGGAAAACAACAGTAGAAGCATTTATTAACCTTGAATAAATCTGTTTCTTCAAAACTTACCTAACTGTTGCTATGAGCTGTGCTTCTTCCCTGCTGCTACAGAATCTATCTGGAGTCTGAACTGTCAAAGGAATTTCAGACTGGTTGAGCCTGCTCTTCCCTGTATACCTCCGTGTGTGGGAGTCAGGAGCGGGTGAGATCACTCGGTGCACAGCAGAGCCCCAACAAAAGCTCCTGGCTTACAGGGTCTGAACTCACACTTGTGGGTCTAACGCACTCACCAGAGTAAAACTGCCAGAAACAGCCCCTTCTCAGCTGTTCTTTTGCTAAGTAATTCTTCTTTTGCTATCTCTAAGGTAACTGGAATCTTTATGCTTTTTATCTTTCAACACATCAAATGTATCAGATAATAGTTAGGTTAGAACAATAGGAGATGAGATGCTGTGTCAGCATGTGGGCTGAAAATGGAACAAAAGAGTTTTCTTAAATTCAGTATGTTCTGAAAATACAAAGTTAGTGACAATGTTCAGCCATGCAGTAACAGGCCATAGAAGGAAAATTAGTTACTCTTAACACTGCAGTTCCTTTGTCTCCCCATATCAACATTCCCTTGTTTCCTAAATACCCATAGCATATTATGTTAACACAGTAATTTATTTTTTTTTTCATTCTGAACTCAATAAGTGCCTTTACTTCCAGACTATTCTTCTACAAAACAGACTACGAATCCACTAGTTGTGTTTAAGTCTCACTGTGTCTTTATGGCTGTGGTGCACATGCTGTCCAGCAGCTAGAGTGAGATTTGGGGAATGCTGAAGTCAAAAGGAGCAGAATTTTTTCAGTGTGATGAGATGGTGACTTAATCACCATTAAGGTGGTGTTTACCTGTGCCCCCTTTATCTGATATTTACCACATTGCCTCATGAAAATTTTTCACAGGGACCTTTCATGTGGTAATGTAATAAAGGCAAACAGCAGTAATAACAAGATGTGATGTGTGCTCTTTCTACCTGAAGACTAAATTTAGATGAAAGAAATAGAAGAATATTTTGTAGAAAATACCAGTCCAGAGCAACTATTGCCTGTTCATGTTTGCATGATTTGTAAATATTGTTACTTAAGAAGAGATTGTGTTGAGAATATATGAGCGGATGACAAATGAAAACATGGTTAGTAGATTAATGTCTACACAGCGTTATTGCAATATACTTATGCCATTTGAGAATCTGGCTGAAATTGCATCTAAATTCCTGTATTTGATGTATCATACATCCATACACTACCATACAGCATTTAAGATTTCAGTCCTCTCTCTTTCAATGAAAGCAATAGGTACTCATTTGCTCAATAATGCACAAGACATTGAGGTGATGGAGCGTGTCCAGAGCTGGGAAGGGGCTGGGGTACAAGGCTGGCGGGGGGAGCTTGGGGGGGGTTCAGCCTGGAGGAAAGGAGACCCAGCAGAGACCTCAATCCCTACAGCTGCCTGGAAGGAGATTTTAGTGAGGCGGGGGTTGGTCTCTTCTCCCAATAACAAGTGACAGGACAAGAGGAAACAGCCTCAAATTGCACCAGGGGAAGTTTAGATGGGATATTAGGGAAACTTTCTTCATGGAAGGGGTTGTCAAGCCCTGGAACAGGCTGCCCAGGGATGTGGTTGAGTCACCATCCTTGGGAGGTATTGAAAAAACATGCAGATGTGGTGCTTAAGGGACATGGTACAGTGGTGGGCTTGGCAGTCCTGGCTTAACAGTTGGACTTGATCTTAAAGGTCTTTGCCAACCTAAATGGTTCTGTGATTCTAAGCGGTAGTATTTATGCTCCAACATAGCCCTCAACTGTTCTGTAAGGATATGTGCCATATCTCCTTTTGCCCGTTTGGTTGCTTTCTGCTGTTGTTTACAGTAAGGAAAGTCTTACCCTCAGAAATATCTCAGGAAATACCAGCTTTAAGAGATGAATGAGTTTTTTTTGTTTTACTAACAGGAGGAAAATGCCTGTGATGCCCTGTTATTTTTTTGTTAGACCCTGATTTATCAAAGCTAAATTAGTACACTTAACAGGAAAAAAATGTGTGATTGGAAGGAATTAATTCAACTTCCTGCTCAAATCAAGACTATATTTAGAATTAGGTCAGGGGTTTTTGTGTCTGATTCAGTCAAGTTTTAAAGACATCTAAAGATAAAGACTTCATATCCTCTCTGGTTATTGCTCCAGTTAAACATGTTACCTCTTATCCTTTCATCATGCACCTGTGGCAAGAGTCTGGTTCTCTCTTCTTTATGAGCCCCCGACAGGTAATTGAGCACACCAATTAGATGACCCCTTAGCCATCTCTTTTTTTTTTTTTTTTTTTTTCCACAAATGTTACTTGCTCAGGCATGGTAAGTTCCAGCCTTGTGATGCTGTGTCAGCCTAAAATGGCACTCAGCACTGAGGTTCACTGTGGGTCAGGTCAGCACAGCTTCAGGATGTTTTGCTTCACATCATGGAGATAGTCCATGATTAGTATAGTACAAAGGAGCTTTAGAACATTTATTTCCATTTTCAGACACTGCACTGCCCAAATAAATGACTGAGAATGAGATTCAGGTCCTATTGTGTGTGAGTATAGACTGTATAGAGTGTGGTTAGATCTCTGCACAAAGGGTAAAGCACGGTGTAATTAGCATTACTAGCTGTGAAAACAATATTTACTAAATTGGTGTCTAATACACCAGGACAATAAATTATGCTTACCTTCTCTCACACAAAATGCTCATCTGCATATTTACACTCCATGGGTAGTGGTAGTGCAGGTAAACGTTTCAATGAATCAAACTCTGGAGGGGAAGGATTGGACACAATTAGAGTATTAACATTAGATTGCAATTGCTGGCATAGTTAAATGTTGGTTTATTTAAATATAGCCACCAAATTATAGTGGTCTCTAATGCATGCGAATGAATTGCACACTTGTTATATTCAGTGAATACTTAGCTATATCCTTTATGTAAACATCCTACTCACAGTAATCCAGTAAGGACATAAGGTAGAGTCTGTTTATTTTAAGAGGTAAACCACTCAGGATTATACAGGAATTAGGGTGTGCATGCAGATACGGAGGTTTCCGATGTGAGAAAACTACAGGTTGTCCATTTCACTTTGCTTTTACTCCACAGTAAACTGTGGAGTACGCTCCCCTAATCACGAAACAGCCTATATTCCTGACTTACAGAAACATTTTAGTGTATATAACCTAAATCAGGAGTTAAATACTATTGGCTTCGGTAGGACATGAGTGTGTGCTAGGCTTTAAGAAAGTCGTACACTTCTTCACAGTAAATGCCTTATTATTTGAACACTAATTAAATGTGCCTGGGACTTCTGTGATACATCAGTGGGTTTAGCTTCTCATAACCTGTAACACTTAGGACTGACAGTTTACGTGTTGAGCGTCCTACTTCTTTCTGTTTGGAATTTTTTGGCCAACACAATCTCTTGTGGATGTGAATCTGTGGCATGAGTCCTGGACTACCACTGCCAGTGGGTGCAAATTGCAGAGGAAGCTTTGCTCTCCTCACATGACTGGAAGATTTACAGCAGCCCATTTTGTATGGGACCTGCAGCAGTCCCACACAAGCTTTGATTGATTACCCAGGTTTTGTCTGTTATTTCTAAGGGACTTCTGCTTCCCCTGATGCACAGGATGGGGCTGGGCAAAGCAGCGAGGTGAGATCAGAGGTGCTGGTTGTGTACAACACCACTGCTTCATTTATTGCAGACTCTAGCAGGAGACAAAAAGGTTAAGGTACTTGATTCCTCTCCTGAATATCTGAACTTTTATCATCTTGCTGCTCTATCATTCCTGTGTGCTAGATGGTCGCTGACTGAGAATCCATAGTTTTTCTGGATATCTACCTACCCTCCCTGTGGATTCACATGCATATTTCTGCACTTAGAGTGTGGGATTCTGGTTTGAAATCATGTACCCCTTCATGCTCAGTATTCTTAAAGATCGGGGCTTGTAGAGTCAAATTGAATGCCTATTATTTTAGGCCACTTTTGTTTTCTTTATTCTTATGTCTACATGTTAGGAATTGTAATGGCTTCTATTCCATTGAGTCATGTTTCTGACTCAGATTTTTGCCATAGGAAAGATGAAAAGCAATTTATTAATACTCTCATCCAGACCAGCATTTGAAGACTGTACTGTCATAAGGGCAAATACTGAAAAAGCTCAAAAAAAGAGATACATCTGATATTCCATCCGTTTTGTACACTGAACAAAGTAAGGATAAAATAAAAAAAAAACAACCCAATGTATTAATCTGTCATGACAGTTAATTAATACCTACAGTTAAAATACTGCAATCCAGTTTGCTGTTGATATCTCTTTTGCAGAATGAAATGGCATTTGATTAACTTAGTTTAGGTTCTTAATCTTAGGCAGACTTGATCTCTTTGTGGAGATCTCAGGGGCACCTTGCAACTTCCACTGACCTAGAGAACACTTACTGTAGGCAACCTGCTTCATAGCAGAACTAAAACTTAGGTCCAGATCAGATATCCAGGGTAGGTGTAGTGCACACCATCCATTATTTTGGCATTATTCTTAAACAGGGTTCTCAAATAGCAATGGAGACTGTAGGACGTGCATATAACATGTGTGAACCAACACCAAATCCCACTTCTCAAAAAACACTCTCAACTCACACGAGTTAAACTAAGGCAAAATGGAAAACTCCTGCTGCTTATGTTTTCCCTACAGAGATCATTGCAAAGCATGGTGGATTGAACATTTAATCACAAGATAAGAAATGTATTTGGAGCACTGTGCACAAGAGTGTTACCTAGTGACATCCATTGGGACCCTGTTTTTTAGCTTAAAGTGCATACTTTTAAAAAAATGTTTCTGAGGTTATAAGGGTAAATGTTTTGGAGGAAGTTCCTGAAAACAGAGGTCCTGTAGGAATCATACCCTTAATCCATTGGCTTGATTCAGTTTTCAGCACAATCAGTAAAATCCCACTGCCTTTGCTTGGCTTTGGATTAGACCTCAAGGGTCATGAACTAGTTGAACTAAGCAGTGGAGCAGATGCAAGCTCCCTCTACGTGTGGACCTCTCTACCAGATTTCTGTTCAAACTTGTTAGCATCTGAATCTCAGGAGTGCTTTCTGGAATATACATCTGCAGAAACCAACATATACAGCAAATGTGTAAATTATTGTCTTAAATCTCAAAGCTTATACTTCTAAAAAGGGCAACAGTAACTTTCCTTTTAGGGAACTGGGTACTACATTCATATATACCTCCAAGCTTGAAGACCTCCT
>JAVJGJ010000057.1:67814707-67850137 GCA_035590215.1 Microhierax caerulescens | reverse complement strand
CTTACTACATTCATATGTGCCTCCAAGCTTGAAGGGCTCCTCTTTTGTGGGGTGTTTATGCACTCCTTATTCAACTGCACATACTATAGTTTAATTAAGCAATATGCCACTTAAACTGCAGCCAGCCACTATGGTCAGGGTACTTTTCCTCTGACCACTGTGGAGAATTGGCTGTTCTGACTTCATTTGTTCAAATTAATGTGTTAATTCCCTGCAAGGGGGTGAGGAGTATGTCACAGCTTGAGGCAGGACCTTTGCACACAAACCCTTTTAGTTCATAGCAGGGTTCAGGCATGCAATTGTTGACATTTTGAAATTGTTTCCCCAGTAGGTCAAATTAGTATTGGTGGCTACAAAAAGAAAACACATCTACCCTGATGCCTTTCATAATTAGACTGGCTAGAAATAAACCCAAATGTTTGCTGTTATATTAGAAGCCATGTCAGCTGCTGCTGGAATTACATTTGCTTAAGGAGAATATAAAACAAAATATTTGATCTTGAATATTTATTCAACAATACAGGAAACAAATGGTTAAAATAAACTTGTCCATAGTTTTCAAAAGTTAACTTTCAGAAAAACAGCAGTGCATTGGTTGTACACTGGTAATGCTCCATGGAGGCTCAGGATTCGCTGATTTCAAGACCGTGAGATTCTCATTCTTGAAGATTATCCAATATGTGTCAATAGGAAACATCTTCATCATTAAGCCAAGGAGTCATTTGCTCAGCTATTTTAGAAGCATGAATGTAATCTGCAAGAGAATGTCAAGATGCTGCTTTGTAAAGTCTTTCCCAAGTATTACTTAGTCTTCAAAGATTGTAAACATGTAGAAACTTTATTGTGAAGTTAGTTTATTCCAGATTTAAGCAAAATCCTGCTAGATTTAGATTTAGAGACACACTTAGTACACTTCACTTTAAGACTTGAAGTTATAGCCACATCTGATGTAAATTAATTTGTGTTAACTAAAAGCAATAGAGCTATGCTAATTTCTGTCAGCTGAAATCTGGCTCTTTAGAACTTATTTGGAACTGCCCAGTATTACTTTAATTTGGAAACAGTGAATCAGTGTCCTGCTCAATTTTAGGTGAATTGCAAATTCAAAATATTATTTTCCATTTTTTTAGTTGTTTGGTTGGGGTTTTTTTTCCAAATCTCTGGAGTATACCATTAACCACAGTGTGTTAGTGTGTGACCATCAAGGAAAAATGCGAGTTCTCCTTTAACTTTCAGCGGGGGGGTTGTGTGAATGTTCCTCATCTGTCAACAGTGACTCATGGTGTCTTGGATCAATGTGGGCATTTGGAAGCCTGTGCGGCAGTTGACATACATATACACTTGAATATTGCACCCAAAGGAGCGTTCTCTTGGAGGGAAATTAGCAGAGTAACCAGCAGAGCTGCTGAAAATGAATAATATCATTGGGTCTGGAAGGGTAAGTGGAAAGTGCCCTGCCTTTTCCCCCAAAACATTCCAATTTTTAATGTGTCCTTTACATAAACCAAACTTACACTGAGGCTACACAACTGGTGTAAGCAATTCATTAAACTCATTGTGCAGGCGTGGCAATTTGGTGCCAATGGGGAATGTTTCCTGAATTCAGGTGAAAAATGGTCCTGTGTTAAATGTAGAGTGTGAAACAATGAACTAAATTAAAGTTTGAAGTACACTTTGCAGAAATTTCATAATTCTCATTTTACATAAGAAAGAAAAGGTGGCAAACCCTGCTTGCCATTTGGGTGTGTGTGGGCCATTTCATTAATACCTTCAGTCTCCAGGTCATCCTCTAAAGGCTTCTGTTCTGGCAGGGATCAGGAGTAAATCATGTAAGTGTAATCTCTGATCTCTGTCTTGGTAAAAAAAACGCAGTTTTTGTGGCTTGAGCAAAAAATTTTATACTGATTCTCATTGATATTCCACTGGAGCCTCAGAAACATCAGAAATGTAAAAAATAAATATTTCTTTTCCCTGATGCAAAATTCCACTGAACTTTATTCCTGATGCTAACGCTGAGGATAATGATGCTATTGTGTTAATGCAATGAACAAACTATCATTTATTTAGGCTGCTGGAATAGCTAGGATCAGTGGTGTGGACTACACCTCCTTTGTGCTAGTACAAAGAGAGAGGAAAAGAATGAAAAAAAATAACCCAACCAACCAAACAGCTGGGAACAGATGAGTTTTTAGAATGGTAGGCAGTCACACCACCTTTTCTCCCCCTCCTGGTTAATTTCATTAAACAAAATATTGCTTAGTTTTGTTACTTATGGAACAGTATTTTCGCTTTTTCAGTTGAGATTTGGGTGTATGTCACCTCCCTCTTGCTGACAGTTGCTGCAGAAGGTGGGAAGAGACGTAGCTGGGCACGCTGCACTGGTGGCACGCACCAGGAGCCTGCTGCGAGGTGGTTCAGGTGGGACTGGCCAAGTGTGCTCGGGGTGAAAACATCCTACAGCTGCTTTCAGCTACCTTTGAATCGCCTTCTTGAGGCTGCTCTAAATAGACCCTGATGTGCCAGGTGGTTTGGTGTTCAAACAAATCCTACCATATTTGCATTGACATGTCGTTAAGCAAATGAACTTGTGCTCTGAGGTCAAGCACTGCACAGTTGTACCCAAATCTTGCTGTGCGTTAAGGGCAGCCAGGCAGCAGGTGCTACCTGAGTGCTGATCATCCACTCACTTTCCCTCTTCCATCACTGGAAATTGCTGATGGGTCTTTCTGGTGTTCACTTAAAAGATCAGATATGGACCAGTTATTTCAAAACAGAAGGCATTTAGAAGCAATTAGAGGCTGAAATGCTGTTGCAGACGATGGATTCAATCAGTGTGAAAGTGATGCTGTTTTCAAATACTTCCAGTCACCCAGGGAGGCCCAAAAGGCTTGGAGGACGGGAGGGTGGGTCGGGGAGGCCCCGCTGGCAGCCACCGAGCGTGGTCCAGGTGAGAAGGGAATAGTGGTGCTTGTTTTGCTGAATCACATCTCATGTCTTGCACCTCCGCTTTTCTTCTGAAGACTCAAGTCATGGCTGCGTTTGTATCCGTGCGTGACTAGGAGGGGAATATGCTGTCTGCAAACACATCATATGGGGTTTCCCTAACAGGGATTCTCCATAGGAGAAGACAACGGGGTTAGGTCAGTCAGATAGTGATAGCTCCCCGGAACACTCTCTGAGACCCCTATAATTTGAATGTCAGGAACTCAGTGAGCTAGAAGCAGGGTCCCTGAATTTTATAGGCTCTTTAAGGATTTCTTTTTCTTAATCTTATCGCTTTGCCCCTTGAAACTATAAACAGCTTTACCATCTACAGAAACCCTTGTCGAGAACTTCCACAGCTTAACGCTGTGTTGTGTGAAGTGAATTAAGACATTTTTTGGGGAGATTTTAAGACTAGTTAAAGCACTTCACCCTGTAATTTTTTTGTTGTTGCTATCAGAATTACAGTTCAAAGTTTGCATGCATGCAATGAAATTTTAGATAGAAATGCGCTCCTCCCCACCCCTTTGGAGTATGGCCAGGCTTCAGGAAATTAATGTAAAAATTGTATTTAGGGTTTATTTTCCATTTTGAATCTAGCAGTTAATTAGAAATTTGTTGTTCCCCAATTGAGTGTGTAATAATTACAAAAACATTGAAAGTAGACCTAGTTTGATTTGTGTAACCTGAAAGAAATGTAAACCTGACTCATAGAGCAGCATTAAGCATGAGAAAATTCACTCAGAGTTGAAAAAATGGTATTGGGGGCTTTGCTGCTGTTTGATTATTAGTGATTTTTATGACATTTGGATGGAAGGGAAGAACTGGAAATTCCTTTTTGATTACAGAACCTAACCTAACCACAGCTTCTAACTGGAAACATTTGATAAATAATAGTAACTAGTTTGAAGTAATAGTTAATCTAATGGATGCTAAATATTCCACACATTGTGGAACCACAGCAATCAGATTCTTTTATCCATGGTGTAACTCCATTGATTTCTCACTAGGGTAAATTAAGAACAAAATTGAGCATCTTTTTTGGCACTGAATTCTGTGCAAGGTGGATAGAAGTGGTCCCTTCTTTATTTTGCTGCAATTAAAGTGCATTAGCAGAGCTGCGTGTATCTGTATGCGAGCTACACAGACTGTTTAACCGCAGTCAGTGCTTTCAGCCCCTGGCTGAAATTATCCAACCTCTCCCCTCATGGATTAGAATAAACAAGAACTACCAGAAGAGGGGAAGGATGTAAGGCCAAGTGTGAATTTTACTCCTCTGTTCTATTAATGTGAAAAGACAATTCCTCAAAGTGCTGGCTATGTGATCAAAGTGAAGGGTGGATCCCACTCTGCAAAAAACAAATTTTAACATGGGGAGAGTTGATAGCTATGTCTGCAATTGAATATATGAGGTCACTGATTTGTAGCCATGTCAGAAAACCTGGACACTGTCCACTCAAGCCAGTTGCTAAATAAAATATAAGGATTTACCTACAAGCAGAACTACCCCAAAGTCTATTTGTATCTTAATTGCTTGATAATAATAATAATTTAAAAAATACATCAAAGAAAGACTTGTTTGCTTTCAGACCGAATCTACCTATGGTGGATTTTCCCCCTGCGCCATAGTATTTTAAGCTGTAGAGAGACATGCTCGCTTGCAGCCTCTTGTGCCAGTGAAAGAGCTGACACCCCCACGCACTGAAGGCTGCCCCACTGCCAGCTACCCTCAGTCTCACACCACCTCAGATTTGGCGCCTAAATCCTTCATGGACCTACCCCATAAGACTCACTAAGAGCCTGTGGTATCTTGGTTGTCATGTACCAAAGTCACGCTTGAAAATGAAACCACCAGGGCCTTTGAAAATTTCCCTGATATCCCTAACAAACCTAGCACTTTGTATTTACTGTTGCTTTTAAATGAGCTCACTTGGTTTTGTAGTACACTGGCTTGGTATCTGAAACCAAAATTTATTTAAGAGTTAGAAAATGCTTTAATACTCTCTGCCCTGAAAAAGGAATATACTTGCAGGAGGAAGGATTTTATTATCACAGCTGCAACTCCAGTACATGTATTGACAGTGTTGTTACTTTTGATTCCTAATTGTCCGTGGTACGTGAATCATAAAGACACTGACTGGATTTTGGACTTTCAGGTTCAATTGTTAGGAATTTAGAATAAAGGACAGTGTTGTTAAGAGATGAATGAGAAGAAAATAAAATTAACTGACCTCATTAGGCCAAATTTTCAGAGAGGAATTTTCTAAAACATTATGTTATTTGAAGTAGTTTGTCGCTTAACAGTCCCCAAACATCTTGACAGGTTTTGACATTACCCAGACTTTTATTTTCACCTGAGATGTTTGGGGTTTTTTTCAGAAATAATGGTTCTTTGGAAGATGACTTTAAAAATAATTTTAAAAATCCTACAACTTCTCAAATTATACTTGTGCAAAAAACAGCATGTGGGTGTTTTGTCTTTGCCTTGAGGATATCTGGCTTTCAATAATTGTCATGATTATGACTATAGTCATATCCCCTGAGCTAACTTCAAAGTAGCTTCCCTGTTTAGCCTGATGTAACACCCCAGTCATTTAACATGCAGGGTCACCGAGGCACAATTAGATGAGAAGCAGAAGCAATTAATCTTTGCTGACCTCCTAGCCAGTGTTGGTAGGCTCTACAAGTGCTTAAGTGGCATTCAAGGTAGCTCAGGTGTGTCTACGCTGCAGTGTGGTGAACGTTTTGAGCAAGTAGTTGTGCCTATAGAGCAACAGTTCCTTTCCTGGTTTGCTTTTGTTTGAGGAGAAAATGTTCATGAATGGAAAATCTGTATCTTGCTTTTCTGGGGAACAGCCGGTGAGCAAAAACTGTGCTCCATGCTGTGCTTGGACCCAACGTCCCCATGCAGAGGGTGGGATATGACAGTCTTCCCACCTCATTCCTGCTTGGCCAAATGAATTACATTTGTGCCCTGGGAAAACAGTTATCTGTGCTGTTAGTAATTGGAAAGGTGTTCATGCCTCTGTGATATGGTATTTAATGAGGCAAGGATGGTACCGGTTATAGATAAAGTAATCTTTGAAGTGACAACTAGCCACAATTTCACTTTCTTGATAACCAGTACCGGTTCTGCTTGTTGAAGATTAACTTCCCAGTACTATCATACAAACAGTTAAGAATTGATGAACTGCTAACTAAATCTGATAACTGAGTTACTTAATGAATGGGATTTAGCTGGCTGTTTACTTGCACTAGCTCAGATGCTGCAATTTAGTGTCACACAGTGCCACATTGAGCTAATCAGACTCTCAAATAATATATATATAATATAGAATATACCCAAGGGTAGCTTACAGTGTTTCTGCTATTTGAATTAGCATGTTTAGAAAACATCCTCATTAACTCAGTCTTTTGCCCTATTATTTTGCCACATTTTAGAAAACCTTGAGAGTTATAGATGTTGTCCTTAAAAACTGGGGGATCATCGTACAAAGCATTGCTTCCATTATTTCTCCTAAGCATTCTCTATACCAGAACAAATGGGAGGAAGCGAAGATGTTACATATTCAAATATTAAGCCAGGTAATTTTCCCCTTAGATAACTGCTTAGTAAAACCAGATCCTGGTCTCCTTTCACAGTCATCTATTTCTGCCCAGTTCATCACACACAAAAATGCTATGGGTAATAGTTACTGTCTGTGATTTTGTAATAGTGTTATGCTTAAATACCTGTGAAGTTTGCAGTTAAATACGTGCCGTAACCTTTCTTACAAAGCTAAATTCATATGAGATATTACAATGATTTTAAAAATATATGAAAACAAGTTTACATGCCTTTCTTTAGCTCAAAGGTTAATATTTCTCATGTTTTATAAGAAAATAACTGAGCAGTAGGGATAATCTGGATTCACTTTGGGAGACAAAAAGGACAAGTAATGCAAATAATGAAGGGAAAACAGGTTGGCTCTTAAAATCTAAATGTTTTATGTCTTTGAAATATCATGTGACCCCTTCAATTATTGAAATCAAGAGCACTTTAAGGGCTGTCATGTAGCTAAATAGCGCTGACATTAATGAGCTAAAATCTTCTCTCAGTTTTACAGTATAAAAAACATATGCATCAGTATTTTGAAGTCAAAGGAGTCCATGCTTATGCCGGTGCAACTGAAACAAAACATTGGTGCAACATTCCTCTGTCCAAGTATCTGGTTTTAATCAAACTATACTCACAGCCCTCAAGTTTTCTTTGCTGCAGTGGAAGGTAGGCAGGAGTGTTTCATTTAAAATGCTTGGTTTACATCATGAGTGCACTAAGAACTGTATATCTTGTCCTAGCTACTTCTAATTGATAAATTGTAATGAAAACATAGTTCCCTGAACTGTGTTTCTGAACTACATGTTCTCTCAGAAACAAAAGTATTGCAGGAAAAAAAGAAAAGTTTCTGTTTTTTTCTCCTTCCAGTAGAGTTCAGTGAAACCAGGTGATTGGCAACTGTTATGATAAGGTAGATGAAGAAGATGAAAGCTAGGGCTGATTGAACAGCTGTGAGAGGCTCTGTTCCAATTGTATTTTGATTTCTGATAAGATAACCCTCCCTTTTCTCCCAGTGATTTATCTCATTCAAATTACAATAACACTGAATTGCCATCAACAACAAATGCTGTGTAGTTTTAAGTTTATCTGACTCATAATGTAGCAAAAACCCAAAGGTGCTGGTTACAGAAGTTTTGTTGTTTGTAAAAACAGTTAAACCACTTACTGCACTATGTGATCTCATAGACTTTATAAACCTGTTTTTTGTTTCATTTCAGATAAAACTATCACTTTCTGATATTCCAAAGCAGTGTAATTCTAAAATTACGTGAAAGCAGAAGGTTTTGATTTTTTTCTTTTTTTTTCCTTCTGCTCCTAATATAAAATCAAGGGCTAATTGCTAAAAATAATTTGGAAATATTGGAACAGTTTAGATGTTACTAGAAGACTGATAGCCTGACCAGTTAAAGATGTAACAGAACAAAGGTTTCTATAATTATTTTTTTTACTATTTTTATTTTTTTCTCAGACGAAATATTTGTGGGTACATTAGCTCTCCTTTTGTTTTAATTCATTACTCTGTAGAAGTTTGTGTTATACCATAGACTGTCAGCAAGATTCTTATTTTTCTTCCTAGAGTGAGCGGCTGTACCATTCTCCTCAGTGAGGGCTAGAGCCTAAAGTCCTGGTGATGGCTGACGTGTAGATGAAATAAAGTAATTGAGGTATAAAGCAGTCAAACTCTGGGCAGGAGGAGAGAAAAGAAGTTATGCTTCAGGCCATTGGCCATGTTACTAAATATTAGACTTGGGATGGGGTCAAGCTCACCTGATTTGAGACATCCGACAAGCACCCATCTGAGTTAGTTCCTGCCAACTTTTATAATGTATGGAAATACCCCAAGGAAATATCCCGCTGCATGCACAGCGGCCATTGTCTCTTCCAGACAGGGAACAGACTCACAACAGATCTGGTACCTTTTCCCTGCTTATATCCCTGGTTTTACCAATCTCTGCTGGTAATGCATGGCGGGAAGCTGCCACGATTTCCTGCTGGACTCTGCCTTTTCCTTAACTGTTTCACAGGGACATGACTTCACCGTCTACAGTCAGAGCAATCACACGGGGAAGCTACAGGAGAGGTTGGAAGTGAAAACAACCACTTCTTTCCTTGCATGGTAGAATTAGTATCTCAGAATCCAGCAAATAATCACTCAGAGTGTAATGACTAGTTTATGCCCAGGATTATTTAGACAGATATACATGCAGATTTACAGAACAGGCACAATATGCGTCTGTGTTAGCAATGAATGCGTGTGCGAACACGCGGCACCTGATACTCCGCAGCCAAAGTAAAAGCCTGGCGAGAGAAGAAGGAAATGTTCTAGCATGACGTTGTGGGAGGCATGGCTCACAATTCAGCAAAATCCTTGTTTGATGGCATAATACACACTGACTCATCTTTTATCTACTGCTAGGAGATATACAGTGAGATCTTATCGCTGCTGGCAAAGGAATGAAGGTCGAGAATTTTGTGCAACCAGCAACCCACTCATTTGATTCCACAGCATGTTGTGACGAGCAGGACTGCCTGCATAATCCAGAGAGTCTGTGGAGTCACTGGCAATAGGACAGGGCCAGAGCTGAATCCTGCTGAGGAAACTGGGAGACCTTCCTTCTGATTCTTCTAGAAGCTGATATGACCCCTTTGATCTTTATCAATGAAAATAATCTTGGCTGGCATGTTATTGTGAAGCCTACAAGGGGAATGCAGGCCAAAGCTCACAAATTTTCGAACTTGTTACATGGACAGACTCCCTCTTGCTAAAAAGATAGTTGGCCTGGTGGTAGATCAGTAAAAAATAAGATGGTTTTATTTTGTTACGTTCTCCTCTTGACAAACGCTGCTGAAGGAACGCAGATGTAAAACAAGGTTTATAGTGGAATACCAATCATGGATAAAGCAAACCTCAGGATCTGCCTGACTGTATTCATTTTAGCTATAGCTGTGGTTTTCTGGCTTATTCTTTAAAGAAAAAAAAAAGTCATAAAAATAAACCAAATCTACATTCCTTGTGCATGCATATCTCAGTGGATTTCACTGCAGGAATTTGGCCCTCTGTGTGTATACATACTATTAAATTGCATTTCCATTAGCACATTAAATAACCATGTATTAAAAGGAAGGCAAAAGCTAGGGACTGGTTTTCTTCTGTAGATTTGCCAGCAGTCTGGCAAAGTGAGTGTTCTTACACAAGTCAGACTGGATCAACAGTGAACAGAAGAAAGACCATGCAGACTCTACAGGAAGGCACATCAGAAAAGGTCAAATACTTCAACTTTGGACACTGGCAGAGAAAGGAGAGTAAGACAGAACAAGCAAGTCAGGACTGTCAATTAAAGGTACTTGAAGTTAGTAGGAGAATCTGTCCTGCAAACCTTGCAAACTCAACCTTCAGCTGGCTTCAGTGGTCCTCACAGGTGAAAATTCATTATAATATGGTGGTTTTCTTCAAACCGTTACCTTTGGTCACCTGCAACACTTAATAAATGTGGGAAGCAAGCACTGATAACGAAAGCAGTGCAGTCTTTATAACCTCCAAAATATCACCACCCACTCTAAATCTACCTCATACAGCATTTTATAGACAATATACAGCCATAATATACAGTGGTTAGCTTTATAGGGTTCACTCATCCCTGTTCAAAACAAGAGGCATGACTGCAGCCGGGGAGGTGTCAAAAGGAAATAAGAAAATGCTCTCTGAGTAATTACAGAAGGAACAGTACTCGGCTACAAGAACTGGTGGAGTAATATTGCCATCTTTGCAATAAAAAAAAAACTGAAGAAAGTGCGGAGCAAGTCAAAAAAGGACTTCAAGTACAGGTAACCATTACCTGTATGCATAGCTCATGGATATGCCAACCTTTAATATGAACAACAACAAATGGAAGAGGATTAGGGTACGTGTCGTAGACAGTATTAATTTCAGTGACTTACTGAAGGCATTCATCGCTTTCCTCTTATCATTTCCACAATGCAATCTTTGTTGTAAATCTTGGCTTACTTCAACACTGACCAGCCGTGTGCCTTGCCAGCATGACTGATTGAGGGCTAAGAGAACTGATGGATGACGGAACCCCGTCACTGCCATTTCTGTCATTCTCTCAGCAACAGCCACTGGCTGGATACTGAAAAGGCACTGGATGGTAAACACTTCGAAACTAACGAATATGAGGAAGTGGAATACTTAATTTGTATCGATTGCGCAAATGCCATTGCTTTGCTCTTCAGCAGTCCTTCCCCGAGTGTCACATGGAGCTGTATTCATCACTGGAGGAATATGTGTTAGTTAGAATAAACAGCAGAGGAGCTGCAGAGATTATTTAGGTTTTCACCTCTTAGTTGTGATGTAGCTCAATCCTAACTAAATTAGTAGTGAATGAGCATTATCAGCACCCAAATGACATTTTTCTCCTCAACCTATATTCTCAACCTGATTCCTGAGAGGGAGAAACCTGATTTCATATAGTTTGAACTACACTTCTTGGAATGTGCTTAGGCCTAATCTCTGGGGCTGTGGGCCCTGGGAATCTGGTCATCTCCTGCAAAAGTCAATAATGGGACAATATGACAGATAGTGCATTAAAACCCAGGAAAAATGTCCTAACTTTAGAGAAGGCAATGAGAACTAGCTTTTAGTTTTACTTTAATTTGCATGTTCACAAAAAACCCCACCAGTGTTACCTTTAACATTGTTGCATGCTCTGAAGAGTCACATAAAATTAAAAGAAAAAGAAAAAAATATAACCCTACACAGCTACACCTGGTCCTTTTATGTTATACTGTGGAGACATATGAACAGAGGAGATGATGATGTAATTTACTCCTGGCCGTAATAAACGTTAGGCTCCAATGTTATGATCTGGCATTTTTCATGAATATTAGAAAGAAAAACATCAATCACCGTCTGTAGATGTGAATATTTAGAACTCTGCATTAGCAAAATCATATCAGGGTTGTTTAAACCAAGCAGGTGTGTGCCTAACCGATCTTATTTTCATTTATATCAGTTTTACATTAGTGTAACATTGACTTCAGCAGACAGTCATCTTTACACCGCAGTCACAAAGGGCAGAATCATACTGATGCGACTCCAAACCAAGAAAGATGAAAAAATTACAAAGGCTTTTGACAACTATATTATAAGAAAAATTATCAGATACAGATGACAGCAAAGCATTTCTAGCCAAGAGAGTTCTAAGACAAGTTAAGCAATCAATCATCTGCATCGCTCTATTCAGTGAGTTGACATTCAACATCTGAATCAGTCATTACAATGTAAAGAGAATTAGTAAAGTCTCTAACAAAATGCAAATAAGTGAACTGGGGGACAATACAGTCAAATTCTAGAACTTGGCAGGAAGCCAGAAGAATTATTTTGACAAGACTGCTTGGGGTGATTTGATTTCTTCTTTTTACATTAAAAAAAAAATAATAAAAAAAATTGAAAACTTTAGTCTTGAGCAGTAGAAGTTTTAAAAAGTATTCTGTAATACAAATGAATAGTTAAATTTAGCCAGAAAAAACATAGATTCAGGAACAATATATAGCGTATGCTCTGACACACTGCTGTCCTGGTACGCAAGTTAACTCTTTTTGGTGCCAGTGAGGGTTTTTCCAAATAAGTGCAAAGAACACTGGGGCAAAACTAGCCTGAACTATATGCAACTCTTAGTGTTATCTTTGTCTTTCTTGAATTTTTTGCCTAGGAATTTTTATCATTTTAGGGTACCAACAGGCTTCAAAATCCACCTGATATAAGCAAATGTGAAAAATAGGTTTAACAACTGTGGGACTGCCAATCTGCAGGCACTGAAAGTCTGTAGAATCATAAGTACCATTATTATATAAGTCAAAAAAAGCCCCACCTAACATCTTCTTTGTCTTGGTTAAAATAAAAGAAGGGGAAAAAAAGAAGGAAAATTAGTTTAATAAGAAAATGAAGCAGAAGCTTCTGGTTTAACAGCAATCTCACCCTGATTTTTAGCAGCATGGGAAATCTATCTTACACGGTCTCATTAACTGGAGTAATGGTGGAAAATGGAAGCGATCTTACTGAAAAACAAAAAGCCCTAGCAAGTAGCTGCGCTGTTGGACAAAGCCTAGACATCTAATCGTTTGGCAGCTGTTTTGGGAGGAGCCACACATGCCCTTGTCTTGCGTGTGTGGTCCAGCTAACACAGTCCTTAGATGCCTGAAGGAGTGGCCATGCCTTCTAGCCATCAGCCCTTGGATCCTGATGTAGTTGCTCCCTTTCTTATCTGTCCTTAGGGGTGCGGTGTGAGGATCTGCACAGGCATCGAAGGAACTGCTCTTGCTCCTAAAACTGCATGTTTGCCTCCGTACATCACAAGGTCGAGGCCTGAACTGTGTTGGATTTGTCATTATGGGGAAAGTTCCATATTGACAGACACGCCTTGAAATGATAGAGGTGGTTTGGCTTTGGTCCTGATAAGAATGTAGATAAACAGGCGTAAAGAAAAAGTGCTTTCACAAAAGTTTATACTAATACGCTCTGTGTTATCTTACTGGAAAAAAAATATTTTTAAGCAGTTTAGGGGAAGATGCTTATGCCTTTGTTAATGTTTGTGATTAGCTAAGACGATTCTACGGATCCTTGTTCTTAAAAAAAATCCTGTCCTTGGAGAATGCAACAGCTCTGTGTGAAGTTTGAGAACTGGAAAATTATTCTTGCGTTTAAACAGAAGCAAAACTACCTTCTCTAGTTTTAGTCTTGTGGTGGATAAATACACAATTTCAAGCAAGGAAACAACACTCTGTGTCAGTAGGTTGGGAGGATAATATGTGTAAGTATAGATTGTACATGTTGTTTTATCTCATCAACCAGTCATTCTTATACCCTTTCTCATAACTTACAGATCTGTGTTGAATAGTGTTGTATGCTGGAAGTAGGAGATTCTGTGTTCAGATGTGTTTTTTATTAGCTGGTCTTCCTCAGGTTTATTCTTGTAAATCTCATTGAACAAAATTGAACTTTGTCCAACAGTTGATGACTTATATGGATAGAATTTTACCACCTAAAACCTCATACAGGCTTTTAATTGATTTCACTGACATTTTGACCTTTGTGTAGAGTTGAATCTCACAAGCAGTTTGGGTCTGGGTACTTCAAATAAAAAACATTTGTGGGCCCAGGTCCATAATGCTTTCGCTGGTTTCTGCTCCACAAGTACAATTTCCTAACATGAAATCTATACAAGTCAAAATATCAGCCTGTCTTTTATTTGACCATATTGACAATGACATTACTACCTTTATCTTACAGAAATGTTGGAATCCAACAATATAATCAATTTCAATGGGCTAGCTAATAGCTCCAGTTACCATACGTTCCTCTTGGATGAAGAACGTGGTCGGCTGTACGTTGGAGCAAAGGATCACATATTTTCTTTCAACCTGGTTAACATCAAGGAATATCAAAAGGTACTTTCATTCATGTTTTGTGTAATGTAAATATAGACTTTTAATGATGCAGAATTGTTATTACTCAGAGTATGCCAAGCACAGGTAGTTTGTGAATTATATAGTAAGTGTTTGGATGTCAGGAATACTGTTACAGCAAAAGCATTTGCTGACTGAAATCTATAATAAGCGTATAACCTATGATGGAACAATCTACAATACTTTTTTCAGACTATGAAAAAGTAAATGACGAGTGAATAATCCAGCTATTTTCCAAACAAGACATAATTTCATGTTTGCTGCTAAACCCCCCCAAACTATTATGACAGTTTACACAAAAAGACCTTATTACTCTGTATTGGTTTACAAAAGATTGAAAAATAAGCTGTTTGCAAGTCCGAGCGTTGATTCCTGTCCTTCAGCCCAGCACTTGTAGGCACTTTGCTTCTGCTGCTTTCAAACCAAAATAGATTTACTATTAATAAAAGAGTACTAAGTCCATAAAATCTTGCCATTCTTGGTGGAGAGTATAATTTTCCAGTAAATGTTGGCAACGAATTAAAAGCTGACAATCACTTCAGCGATGTTCTTTTGTTGGAGTCTAAATTAAAAAAAATAATAATAATTTTTCATTTATTTTAATAAGACAAAATGCTAAGAAGGTAAACGATGGGGTGGAGGTTTTATTTGTTATATTAAGTTTTTTGATGGCACATTTTAAAATCTAGAGAGTACCCTTTTATGAGAGATATATTGCTTCAATACCCCGGGATTTATTTTTTTTCTTGGTGTTCCTGACCTTTTGCCCGTTTGACTATTAGCTTCCTAAGATGATAGCAATAAATACCTTGTGTTTTCTGTTCAGAGGGAAGACAGGCTATTCATTTGTATTCTCTAAGGAAAAAAGGATAAAAGGAAAACTGGGTATTTTCTTTTCTATTCTCTTTAGAGCAGCTATAAAGGAAACTAGCTATTTATTTGAATTCTCTGAGGGATCGATAGCTTAATGTGCAAAACATCTGGAATAATTAAAGGAAAGAAGGTGTTTCCATTGCAGAAAACAGCTCTGTAGAATGGGAGGAATTGTATCTTACATACTTATATATTCAGATACCTTTAGAACACTATTTGAAATTATGTACAAATATTGCTATATTAAATAAAGAATTGTTGGTAACATAGAACCGAATGTTGGCAACAGACGTGAAGAGCAGACTCACAGTTTCAATTTAAAAATATAGATAAAAAGGCTTAAAGAATTTAGGCATCTGCTTATTAAAGGCAGGAGAGCCACAGAAGAAACTCCGATAAAATTACAGCGCAGCCAGTGCTGGACTTGAGCTCCAACTTCACCAGTGGTTGCTTCCACCCTGTAAAAAAGAGCAAAGATTTCTGTCTAAGTGCCGATAGCAACATATGACTGCAAAGGAGCGCAACTCCAAAAGCCAAACTTCCCAGTCTATTAGAAGCAGTTCAATTTAGCTGACTTTTAAAACAAATTAGAGGGAAATATTGTGCTGTGAGAATAAGGAAAAAAACTACCTAGCCTTTCATTTTATGGATTAGAACGCTACCTTGAATAGTATAGGAATCTTTGCCCAAAAGTTGAACTGAACTTGAACTGGTCCTTTTGGGAGACCTCAGAAGTTTGGTTAATATTTTTCAACCTAGTAAATTTAAATTTTCACATGTCTTTGCACATTTTAAGCTGAGAATAGAAACAGGAAGTAGCAGGAATCCTTGGAGAGAGAATGTGCTCATAAAATTTTCAGCCTTATTTTATAGACTTAAGACATTCAATCACTATTTGGATTTCATTAAGTTTTTAGAAAATTCAGAATTTAAAAACGTGGTTGCAAAATGTGTTTTCAAATGTCATATAACTTCTCCTTCGACCTCTTCTGTCATCCATATTCATACTTTTTTCATTTCTTTTTCAGTACTTTGCCTTTTACTTTCTTTTAACAAACTATATTGAACACCAAGGCTGTAATCCAGACTTATGGCCATTCATATTGCATTATCTGAGGCTCCCAAATGAATAGCCTGGCATTTTATGGGAAGATCATGTTTTATTCTATATGTAATTCCTAAAAGCTTTTCAAAAAAACATGAATAATTGACTGTGAGGGTCTCTGGATTTTCTCTGTATGAGGTGAGATCCATTTTCTGCTACGCAAACACTACAGTAAACCCCGGGTTAGGTTTACTTGTGTTAGGGTAGCTCTATAGGAACGGCATGAACATTTCTATTTTGATGGTCTGATACTTTTCAAATACCATGGCTTCCTTTTTTATTATTTAATTAATTAAACGCAGTAAAAGAGTGAACTAGTAGATGCACTGAAAAGGGAAACACCTCATTTCTGATGCTGTAACTCTAATGTGAGATCGCATTTCCCATAGACCTGACTTATTGTTAGTAAGGATCTGTAATTTTTTGCTCTCAGTCCCCATTCCATTACATCAGATTAAAAACAGTAAAAGAACACTCACTTGATGAAGAGTCAACCCTCTTATTGTTGTTATCCAAGATTCACTGCTGAGAGTCACAAGACAGACTATATTTCAAGATTGTTTTTACTGTGATTCCTAATATCTCTATTTTGCTCCTATTGTTTCATTTATGTGTCATCAGAGTTTATGGAAGAAAAGGAAATAAGGACAAGAGTGGGGGAAAGAGAAACTGGGTAAAGGCACACTGTAGCATTTGGTCTGCAATTTGTGATTATGGAAGCATGAAATAACACAACGTGATTTTTGTTCTGTGTCTTTAGATTGTTTGGCCTGTATCTCATTCCCGAAGGGATGAGTGTAAGTGGGCTGGAAAAGATATTCTGGTAAGTACAAATTTTTTTAGCATTTTTTTCTTTTATAAAATATTGTAAATATTTTATTATGTTTTATTGTGCTAATTTTTGAAGAATTTTTCCTCCTCTGTAAGGTCACATAAATTTGATCATAACTTAGTCTTGAGTTATCTCAGCCTTCTTATTCATAATAATTAAATTTTGTCTTTGTGACCAAGGTTTTAAATTTGTAAATGGAAATCATGCAAAGGAAATAGAATTTATCTACAAGAGAAGGGAAGACAAACATCAGAATGAGAACAGTAACCCTTGTATACTTGTCTCCTGATCTTAGGATACGTCATATTTCAACCTATTTTTGCCCTGCTCCCATTCCCAGTCCTACAGCGAGTCCCAAGAAATGCTTTCTCTTTCTGGCATCTCAGTGGAGTCAGTGGGTTTCCCTGAGCATTTTTCCTGCATGGAGTTTATAGCAAGACTGAAGTCAAAGTGGTTTTAACATTCTGCATCAATTGCAGTGCCTCAGGAAAGACACTGTTGCATTAGATATAATTTTCTGTACATTTTCCCTCGTTCCTGTGTACATCTTATTCCCTGTGTTTATGAAGCAGGAGAGACACAGCCAGCAGCCCCCAAATAATAATCATTCCACACTGGTGATAGCTTCTTTATAAGTACAATATGGGAAATGGGAAGGCAGGGCTGAAGAAGGGAAAACAAGATAAAAAATACATGCATGCAGTAAGCCAAACAAATACTTGCATAGCGTAGCCAAATGGGAAATCAGTGATGTTGCCAAGGTATAGCTGAGAGTGGAACTTGGCCCCGTGTGTATATGCTATTGGCCTGATTTTCAGAGATGATTCTGTAAAATATTCATAATGCCAACCATATGTCTCTAGAGAACTCCATTTGAATAATTTCCTAGGTCATGATAAAACCAGTTTCATCGTTTTTTGCTTAGGCCATAGAGGACAGTTGTCTTCATAAAAAGCCATTTGGGAACAGTAGAGGTGGATTAAGTAAGAAATAAGAAGTATGGGCTAAGCTACGTATGTGAAAGGACAGCTAAAGTGCCAGCTACTCGGGCTTTCTCATTACACAGAAATAATACATTTATATTAATCCATCTTTTTGTTCACAAATAATTTTCAGGAGTGCTTTGCAAGGTGAGGACTAGAATATCTGATATTCAAGGTTTAAAAAAAAAAAAAAAAAGGCTAGTGATAAATGTCCAGGCAAATTAACCAACCTTGCAACTTGATTTTATACTAACTATTATATTAAGTAGATATTTTCATAGCTGGGGTTGAAACCTAGAAAATTAATGAAAGATTCAGCACCTGGAATGAAAATGTACTCTTTTATTTTGTAATGATTCTTTTTAGAAAATCACAACAGTAAGGAAGAGTACGTTTTACACGTTGCACTAGGCTGATTCCAACCCCTTCTTTGTAAACAGAGAGACACTATTATTCTGGAGTGAGCTGGGAAGTTCAGGTCCCCATCCTCTGGCTGCAGTAAGCTTGAGAGGACTATTTGTGCTGCAACTATTTTATTCACCTTGATTCTTTTGCTTCCTGTGATATTGGGACAGCTACACCTGCTGATCAGGAGTGCAAGGTGAACCTGGTACCACACTCCAGTGCAGCGTGTGCCCCTGGCACATTAGCTGCGTGCTCTGGTCCTTTGTGTGTGCATTAGAGGCAGCACTTCCATGAGCTGGTGGAAAAGTATAAGCCAGAACAGGAGCAGAGGGCTCAGGATACAGTGCAGCCTGAACTGAGGGTAACAGTAGTACAGCAAAGTTTGGCTAATATCAGATAATTGGTTTTCATAAATATTTTTTCACATATGTGGGTTGTTGGGGGATGGTTTTCTTTCTTGTAAAAAAATTTTAGAGTTCTCTGCGAGTATAGGTAAGACATTAAAAAAATTTACAAAAAAATGCACAGGTTTTATGTGACGTGTCCAGTTTTGGTAGGCAACTGGCAAAATGGAATATATATTTTGATGCGTTCTGGTCATCACCTTTAAATATTTACAGCTACCTATTCTTGCCATGAAACAGAGCCTTACAAAATAGTCAATATAACTGCCTTAACTGTAATTATAGGTGAAGATTTGGATCATTTAAGAAACCTGTTCCTCATTTATTACTTAAAGCTATTGTCAGTACCTTGGGAGTGGGAAATATAAAGGCCATAAAAATAACTCAACAGACTCTCATTAGAGGGAACAAGAGAAATAGAGGACAAATAGTGTGGCATATAAACCACGCTTGATTTAATATTGCTTTCAGCATGTACCGCTGCTAAGATATTAGATACTCCTCACTTGTGACAATTCAAAACTTTCTGCATGAGAGTCTATACTTCTGCATTGAGGTAGTTTTTTTTAAAAAAAAAAAAAAAACAAAAAAAAAAAACACGACCTTTTTTTTAATTATTGATCTCCCGGGGAAGTTAGTGCTGAAAATGCAAGTCCCCACTAATAGGCCAGGTGCACTGCAGCAGCTGCAGCGCAAGCCTAACCCCGGCTCTGCCCTGCTGCTAACCTCAGCTATGACCTCCGAGATTTCCTCTCATAATTATCAGAGGTAATTTACTGTCGTTTGCACTCCTTCAGAGGGATTCCTGATACTGACGCTGTCAGTCATGCCTGTCTCAGCGCGGTGGGTTTGGAGCTGGGGACAGCCCTTGCATGATCTGTGGAGCGCGACCATCCTGGGCTGGACCCACTCTCCTGGCATCCCCATGCTCCTTGACCAGTCATTTTCATTTCTGTTTCTTAAAATGCTTAGTATATGTCCGTTAGTTAAGCTTTGCTCACTGTATAGATAGACAAACCTTTTAAAGTATACTTTGGATCTTTTTTCTTTTTTTTTTTTTTTTAATATGGGTAAGCTGAGAAGAGAGGCTGAGGGACTCACCAGGCTATGCAATACTTACAGCGGGACTTCTCTGACAGAAGTTAACTGCTATGCTTTCCCACAAAATAATAGATTTTTTTCCCCAATAAAATTGTAATTACAACCCCTAATATTATAGTAAGTACCTAATATTACAATATATTTCCATTTCCTCAGTATAGAGTATCACAAGCACCAAAGTAACATTGTTCATGAAAAATTAAAGACTATAAATAACAAAGAAGATATTTGATTACGTAATTCATCTAAACTTGCAATTCTGTGATGTTTTCTTGCTATTCTGCACTTCATTCTCTCATTTGATCGATTCTGGTTGCTCTAAGTCCAGTGAATATTTCTCACGATACCTGACCAGACCTTGATAATAATCAAAGAAGACAAAGTCTCTGCAGAGTACTTCTCAGCTTTTATACTGAACTTACAGTACAGACATGCTGCTAGTCATATCCCTCACTAGTGAGCCTCAATATTTCAGTTTTAAGATCCCACAGGCACCTGAGATCCAGCAGAAACACATGGCAACCTCTGTATTACATATGGGTTAAATAATAGGTAACTGAGGAAAAAAAAAAGAAAAAAAAAAAGAAAAAGAAAAAGTTTGCTACAATTCCACTCTGATATTCCTAGGACATCATAAACCAGCAAAGCAAAGCTTGGGTGATTTGCAAAAATTACCAGAAACACTAGTTAGTTTTGCAGGTAGGGCTAGGGTAGGGGTAGCTTCTTGACTGGAAAGCTAATCTAGTCCTTAAACTATTAATTTACTGTTGGTTTAAAAGTTTTGGCTGCTGTTCAGTCAATACAGCTCTGCACCAGGTTTGGCTGAGGCACCATAGCAGTAGTTCATGCGGTACAGAATTGATCAGAGAAACCCCTGTTAAAGGGTATGATAGATTTCTGTGACTTGAAAGCTTTAAAGATGTTTTCCTGAAGGACACCTTAGGAAGTTGTTTTCAAGTGTGATTTCTAATTTATTTAGCCACTTGTAAAGATCCCAGCTTAAATGAAACTGTTGAAATGGTCCCTTCTGGCCTTGACACGTCTAAATCTTTAAAATCTCAATGGGTACTCTATATAAACGGATAATTATATGCACTTTGCATGCTGTGTGAAACTGGCTTCTCCCTGGATGTGACAGCTAAGAAATGAATGTTGATATACAGACACAAAGAGTGGCCAGTACTTTTACATGGTACCCAGCAAGCTTCTACATATGCTCTGTCACGTGAACAAGCAGGTCCGTACAGAGAATTACACTGTCGTTGTCATTTCCCTTAGCAGCTAAAGTGTGTCAGCCCGATTGTGTGTGCATTAGCACTAACTGTCTTATAATTTATAGGCAAGAGACTTCTACTTGGGCTATTTAATTGCCATTATATTTTACCTAGTTATTAACTCTTACCTGAATTCAACTGTGACTGACTTTTTTACACTTAGTAGTTCTCTTGGTGGTAATTTGGAATCACTTTAGATCAGAAACCTGTTCCCAGTGAAGAAGCAGCAAGACTCTATGCTACACGTGATTGAGCTATATTCTGCACGTGCTTCTTTGTATGTAAATGTGGCTGGCACTTTATTGTTGAGTTTATGGTTCATGCAGGTAGAATAACATGGCTGTAAATTAATTCACCATGTCATTTGTTATGATAATACTTAATTTAAGCCAAAATGTTCGTATGCCATCTCGGTTTATGCTTCCTTTAAAGTTTTCCAGCCCCTCCCTAAATCACAGGAAGATTAGTAATTCCATAGGCTTATAGATCCGTCAGTGTGCAATGATTTAATCTGGAAAGAAAGATGAAAAAGGAGAAGGAAAAAAAAAAAGAAAAAATGGTATGTAACTTAGCAAGTGTCCTTCAGCCATATGTGATGATACTTAGGAAAAACAAAGTTGGCAATAAATGAGTACTATTCCCTTTAACTCATTTTGTTATTGTTGTTGCCTTAGGGGAAATAGAAGACCATGGAGGCAGAAAGTAAAAGTAATTCTTTTCATCTGTTATTGTAAACAAAGATCTGAAGAGGGAATCTGAAAACTAAATATACAATGCTGGCTGGATCTAGAAAGCTGGCTTCTAAATTCATCTGACAGGCACAATTTTTCTGGTTCAATTACGCCTGGCCCTTTGGGTGTGCCAAAGAGAAGCTCATCCTTTCTGCCAGGGTTCTTCCTTTGGAGGACATCTACAGCCAGATTCCCAGCTTTCCTGCCACCACCCCTCACTGCCACCCCCATTTTCTTTCTGGCTCCCTGTCTCCAGCACAGCACTGAAATCCTTGGACAGAGCCTAAAGGCTCAGGACCCTGATCCAGCCTGGGGAAAAGTGAAAGGTGAATGTCCTCTGGGGCTAGGGAGGAGTAGAGTGAGCAAAAATCCAAAGCAGTGGACCCCCACTGAGGTTAGGGAGAACTTACTCTCGGTATTACCTACTACAAGAAGAAATGTGACTTTTGAGCCATTTGTAAGACAAATAGTGCCACTGCATACCCCTTTCGACACTATCAGCTGCCCCAGTTAGTATGCCGAGTTCCTTAGCTTGGGAGCTGCTCACTCCTCAGTCTCGTCCACAATCTTTAATGTGGGCATGATTTCCTACCAAAGCGTTTCTTACCGTTGGGGAGGCGAGTGAGACTTTTTGTAAGTAGCGTGCTGCTTTCATATTGCTGCTGCATAAAACTGCATTGCATAGACTACAAACAAAAGAGAAAGGTGGAGTGGGGGTGGGGGCTAAAAAAACCCTACAACCCCTCACTTAGAGGTGAACTGAGCTTGTTAAAAAAAACAAAAAACAAAAAAAACCCCAAAACATACATACATATATATGTTACACTGGAGTCTTTCAAAGTCCCATGGAGCACTCTAACAGAATTCCACCCCCAGAGAAATTCTGGTTGCGGTAGCTCTAGTTCTTGGATGGACCCCCACAACACACCCACCAGCATAAAGCTTCATTTATGACTCTGGTTCAGATGTTGATCCTACAGCTTGTGTTCATTTAGGCATTTGCCTATATTTCTCTATATGAACTGACCAAGGCAAATTGGTTACTGTGAGGTCATAACTTGTGTACTTATATAGAGGAAGAGCAAAGTTGGCAGTTGTTCATATTTTCATATTTTACCCACTTATGTGTCATGGGAATTCATGTGAGTCTTTCAGTATGGGGAGCAAACTGATACAGTTCAAGGAGAAAGCTAATTTTCCAATTTTGGGCTTATTTCTGTTTATAGGTGTGACTACAGAAATTTGCTTCTGAAGGAAACTTAATATTCAGCAGATTTAATGCAGTCTTGCAGAAATGTTTCTTTTGTTTTATATTTTGAAAGGCAAAGTCGCAGAATTAGTAAAGGGGAAGTAAAGGAGAAATGAGAAAAAATAATTCCCGAAGTTATGGGTCTTAATGTTCTATCAATAGGTGTCCTCATGAGCCCTTGTTTAGCCTTGGCAAAGTCTGAGAATTACTTTTATTTGCAGCTGAGTTACCAGCTGTTGCTATTTCAAATTTATGTTGGGTAATTCCTTGTTGTGATTTATTGCATCCCAGGATGGACAGAGTAAATGTGTTCTTTGTAAATTTCTTTCCAGAGAAATACATTAACTGGACAACTAGTAAAAATGATCAATATGTTTAGTCCTTGTTTCCTTTCAGGGCTTCAGACTGAAGCTCATGAAGTTAGAGAAAAGCCTTTCCTTTGGCACCAGTCACATCTCTTTTTTTTTTTTTTTTTATTTTTTTATTTTTTCCCCTGAATTTGCTTCACATTCTATTTTAGCAAACAGACTGGGGATTTTTTGTTTGTTTGGTTGGTTGGTTTATTTTGGGGATTTTCTGTTGCTTTAATAAAAGAAAGGATTGTTTAAAAAATTAAAGGTGGGTCTGCTCTGAAAGATCACATATCACAGTTCCTCTATACTCAAGATTTGGTCTCTGCGTCAGTATTACACTAGTCCAGAACTGATTTATTATTTTTTTTCTGTGGTCCTGTGACTCACATACACCAAATATAGGTCTACTAAACTCCTCCCTGCTGCACACAAGTCTAAAATATTGTCTTTTTGCTTTTGTAATAAGTAAATGAACTAAAGGGAAAGTTCTTAAAATAACCTAGGAAATTATATGCAATTATGTCCTATGTCAAAGCTAATGCTTTGTTCAGTTTCCACACCTTCATGTCAACAGAAGATCTTTAAAAAAACCTTTTCAGTGCAGAGAAAGTTTTGTATTCTGAAGATGGTGGAACAAGAAAAGTTAAGAACAGTAAATAGAGAGTCTGTATCTTTCCCTCTTGCTTTTGTTAGCTTTCTTTTCTTTTTCTGAGTGATTGGTAGGATTTGTGTTGGATCAAATCATCTATTGATCTTTTTTTCCCTTCCATAATTCCCTCCTGATTAGTGTCTTCCAAAACTATCAGTTGCTTTCCATGTATCATGTGTGAGTGCATATATATATATATATAAACTAAACAAACCCACAAAAACAAACAACAAAAACCCTCACAACCAACAAACAAAGAAAAAAAAAATCTAATATCAACCCAGCCCCCAAAACCGCTCAGCAAACTCATTTCAACAATTCCACTTTGGTGCCAAATTTTGACTGAGTGGGCATTTTAAATTTCTGTCACTTAAGCTTTCACTGCTCAGTATCTCTCTGTGGTGTCAAAATAGTTCAATATCCACACACAAATTTTTGGATTCGCACAGCAAGGCGCATGTAACTCCATAATCCATCTTACAGAGCGCGCTTATTTAGAGGCACACATATGGCTAAGCAACTCCCCCTTATAGGCGTTACAGTCTTCTGCTTCCTTTCAACGCTTCCTGGTTTTACGTTCACTTTCAACACAGAAGTTCTGAGTGTATTTTTCCGAGGTGGCGGTGAGTGGAAGTCCTTACGGGATATGCCTGTCGCATGCTGAATAAAGGCAAGCTGACTGCTATGGAGTCAAAGTGCTTTACGTGCCTGTAACAGCCTTGAAAACCTGTTTGTCTGAAATAGGCCGCCCCGTTAGCAGGTGTTGATCCTACTTGGAAAGGCGGGGTGTAAGCTGATTTCTCCAGGAGACAGGTGATTACCCCACCCAGATAGGAGAGATGAGAGTGACTCTTTAGATTTGCTGCGGTTGCAACTTAAATTGCTGCTGGGCTCAGTGAGCCTGCTTAAGCTGAAACCAGACAGTATTGTTCATTTCTTTGCTAATAAAGCCATGCCCGCAATGTGGGACAGGTTCACAGAGCAAAAACAATTTTGTTTTAAAGTTATGGTCAGAAAAGAACTGGCTTCCACTTCACCTCAAAGCTTCCCAATGCTGTGAGTTATTCCTGAAATACTCTTCTGTTCCTTAGATGAATTCATTCGGTGCTGTAGGAAGTGCATGCTACTGAAAGACAAAACAATTAAAAATAAAGGAAGCTTGCTAACACTCTTGGAAAGGTTATCTTTCCAAGATTATACCTGCGTTTCCAAGGTTATACATGCATACAGTGATCATGCTGTGGCTGCAAAACCCTGAAAACCTGCTTGTGTGCCAGACTGCACCCACAAAAGATTTTGTTTTGTCTTGTTAGCTATGTATTAACCAGATGTATAAATATATGAAACGGTCATTAGATCAGGTACGTAGTGCTACAGCCTTTTCTTGGCATCCCTCTAGCTGTTCACAGGTCCAGAGCAATTATTGTCTGCATCTGCTGAATGCAGATTTAAGGTCTGGAAACACGTCTTGTAATTTGAATATACTTGATGCGGAAAAAATGGGAGAAATTTTACTTCCCAAGACGACTAAGTCAGATGGTGAGCACTGATGATGGAGATCTGTAGGCCTGATGTGCTTAGCCTGTGCAGTCAAGAGAGGCATCTTTACAGTAAGGCTTCTAATGACTTCTCCGAATGGTTTCTGGCTGAAGACTGTTTTGAGGACAAACCCTAGGGAGTATTCTGCCTGGCTGAGCTACCTACTGCTAAGCCTTAGTGGTAAACTCTGGGTCAAATGACCAAGTACCCATTGTGACTACCAGATTTGCTAGTAGGTGGGTAGACAGGCAGGGAGACATTTTGTGTTTCGTCCTCACTAACATAAAGGAAAAACCAGAAGAGCTTTCCATCTGCTGTGCAAGCGTGCTGACAATACAGCTGTTTGCTAATGTGGCGTGTGCTTTTGTGGCTTGAAGGAATCAGGATGTATCTGCTTTTTTCAGTGGCTTTTTTTTTTTTATCATATGCTTTGTTAGCTGGCTTTTTTCTCATCTTGGTGCTTTAAAGCTTCAAATTCATGCAGACATCCTGCAACTTGAGTAAATTATACGTTTAAAATATTCTCATGAACTCTTGTCATATCAAAAAAATCAGACAGATAACAGGCATGACTGAATTGGAAAGATAACTGGAAGTACAGTGAGCTGTACCAGGCAACTGAAAACGTCTTATCAACCCTCATCAGCACCTTCAGTCTGAAACTACTCAGGGCACATCTTGACAGAGGAAAATCTAGATGTGGAATTAATCAATGGTTCCTCTGCAACGTTGGCAGCAGTCAAAATGCTTAAGAGTAGTGTCATTTCTGCCGTCTCCACAGGGGTCAAGCCCTCCAGATCATGATCCAATAGAAGGGCCACTGAATCTGGGGATCTGTCAGCATTTTCAAAGCTCTGAGACAGGAAGACAAGTACAATTAGAATTCAATCCACAAAATAACATAGATTTATAAAAGAGAGTAGGTATTTTGTTTACCTCGGCATACCGTAGATTTATATTGGATTTGTGTATGCCCACACACTGCTTATAGGGCTTTGACTAATGGGGGCGTAGTCCCCAAGAACCAAGTTAATAGAGATCCCTTTCTGTAACACGGACCCCAACACTAGAGCTGCTCAACTGACTTCACCCAGCACTGCAGACTGGCTCTTTTTCAGAGGGTAGGACTCTAAAACATTGATCCTGCTAATTGCAAGGTAAAACAATGACAGAACAGGGATGGAGATTATGTTACTGATCCATACTGCAAGGGGCGCACAGTAATAAAACGCAGTCTGCAAATATTTTCATGTCATCTGGCCTCCCCCGCTCTAAAATATTGCACCTGCCTGTACAGGGCCAGCTAGAAGGTTATCTCATCGAGTACAGGTGCCAGGCACCATCTCCCACCCACCAGGGCCGGTACACAGTTTCTAGTACTCGGGGACTGTTCCATTGCTGCCAATGCAGCACTTAGCACAACAGCTTTGCAGCAGCCTTGCCAACTAGCTTGCCCCAGTAAAATGAAAATTTAAAAGATCATTGCATTTTAACAGGACTGGAATAATTTGCTTTGCTCCCTGCATGTTCTGGGCCTGTTTAGGCAGATTGTGCTCTTTCACCAGTATTTTTCTAAGTGTTACTGTAATAGAAAGAGGGAAACAGTAATAATATTTAAATAATGTTACTGCATTTCACAAAAATGTCTTGCAGACAAGCAGCAAGAGCTGTGAAAGCAATTGCCATGTAGAGCTCACCCTGAACAGGACTTTCTTGTACATGCTTACTGACATGCTAAAGTGTTTGCTGGATCTAGCTGAGAATCCATCACCTGCGTACATGGCAATCGCACGTGTGCTTATTGCGCTAACACGCCAGAAATATTTTCCTTGAAGCAGTGCTGCTGAGAAGGATACCTAGCCAGTGCGGACTGAACTGATCGCAGCTGGCAGTAGCCCACTAGCAAAAGAGAGAAGTTAAAAGGCTGCCCGATAAGTCTGGAACATCTTTCAGCAGTGTGATAAATTTGAATGACAGCAGTAATATCAGGGATTACTTATTCTCCATGGATATCCTTGACCTCGTCATTTGAGAATTCACGTAATTGGACAGAAGAAGAAGGAAAAAAAAAAAAAAAACAACAGAAAAAAACACACAAAAAACAAAACCCCACCACTCCCAACCTAAACATATTAATTAAACTCATGCATGCAACTTTAAATTTAAACTGACTGTCCATTCTGATTTGAAAGAAAAAGAGCATATTTATTAAGTTCATCCAGCTGTTAGACGATCGCTTTAAATCCCCTTGTCCATCCAGTTTAGACAAAACCTTCTGATATTTTAATCACTTGGCTATGTGGGAAGGCTAAAATAAAGGGAGAGCGTATTACAGGGTCTGATCCTTATCGGGATTAAATCGGCAGAAAACTTGAAGTTAATGATACTGTAATGGATTAGTTAGCCTTCTACTTACTGCCCTGCATAATCTGCCCATTTGAATTTGCTGTAATATCTGAGAAGCAGTAGGGATATCAATGTTGGTTAAAAAAAAAAAAAAAAGCTTTCTTAAAATAAGGAGAAAAATCTGGATACTAGTTGGTCACAGGGATTTACCCTTTAACTTCTACTTAAAAAGATGTCATTAAAAACTCTGCTGCATCAGTAATCCAGATTGAAGGCTGTAAGTTCCAGGCTTCTGGAGGAGTGATAATTACTGGAAACTCATAAAAACCAGCTAAATTCTGTTTTAATTTTCATATGCGGAGCAGATGTTTTGACAGATGGATGGACTTTATTTTTGTAACTGTCCGGGAAAAGTCTGCATAACACAGCCTAATCAGTGTTACATATCTGTAGTGTTTGTTTTCCAGTCTTTCTGCATTTGGCTCCTATGCTTTTAGTTGCAGACATTTTCTTTGTAATTTATTTTTTCAGGCTAATCTCTCTCTGCATAAGCCCTTCTATCAATTTGGTATATAAATATTAGAAAACTTAAAAAATAAATGTGTGTGTTTGGTTAGGAAGTCAGACATTGATCTTCATATAGTGGGTGCTCTTCTGGAAAACTTAATTAATACTTTATCTTCTCTTCTAGACAGGCCCTCTGCCCTCATACATAGTATATAATGTATTTATACTATGTATATATACATATATTATACATATATACATTATATGTGTGTATTTTATATATGATATATACATTATATATATGTGCACACACATTTTATGTGTATATATATGCTCAACGTATCTCTGTCCAGACACGCTGGACCTCTTTGACTTTAATTCACACTCTGAATGTATGTAAGTGACAGTCTAACAATTTCTCATCCTGTTCTACAAGTAGGAGTTCAGGAGCAGAATGTGCGGTGGGGTTGGTGCCTTGGCTCTGTTACTGCAGCATGGTGCAAATGGTTTTAGTCACTTTCAATAAACCGTCCGTATGGAGCTGGGGGTCTGAACCCCACAACCTCCTCAGACAAGTTTAGAGGAAGTGTAAATGTCTATAGTGTTCCTGAAGTTAAAACTATTTCTCTCTCAGGAACACCCAGCAAACTTCTGAGGCAGTGGTCCCGCCTGGGACCTTTAACTCCTGGGCACAAGGTAGAACGGCTTCATTTGGAGTCCTTGTGTCCCTGCATGCCAAACTAGCCCCAGGGAAGCCCGGAGTGTCTGCTTGGGCTTCAGTGAGGGATACGGTCCGTATTCCCTCAAGCAGAGAAAGACACTGGATTGTGCCCCACGTTTGGGGTGAGCGCTTCAGCCACGGCACGTGGCAGAGCCGGGGCTGGGCATGAGCCATTTCTTCAGCAGTGCTTTGGAGGGTATTGCCAATCGTGCCATCACAGGACTGTTTGCAGAAGCAGATCCAGCAGTTACCCTGTAAAAACATTAAACAGTAGCTATCTAAAGAAGTTCCCTCTGTCAGGGCAGAGAAAGACCTCACCAGCTATGCTAAAAGGTCTTGGACATGATGTAGGGGCTTAGCTGCTTGGATTTGAAGACAGAGGTACTTCTGTATGAGGCCAAAGGCAGAACCTACAGCTCTTGGGGAAACCTTATACCATTTATTGAAATATAAATGAAGATTAATCCTCTCCAGGGGTAGGCAAGATAAATGAATGGGGATTTTAAGGACTGCAGTAACTCCCACATGATGTACCTAATTTTCTATTTGAATATCTACCTCAATCATTCTGTACCATATGCAATCACTTATGCTCTCTACTTTGTGTTCGTATATATAAACTCAAGCTTTAGGGCATAAACCAGTGTTTAGCTTTATGTAGACAAGAAAAGTTTCCTGATATTAAGCTGCCCATTATAATAAACAGGATCATGAGGTGGAAGAATTTATAATGATTCGCTACGGTGATTCCAGCGCTCCTCTTCTTTAAGATCTATTTTCATAACTCATCCAAGTAATACTTTCCTGCCTACAGAGAACTTTGCAAACCTTGCATTCATTTTCATTCACATTATTGGGCTGAAAGTATTTCAAACTCCCACACCGCTCTGCTTTCACATATGAAAAAAAAACAAACCAACAACCCTGATTTCCACCTGGAAAACAATTTTTTTAGGGTCCAGTTTTCTTCCTGTGACCGTTGTACTTGGTGAAAAACATTATCCAAAGGGTGTGGATATGTCCAGAATATGTTCCCTTTAAACAACATCAATTTCCTGGGGAACATGAAGATGGATACAAAGGTACGGAGGGGCTGGACTCCCACGCAGACACAGTGTTTGAATCCCCTGACAATTTGTTCCTTGCAGATTCTGGCTTCGGGTTACTTCCTCCTCCTCCGGTGGATATTTTTTCCCGTCTGCTGTATTTTACCGAGATACTGCATTTCCTTTGTCATCTTTGTCTCCTTTCCAGTGCCTTACTCTCTGAGATCATGTAGTGAAATGCCTCGTTCTGCTGGCAGAGACCTTCACACTAACAATATAGCGCTGGCCCAGGGGTCTGGCAGGGGGAGATGCTGCTGCCAAGTGGGACAAGCCCAGTTGGAGACACCCAAGTCATTCCAGGCCTCCAGCCAAGGGGGTCGGAGAGCTGCTTTGTAGTCGAGTTGATGTAGCCAGTGGTGTCGGGACCAGCAGAGCTGTCTGCCAGGTTTGAGCCCTGGCAGTGCCTGAATGCCAGTGTAGGAGCCTTGCCACGAGAGCAGGATTGGGGAAAACCGGAGTCAGTCACCCAGGTCTCATGTGATGGCAGACCTACGTTGCAATCAATGCACACACACATCCCCTGATCAGAATATCTGCATCGTCCTAAACATATGCTGCGTTTTAGAGTCCGAGGAAACCATTCAAAGCTGGTAAAGTTGGTGTATTACAGGTCCATGGGAAGCTTTTTCATTCTGGAGGCACAAACCCCAGGAAAACCTAATATTCACCATTGCAAAGCAAACTCTTGCTAAGTTCAGAACACCAAGTGCATGGGCACAACGTTTCCACACGTGACGCTGTACCTGTGCAGCTATACTTGAGCACAATTAGACAGAGGAAGGAATGTGGTTACTCTGCGATGGAAATATGCGCCTGTTGCTATTGTTCCAGGGAGAATAACACCTTCTCCCAGGCAGGGCAGAAACTTCACTTTGAACTTCCAGAGTTGACAAAGGCTTGAATCAGAACTGTAACTTTACTTTGATGTCATTTTTTTGTGGTTTAATACCCCTCTTTATTTATTTTTTTACAACCATGTAAAATATATAAAGAAACCTAATCTGTTAGAGAAGTGTATGCGAATTTACTGAATAGACCTTAATGGTTCCTTTATATAGCTATAAAACACAGGGAAACAGTCTGAACTGGAGTAGGAACTTAAAATGTTATATACATTTATGTGTCAGAGTCAAAAGTTTATTGCTGTAGGTATTTACCTTCCTCGTTGTTTAACTGGGTTGTGTATTTCTCAGGCAGCTATGGTAAAAAATATGTTGCATAGGAATGAAGGAGAGCTTAAAAGCAGGGGTGAATAAGCCAGATCTGCTTTTGGAAATGTATTATAAATCCAGAGTAACTTTATTGCTATTAACACATTTACACTACTCTCAATCCTGAACACTTCAAGCACAAATATGCTTATGATAGAGTTAATTGCCCCCACCCCTCACTCCCATAGGCTAAATTAGAATAATTCAGTGAAGCTGATGATAGAATTTTTCTTAAATTCTATCCATAGAAATCAAAGACTCTGTCCCTAAACTAAGCAGGGTTTTCCACCTCACCTTTAAAGTATTAGCTATCTAATACCCTCTTGCTGTACATTACAGATAAGCAGCTGAACAGTATTTAGCAAGTGCATAAGTACAGATAGAGTCACAGGTGGCGCGTTGCTGTAAATCAGAACAGCTCCTCTGAAATCAGCTCAGTCTGCCTTGATTCACACCGGCTGTGGGTCTAGTTCATGTACTCACAGAATTTTGCAAAGGTATGTGTCCACTGGCCTCTAACATTTCAAGTTCTTCAGGTAGGCAATTTTTTTAAGCTTTAATAAAGCGTAGTAGCAGACCACAAAGACATTTCTGAAGTCATGGTGCATCAAACCAGACAGGGCAAAACACAGTCCTGCTGAACAGTGGTGCGATTGAATTTGGCCAGATGCAACTCTAAATGAGAAAATTCTGAATTATTTATTAATGCACAGATCGTTGGTCAGTTTCAAATTATACAACCAAAGTCAGATTCTCGTCAGTAACACAGAATATCAGAATTTAAGAAAGGATCTATTTCAATTTTGTTAATTTTTAATGCCACATGAATTTGTGGTGTTTGCCCATTTTTACTCTTGCAAGCATTGAAATACTAACACACTCTCATGGTTTTTCCATATTTATTTTATTAAAAGGAACAAGGACAACAGCATTAAGAAAAATATCGAAATATACTTTATAATTTTGGTGATTTATACGAGGTATTTGCTGTAGTACTCTGCTACTGCAGTGCATAGATACATGTACATATACATATAATAAATGCGTGTTCATGTTTATGCATGTGTGGGAGGAAGAATACGTCTGTACCAGAAATTGTGTGTGTTTTTATTAAGAAAGTTCAGAATGGAAAGAATTAAGAGAGACCCCTAGCAACATCCATCTCTATTTCTTTCAATTTCCTGTTGGATTGCCATAATTATCTCTCTGTTTTCTCTTCCATCTCAGTTGGAAAGATAAGTTATCAGCAGTAAGCCAAGGACATAGTAAGATTCAGTATGCTTTTCTCTGGGTGCCCCTTTTAATACATTATCATTATCTGTTAAACAATAAAATTGGAAGAGCGATGTCATTTCAGTACAATCCTTTGTGTAAGGCAGGGAATCAGTATTTTATCTGTGTAAGTTCGTTGATTTTCCCTGTGGTGGCCTAAGGCATGCCTCAGGTTGTACATGCATTCTCCTGGCAGAGCCATTAATTTGTGTTTCAGAGTATTTGGTTTAATTAGCAAGCAAGTTACAGAGATGAGTGATGCCAGTTAATGAGATTTCTGTGGAGGTGGTAGCTCAGATGGTGTTTCCATGGGCCCTGGTCGAAGTGGAGAGGTACAGCTGAGTGCTGTACCAAAAAAAAAAAAAAGTCATCAAATACGCATAGAAAAGTCCCCTTCATTTTCAACACACACTTTTCTGGACATGGTTATTTTATTTTAGTGTTCTTATTGTTCTCCTATTTGAAATCCATTTTTTTCTAATTGCATCAGTAGACTGATTCACAGGCATTTCCATCATTTGGTTAGACCTGATTGAAAGAAAACTATGAAATAAATGGAAAAAGTTGACATCTTGACTATTAGGTTACACATTGCCATTTTAATAACATTAGGCATTGGTAATGACATTTTTGTTAACAGATAACAGATAATGTTTGTATTAGGGACTGTTAGTGTTGCTATTAAGTTTTTAATCACTGAGAATTGGAATTACTCACCACGGGTAGTTTACTTAGGTAGAAAAGGTTAAGTCCAAGTCTTGTAACAGTTACATTCTAGGGGCTGCCAATAATTGCACTAAAGCTTTGTACACATGTATTCATCCTTGTAAAACTGGCCCCTGAACATGGGGAGTGGGGGTGAGGCAACGTTCATATTATTGTTAGAAATGTTATATCAATGATTTGTTTTTCATCAGCTCCTTCCATCTGGCCCATCTTTCTTCTAACTGTTACTTAATTGAATACAAGCAAACAGTTGGTCCATTTTTCTTCATTATTTCATTCTGACACATTTCTATAAATGGGTTTTGTCTTACAAACATGGCAATAGAATAAATTACAAAGATGAAGCATGTCTGAGACAAGAATTAGGAAAATTTTTTTTGTGTGTAATCTTTTCTTCAGGGGTGGATGCTTAATTAAATGCCAACCAAAGATATTTAAATGAGAACCTAAATCAGGCTATTTATTAAATGCTTAGCAGTAAACAAGCTTTAAACAGCATGAAATGATCACACTTTTAAAATCTGTTCATTTAGCCATACATCCCTAACACAGAAGAGCTCCCATTAGTCATAATCACTGAATTAACTCTGTGGATACGTTTTTTCCCTCCCTTTTCTTTGCAGAGAGAATGTGCTAATTTCATCAAGGTGCTTAAGGCTTACAACCAAACCCACTTGTATGCTTGCGGAACAGGAGCTTTTCATCCAGTCTGCACCTATGTTGAAGTTGGAAGCCATCCTGAGGTAAACTATCTTAAAACAATATTTTTCCTTTTCCTCTTTTTAATCTTTATTGGTGTTTAGCCATGATCTCTTCCTGCCAAAATGTGCTCTCGCAGGTTTCTGTGGCTCGGTGAGCAGATCCAGTAAGACCTGCTCCTGCATCAGGTGCTGACGTGCCCACTGATAAATCACAGCAGAATCTGTCCTTTTCTCCCCTGCACAGCATCTTTTCCCCCAGGGCCTTAAATAAATATAGTAAGCCCATTCTACCTGGCTCATGATATGAAGAACACCGTCTTTTTGTTTGGTTGGGATGTATACCAGCTATAAGAGGGGTAGTTGAGCCTGCGTGTTTTATTCTGGTCCCAGCTCTGTCCTTTAGTCTCCTACCAGTCCGTACAGTTTGACACCGCAGCAGCTTTCTCCCAGCTGGGAATTAAAATAGCATCACACGTTCATAAATCCCACTTCTCAGATTTGTCCTAACACACTGACGGGTTTTCATATGTGACCTAGGTTTTGTTTCCTTGTTTTTTAGTGAGAAATAAATCACTTTTTTTGTCTCTTTTCCCTCTTTTTTTTTTTTTTTTTTAAAATCTGTAACTTGCTGATTTTTGCTTAGTGTTTCAGAAACCTTGCATTAGCTTTTGTACTGTTTTGTCAGTGACCATCATAATAAATAGATAAACATGGTCTTTCCTGGTGAGAAACAGTATCACTCACAGAAGTGCAAATTTTTCTGGCTGAAGATTTGATTAGAGTGTCTCTGTGCTCCATTTCAATACCCTTTTCTCTGCAGAAAAGCCAATCTTTTCCTGTTAAGATGAGTGTGTAATATAAATTAGTCCACTTTACTTTGTTTTCATGCTGGCTTACCCAATATTGCTCTATGGACTGCTTTATGGATATGTGTCACTGGTGAATCCATAGTTGCATTACTCACAGCTTCTGTGATCTTCAGAGAACAGCCCTTTCAAGTTACCTTATGGTTTTGCAATTCAGGTTTACAGATTTCCCTGAAAATAAAGACATCATTGTTAAATGAATAAGGACTCAGTTATTTAAAAATCAAAATCTCTTCTTGTAGAAAAATTAACAGACCTTTTGAGTGTTGACTTTGTAGTCTGGGAACCATTTTTCCCTATAAAAATGTCTTTTGATATTTGAAACATAAGTCTTTAAAATGTTCGAAGCGTAAGGTTTTGAACAGATACAGGAGCTGCACAGTGGACCGGTGGGGGGGGGGGGGGGGGGGGGGGGGGGGGGGGGGGGGGGGG
>JAVJGJ010000057.1:67800273-67814697 GCA_035590215.1 Microhierax caerulescens | reverse complement strand
CCCCCCCCCCCCCCCCCCCCCATTCTTTAATGCTTTATTCTAGAATGCATTCTTGGCAATTAGTGATTGTCTCTTGACCACACACAGTATGTCATTGCTTACTGCATTAAACAGATTCTCTGCTTCCTGAGATCCATTTGGGAATTGGTAGACATATTAATTAACTCTAGTTCCGTAAGATGTGTGTCAATCAATTCCTGGCTATCTGCCAAGTGAATCTATCTGCAGAGAGATAGCTGGTATGAGGTCATTTACTTCTACATTTGGCTGTTTTATGACTGTACCATAAAACTAACACACACTTCAGGATTTATAGAAAGGATGAGCAGAGATGACCGGCCGGATCCAACCTTGGTTTAACATTCTGGATTTTGAGAGCCTTCAGTCAATGATGTGTTTGGCCCCAGACCTGGAAGAGGATGTTTGTTTTAGCTTCTTTTTAGCGGTCCCTAACTATAAACAGAATCGAAATTGTTGCTTTTCTTTGGTCATTTATTCAGTAAGTTATACTGTAACTGTGCCTGAATGATTCTCATGACCCTTCATTTCGGCTTTGCAAACCAGGGAAGGCAGGAGTACATTTATCTGAGCTGCCTCAGACACTGTTAGCTTTTGACTTCCTTTTCATACTTAAGCTCTGAGTGAAATCATCTTCACCTGCCCTTCTGACGGCACAAGTTTCTGTGTCCTCTGGACAGGTGTGCAGGAGGGGTCGCTGCCTTCTCGGCCCAGGTCTGTCCATGCAGAGGGAAAGTGGGGCAGGCAGGAGCACCCACCTCTTCTCACACTTGCCAGTCCACCTCGGTCCTGTCCCTTGCAACAATTCAGAAGAATAAATTAATTTATTAGATTTGCAATGAAAATTACTCTGGTCTCCCTCTGACTTTCAGCTACGGCCTGCTTCTTCCTTTCCCGTATCCCATAGGCAGGAATTTCAAATGTGCATCTCCTTCCTCAGATGGGGAAGAGGAGGGTGCTTGATTGACAGTAGCTATTAGAGACATCACAAATGGTGGGGGACGGGGGCGGGGGGATATACAATATTAACCCCCATACCCCTGCTCACTGCATCTGTGAGAGCCAGATGGTTTACGTTGTCATGTCAGACAGCAGCACTGGACGTGTCAAAGGGCCACTACTTCTGTGTCATGTACAGTGTCTGCCTCCCCAGCATACTAAAACTGGTTAAAAGTGTCAGCAAAGGCAAGCGACTGATTTTGAGTTAAAAAAAATTTGCCATTTTAAACATTTCCTGAAGACTCATTTTCTCCCACAACACTTGTGGAAAATTAACTGGCTTTGCCATCTGCTTATTTATTTTTCAAGCTCTTAGAGAGGTAAATGTGAACTGATTAGGGGAATAGTCAGGGAATGTACCTACTGTCTGATAAGATTGCTTGTTTACGCGAGCTCTGAATATAATCCACCTGCCTGGGTCTGATGGAGGAGAAGAAATTAGTGTGTGCCAAACTAAAGAGGATAGAGGAGTGAAATTTAAAAAAGAGTGGCAAGCGGTACAGGAGGCACTGGAAGCAATTGGAGTAAGCTGCAGGAGGCTGGGATATGGCACAGTTTTTATGATGGGGAAAGGAAATAAATTACTTTCTGTGACAGTCATAAAGTAATGGGAATATGAATTGTTATATCTGTTGAATATCTCTTCGATATGAACCAGTGTATCGCAGCCCCGTTCCATACTTGAAGAAAACCATTTCTAGTGATGAAACTAGGCAGATCTAATTGAGTTTGATGAAGTACAGTATCAGAAATAATAATAAAAAGGTAAAAGGATATGAACAGCATGCTGTGCATCTGATTAAAAATGATCTGCGCAAATGTATACAACCTAATATGTTGTGAATTACACCACAATCTAAGGAGTAAAGCAGACTAATCTTCACTTAAATCCATTCCAGATGTGTAAGTGAATAACCACAGTATTTAGAGAGAAGAATAAAGTTAACGTTTGAATAGACTTTAAGCACGTAAGCCATGAGTAAGCAGGAAAGAACATATCTGGAGAGAATGTAGCATGTGTATACACAGAAAATATCTAAGGGGAGCCTCATTTAAAGCTGGAGGTCATCCGCTGGGGAGGCTGTATGTGTGTACTTTCACCAAATGGGGCAAACTGGCTCGTATGCAGACATCCATATTGTACGTGCCTAAGTTTGGGCAAGATGACCCACACCTACATCAACTTCAGGCATACGGGGTTAGGCAACATGTGGCATTCCCTCCACATAACGCAATATAAGACAAGAAACCAATTACCAGACAAAACAAGAAAGTAATTAGTAAAGCCCTGTTCTGCTCCCACTGACTTCTGAGGAAACAGGCTTGGATGTGTGGGAATGCTGTGCTTAACAGTTACACAATTACACCGGTCAGATGTGTGCCTTGAAAGGAACAAACCCAGCAGCAGGGAGGCACAGGAGTGCGTTAAACCCGCTAGGAAATCACAACAGGATGCAGAATGCACCTGCCTGTGCATGCCAGAGCAGGGGGGAGCCCTGCTCCCTTTCCCCAGGGCTCCCTTTGGGGCAGTTTCTGTGAGCCATCGGGGAACACTCCTGTTTAGGAAAGACCAGGATTTTCCATTTGCTTAACCCTTACATACAGGTGGAGGTATAGAGAATGCCCTACAGAACCTTTTTTGCTTTTTTTCTTTTTTCTTTTTGCTTTTTTTTTTTTTTTTTTTTTTTTTTTTAAACACTCAGGCATTGCCAGAGCTGTACAAAACAGTTTGCCAGATCCTCAGCAGGAATACATTAGGGTTTCTTCAACAGAGGTAAATCAATAGATGCTGTCTGAAGAACCAACACGGCTTCTTTTATTGTCTCCTAATTCCAAATTTCTTGTCATTGTCTAACAGATTAAAACTCATTTTTAACTGTATGAACTTAAAAGGTCTGGGATCACTTTACTTGCAGGTTATTTCTCATTCTTTATCAATAAAGAAGCTCTAAATATAGTTCAGATTTATGATGTACATAAAACATTAAGTTATTGCATATGAAGTTATATAACGCTACCACCTGTAACATATTTGCTTTTTCCGGACTCTGTGTATTTTAAAAATCTTTGGTTCAACTCATAAAATTTTGCTGAATTATACTTTCCACTTTCTTTTTTTTTTTGCTCTTCCTTTCTGTACTTCACATTAGAAGAGGTCTAGAGTGCATTTTGTAAGTAATGGACATCCTGTTCTGATACGTTTATGCATCTATCTTTTTTGCCTGTATATACACCTGTATGTATTGTATATATGTATATAGTGATAGAAGAACATTTTTTTTTCCTAAGAGAATGACTTTGAAGGAACACATTACCTGAAGGACCAGTGCTACTGCTGGTAGAAAACATGTTGTGTTTCATTATCTAATATAAAATTCAGGGGGAAACATTGACTTCAGTAGTAGCAGATGTGGCTTTAATGTGCCTAACGTCATTGAAGACAGCAGAGCTGTGTCAGTTTACATCAGTTGAGACTCTGACCTGTGGGTTTTAAGTGAAACATTTGAGCAAATGATTTCTTAAGTTAAGAATCACCTCAGGCTAATTTTTCTTTCCATCTAATTAATTATACCTTTATATGGCTTTTATATGCTTACCAAATACATAGAGAAAATAATGAAGGAAAAGGGTATGGTTAAAAGATTATTCTCATTTGTGATATAACAACTGTGTAATAGAGCTACTGTTTGTGCCATACTAGTTCTAAGCAGTGCTATAATCACTGAGAAATGCCGATGAAGGAAAATCTAGTTTACAGATTGTAACAGCCTATTTTAGTTCAGGGATGCTTTAACCTTTCAGGCCACTAATATCCTGTTACTATAGTACATGAAAACAGAGCTGAAAAGCCAGTTCACTAGCTTATGTGCTGTATAAGTAAAAGAAAGCATCTCTTAGATGTTTAAAGGCTGATATATGTCACCTTTTTTCATAAAAAGCAAGATAATGATTTCTGCGATATGGGGAAATCCTGGGTCCTGGGCCTTTTTGCTGAACTGACATTCCTGTCTGTGGAGGACAGCAGGTAACAGGACAGTCGGTGTTAAGGCACACATCTGTCGAGGCATCTCACAGGGTCAGTGGCCAGAATTGCAAAATAAATGGGTTTGATTCCTCTGAAGGCTGCTGGGTCTGCAAACCATCACTTCTGCTGCTCCACATGACATCGATTTCCAGTCCCTTAGGCTACCCTGCATGAAAACTGTTTGCTTAAAATCAGGCTTTTCACACATGTACAATTTACCTCCACTTGTTAAAAAGAATAAATCTTGGCACAGCTATAACCTTCCTAGCATTTTGGAATTATATAGTATTATATACAGTTATATGTAGCTGTATATAGCTTATAATTCTTTTTCCAAGCCGTAATTCACTATGACACTGGTTGGGAAGGAATATGCTATGGGAACTTTCCAATGACCTGAAGACAATATTTACAAGAGAGGTACAGGGAAGGGACAGAGAACATGACAGTCCTTTATCATAAGACAACCTAAGCGAACTGGTTGTTCTGGTAAGGTCTGACAAATATTTCTGTAAGGAAACCAAGATGTGTTGCTGGAAGCTTTACACATTTTTAAGGACCGTGATGCAGAAACAGGCATATCGTGCAGGCCGAGCACTGTGTCCCAAATGGCACCTCTTGTTATGTGGCATTACCTTGTGATAAAGTTACAGAAGTAGAAGGTCACCATAAAAAGGTAACTCAATTCCCATTTAACAGGCTTTTTGAAAAACTCCATAAACCCCTTTGTCAACAAATACTAATCATGTTAATGTATTTATGAAGACCTGTCTTTGAATACACCACAGGTCTCCTTTGATTTTAGCTGGATTTTGAGCACTTGGTCAGCTAAAAAAGAAGTTAAACTGAGAAAACTCCCGATTTTTCAAAACTTCATCCTGCCATTCCCAAGCAAAATATAACTCCAATAAAATTTCATTTCCAGAGTAGATCCTTTAAAGTAGGTCTATTAGGCTTTATGTGATAATTTAGCTGTCGGAATAGTTTAATTTATGAGGCAAACTTCTCTCAGCTGAATAGCACACATGGCAGCAATGGCTGACATCTTTCCTACCCCTCACTGCTGGGGAAGTCTGCACAGCTGCTAAGGATATTTCATCCTCAGCAAACTGAGACACTGAAGAGAAGATTTTGAAAGAGATTATTTTTCCATGTATCTTAACAAGATAAGAATCGATTTCCTAATACAAATTATAATGCATACTAAACTTTTGATGTAAACCACACAGTTAGAAGTATAACAATTTAAATCTGTAGCTAGTGTTCATTACCCTGACATATTCAATTAAGAAGGATGTGCCTATATGACAGCTGAATATTTGACAACTAGCTGATCCGTTTGATCTTCCATTTACCAGCATAAAGGTGTGTTTGTAAGAATAGGACTATTCCAAATCATATGCCTGCAAAGATTCTGGCTCGGTATCTTAAAATTCAGGTGCAGTACAAATATAATTTTTTGGGGGAAAGTATTTAGTAAAGAGGTCACGCTTTAAACATTGACAGGAAATGTGAACATCTTAGATTTTCAGCTGTCATGTAATGAATTCAGTCCTGCCCTTCCGTATTTCATAATTGCACCTAAGCAATTTGGAATTTATGTATGTCTACAGTGACAGAAAATCAGTAATTATGTCTGGGGTTCACTCAGAGATTCAGAAGTTGAGCATTTACATACAGTAAATGAAATGAAGTTTTAAACGCAAGTCAAAACAGTGTGGTTGGCTATTTTAATTCTCCGCTTTTATTCATCAGCCTACAGACTTAAACGATTTAGACAAAATGGAAGCACAGTTCTTTAATAAGTCATACAGAGGAGAGGTGTAAGATATGATGAGAAGCAGGACAAAGACATGGAATTTACAACCGCAAGGGCCATTTGTTGCACAGCAGAAACCACTAATGAAACTCCTATTTTTATTCAAGTCTAATCAGTTCAGCTGTTCAGTAACTAACTTTGATTTAGGACTTGATAAATATATCATCAAAATTGCTATGGCAGACCGTCAAATTTATTCTTAAGTAAAAACAAAACAAAACAAAACAAAACAAAAACAAACCCTCTAGAACCTTACTACTGTACTATTACTTTATACATACATTTTAAAGGAAATGTAAATGAAAGCCACTCCACAGGTGGAGTTCCACCACTGTACAGTTTGGTTTTAATTGAAAACTTCCCTGAGATGGGAGACAACTGGTGAGGATATGTAGAGAGTCCCGGTGTTTTTGTGGACCTGGTCTGACCGCAAGAGACATGCAATGGCACAAAAAAGCTTGATAAATAGCAAGATCCTGCATAGTCTTCTCCACTGTTGAAAAAAAACTACTTACACAAAGTAACTGTTAGCACAGATATTTTTTTTTAGATATTCTCAGTGCAAAAAGAGTCTAGTGTGAACAACAGTGTCAAATTTGGAACCCCTGCCTCCTAATGAGGGGAATCTGAGCTAGCATGCTTCCACTGAGATAACTGAGAAAACCATTGTCCCGTCACCATACATGGCTTTTGCCTTCTGTGGCTGAGAAATGCTGGTTGATTACAGTGGAGAACTGTATACAGTATGCCACAGCTGAATGACTTCCATGAATAAGAAGCTAAAGCCAGTCGACATATTCATTAGGTTCAAAGAAACGAGTCTCAGAACTGTGGGAAAACTTTTGTTTATGCTGCTGGAGGGGAGGGGGAAAAAAAAAAAAAAAAAAAAAAAGAAAAAAAGGGTGAGATAGAAAAGAGACCTCCATGGAAGTAAATTCGCGGAGTGGAGCATGCACATGTGGACATGCAGAGCTGTTGAGTGGATTTTCGCTTACACCCCAAGCAATGTCTTGCTTTGTGAATCTTAAAACCATGGGTAACTTTGAGTACACTCAGATAACAAATGATTCCAGTTAAAGACACTCTGTAAGATCTGGGTTTAATTTATTTTCTTTTCTTTTCTTTTTTTTTTTTTTTTCCCTTGTTTTAAATGGGGGGTGATTTTTCCTAGTACTAGATGTCTTCAGTGATTCTCCAGGACTTATACTGGTGTAACTAAGGCTCATGTTCACTCTTCATTTGTACGGTCACAGAAAAAAACAGGAAGCTCTAGCAATGTTAGAATGGTGACTCAGAGTTTTATGACTACTTTAAGAAAATTAATTTTAGTGATGGTTACCAAAGGAGCTGAAAATACACCCACTGTTTTCATTTGGATGTTCATTATTTCTCCTATCAATTAAAGGATGTTATGATGAATTATTTATCTCCACAATGTAAATATTCCCACTGGCACGTGATTACCTTACTTTACTATGAGATGAAACAGTTTTCCTAATTCATTACAGACTTGATTGTATTTTTAAGAGAGAAGGCAATCATATTAAGATGCTGATCCAATTTTCTGGGTGGGAATATTATGTTCGTTCACCAACAGAGCCCGTAATGTTTCTAGTAGCACAGAAGTTCAACATTTGCCTCTTGTTAGAGTAACAATTGAAAACATTAACCTAACTTCACAATCATGCAACATATGCAGAATTTCATTCACACACCTCCCAAAACAAAAGACAAGTATGGCTGAATCCTTTGATCTCTCGACCAACATGGGGGGAAAAAAAATAAAATAACAAACCACCATCTGTTGGGAAACCAGTGTAATAAAAACAGTGGAAAGTCAGCCTATAGTATAGACTGACTTAATTGAGGAAATTACTTATAAGTAGGATTATTTCTTGATTTAGAGGCGCAGGAGGAAGCAAAACTGAAAGGAGTTACCAAGCTCACATTGGGATAGCTTAACATCAAAGCATTATTATTCGTTGCGGGATCCATGTCACAAGGCTCCAGTTGACAGGGGCTGACTTCATAAAGAAGACTCACATTTTAAGTGTGATTTCTGCTGCTGAAGGAATTAACTGTATTTTGTTTGTAGCTCAGTACAAACATCTTGCTAAATAGTCTTTAAACAACTGAGGTCATGACACAGCAGGTTTTAGCTGTGGGTCTTGCACCACATACAGGCTACGGGGCTGTGAAATGCAGAACAGCAAACTAACCAGTGATACTACATATTCAGACAGAAAGACTTAACTGAGAGCCTGCTGACTTTCACTAACTTCACTTGTCTTTGTCTAAAGTTTTATGAGAGCTGGTGTGCTGTGAAGTGCTTTTCAAGCCTAGTTTTTAAAGGCTGTAGGATATATTTAACTCTTGGAAGTTACATGCGAGTCTGAAAGCACTGCCTCTTTCCACGCTTCCAGACCAACCTAATATTTATAGTTTCTGCAAGTTCACATTGTAGGAGCTTCGTGGTACATCAGCATGGTGACTGGCCTGCAGGTTGTCCCAGGAGGGGGCCCAAGGGAGGCTGCGTACGGCCATGGTCCAGGCTGCTCATGCCTGAGCTTCTCCTCAAAACCTCCACTTGATGTTGCTTCTGACAGAAAGAGTCTCATTCATTCAGGATTCCCAGAACAGGGGCATTTCCCCAAAGGAAGGATGAGAACACTTGTGGATTTAAAAGCAATCTTTCAAACAGATTCAGGAAAGAAAAAAGTCACTTTTCACAATGGGAGGCCTCCTTGGTGTGTTTCCAAGCTCCTTATATATCTCTTCCTTTCATCAACAGCTGCATTTGGCATGACAAAACTGGCTTCTCCACAATGATTAAATCTTATTTCTCCTTTGATAAAATGCAGAGCAACTGCAGGTGAAACTACTATTTCTGTGAGTAAACAGCAGTACATAGGTATCTGCAACAGTTGCCTGGTGGAACAGGAAATAATTGTACTTCTCCTATCTTGACCATCCGCATTTTTATGTACAGACTCATATTTATGTGAAAAAGCTTTCATAATTCTTTCCAGATGCCTCCTTGCCTTTACAAGATTTTGAAACTGAGTTTCTTCCCTGCCTTGTGTTATACAGTGTCTCAAATTTGTTACTAAGTTCGTTCAAATCATGAAATTCCACTATTCCATAGTTCAGTAAGAAAATAATGCTGAATATTGATGTTTTGATTATTGATTAGTACTTTCCTTCTTATGGAGAAAGGTTACTGAGCTGTGTAAGAAAGCGAGTAAGAATGAATCCCATCTATGCCAGACACACAGAGAAGATGGCTACAAGAGGAAGGATCTCTGCAAAACAAGAGCAGATACAGTTTGACCATTGTGTCTTTTTCTAACTTTGATGAATACCTTTTCAAAGGATAAAGAAAATATTTCTCACCAGTATACAACCTTTCATCTTTTTGCATCACATCTTCTGCTGTCATAAGATGACACTGATAAATTAACAACCAGGTATTTCTGGATCTTGAAGGTCTTACAGGAGAGAAAATCCTTGATCCTTCTTTAAAAAATATTTTTATGTGAATAGAGCAATGTTAGCTTGATTGCTTCAGTAGTACCTGCCAGCATCAAGAAAATTCTGTTTTAGGAATGGGTCATAGCTTAGACAAAGACTGTATTTTGTGCATACAATTATCTAAAAATAGCAGAGATGAAAGCGGTACATAGGCATAATTATCTGTTTTATACATTAGTTCATCTATCTTATGCCATGAAGAGTTAATCAATTTACTGTTGAAAGACTGTGGCAGATTAAGAATAGTGCTGAAACAGGCAGTGTTTTAAATATTTGTGCTTGTCCCATATGCCTACTGCTTGTGTGATGCTGGAAATCAGGCTAAGTTATCACAGCAACTCTTTCTGTCCTCAAAATCTAAGAATAAAACCACTAGAAGTGAGTTGGGGAAAAAAAAATATTTACTCTTCCATTCATTCTCAGTTCTAGTTTACATCATTTGTAACAACTTGCTTTCTGTTTGTGGCACTCAGTAAGTCTGTTTGGAAATGTGTCGGCTCCTCTTTATGCTCCTGAGCATAAACCGTGGAGAATCTCTGTATCTTCCCTCAAATACCGTTCCTGTGAGAGAAATGTGCTGTGCCCGTCTGTTCCTTCCTTCACCTCTCCCTCATTTATGTAAGACGGGTAATTTAGTGACTATGACCTGACTTAGATGAAATACATGCCTCTGACTTGTTCATGCCTCTGTGGACTTTGAGTAAATTAGTTATTTCCTAAGTAACTCATATAATTGGAAATGGTGAGTAACTTTCCACCATTACTTGGGAACTCAAGGGAAGATGAGCTGATACCTGCTTTTTTCTTTCTCTTCAGCTTCTGTATGGTTTGCTGCAGACAAGTCACATATGGTTATTTTTATTTATTCTCAAGCAGGAAACTTTGTTTTTAAAAATGTGGGTTTTCTTTAACTCAGTGAGTCAGAAAAAAAATGTGAGAAACACATTGGATGAAAAACCAGTCACCACTGGAAAATTTAGCTAAAAAGAGGTGTTGTGCAGAAGGAGTAAATGTATCATGAGCAATTAATGCCTATCAGAATTGGCAGTGACTTGCTATGCCATCTAATCTATTAATTTGTGTACGTTTGCATCATCTGTAAGTCTGGACTGTCTTCTCACCTGTAGTGATAGAAACCACAACTAGTGATTCTTGCAGTGCAGCATTAAATTGCATTTTAATTAGTTTGGTTTCAAATATTGCATGGCTAATCATAATTATATACATTGCCCAGCCCTAAGCAACTCTCCTCCTATTCAGCGTCTGTATCGAGTGGTTCCAGAAGAGCTGTCACATAACTTTTCTCTTGTGTGATTGTATTACTTCAGCTAAGAAATGCTACCGGATTTATGAAAATCTATGGATTCCTCTGAGCTGCAACATGGTCACACTCAGGGAGATACGTTAATAAATGTTCACAAGTACATAATCAGATGAGAACACAATACTCTCCATTAATGAAATATGATCCATAATGAATCTTGCATGGGAGTGCTAATAACTACCTTTAGGTTAAAGTGCTCCGATGGATGTCAGAGTATAACAATATCTGTCTTAGATGTGTATCATTACAGCAAAGTAATTAAAGGTTACTTAGCTGTTAAATGGTTACCTTGGAGGAATCCTTCAGTAATGTGGCTTCAAACATGCCTTTACAATGACATTAATTAAGCAAATTAAATATCAGCCTTGTAGTAATCTATTCAATGTACATAGTATCAGGCGTATAAAATGTATAAAATGATTGGTGGGAGAAAGGTGAGGACTTCAAGATACGGCCATTTGTTTTTAAACATAAAATGATTTGTTTGTTCTGTATGTAAAATAATGCTTGTGCTATTGGGTTAAAAAGAACAGTGACAAAATTGCTGAAGGGAAATGGAATGTCAAAATTATCACGGTCGTGTTCCACGTGCTGCAGGAGTGGAAAGCTCAAGTAGCACCGCTCAGGATGAGAGAAGTATTAAAATTCACTTGATCTTTTTCACACCTCTGCACTACATGGAGTTAAAAGCCTATTAAGGAATGACTAGTTTTGCTAACAGCTCAGTCTGACTCATTTGGAGGATGCTTTCAGGGATTACTAGCTTGCTGCCTTCTTTATTTAATATAAACCACACCAGGAAAGTTGAGCAAGCAGCTTGATCTGGATATAAACATTTCTCATCACCCATTTGAGTGGGAATATGACATGGGCAACACTAGTGACAGAGCAGAGCACTACAGACACGAGAGAAATTTATTTTTACCCCATAATTTCCATGCTGGATTGAATTATCATTTCATAGATTTTTTATTTGACAAGGTAATCTCCTAGCATTATGCAACTGGCAGTGACAAATACACAGCCCATTCTGCTTTTTTCTGTGTTTAAAGAGAAACAATCCACTAGATAAATAAATCATTCATCTGAGACCTTTTCATATGTAAGCAAGGAGGTGTAAAGTTCAGATCTCCCCTGTCCTCCTGAAACGTTGGCCTTGCTCTAGGCAATGGCATTACTCACATACCTGGAGTTTACCCTTATTTAAATGTGTTGCCTGGTCATGTCTTTTGGCAAAACAGGAAAAAAAAAAAACCAAATAGATCTCAGATTTTGTGAGCTGCAGTAATCTTTGCTCACAACACAGCTAGGCAAGTACTGGCAGAAAAAAAGGAAAGATGAAGAATTCTTGATAGAAATCTGCCTTTTTCATGCTATGATACGTGGTTCTATGGCAGTGAGATCATTAGGAGTGGTGGCACCATCTTATCGGTGATATGCAAAGCTGCTGCACATTTTGGTTGAGGATGACACCAGTGTTGAGGTTTCTTCTCCAGTCCTCAGGCTTCTGCCCAGGCCAAGAGGTTGGGCCTTAATTGGTTTTGCTCTCTGCAATTCAGATTTTTTGAATGATGAAGCTTCAGTCATTGTCATGTGAAAATGATCCCATGTCTTCGGGTCAAAAAAATTCCCAGACCAGCTAAATATCCGTGATGGAGCAATCTGTCCACTGAATAATCTTTAGATGCCCTTCAAAGATTCTCTACACATATAAGGGCCAAGCTTACTTAGAACGTGTTAAGTGTTTAAAAAAAAAAAAGGAAAGGAAGAAGTCTTTATACTGGGATTCTCCAAGAATTGGTTAGTTTCCTAAGCTGCAGCTTCTCAGATAGTACAGACTTTTTCTCCTTGGGCACAGTAAAAGCATATATGCTGATTGATTCAGCCTGATTCCAAACCTGGAAACAGCTTTTGAAGGGGGATTAGAAAAAAAACAAAAAACAAAAACAAAAAAACCCCCACAAAAAACAAAACAAAAAAACCCCCGAAACAAACCAAAAACAAACCACCAGGCTAAGAGTAGAAGACTCTTCCTATGAGTTCTTTTGCCCTGAGGTATGATTTATTTTTTTTAATTATGAACCGGTAAACGTGTAATCAGAAAACAAATGGCATTGATTACTTTTTCAAAGCAGTAACTCTAATAATTTCATCCTATACTTCCAGGTTGTTTGAAGTACAGAACCAACAGAAAACCTGAAAGCATTTTGCTGTTTGTATAAATCAACATTACCTTCTGTGGCTAACATTTATTTACAAGCTTGCAAAGGGTTTCATAAGGGATATGAGTGCATCTACAATACAAACCATGTGTCAAACAGCAGAAAACTGCAAGGCAATAGTGCTGTTGTTTTTTCCTTTTACTTGATCCAATTTTGATGTTCTGTTTGGCTAAGCATCAGTGGTCATGAAGGTGGTATATCAACAATAGTCATGGTGGTGTATTCAATTTATTGTTGCTGGTTGAGGCGCTTAACCTCATTTACTTCTTCTGCATAACAATTTATTTTATTCTGTTTTAACAAACCTTTCTGTTTATGCATTTCATCATCTTTCATTATAGGAAACAGGGATCTGGTTTCATTACTTAAGTGTGGGAGTAATGAAAGAGTAAGTCATCAGCAACCTACTGTTGTTATACCTAGGGTCTTTTCCCAGAATACTTACTGAATACTTACAAACCCCTTGAAGTTAGTAGACTTTAGTCTAGATCATGAATCTTTATTCCTAACTAAAAAGCTGTGAAACTCATACTGAATTTAGGGCATGGAAAGATTGGGCATCATTTAGCATTGAACAAGGCCACAAAGATTCTTCCAACAGGTATAATAGTAAATGGTTCAGACACGAGTACAAGATTTATGTATTCTCTTAAAGATTGGTGGGAATAAATAGAACAATGATGAAGAAGCTGACTTTGTTTAATTTCAGTGAAGAAAGGGAGCCAAAAAAGCAAAGTTTGGACAAGGCAGTGGAAGTTTTGCTTGTGAAAATGTATGACTTAAGCCTTGTCCATAAACAAACTTGTGAATGTCTCACTAAGTGCAAATCCCCACACAGGCATTCTCGTTTCAGTTAAAGTAGTATTTCAGGTCTGGTCTTAAGCTGCCTGAAAGTAACTGAAAATAAGCTGCCCTTAAACTGGGCTCACTGTGTCGACATGGAGTGCATGTGTTTACTGGAATCTCATTACATTCAAGCATAGTGATATAAGTCTGCAGATTAGTGCTTGCACTGAAAAGGCTGTTTAGCCTTTCAAAGGATTTTGCAGGAAAGCAAGCTGGAATACAAACCCTTTCTGCTTGTCATTTGTAGGTTTGTGAATTTGGCTTTTATTTCTTTGTGCAAATGTGTTTTCATGCAGACACTGAAAAGCCATGACCCTCTGTAAAAAGGATTACCTTGAAGGGAGATAGTAAGACTACAGTGTAAAGGATGAATAATACAGAAATGCTAAATCTCCCTGTGCAAAGATTATAGCACAATAAATTTGTTAACTCAAGGTACTTTCCTGACATTATAAAAACAGTGACATATCAGAACCACAAAATAAAAGTCTTAAAGAGAGCTAAAAGAAAATAAAGGAAAATGTCTGTTATTTTTTTGTAAAGGATGATATAGAATCCCTTAAAAATGTGATTTATTTTAGCTGACATTGCAGCAAGTAGTTTAGGTAACACAATGACTTAGATATTATTTTTACAATCA
>JAVJGJ010000057.1:67779012-67800256 GCA_035590215.1 Microhierax caerulescens | reverse complement strand
TTAAAGATAATAAATAAGGGAATACTTTAACACAGATAATAAAAGACAGTAAGAAAAGCTGGAGATTTCAGTTACTTACAAAAAGCCTGCTGTCTTACTCATATGAAGCAATGACTTACTCTCATGAGCAACATTAGCCATCTGAGTAAGAGGAATCAAATCCTCATCCAAAATTATTCCTTTTGTGGAAAACAAGAAAAAGAACAGGGGTGGTTTTTTTCAGTTTACACCTACAACATCTTTCATATTTGTTTGTCTGTGCAGCAAGCAGTATGGTTGGGAACAAATCCAGACTTAACCCTTCTAAAACTTCCCAAAGAGATAAAAGTAATATCCTTTGGGGTTAACTAGGATTTAAATTAGTACAAGAGCACTGGAGCAGAAATATTTTTTCAGTGTTGGCTTTCCAGTTTTCCCTGGTCTCGACTCAGGAAAATAGCATGTTTACAATAGCTTTTATGAATTTAAGATCACATGGTTACATGTTGTACCTTAACAGGGACCATATTTAAAAACAAGTTTAAGTGCTGTCTTAAGTTTTGGACTTCAGATACTAGAAAAACAGTTTTAATCTAGTCCTGAAATTTAGCCACCTGAATTTGCATTTTCGTATTTCCACACTTAACTAGCAGAATGTAAATTAGACATCAAAGGCACCATGTTCATAGGTGCTTATGAGGCTTAGTAACTTCAGGCTTGTTTTCAATGGTATGCCTAAGAATCTAAATGCCATTAATAGTATTTGTCTCTGAGTTTCTTTGAGGAAAGTAAAGATGGAAGGATGTGTAAAAACTACAAAACCAAACTTATAAAGAAAACATGTGTCCTCGATCTTTCTTTCGGCCTTGAATGGTAAAAAAAAAAAAAAAAAAAAAAAAGAAAGGTAGTTTAACATTGTACCTCAGAATAAACATTGCAAATGTTCATATTATCAGTAAGATGTAATAAATACCAATGGACTTCTCTCTTTTCAAGGGCTTCTAAGAATTTCTAAGAAATGCTTATTTCAAATGAGCATACCTTATTTCAAAATTTCTGGTGTTGGTTAATCCAAAATATTATGTACTACAGGCCAAATTCATTACAGACAAGATTGGTGTCTATTAACTACACCATAGTATTAAGTGGGGTTTTATTCTCATTTTTAAAACTTAAGTTCTAGAAAAATGACTTTTTTTCTAATATTCTACCCCCCAAAAAAAACCCAAAATAAACAAACCCCCTCCACATAGGTATTTCTTTCAGTAGCCAGATAACCACGATGAGTAAGTAGTTCAGGCTTCCCTACCTGCTTTTTTCTCTTTTGGGAATGCTACTTCTAAGTCACTTGGACTCCTCCAGGCTGACAAGACTGAAATAAAATTTGAAAAAATAGAGTGTGAGAAGCTGAAAAAAATTTCACCCAAGGACTTGCTAAAAAGCAGAAGCAATGCTGTAGTAGAAGCCAATATATTAAGCAGGGAAATAAAGTTTGGATATGAAGGTTAGTGCCTCCTGTAAGGAAGATTTTAAATGTAGTAGCCATCTGATAAGAGGTGAGGTGAGGAGAGCTATAAAAATAAGCATGAATAAGTGCCACTACCCTTACACAGAGGAAGGAATGAAACAATGCTGAGTTTAGTTGCAGTAGCTAAATTTTCAAATTATTTCATTAAAATGAGATCACAATATTTTTCAAGAGATTTCAGCGAACAATTTGAGACAAAGGGAAAGAAAATGGGAACTGCATATTTGTTTCTGAAGTTATTTTTAAAGCCAGCTCGCTGATGCACTGTGATGACTGGCTGCTTGTTGATTTCTATAGAGCTAGGATTAGGCTTTATGTGCCAGTCTGTCAAATTTGAGCATTAATTACCTATACGTTTCAGTGCATGCTCAGGTGCTTCTATGAAAAGCAGTCTCAGAACCTCATTCAGAAGGAAATTTAACAAATTATTTTATAGTTTGCAGGGAGATGACTCATACATAAAGTAAACCCAAACCTGAAGTCTTTCTGCATTTAGGTGCTTCAAAAGGACAAACTGTTTTACAGTTTCACGGGTGCTCCATAGGCAGCACCACAGCCAGGACACTGAAGGGGAAAGGGAGAGAGACCTGGGGGTTCTTAGAGTGCCAGGGAATACTGAGTCATAAAATGGGGGGAAAAAGACAGAAAGATTAATAGATGACAACAGGGAAGGTTGCTACTGGAGGATGTGAGACGTTTAGATTTTCTATTCTTTCCTGACATTAGTTGCCTTACTCCCTCCAGACTTAGATTACAGCCTAATTTCAGAGGGTAAAAGTTATTTTACCTGATTTAAATCACCTGAAACATAGTCAGTTGTAATAGTTACCCAGCCTGATCCTTGGTCAATGGAGACAGTTATGCATCTTCAGAAATAGTGCTTATCTCTCACACCTACCATAGTATCTGGGATGTTCGTGAACATGAGATAAAAATAATAAAATAAACTGAGGCAGTCATTCAGAAAGACTGCATTTCAGAAAAGTTCCTGCATATCGATTTACATTTCTCTGAAATAGAAAGAATAAAATTATACAAATTGAATCCAGGAAGGGAACTCAGGAAGCAATATGAAATTTCAGCTACAATTTAATTGTACAAGATTTGAGGCAAATTATTATGCAGCCTAAAACCACAGCAGCCCTCTGAAAAAATGTGGACTTAGGTATGCTGTTGAACTTAGATGTTAATGTTCAGACTCTTGACATGTAGGTCTACTAGAAGCATTTGGCGTCCTTCCTTAGGCATTGTCATCTAAGAGTAGATCAAATGCCTATGATGAAAATTATATAAATGGCTAAAAACTAATGTGATGGCAAGGCAGAGGTGGTACAAAGATAGGAGCACAGCAGAAAGAAGAAAGCATCTAGACATTGCAAGACACAGCAAGCCTGGTCTATTTTACGTCCTATTATTTTCACTTCATTTTTGATTTGCAGCTTAACACTTCATTTTCTACCAGGGATCTTCTGCTGCCCTTTAGCTGCTCTGTGTAGGCACATATCCGCATTGTGGCACGATTTGTAATAAATGAGTTTTTAACTTACATTAGTTAAGAAGATTAATGGTGCAGAAGTTCAAACCTGTGAGCAAATTTTGATGAAACAACTTAAAATGAATGACATTTAAGATAGAAAGAGGTTTCTGAATACTAGGAGACAAAATCCAGACAGCAGGAAAATAAGGATAAACCATTCTATCTGAAGCCATTTCCCAAAAAGAAGAGGAAATGTGTGACATATGGTATCAAGTGAGGCACTTGAAGTTGAGTATAAAAATATTTAAAAAGACAGCTGTAAGTTTGCATGATTAAAAAGGGAAAGGAAGGATATTATAATACATCAAGAAACAAGAAAGAGTTATGAAACCAGAGGTGGACTTGTTGGATGCTTGTTTGCTTTTCTTATCCAGTAGTTTCTAATGTTTTTATTCAATTTATCTTCAAATTCAACTTCCACCTCTATCTTCCGTTCTGTTTCTCCCAGTGACATCAGTGCTGGCTATTAACACAAAAACTGGGTGGATCTTTGAACCTTGAAACCAAATCAAAGAACAATTTAGGGAAAGAGATAATTACCTATCAGCCCTTCTTCCCTCCAATATGTTTAAACAGATTAGATTATTTTAATAAGTGTTGGATGTGATGGGAACATTTTAGAATAATATTGTCGTGTGAATCTCCACTGACTATGTAAGAATCATAGAAGTCAGTTAAAAAACACACAAACATCTCTCTGAAATTTCATGGCATGCAGTATCTGATCTTTATTCTAAATGAAATTACCTATTAATTTTTGTTTATATGACTGTTTAGCTAATTAATATTAGGTTGCTTTAAAGCTGGAAATCCCTGAGGGGGATTTTTTGCTTCTGCTGCTAGTTCTGGTAAAACTCAAGTGAATAAAAAAGAAGTGGTTATTTGCATATGGCAATTTGTCCGTGTGTTGGGAAACCAAAGGAGATATTCCTTGGGAATCACCGGGAGACTAAAGGCTAACTGGGCACAAAGGCTGATGCACTCTCCCCATCACAAGTGATCCTTACCAGTTTTGCTTGGCGCATTGTGCATGGCTTTGCATGTGCTGAGTAAGCTCCGTTGCCATTAGCTTTACCAGGGTTTGAGGCAGGACTATATACTTTTGTTTATGCCACTGAACAAGGCTCAGGAACCAGAACATTAGCTTTTTGCTTTGGCATAGGTTTCCTGGCTAAATTGCCTAATTTCTCTCTGCCTCATTTCATAAGAACAGTCAAATCCGTTCAGACCAAAGGCTCATTTAGCCAATATCTTGGTTCTCACAAGAGCCCATAATGGGTGCCAGTGGAAGAGAATAAGGCGGCAAGCATGCAGCAGTGCTTAGTGATAGAGTCTCCCAGGCTCCAGCACTCGTTGTTCAGGGATTTCCTGAACCAGGCATGGAATCTCTGTGTTTAACACTTTTCACTGTCTGGGTTTTGATGAATTGGTACTGATGTTTCTTGAGCTCATATATCTTTTAAGTATCCACAGCATCCCATGCCCTACAAATTGCAACATGTGAGGAACATCCCTTTATTTTGTTTCAAAACTTCTACTTGCCAGTTTCTCATTTTGGAACAAACAGAACTGTCTTTTTCTCTACATACCTCTTCCAGTGTGCTGCAGGCTTTCGAATTAGAGGACTGTAACTTTATGCAGTACTGAAAATGCAGGAGTGCCATGCATTTATAGAGGCATAAAGACGCTGTTCATTTTCCTTTTTATTTCTTTCCTTCCAACGCCTAACATTACATTTGCTTTTTTGACAGTTATTGGGCATTGACCTCATTTCTTAAAAAATATAATAAAATTTAAAAAAAAGCTGTTGTGACTTTATAATCTTGTTCTTGATCTATAAAACAAGGTACTGTGGTAGTGTTTGCAGAATTCCGTTCAGTGGAAAGATACAGAAGGAAACAGTGAAAACAGCTTTATACAAAGTTCCAGAAAGTCCTTGAAGTAAATATACAAGTCATTCTGGTTTATTCTAGTTGCCTTCAGTCAACAATATGAGATTTTATCTCTAACACTGGGAAATAAAACATTTTCGGGCAGAAATGGGGGTTTAAAATTCCTGTTTCTTTAATCTATAGAAAAAAATTATGTGCTGCTTCTGGTCTTTTGAGACCTTATTTCAGAGTGAATTGAAAGATGAGAGTGCCACAGGCTGAATGGGCTTTGAGCAGATGCTAAGTCACTGATAGGAGAATAAAATGCCAGTCCTGCAGTTTGACTTCTCTGCTACCACTAACACCTCCTGAAACAGGAAGACAGCTGGGCTATTATATTTCAGATTCCATTTGTAAGTGTTAATTTTAATGCCTGCATACAAAAGAAAAGGAAAGGGGAAAGCCACGTTTCATTCCCACAGTTTTTTCTGAGTATCTCTGAATGTGCAGTGTGGGACCGGCAGACCTCAGTAGCCCTCGTGAGACTTTTCTTGCGAGTAAAGTCCGGCACCATTGCAGATGTTTGGTCACTTTTCCTACAAGGCCATAGCTCTGAGTTCTTCCCTTTCCGAGGGACTTACGTTTCCACAGGAACCAATTATAGCTGACCATGTTTCGAAAACTGACTCCTGTTTCTTAGGGGCCTGTAATCAGCGTTCAAATCTTAGGTAAACAAAGTTTCATCTATAAAGAAAAGATAAGCTCAGCAGAGTTCAGAAGGTGCCTTAAACAGCACAAACACCTTCCCCTGCTGAAGTGTTTACATCCAAGGTGACAGAAAGCTGGGCAGCATTATCTTGCAGATGGTCTGAGAAGATTGTAATAAATAAATACAAAGGCATGTGGTTTTTTTCCCTAGAAATTAGGATCATTTTTTTCTGGGCCCAGGGCTAAATGACAGTAAGGAAACACTCCTGTTGGAAAGCTAAGGCAAGATGGTTTAGAAGCAACCCAATGACTTAAAAATTCCATGTATATTGCGGATGTGTGAAAAACACATGGATCCTTCTGGTATTTGTCCTGCTTGATAATTTCTCAAACCAACTTTTTGCTTTAGTTGTATTGGCTTTCACTAGGATTGCACAAGTATTGCCAAGGAGATAACTCAGCTCACTGTCTAAAGGTGCTTTTGTTTATGAATGATAAATTAAAAGGGTGATTTGGCACAGCAGGTGAGATGATTAATATTTCAGGTCTTATTATTTTTGTTTGTGCATGTATGTGTTTGTGTGTAATTATACATTTCAAGGATCAACTGCTAAGTGTTGTTAAACATTTCACATTTTATCTGCATAAATGCAAATGAAGCTTGCATTTCAGTCAGATATTCTAAAACGAGTAATCTGTATGGATTAAGAACACACATGATTTTCTTCCAGCCATTACTTTGATGATGACAAAAAGCAGAAGGGTGAGGGTATGGATGCAAGTTTAGAAGTCGTATATTCGTCAGTTCAAACCTTTTAAATTGATGGTGATGGAGAACAACTGTTTTAATTCATAGTCATTTGGAAGGATTTGCTGTGACCCCAAGTTAACATGTAAACATGGCAAGGGATATGAGAAAGATTCCTCTGGCGTTCACTGAACTTGAGGGGAATCTTTCTTTGACTTCAGTGGGCTCCAGGCTGGAGCTCTGAGAGCAGGGCCTGAGAAGATATGCACGAAGGTCTCGGGGATCACACCGCATTTGGGATGGCATCGTCCTTAGCTGCAGTCTGTAGGGTTTATCGTTACGGTCCTTAACCCTCCTCTGTGTACAGACAGGTCCTGCCTAATCCAATTCATGACCATTACCACACCGCAGCTGGGATCTGGTGGTGGGATCAGAATGCCATCTTTCTTTCTCAAAAAAAGCTGAATAAATTAATCATTCGGGTTCCATTAAAGTTGGCTACAGAATATTATCCCAGAAACCAACAGAACTTTAAGGAGGACTGCTTCTTTCCTGTGAGAGGTTGGTGTGTTTGCCAGTTTGCTTTAGTCAACAAAGTCAATCTACGTTATACTGGACAATACTACCCTGCACTACCCTACACTGCACTACGCTGCACTGTGGTCTTACTGCGTGAAACAGCCAGGATTCTGAGCCAACGTTCTGTGAAATGAAAGGCAGTATTTCTTCTTCAAAAATATGGATATCAGTAATTGAGTTATCTGGTTGGATGCTGATTAGCCCCACTGACAATCTGCATTCCTGTTTCGGAGTGTACATATATAGTCATATGAGCTGAGAGTATTACATATTCTTGCCAGCATAGCTGATTCTTTCCCCTTCTGGGGGCTCCTGGGTACTAGAAAAGCAGGCAAGATAGTGAATAAAGAAGTGAATTTTAATGTGTTTTTTTTCAGTCACCCTGAATCAAAAACACTTAAATCCATCTGTCTCTGTGTCAGCAAAGTTTTTGTTGCACTGGGAAAAGAATATCAAACATTCTTGACTTTTTTAATACCCACCCACCCCCAACCTGTATGAGAAATGCATTGCTCTTAAACACAGTGCTATGAGGACTAATTGCAACTTGTCACAGAGAGAGGTTATAATTACGTCTATGTTAGTTATGTCTCCATGTGTACAATAGAAGTTAGCTTTTCAAATGCATTGTTCTCTAATGCAATACCAGTTATTAACATGTTGAGGATATTATTTTTTGCTAATGAAGAAAAATAAAATGAGGCTGCTGAAGGGCTGGGTGGTGTCACACTGAAAGCAAGTGGGGGGAACAAAGAGGGAAGAAAAGTGCTTACTGCAAAGGTTTCAGATCTAAGCTTTGCCTCAGGAAAAGCAAAATTGCCCATAGGATCAGAATTGCAGCTTCCGTATTCCAGACCTTGTTTATGTTTGTGGTTTGTTGTTTTGTTTTTTTTAAAATCTGAATATGTATCAAACACTGGACTAGACCTGACACTTTACAGGCTTCTTTGAGTGAGATGTTGCAGATGGATTGCAGTATCTTAGAGAAAACAAAGTAAATCTTAATAGTTCTTACAGTAGTTGCTGTGGGTATAATTCTCTGTCCCTTCTTTGCGCAGATCCTCTGAAAGCATGCTCACTCGGTCTTACTTTAGGGAAAAGAGTTCATAATAGAGTTCATTTAGAGTCAGATTTTGGAAGCCTTTAGTTAGGACGTGTGCTTATGTTAGAGATTTCTCCATGGCAGGAATTGAAAAGCAGATAGGTTAAAAAGCAATGCAGATATAAGCCTTAATTTTCAGAAGTGACTAAAAGTTTAAAGTACCAGCATTTTAAATTGCCCAAGAAGGTATTTGGTGAAAATCAGGGCCCTTGAGCAAGTCTTAAATTGGGTGCCCAACTCAAGGGCATGCAAAATCACTTGGGAAATTAGAAAATCTTGGCCATATGCTTATATGTTAACTCCACTTGACTAGGTCTTTTCTATATGTTGCTTCCCCAATTTGCAGTCGTTTTTGTGTTGTAACTAAGATACCCTGGACTCAGACATGAAAGTTCCCCAGGAAAACTGGAGAACCTTTCTCTTGTTAAACAGCACCCTAATTATAACAGCAATTTTACAAACAATCCCCTGGGGGAAGCATTTTCATTCTCATCAGGAAGGCTCTTGAATAAAATAACACCTTTGCTAACTTCATTTATTTACAACAGGACATAAGACTGAGACTGGGTTAGATTTATTACCATTACATCATTGATGCTCAGTAATTCATAAAACATTGGGTCTAGGAGTTAGCACTGCTGTTATTTCCTCTGATGCCTGACCTCACCACAGTCTAATAACATACAGGAAATCCAGAAGACAAAGGGGGAAAGCAGTGGTCTTGAATGCTAAAAATAACCATAGAAAACTAGAACAATCATGTAATATAGTATGGCCCAATAATTTATTTAACATAATAGTAGAATCTGCTAAAGCAATTAGAATTTGTTCCAAATGTTTTTAATGGAAAATATGTTGGGGGGTAAGAATAAGAACACTTAAAGAATTTAGACTTTTAGGTTATGTAGTTCAGTTACATGTACAGGTTTTAGGTTTGTATGTCTTATTGCTTACATATGCAGACCACTTAATGACTTGACTAGAACAGACGGTCATTGTACGGTGGTTATATTTCCAGAGGTCATCCTATATGAGCCAGACGGTGATCTTAGGTGATGTATTACACTTGACAACCCAGAAAGTTGCAATACAAAGGAATTGTAATTCTCAGGGTCCTCTGAGAACTGTTCAATATCCTTGATGGTATCTAATGTCTGGTATGCTATTGGGATGACGTTTTTGGTGTCTTTACTAATCAGTCAAGGTTAATGTGTCATTCATGTTAGCTATGTGTTTGGGTTGGGTTGGATTATTTTTCTTTTTCTAATCACTCTATATTTGCAGTTTTTCTAGAGGGATAAATAATACAATGACATGACGATGGAATTCCTTGGTATTTTTCATGTCTGTTCATGTATTTGTGTTAGAATTAGAATATTTTATCCACAACATAAATTTAGGCAGTGCTTTAAAATTGGTGCACATAGGCACATGACATCATTAGGGAAACAAACACAAAAATAAAAAATACTCTGTTCCATGGAAGTAAGGTAGGTCTGATGTCTTTAGCTTATGAAATACTGCAAAAGCAAGTTCACAAACACATACTTCTGTCTTGAGCAGCTGCTCAGTTTGACTGTGCCTGCCCTGCTTTATTTACATATGTTGCACAGTTATTTGAACCAATATTAGTATGCAGACTAGTATCTTCAGGTGTGAACAAGTCTTCAGTATTTGACATTGACACTTGGGTTTGTCTTCCAATCAGGAACACAAGCACTTGCAGATCATAAACTAGGCATAATGAATTGGTTGAACCAGCTGTTCCTGAACAGCCCATTTGGCTATGTTTACCCTTTCATTAAATTCACTGGATTATAATTCTATTGATACATAGGTAGGTAGGTAGATAGATTTGAAACCTTTCCCTTTTTGCAAAGGCTGATGGTAACTTAATAAATATTAATTGCTTTAATTTCTGAAGAAAGCAGAGAAATAGGGGAATTTTGATCTTTGACTGAAAGAGAGCTGTTGAGGGGGTGAGTTGTCCAAATTCAGCTTAGTCTAGGAAGACAGGTTTTCAAGACTTGTGCTTCCCAGAGTTGTCTACTGCATCTTAAGGCATCTTCTAAACATTGCAAGCTAGGAAAACTTTCCAGTAGAAATGACACATAGGGGTAAAAAGAGAAAGAGAAATCAAGAACTCTCTTCTGTTTTTTCATTAATCTGCAGAATGAAGCATTGAGATGGATGTCATCTCAACATCTCTTTTATCTCCCTGTCAAAAATAAAATTTCCAGGTACCAAAATGTCAGTGAATATCTACAAGTAAAGTGGCTCAGTGGAAGAAACATTTCTTGAGTCTGAAAAAGAGCACACAGATAAATGTACAGACTGTTTGAGAGGTCTTGCAGTGACAAGCAAGCTGGGTAAGCTGCTTGAGGGCAGGCATAGAGAGGTGGACACAGCTTCTTAGAGGCTCATGATCAGTTCTGCAGGTAAATGCTCTTCAGCAAAGTTCCTTCTCTATTTTCTTTAGCACAGCACAGCAGCCCAAGAGATTTGTAGTTCCAAGCCCTATGGAAGCTGAAGACCTTTCTTTGGGAACACCATTTTACTAAATATCTGTCACTCTGAGTGATTTCCCTCAAGGTTTTAAAACTGGTTTCCAATAACTCAATTCTGCTAAGCCTCAAGATGGAAAAACGTAATAAAGGTGTTGCAGAGCCCAGTATCCCCCAAATGTGTACAGGTAAAAACCCTGTAGCATGTGGAGCCTGAACGCTAAAAGTCAGAAGCCCGTTGTGTGCATTTATTTTCATTTTTCTTTCTTTTTTCTTTTTTTTTTTTTTAAATAATTAATGATTTAAAACAGTTGCATTATTGCTTCAATCACTTTTCACCTATTTCCCCAATGGTTACCACTTGCCTCAACATTTACCTTTGTTTTAATATTTGTATTTTTTGCATGATTTCTCACATTATATTTATTTGCACTTGCACTTTTTTAAAAATAAAGCATTCCAGGGGGATGACTTTAATAAAAGTTTCTTATTAAAAGTTCCATAACTGCATGATTCCCAAACCTGAAACCAAAGTCCTCATATTTAACAGTTTTCATGACTCAATAGATTAAGTGTGAAATAGGAAATATAATAACAATAACAACATAGCCATATCCTGCACAGTTGTTCCACTTAAAATTATTCTTGAAAAGTAACACAATTCATAAATAAATCATTTCTCATAGAGTGAAAGGTACTTAAAATACTCTGTGAAATATCCTTGATACACTCATGTAATGTGTGCACAACAAGTTGTATTGGACAAGAGGAAAATCAAAACTTCACTGAAATTAATATATTGCACGGGAGAAAAAAAAAAAAAAAAAAAAACAACAAATCACCAAACCCAAACCTAAACCAAACATCAGCATCTGTTTTCAAAGTCAGGTGTCTCCAATCAACTGCTTCAGCAGTGTTCGTTTCAGAAAGACTGAGCTCAGACCAAAATTCATATGAAGCTTCTCAGTGCAGAGATCTTGCCCTTGGGAACTGCAGCCCTGAGCTGGTCTGACGTGTCATTCAGAGGAACCTGGTGCTTTCTGCTGACTGTGACTAGGGCAGCAAATTTAGCCACCCCAATTAATGCCTCCATGTAGAAGGGGATAATTCCAAACCTTTACAAATCTGAAACAGATTTTCTTCCCAATGGGAAGTGGGATGTTTCCTTTTGTTCTTCCAACACTGAGTAGTACAGGGAACACGGTGTTTCAACGCCAGCAACTTCGGACTGAGTTAAGAGGCATTGCCATTGGCTTGAAAGCTCTCCAAATAGATAGTCCTTTTTGGTGTGTTGTCATATTCCAGGCACTCCGCTCTGGCAATCTTTTGAGGCTATTTTTTCTGGAGTTTTGGGGCATTATGGTGTTTTTTTCCCCACTCCCCGTCCCCCTTTAATCTATTTGTCTTATAAAATGCTTCCTGGTGGCACCACAGGGGCTGTGAAGACAGTGTGGGAAATGTTAACGTCAATGATGCTCGCAGCTGTGGCCAACTCTACCTTTTCGATTAAACAAAGGATGGGATAATTTCTAAAGCTCTTGGCATGTTGAATGTTTCTGGACCATCCCACGTTAGTGTTTGGCAGCTTGTTGTGGAGATCAGCTAGCTCCTGGAAGATACCCTGGAGATGTGCTCCTTTCTATTTATGGTTTGGGAGTTACAAGAGTAAAGATATAAGTTCCTCCAGTCGCACTAGAGCAGCTGGGGGTTATCATTGCTGTCAAACCCCTCGACGTCTTCCATGCCTTATAATTTAAAGCAGTAATACCTTTTTGGTAGCGGGACATGCTCTATCAACACAGTCTCTTCAGGTCATTTCCTTGCACTGCATTGATTCATTATTGACTGGCAGTGGTTTTGCTGCATTAGGCTCTGCAATTCTGGGGTGGTTTCTGTGTGAATTGCCAGAAAACTTTCAGGAAAAAAATCACAGTGTAAGTCAGCAGTCAGTGCTGTCCATTCTGCTAGCCACTAACCACACGTTTTCTCACAAGTGTGTGAACTGGGAAAGAAGATTTTTTTGTTTGTTCATTTGCTTGTGTATTTAGTTGGTTTTTTTACCAAAAACAACTAGTGTATGCTTTTGTCTTTCTTGTCCTTGTTTTGTTGAAATGGTCGTGGATGGGCTAGCTGCTCACAGATACAAAAAGTAACTTAAAAAGATATCATACTAGTTATATATATGTATATATGTATATATGTATATATGGGTATACAGTTGGTATAGATATATGTGTATATGTATATATAACATTTGAATGTATTGGTGTGCTGGCTGACTGAAGCTATTCAACAGCAAGATGTGAAATCAGTCTTGCCAAATAGCAATATATTGTCACCACTCACTGTCATGATACGGGGCACTATTTCAGCTGTATTTCAGCCATATTTCAGCCATCCGAAAGCGCATCTCTGGACCCTTGTAATGGCAGGTCATCAGGCTAAAGTATGTGAGTCACAATAACTTTTATGTTCATTTCCAGGACTGAACTGTAGTTTGTTCTGGCTGAGTCTTGCCATCTATCACACCATGTGCTACAGGAAAACGTGTGTTTTAAGGAGACAGAAGTGCAATCTCCCACCATGCAAAGCATTTACTAGGTGAAAGAATTCATGCCATACTACAAGCCAGCAGTCAGCTGTCATTATGACTTTGTGTAATTTCAAGACCTAAACAATTTAATTTACAGTAGTTTTATTATAGATTATAGAGCATCAATGAGATACAAACCTGGAGTTTAATAACCCAGCACCAACTAAATAAAATGTATTACAGCAAGGCTTTTAAATACAAGCATCCTTAAAAAGGTTTGAAGCTTATTGTAATGCCCTTTCAGGCTGCCAGTGCAACAAAAGTAGGGACAAAGAAAAAAGTAATTTGGACTCATTGTTGAGTTACAAAGGCCTTTCTTTTAATATCTTTTTTTTTTTTTCTTCTTCTTCATTTCTGAAGAATTTTGTCCCACCTGGCAACATTGCTTTGTCATGAATTCCTGTCTTTGATTATATAATAGCCCTCAGAAAACTTCGAAACAGTGAGCATTTGGTGAATACAGTTTTTTCTTGCTTTTTACGGCTAGGGTATTTGCTGACTCACTGCAGCATCATTCTTTGCATTCAATTATCTGCAAAACCCAAGAGGCAGCAAAATTATAAGCTGATCAGTAGGGTTGTTTTTTTTCCTAGGAAGAAATAATGTGCTAATTCTTTCTAGCTAAAAGCTCTTGTCTGTGCTGTGCCAAAGAATGCCACACTCACCCAGTCCAAAGTCCCCCTAAGCCTCTGAGCAGAGCCTTAGTCTTTGCCACCTCCAGGCAGACTGATTTTGGTGCCAAATCATTTACCCAAGAGCTGCCCTCACTGTCACTGCTGCCTATACACAGGTTTTCAGGTGCAATTTAGGTGAACAGGACTTACGCCACCAGGAGCACAGCCTCAGTTTCCACTCTGACGTGGAGGAAAATGATCAAGCACACCTTTTATAAAAAATGAAGAAATTAAATTTTGCCCTCAAAATTTTACCCTAACTTTTCATCTCATCTCTTGCTGTTATGGCATCTCAGGGCAGAATTTGGGTGCAAATGTCACAACCAGTGACTAGTACAGTCAAGTATCATTAGTCATATTGCTTCCTAAGCTTTTAAAACGGGGGTGGGAGAGTACACAGAAAACAGTTTATTCCTTTGGTGCCTGTATTTATTGTTGGTTTGTAGATAGAGGTAGTTTGACTTCAGCACCCAAAAAGCTGTTTGGGCAAGTTGCCCTATTTGTGATAGGTTAGACTTCCTATAGCATGTTTATCAAAACTCCTTGGGGCCTCGGACTAACTGTGATACATTTATTTGGCACTTAACAGTGATGTATTTATTGTCATTATTACTCGCCCATACATTTGGAAAATTACAGTACACATCTCTACATTGCATTTTAACTGAAGTATGAAAACACTGTGGGATTTCCCTGTCATGCCTCCTTTTTCAAGTGTTTTTTTTTTTTATTTCACAAACACAAAGAGAAGGGTAGATCATCTCTGACTTACACTGACCCAGTTCTCCACTCTTTCTTGCCTGCTACGCACCAGTATCAGCAGTTACAGTGACATAAACCAGAAGAATACAGTCAAAAATCAGATCCTTCCTACACCAAATCATTTTCTACATCTGTTTCCTATTTGTCTTATAATGACACATGGGATTATCTTGGGAATATATTCTGCTTTAACTGTCAGGCCACTGACTTTATAGCCTCATCCAATATCCATTGGTGTGTAGGTTGAGCAGTTATCATCTACTGAGAAGAAATTGAAGAAAATGTAGGTTAATAATAACATTTTTTGGGAATGGCTTGTAGCATTAGTACCATTTTCTGTTACTGTAGTTGAGGTCTAGTATTCTCCTCAATTTACTGCTTTTTTATTGTGTAAGATGTGGACATGAACCCTACAGCGGAATTTCAGAAACAGTTTTATTTTTTCATTATTTATTAATTTATGTTTAGAAGCAGCAAAGTCAGAAAATTGGATAGAAGCAAGGAATGTGTCTGGACTTAAGAAATAGAAAGACAAATGAAGGGAAAGAAAGAAATCTAATATTGTGCAAGGTCTTACAGATCCAAGATGACTGTATAAACACAATGAGGCAGGCTACATCTACAAGAACATGCCTTAGGAGACTGAGCTTGAATTCTGGGATCAAACTTCACCCAAATTGTGTCCAAACTTTTTCATATTACAGTGCAGTAAACCCCTCCAGATAGACTACCCTGATCACAGTCCATTTTCCCTTCACCTTTTTCTCCAGTAAATGGAGTGAAATGTGAAGTCCTTCTGATGTTCCTTGGAAAAGATGTAATACATACACAGCGATACGTGCTTGCATGATTTAATTAAACAAGCCTGTAATAAAACCTGTAGCCTGTGACTCACTCACAGAAACACGGCCTCAGTAGGTTTAAAATGACACCATTTGGAAGTGTATTTGGTCACTGGCCTAGCCCATGCCTGGATTCAATGTGGATGAGCAAGGTGGGGAAGGCAGGGTGCCAGGCAGAGCACTGCTTCCAAATACTTACTCACTGCTCATGAGAAAGACATCAGCTTTTTGTCTGAATGATCTTCACATTAAATAAACATCACCAGAGCAATTGCTGAATAAAATTAGAATTGTTGATATTTTTTTGCATCCTCCACAGCATTGGGGAGTGCCAGGTCCCCAGCACCAGGCACCGAAGCATTGCCCTTGAGGGTGAAAATATTGTGTACAATTTTGAGACTTTTACTTGCAAGCACAAAACAGAGTAAGACTGGAGTTTACATGCATGTTAAGCTTTCATGAGGTTCTAGCCTGAGACTTAGTGTGGAGAAGTAAAGCTGAACAGGCAGCTTAGGAGCAGCCTGTAACTTCTTGAAGGGTAGTTACAAAAAAGAAAGGCCCATGCTCTTTGCTGTCATTGCAGATGGAATAATAAGGACCAAGAGCCACAAGTTGTTCCTTGGGAACTTCAGTTCAGAAAAAAAATCCTCCACTAATTGGGCAGTGGGAGTTGCCAAGAAAGGTTATATAGTTTCAGTTCCTGAAGGTTTTCCTGACTTGCCAAGACAAAAACAACCCCTTCCAGCCAGCAGCTTTATGATTTTGTCTTTGGAAAGGGATGATGAGAATAAGAAAGGGGGGATATCTTTGTCTGTGAATCCAGTAAGCACTGTAGGGACTTGAGAATCAAGTTAAAGAGCAAATATGTTACTAAATAAATAAGGAAACATATTGTAACATCTTCTTAATTGCTTTATACTATCAATACATATATTTGAGACATATATTCGGAAGGTGTTTTGGTTTTTTTATTTATTTTCCTGAAACAGATGAGTGATCTCTGATCAGTCAATAAGAAAAAAAAAAAGAGGCTATCAAGCTGTAGTTGCTATTAAGCCTAAGCTACCTGGTCCTGCAAATATCGGTTCAAGGAATTCCTTCAGCATCTAACTTATAAAAATATTTCAGCTGTAAGCAACTAAAAACTGGGTGCAAAGGCCTCAGTAACCAGAGAAACTGTTGGGGGTAGGAGTTGTCCCAGCTTTGGGGCTCCTTGACTTAATTAGGTGTCAATGCAAAGTAACCACAGTGCAGGTGGGAGATGGAAATTTCAGTTTTCAGTGTGGCCTCCACAAGTCTTCTGTGAATGTAGAAGTCTACTATGCAAAAAGCATCTATTCTTCTGCGTTTACCCTCAGTGCAAAACATAAAATAAACACACTATTCAAATTGATTGGCAGATTTGGTCCCCCAGTTAAAATTAATTAAGTGTACTGAAAAGCCCATTGCTTTGGATTTACTGACCCTGATTTGACTTGGTGTTGACTGAGGCCCTTTTTAATCTTGGTTTATATTCCCATATGCTTTGCCCTCAACCTGTATATTTTAAAAGTTTCCTTGCATAGTACTGAAAAATAAGGGAAAAAAGTTCTCTTGATGCAGTTAGAATTGAATTTGAAGACACGTGAAATAGTAAGTCACTAAATACTCAGGGCAGGAAAAGCAGAATAACATTTTATTATGTACTAATCTACACTTGCAGGATATTTTAGAAAAGTATAGTCAGTAAAAAATTAGGTTTAACTTTTTCAGACAAAAATTTCAAATTTCAGCTTCTTCAAGTTGCTATTACTCCTATGCATTCTCAGTGAAAGCAAAAAGTATTCAACGGAACTGTGTAAATTATATGTGAAATAGAACAGATGAGACACAAGCTGTGTATGAGCATTTGTGCTTTTGACTAGCCTTCAGCACAACACTGATTAGAAGGTGGGCACTTTCACCACATCCTCCCCTAGCGTAATTTGACTTCCCTGAAGCCACAAAACCCAGTATGATCACATATACTGCAGTCTGTTTAGCTCAACTTATTTTTAGCATTCTTTCATCAAATAATGTTGCTTTTTCTTTCTTTTTTTTCTGCCCCACAGGACAACATTTTTAGAATGGAAGATTCATATTTTGAAAATGGCCGAGGGAAAAGCCCTTATGATCCTAAACTGCTGACAGCTTCTCTTTTAGTAGGTAGGTGCCACAATACAAGTTCAATGAGATATACATTCACTGTAAATAATATCTGGGTTTCTTCTTCTTTTTTCTTTTTTTTTTTTTTTTTCCCTTCCTTTTTTTTCCTTGCAGCACCTATAATAGAGCTTTGTTTTATGCATTTTATTTCCAAGGTAAAGTAATTCTGGTTTCAGTTTTAATATAGTTGACCCAGGTGCATTGAGAAACAAGGTGTGTGTAAACCAGATTCAAGTATCGCAAGACCCACTTTATACCTCTTTAAGACCTTGGTTCTGCAAAGTGTTTGTCCTCCTCACAGCCAGGTAACTCCTGGAGGTATTTTAATTGTCCAGTTTACTGGCTGCCCACACAGAAGGTCGCACCCACACAGCTGAGAGCAAAGTGAGAACAGGAAAAAGTAATTTCTTACCTCAGTTTTGCTGCCAGCGAGGGTCTATCACCTTGTGATATCAACTGTGAGCTGTGAGCTGGAGATACACAAGCAACCACAAGTCTAGGCCTTCAGATGATGTTTCAGCTAGAGGTGTCTGACAGCGAATACAATTAAACTCCTGGCCAGAACAGAGGGTTTTCAATAAATTAGGTATTTCTGAATTAGTAATACTTCAGTTCGTGGAATAGGTAAGGATAGAATACCTGGACTGTGTCAATCTAATTGAACTGATCCAATTGATTGAATTTATCTCATTGATTTAGCTCAGCTAATTGAGTTGTGTTCATTGGTCTTCATTCTCCTTTACAAAAAGGGCATAAAAGATGTTTTGTGAGAAGAAATGAAGACTGAAACAAACAGACCCTTCTTTCTGTAATGACTGCCCAGATGTAGCCACTCTATCCTTAACGTGGAACTTTCTGGCAATTTATTACAACTTCAAATCCAATGTGGCAACAGCGGTTTCAGAAAAATGCAGATTCTCTTATCTCAGAAGTCTTTGGGAAAGGACACATAACCAGATACATTGGTTTCTCCAGGACTTTGTCCATACTGCTAGTCTAGGGCCTTGCCTACCATCTACCTTTATGATATTTACGTTACATTTTAAAACTAAGCTATTCAAAATAGACAGCAACAAAAATTTAGTCCTAAATGTGCCTCATTTCCTGATCTTAGAAGCCCTTAATGATCACAGGTGATGAGCTACCCTGGGGACGCGTACTTTTTAACAGGAAAAACAGGAAAGACGTCCACATCTTGCTCCAACTTGTACCCTGTACAAACAGAAAGGAAAAAAATGTGTGTGTAAAAGGCCAGTGTATAAATTAGTGCCTGAAGCAACTTGAATTTGTGGCAGAGCTAGTCTCAAGGGAATAGCTGTAGTATTTACTTTAATGTACAATAAAGAAAGAGAATGATGACAAGCCAGTATTACATGGTATACCCAGTATGCAACTGCACAAAGTCAACAGTGTCTAGCTTTTCACATTCCTTTTTTTTTAATCTTTTCTTTTTTTCATTCAGTCCAGCACAAATATGATCATCTTATTTCCCTTGGCTTAGATTTCATGTCTTTAAAACATCTTTACTTTCTTGAGCCCACTTCCTATCACTAAAATTTTCACTCCTAATATTTGTCCTTCTAATAAACAGTAGACTGAGCCTGATACATTATTTTGAATCAGGCTTCAGTTAGAGCCATGGGTGTATTAGCACTATAGAAAATGGCACAAATGCAACATTCAAAGCCAGTGACTAATTTCTATCTCAATGGCTTATACAAAACTCAGGGTGAAGCTGAAATTAACATTCCCACATCCTGAACATGAACACCCTTTCTTCTCCTCCTCCTCATAGCTGCCTCATGGTCGTATTGTGTTACTGATTATAATGTTGAATGCAACACTTCAACCTTTTGCTGCAGAAATTTGCCTGATGTTTCAGAAAGTGTACACTAGATTTACCATTGTTTTGCAACGATTTACTCTTAACTTTGCCAAAAAAGCTAAATTTTATGGTAAAATGATGACCCAAAGCAAAATAAATTCCTTTTCCCAAAACAGGTGAGGAACAGGGAATGAACTGGCCAAACAGTGACTGCTTGGAGAGGTTTGGTCTGGCCGCTCTTTGAAGTAGGTAGCAGTGAACAGGGCCATGAAGGTCAGAGGAGCCTTTTTTCCATGAACGCCTCACACTATGAAGAACATGGATGGACTGCTTTTCCCCTTCTCCTGGACTGAGTGATAGCTCAGCTACTCTTGGCCCCTCATGTGCCAGAAGTATTTATCCTCACAAGCAGCCATAGTTTGTCTTAGGTTCAAGAGGGCAATGGTGTAGAACAATTACCCAGCGCTCATTAAATTCAATGTTATAATTTGTAACACAAATAATTATCAGGGAGATAAAAGAAGGCTGAGGAGCAAGAGTAATTTGTGTGGTTAAAAGCAGGAGGGAAAAATAACCTCTGTTCTTCTTCAGAAACACTAAGCATATTTTGCAAAGTGTGGAATAAGAGTATGTTCTTGACTCCATAACTAGAAGGTAAATCTTAGGTAAGTGAAATGTAATTACCCAAGCTGGAATTTGGGCAAAACACCAACGTTAATTTGCAAAAAGTAACTTAAGATCTTTAATAACCATTAGTGCTCAGGATTCCTATTTTACATTTCAGCTGAAATAAAGTGTAAGTGTAAAAAGGATCTTTGGGTTTCCCTGTCTCCTGAAAAAAAAAAAAAAAAGAAAAAAAAGAAGGAAAAAAAAAATGCCAAAACCAAAACAAACAGTTCATCATTATTAAATTGTTCCAATATTTTTCCAGTATACATTCCTTGTTCCATTCACCTGCAAACATTTTTCATTATTTTTTTAAGAGTTGTTCATTAAAGGTAGTTATTGCTACTCTACTCTAAAGTAAACACCAGCTGGGAACATGATATAACTAGTTCCTAGTAAATGTAAGCCATTATTCAGCCGTTCCCATATATGTGCTGCTAACTAAACAATCACTATTTGAGCAGCCTAATGCATGAAAATGTAGAGACTAAGCAGTCCCTGGGCACTACTAGTGTGTATTCCAGGGCAGGATGAAAATGAGAGGCAGTGTGGTTTTCAAAGAATTTAATTACATGAGAAAATACCATTTAATGTATTAGTCTAAAACAATTGTATTGGGGTAGTCGAAAAAAAACTCAGGGAAGGAGATGGCATTATCCCATTAGCAGTCAGTTGCTCTTTTTAGAAAATGACCCTTTGGGATTTTCAGAACTTTTGATGATTCAGAGTCCTCAACGCTATTTATGTTCCTGTGTCTCACTAATGGTTCGTTTTGTTTGTTTTGGGTTTTTTTTAAGTTACTTTTATTTTTATTTAAAAATAAAATAAAATCCATTCAGTTACCTTAATACTCCCAAATATGTATCAATGCAATCTGAAATACAGTGGCTTCTTACAAGGATGAACTCTACTCTCCTATTTATTAGAAATTAGCTACCAAGCACATAAGGGGTTCAGGATTTTAGAGTTATTCTACCTTCTGGGAAGTTTTAGTTGCTGGCTTTAAAAGGAGTAAAGTCAAGACACTACTACGTATGTCTGACAAATTTTAACTTTAGTGAATAAACCTACTAACCAGGGATACCAGATTTCATTTGGGGACCCTTTTACTACAAGCAATCAGGAATTTTAAGGCTTGGTTT
>JAVJGJ010000057.1:67722608-67755806 GCA_035590215.1 Microhierax caerulescens | reverse complement strand
AAGTTCTTCACTTCTCCGTATAGCATTGCAGCCAGCATGGGGCTTATATGCCTCAGGATATTAGCACTCAGAACTACACTTGCTCTTCTTTGCTTTTGCCCCAATATAAATCAGTAATTCCTTTAAAAAAACACCACTTAATTCAGTTTTAATACCTTTCACAATGACAGTGATCCATAGGTAACACTTAAGGCCAAAGCACTGAAAAGCCACAACTAGATGCCAGTTGTATGTGTAAGTGTAGCACTGAAATGTGAAGGAATTTACAAGTGTAAAAGTTCTGAGTGTCTTTCTTAATGTGTGTCTTTTCCCTTGTTATGTTATTGCTGCATCCATGTACTTAAATTATGGAAAAGTGATATGTTAATGTTATTTTTGATACTTTTCATCCTTGAAAATATATAATCTCTTCACGTCACAAAAACAGTCACCACTGAAACATTACAGCTAGGTTCTGCAGAGAGGAAGTTTCTTTTTCTTAATTCTGAAAAGAGTTTTAAATCGGAAATAAAAAAAAAAAAAGAATATCTATGCAGTTGAATGACAAAAAGCCTTAGCTAAACTTTAAACTTATTAATCCATGTTATAATCAGACTGTGACACCAAAATTGCCTTTACTAATCTTCAAAAAATTAAAAAAAATAGTGATATGATTTCTAAGAAGGAGAAAGTAACTGTCATAGTTAACACACTATTTTAAGATCATCATTCCTCAGCATCAGTCTGGCTTGACTCAAAGGCAAACCACTTGATAATAAATATCAGTCTTTAAAACTCTTTTCTGAGGAGAATTTCTATTACAACATCAATGAGTGACCACACGACTTCTTATCTTGTGCTAGCTACTAACATCTGCCTCACGGCTGGCCTGCAATCATGCATCCACCCCTAGCTTGAAAACAGTGTCTTTTAATCGCATCTCTCCTCTGTTGCCTGTCCCTGGTACTACCTTCCAAGTCAGCATCTGACAAAATGTTACCCCAAAAGCCTTATGTTAACTCCATAACAACTACAAACTATCCCTTATGCCAAGAGCATTCCCACCCTGAGGATGCGGTTTGATGCCATCTGTGTTGCTGAGGAGCTTCACTGTAAGCAGTGAACCCATGAAACTTCCTCTGTGTTTGCCCGAGTCGTCGGCAACAAGAGGGATACGAACGCTGAAGAATTAAAGTGAAGGGACTTTGGAAGAACACCACTAAAAACTTTGGTGTTTTGTAAACTACACTCAGGTGTGTAAAACCACAAACCACCTTAGCTCTCTCATCACCATATATTAAAAGCTTCGTCCTCTGGTGACCTTGGCGAGATGCCCACGGCGCACAGCTCTGCTGTGCGTGGTTGTGACTGGTGCTGCATATCCTTCTCTCTGTGGGTCATAGAGCTCGCTGTGGTTGCAAGTTCAGGTTTTCTGGGAACAGTGCTTGGCTCTCTGCACTGGGTCTCAGCGGATGGGCACCGTATGTAGTTATGAAGTCCTGAATAGCTGTCTGTTTTTGTTGTTGTTAAATTTTAATTTTGGCTTCCCTGGTCTTTCTCCTCTCCTCAGGGCCTCAGCCACCCCCCAGTACTTTTCATTAAATTATAGCAATTGCAGTTTTACTGAGCATAAAATTTCCCTAGTTTCCTAGAATTTTCCTGCTGTGAACTGATAAATTAGTCATTTTGACCGTAAATATACAATAATAGTGGCATCCAGTTCAAACTCGTTGCAAAACATTTCCTGAGAGAACTGCCCTTTGGCTTCTGTCAAGTGATGAAAAGATGACCCCAGCTTCTGTTCCTTCAGCTTACTCAATCTTGACAACTAAAGGTAATTTCTGTGCCTTCAAGTTTATAGATCTTCATTAAAATGCTAATACAATTTGGTTAGAAATCCAATTTCTGACTTGTATTGTTTTTTTGCTATTGGGGGGGTGGTGGGGGTGGTGGCAGTGGTGATGGTGGTGGGGCACGTTTGTTGCTGCTAAAGAGAAACATTTGTAAAAGAATTGATGCAGATCGATTTTCCTTAGCTTTTTCTCAGCCTGAAGTGCTGAGACAAGCAAAACATGTTTCCATTACTTAACTAAGCAAACAATGGCATATAAATCATAGAGGCAGCTGGACCAAGGTGTCGTTTTCATAAAGAGCCAGATTTCTCATGAAGGACAGTTTAATGGGCTGCTGCCAGTGAAAAGTTTGCAGAGCTGGTAATTGCAGGAGGGCACACAAAAAAGTGGTTCTACAAAGGTGCCATGTGGGATCTGAGAAATAGCCCCACAACCAAGACAACTGGAAAAAGGAGGCTGAAAAAGGTGTGTGCTTTAATAATTTGCTTCTTGAGGTTGATTGTTTTAAATAAAAATCTAAGGTTTTATTTTTAGCTTGCTCATATTGGCTGCAAGATCAGAGAAGTGTTTTTAGCTGTAATGTTATTTTGATCATGTTTATGCTGTGGCTTTGCTTCTCCTTTGATCATGCTTAAACACGTTTCAGACGTGTTTGTTTGATGCATGCTGTTTTTTAAAGCACTCTTCCACATTGTCTCCTTGGGTATTTTTAAAGCAATGAATCATTGCAAGAATATTTGCTGTCAAATTATTTCTTAAATTCATTTTCCCAAAACATGTTTTCTGGATGTTTAGCCAATGGGAGACTGCTTTTAAGCAAGAAAGCGTTGCAGCATTTCTGAATGCTTCATGGATTGGAGACAGTTTCAGGGTCACAGAACACCCAATAATTAAGACATGGAAAACTGAAGTCATCCTACCTATCCACAATAACTGCAGCACACCAACTTTTACAATTGTCACAAGTGGGTTTGGATCGAAGTCCCACTTTCCATTCAGTAAAACTTGCTTGAAGTTCATTTCAGCACTTCTTTTGTGGCTGTGTTGAATATACAAAATAGGTCAACTCCGACTGAATTATTTTAAACTTCCTATGGGGACCCTTTGATACCAAACCTGTTTAATTTTGCAGGGTAAGGCAGGGCAGGCTCAGTACTTGAGCATACACATTCATGGATGACATTCTTTCTTGTGCTGCATGGGTGAGCAATTAGGAGAGTCAAGAAGTCCCTCATCTGTGGACAACATCTCCCTTCCCTTCCTCAAAGAAGAGCAATAAAAAAATGCTGCATAGTCCATGGAGAGGGCTATGTTGCGTGACTGCCGGCCATCTGGCTGATTGATTCATCATGACCCTAAACAGTTAGTTCTAAGCATGGTCTGAAGCCCTGGAGTTAAATGCAAGTGTGCGTCAAGCCCCAGGCAAGTCAAACAGCTCCTCTGCTAATGAAACAAGAAAGAACATACTACAGATCACTAGTTCACACCACCCACTTCATAGCTTTATAACCTATGAAATTATCAACCACATTTCTCTCCCTCTCTCCACACATATAGTCATGGTGGTGTTTTTATAATCGTTATATTCATTATGAACAGAAATTAATCTATTTCTATATGCAGCAGAACACATCTAGCCTGTTCTTCCTTTATTTGTTTCACTGCATAGACACAGGTCTGTTATATGGAAGAAGGGAAAAAAAACCCAAAAAAACCAAATACCACCAGGTAACAGAGCAAGGGCCCTGTAACACGAAGAACCACTCTTTTATTGACTAAAACATATCGATTTAACTAGCTGGAGAAGCAGCCTGAGGTCTGCTCTGTAAGAAACACCAGTGTTATTCAGCAAAAAACTGCCATGATCTACGATGGATGTCTTCTAATACGAGGCTGCATGACTGCTTTATTTTCAGGGATGTAGTTAGGATTACTAATCACTAATTGAAAATCTGAATTCATACCAGATGAGCACTGGGAAGAAACGTATACAAAGCATATTCACATGCACTCTGGCTATGGTGATAGTTATATCTGCCTTCCTTACAACCCTCTCCTCTGCTACTACTCTGACAGAATTATTTGAAATACATATTTTCAGTTTCTTAAACTGTTTTTCTATCATTCTTATATCAGTCCTGCTTTAATACTAGACTTTCTTACTGTTTCTAGGTTCACTTGCAAAATTATGAGAGGGACAGAGAAGAATGTTAACTGAGGGCAGGTTTATATAACCTGAACTATATCAGTAATATTATTGATTCAAATGGGACTCCCCACAATATCTTCATAGGCCAATGTAAAGTTAGATTTTTGATGCCTGATAATATAGTGATTTGTTTCAGAATTTGATATCTTGTGTTTTACAACACCCATTGCACTAGAAGCAAATTGTTCAACCATTTGGGAATGTATTTACGGTTTGGTTTAATGATTTATTTATTTTTTTACCTTTTTCATAAAGACTTCAAAAATGTAAAACAGTTTATTCAGACAAGAGGTTCTCCTGACCCAGTAGCCCAGAACAGTGCCTACCAACAAGTATCTTCTTTCTCTGATGTATCCTTCCACAGCCTGTGATGGAAAAATTTTTAAGCTGTAGCCTTGTTTTTCTTGTGATACAAGTTGTGTTCAAAGCCCTGGTAAATTATATATAAAATTATAGATATTTACCATGGTACCCTATAGTCTAGGTATTATTTATCTTGGGCCTTGTGTCAGTGTAACTTGAAGGCTATTAAATGCATGCTAGAAAGGAAGGAAATTAATTTAGTACCTTAAGTTACTGGGGTTTGGGGTGGACAACTTAAGCTGCTTACAATTTTTGATATATTCAGATGTCTAAAAAGATTTATTTTAATAGACAATAGGTAATAGACACAGTTCCACAGCAATCTGTTCCATGGTGTGTCTTGTTCAACAAGCCCATAAATAACCTGAAAAAGATGTTGAGCAGCAGGATGAGAAAATTTTTCACACGATACCAAGTTATTCAGCATGGTAAGACAAAGCAATACTGTGAAGAATTACAAAAGGATCTTATGTAACTGGGTAGCTAAGCAATCAAATGACAAATTAAATTATTCTTGATGAATGATGTAGTGATAAACCATGGGGAAAACCGTGGGGAAGACATACCTATCTTCACATATAAAATGATGAGTTGTGGACTAAGCATTACCAATTAAGAGTGAGGTTCTGGGGTTCTGGCATATAAAGTTGCATGAAAATATCAGATTATTGCTTAGGAACTGTTAAATCCATATTAAAAGTTAGAAATTAATAGAAAGAAAAAGCAGGAAAATTCAACAAAGAGCTTTGCTATAACTCTTGTATAAGGGCAACACAATTCACCCACATCTTGAATGTTGTGGGTATTTCCAATACAGGGATTAAGAGGCACCAAATGGAGTTACTAAGATCAATGTTCAAACCACAAAATCAGAATTAAGTTTTAGTTCATTTGATTGTGTACGTGAGGAACAAATTCCAAAAGGACATTGAATGCTGGAACTTTACATGGGTTCAAGAAGAGCCTGAACAGGTAATTGGATGAAAAAATCTGTTGACAGTTACTAAGCACACAGAAAGCAACTAAGCTCAGGGAATCAGCTACATTGAAAAGAATTGGAGGAAGGGAGAGATTCTGGAAGAGTATTATTTGTACTTACCATATTGTTTCTTTGTCCCAGATAATTACTTAATTACTTCTGGACAATGTTGCATTTTGTATATGAATCTAAGTAAACGCTGGTCTACACCACTATGGTCATTCTCATGTATTATGTGTATGTATGTGTGTACACACCCCACCCCCACCCCACCCCCACAAACACTACAAGAATACACACACACACACATATATATATATATATATACACAAAAAATTATGCAGTATATACTTGTATTATAGGTACATCTAAACACATACATACATACATATAAATGTATCAAAATATGTTGCTTACAAACACTGCCATCCTTAATAAGGCACCGGGTTTCACAGGACAGCTAGTGCAAACTGGCAAAACAAAGTACAGTTCATTATTTCCATGACTATATAGCAATAATCATACACTGAAAAGACGTTAAAGCATGACACTAAAATAGCTTATAATTTCACATAGGAACAGGATTCTGAGAAGTTAAATATAGTTCTTAGTTAATTATCCCAGCAGGATGTAAAATGGTTATAAAACAGATTGGTAAATCTGTTGGATATGCCTTCTTTCTCCAAATATAGTGAAAGATACCAGCTCAAGTATCTCTGTAAAACACAGCGATGAGCCAGATTCACCACTGGTATGAATTTACTGTTATGATATCTATAAAATTCTCTCCCTAAACTTCTTTCCTCCATATTTTACATAACCGATCAGTATGTCTGCATTTTATATATTTTCATTTGATGATGGATCTTCTTTATCACTAAATAATATTGTCACTCTAATAAATTTGTCACTCTAATTGTCAAGAAATAAAGTTTTTCTATGAAAAAAATATTCTTTAAAACAGTGACAAGTGAAAATATTTCAACAACTTGAACAGAAATCCAGAAATGCATTGCCCTTGTAAAAATGAGACAAAAATGTTGGGGTTTGGAGTATCATAGTGTGGACAATGTAATTCAAAACTGTATTTTTTGACTGGATTTTTTTTTTTTTACAGTAACACTTTAGTACGTTTCTAGATGTAAAATACTTTCTTTATATGTTCTTCATTATTGCTAAAGTTAGGAATATTAGAATTATTTCAATAAGCCTCTTATTTTATGTGCAACACATATAGAAAGTTTATTGTCCAAAGTCAAAACTTCCAAAGAAACAAGAGAAATGTCAGTAATAAATACATGGAATTAAGAAGCCATGCTGTAATGCTATACAACCATTTGTAAAGAGATTTTGTGAATGTTTAATTGCTCCAATAATAAAGTTAAGGTCTGATCATTAAGTATCTATATGTATTAAAGATAAGAGGAATGTAAATAGCAATCATGTGTTAATGGGTGATGATGTCCCTAACAGATTTATTTGCAATTTGATCCTTGGGAAGCAAAATCACAATTTGTTTATATAAGGAAGGCAAGTGATTCAATTCTTGGAATAGTAACATGAACAATGGCATTGTCTTCTCAGATCCTAGATTTATCAGTGCTCACCTGATACCAGAGAGTGACAATCCAGAAGATGACAAAATCTATTTCTTCTTCCGCGAAAATGCAATTGATGGAGAGCACACTGGAAAAGCCACCCATGCCAGAATAGGGCAGATCTGCAAGGTAAAATGATGACATCTTCACGTGAGATTGAATACACTTGCAGGATGCTTTGTGAGTGATTTTAGAAACTGCATTAGAAACTGTAAAATATTGTGAGTTTTGAATGAATGAAGTGAATGAATGAATGAAAAAAAAAACAATGTCAGTACTGACACATTGTACTAAAGCAGAGATCATCCCAAGTGAAAAATAGTTAGGGCATAACACACCCAACGGTTTACTATTCAGTTCTTCTCTGGCTGGGGAAGCTCCACAAACTACAATGTTTTATTTAGGATGTCATCTTACGACATTTAGAATGTGTCTGGAAAAGCGAAAATCTTTTGCAGGAAATGTGATACTGCCAGGTAGGCCAAAAACATTTGAAGAATTTACTTTTTAAGGGAATGTTAATTCCTTTCCATTCCCACATTAGTGAAAATCTTTAAAACACAGGCAAAGGAAGATTTAACAAAACAGTTGTTTAGGCTTAGCTGTGGAAATGGGCAACCATTCAGTAGACCCTTAATGGCTGTAGATTGAATCATTCATCTAGAGTGATAAATGCCAAAATATTTTTCTGACAGACTTTGAAAAAGACCTCTACAAATGAAATTATATTAACAGATTTTGTAGTTTTGGCAGCAATGATGTTTACGGTAACATTTCATGTTAATCCATAAGCTCATTTTCAATTTACCCCCTCAAATCCAGAGGTAGCTGCTTGAAAACCAATTACCCCGTAAGTACAGAGTCCTTGGTACACTTTACTCATAGGTTTTGCAGCTGTCCAACTGATCCCACTGTTCTGGCATTTTTATCTACACTTGCAACTTGCATTTCTACTTATTTGCTACCAAGTTAAGAATAATAAACACCTTCATCTTTACCAGGACATAACAGCCTGGGAGCTCTGGAGCAAACCATTCTGCCTGTCTGTGTGTCTGCAGTGTTATATACGTATTACAATATATAAAGAGGTTTGGGGTTTTGGTTTTGGCTTTTAAATGATGTGCTACTATGAAATAAGTTGCAATACAGTGTGAAATCAGAGAGTTTCAGAAGTAGTGTCTTTGATAACATAATGCTTTTGTGTGTTAAAGGTGAATTCTGTTTTCTGTAAGTAGCATCTTGTGGTTATTTACTGTACTTTTTCTGTACTCTATTGATGCTTCAAAGACTGTTACTAGATATAAATGCAAAATACTTTTGTTATTAGAATGACTTTGGTGGACACAGGAGCCTTGTTAACAAATGGACAACTTTCCTCAAAGCCCGTCTGATTTGTTCTGTGCCAGGACCCAATGGCATTGACACACACTTTGATGAACTACGTAAGTGGCAGAAATGGTTTTGAACACAGAAATGTTTTCAGGTATTATCTATATGATTTTAACTTAGTTTTCTTTTCTGTCTTTTGTTATTGTTACAGAGGATGTGTTCCTAATGAACTCAAAAGACCCTAAAAATCCAATAGTCTATGGAGTGTTTACAACTTCCAGGTATAGAATGTATTATTTTACTTGCATGGAAACTTGGGTGGCTGCTTGTTTAAAAGAGGTCTCTTTGTTAAAAATGTTTTTAAGAAACACAAAATTTTCTTAACCTTTGAACTGAGAAGTAAGTGGCACTAAGAAGTAATGAATTAGGTTTCTTTTCTTATGAGCAATGTACATCATCACTCTGAAGCCAGTAATCACAGACTATCGGTTTCTCAGGCTGTTCTTGTGGCTGAATTGGCTTTTTATAGTGGGGATCAGAATTTGTAGCCCTTTCCACACAGACCTGGAAAAATAACACAAGGTTAAGTATGCTCGTTTGGGGGCAGGGTAAAACAGAAAATCTGTGGTGTGCAAAACTGGCTACTCAAGGAGATATTAGTAAGAAAATATTGCTGAAATCTGGAAAGTTTAACAATCTTTCAAAAGGTCTCTTATTGAATCACATACAACTGTGATCTGAATGTTTTGGTTTCATTGTGCTTTCGCCAAGAACAAAATTATACTTGTTGCTTTGGCCTGAGAAAGGTTTGCAGCACTAGTTGCATTGCCACATTTATCTGTGAAGGACAAAAGTTTTAGTTTCTAAACAGAAAAAATGTTTCTAGTGATACACCAGCATAGAAGAGGGAGATTTACAAGTCCTTACCGTCTTCTGTAAGAAATCTCAAGGTAAGGAACAACACTGAATTTTCATTGTGGGCTGCCCAAATGACAGAATAGACTGCTAAAAAAACAGAAAAATGCAAAGTGTAGGAAAAAATTGAATAGTTCACTAGGGACAGCCCTGTTGAAGTTTACTCAAATTGGGGCTTTGGCCTTCTGGGGACAATATGTTTTAAATAGTGAAATAGCAGCCATCTGCTTAGGAAAATGTCTGAGAGATCGTATCAGTTATGCTGAGCTTTCACGGGAGGTGAGTTAGGATTGCTCTGAGAGCATGTCAGAGTTCTGATAGCACATGCAATAAGTTAGAAAGCAACAAGCTACTGTTCCCATAGCGCTCCCATTCCATTAAACTAACTGATAATTTTAAGAACCTAATTTGATTTCTTCTCCCCTCATTTTTAGCAATATCTTCAAGGGGTCGGCAGTGTGTATGTACAGCATGACTGATGTGAGGAGGGTATTTCTTGGTCCCTATGCCCATCGAGATGGTCCAAACTACCAGTGGGTTCCCTACCAGGGGCGAGTGCCATATCCACGGCCAGGAACTGTAAGTACCCTAATAAATATAGTAATCTAAAAAGGGAAAACTATGGAAAATATTTCCATACATTGCATGGTCCTTGAGCGGAGATCCAGGAAAGAAACAGAGAGAAGGAAATGGAAAGGAAAGCTAACCATTCCTCCCAGTTGAAAATTTACTGATTTTCTTGTGAAGTATGAAACTGTGTAGCTGGATTTTAGTTTTGGCATCCATATTAACAACTTCAGCAGAAGTCTGAGCAATGACTGGAGAACTTTACAGAATGTCAGATGTTTAATAAATTACTCTGCATTATCCTATCCTTGGAACTTTTCTTATTTCCAAATATTTGCTGAGCCATTCTTAGTGAGAATGAACAGAAAGCAGACCATCTGCCTGGCTGCTAAGAAACTCTTAATTGTTCTTGACATTAAAGCTAGTACAGTGACAGATATTTCTGCAATGGATGATGGCAAAGTGACTGTAATAAGTTGTAAGTTCCACAATCATTTTTTGAAATCTATGCTTCTACCCATTTCTCTGGGTTTAGTTTGTGAATGACTAAAATATAAGTGTATATAAGACACCCATATTTACAATCCCAACCAATGTAATCACAATCTACAAATATTTAACTGCCTCCAAAGTTACCACTAGCCTAAGAAGATAGGACATTTATGAAAAAAAAATGCATTAATTGTATACATTGAGTTAGCTCCTTAGCCAGTATAAATGAGCTTGGCCCATTTAAGTTCTGAAATACCATTGCTGAATATTAAATATATGTGTATACATGTGCATGTAAAAATGTAAATAATATATGCATATAATATTATTTTTTAAGTTTCCTTAAATATAAAGCACAAAACAAGCCAGGAATAACTTTGATCCTTTCTTTTAAATCATCAGATTTTCTACTTTTGTCTGGAATGTTTTGAAATCGTTCTTTCAAACCTGATCTTTGAACTGTTCTCCAACAGTTGGACAATATATATGCTCAGCCTAATGAAAATTATTTCCTAAGTAAAAGAAAACAGTGGTTCCCTGACAGCCAGATTCCTCAGCACTCCTCACTCCCTCACTAAGACTGCTAAAGGGATTCCTAATTTTTTCCAGAGTTAAAATACAAGCTGTGCAGCATGGGAGAAGTTTCATTTCTCATTTGATGCTGAACTTTTTTTTTTTTTAATTACTTTAGTTAATGCTGATATGTCAGAGTGCTTTTTTTTTGAAGTTGTATTGTTTTACATCCCTGAGGATAATGTGAATGAGTAGCTCTTTTTGTTATTTCTTGGATAGCTTATGTCATCTGCTTTTCAGTCTCACAGACTTAATAATTTAGTGTTCATTATTCTGTTTATTTATATTCCTCTTTGATTCCAGTATTGATTAACCTTTCTAAACAAAAACAAATAATAGATAATATGTAAAACTACAAGCAAAGAATACAGGTTTCTGTCACAGAAATAGACTGAGCTAAAGGACTGCTGCAGAGTGTCTCTGTTACATTCATCCCTCAGCAGAGATCGGATGCAGCTCTATCGAGACTCTGAATGCACAACTCAAATATTTGCCCTAGAGAATGGCAATGCAGTTCTGCCTGACTCAGAGTCTGTGGGTTACTCCAAGACTTGTCTGAAGGTCTTGAACTGAAATCTACACAGGAGAATAATGACTTGATCAAATTCCCAAGAACAAGCAGAAAAACAAGGACCCAGACACTAATTGACTGAGTGACCTAAGCCACCAGATCTTTAACTGAAGTAGGGAAATACATTTGTTGCACACAGTGTTCTTTTTCTGGCAACCCTCTTAGAGTGCTTTTTACTCTTACAATTTCACTATAACATACTTACACTAAGATTTCAAAGTGCGAAGATGTTCAGATTAAATTGTAAACAGTTTTCTTGCCTGAGGGTGAATATGATCCCAAATTACACATTTCTACATAGCCCTGCAGATGCATCATGTAGTGCAAGGGGCTGTGCCACTGTAAATCATGTTAATTGAGGAGTGGCTGAGGCCATCAGCTTCTCCTACTCCACTGCCAGTGACTCTAATCCTAGTGTCTATCACTTTGAAAAAGATTTTTTTTTTCCTCCTCACAGTTGCTAAAGTAATTCTGTTGTATTAGTAGGAAAAAACTGAATTTTAAAATGAGAAACATTTCTGGCTGAAAAGAAGCTTTTTGTTTCTAAAGTGATAAAATTGGATGTATTCTCAATGGCTTGATGACCTGTTGAGAATAAAGAAGAAAGGTTTTTGAAGTTCCTTTAGATGACAGATTTGTAGCTTCCCTTTCCAAGAAATGAGGAAAGGGAAGGGAGAAACAAAACTTGAGCTTCTTACAGTGGTTTAGTTCCAGATCATACTGCAGTTAAACAGTGCTGAATTACCTGAGGAATTTAACTGGTAAGGTGCCAGTACACTTCTTGAGCATCTGATGACATGCCCAAGTAAAGAAAAAGGAGTTAATGGGTTTTTTGTAAAAGTTAGAAGACTTTTTGAAAGGTTCTACATCAGCTTCACATTTTATGAAGGAGTTGCCAGGATTTTTACTTTAAGTTCTATAGAATTTTCTTTCTTTCTTTTTCTTTTTTTTTTTTTTTTTTAAAGTTTTACCAATATTTGAAGAGGAGGGAGGATTTTTATATATACCTCATCTTGAATTAAGTACATTCATATCTGACTTTCTGTGAATTCAGCTGCAGAGCTCAAGTTTTTTCTGCTTCATGGTACCAAAGGTCTGTCTTCAGCTATGTCCAAAGCACTTCTGGTTCCTACTGAAATGTAGCTATTGGATTCCCTAATAGGCCAGTAGGAGGATAGCTTAGTTACTGCCTCCTGACTGATCAAAACCCCTCACATCGCATACTGGGGACCAGCAAGTGGAAGTGGATGTTAAATGCAAGAGTTCTGTGATTCTACTTGAATCCAAGGTCAAGCTCATTTCTCCAAACTTTTTCAGGGTATTTCTATTCATGCCTATCTTTTAGCATCTGAAAACTATTTCCTTACTGTCAGTATCAGTGGTATTGATTAGGTATATATCCATGAATTCTGATGAAGTGCCTTGCCAATTAGCTTGACCTGGACCCACTAATATCACAAGCATTTTTGTTGTCATTAGCATCAAAGGTAATGTCTTTGTTGTGTATCCTCCTTTTGTAACCATAACATAAGGAAACATGACAGGACTTCCCTCCTCAGGACAACTATTCTCTTCTGTCCTGTTCTATTATTCTGTTGTATCTCTGACTTTATATGAGTTGAAATTCTTCTGCAAGCAATTTGGACTATGGATGTGCTAAACCTCACCTACTGAAGGTGCCCATTTCATTCCATTGAAAAGGGAGGGAGTGATAGCAGTAAGAGTTTGATTTCATCTCAATCAGTTTCCTGAACTGGGGTGGGATGAATGTGAGCCACAGCGTGGTTCAGGTAATGCACTTTAAACTTCAGACACAGACACGAAGTTACTGTCATTTTTTTATTCTCAGAAAAGCATGGGATCCAAGGAGTAGTCTGGCTCTCACAATTGGGAGTCTCATTTAGACACACAGAATTATGACACTAATTCTGCATAAAATACATCTTAGTCAACATTGCTGCAAGTAAAATCCATTGTTAGAAAATGAGCCAGAAAATAAATATTCAAGCAACTGAAACACAGCTGAAATTCATTTACTTAAAATTGAAATGAATATTTATTTACTGGGGGGGTTTGCCAGCTGCAATTAACAATACTTAGTTCTTGTGTAGTGATTTTTATACTTAAAACACTTTACATATATTATCTAATTAATCAGTATCTAATTAATCTGAGTAAATAGTATTGAACTGTAGTTAGAGTATTAATGAAGCTATAAAGCAAAGTTAAATTTTGAGTGTAGAATTTTAAACACAATTTTTTAGACAGACAACAGTTTGGCCAATGGTTATAAACAGCCTATCTTATTTTCTCTTTGTAGTATTTCCATACAAGAAAGCAAGAAAGTATAATAATAAAAAGGCTGGAAAATGTTGATACATTAGAGAACTAACTTGCTTTCTGCTTAGTCTGCTCCACATGCATTAATCAAATATTCTCACTCCCTCTCTTCCTTCTTTCCATATCATGGAATGGAACCAAATGCAGGAATTTACTTGCTAACAAATAGGCCATAAAGGGACAATTTGCACTTCATATGTCCATGCTAGAAGAGTCCCTGTGCTGAGTATAACTAATACTCTTTTTGACAACATTGATTTTTTAATTTAATTTCTGATGAATTATTAATAATTTGAATCAAGGTGACAGCAAAGACAATTGATTTGTTCTGCTGAGCATCCTGCAAGGTCTGGATTCTTGGTTAATAAGATGTTGTCCTTTAGGTTTTTAATTTAATTGGAAGGTATTCTATATGTGGATATAAAGGGCAAATTATCTAGGGCATTTTAGCACCAGCTGTTTATACTTCATGTTCAGATGCCGCAAGTGTAACTATTGTCAACTGGGTTTCAGAATTTTTATATGTCTTATATAAAGTTAGGAGTGGGGGACAACAAGTTCTTTGCCAAATATCTTTGGACTGATGATTTAATGCCGTTGTGGTTCATTTTCTTCGTCCATTCAACATTACTAACACACTGCTAATACTTATGTTAAAGTAACGTCTAATTGTTCCTAAAATACTAACTGGTTCTGCAGATGAAACGAGGGCCAGTGGTGGTGATTAGCCACCGTTCTCGAGTGTCCCTGTGGGGATATGTGGTAGGTGAAAGTGGAGGAATACTTGTGTGGCTACCAAAGCCATGGTCTTACCTCTCCTTCACTTTTCAGCCTTTGTTTTTTGCTCACATTTCCCCAATGTGATCAAAATGTGAAAAGCAGAACCCTCTGTTTTTCACAGTTTAGAGGCAAAACTGTCTGGCCCACCCACAGCTATGTAAGGGAGCAAAGGGGCTCTTTACTGCATTACTTCATGCGGACCAGATTAATGCCGAGGGGACACCAACTTTTCTCTTACTGCACAGTATGCAACACTGAGAAGTTATTTCAGTTCTTCAGTGAGACTTTTCTCACCTACCTTCACATGGACAGTAGCATCAGCAACACACAGAGGAGGCTTTCTTTAGAATCAATGGATACATTTAGGACATGATTCATTTGATTTGATTTAGTGTAACAGGAGCCACGTTACTGGGACTACACAGATGACACAGGTTTGTTGAGACAAGCAGGAGTTCGAAAAGTCAGTAGAACAGGGAGTTGTCCCAGCATTTAAGGCTTTGGTTCCTCAGAGGAACTGACTTCCAGACAACTTCTGAAGACAATACTTTGAAACAAAGATGGTGACATGATTAATTAACTTTCTGTTGAATACATAACTGGGTACTGAAATGGCTTATGTCATATTGAATGACTTTGGATAACTCAGGAATTCTTCCTTCTGCCACTTAAAGTCTAAAACTAATCAGTGAATGACTGAAGATCCTTTTGCACTGCATACTGCTAAGGAAAGATTATTTATAAAGTTCATTTGCATTCTGTTAACCATATTGATTTAAATACAAAATGAAAAAAAAGAGACTTTTAGTGACAGGATTAACATTTGCTGTCCATCATGAAACACTTAGATCCTCTGTCATATTTAAATAGAGACTGCAGCAGCTGGGATTATTGTAATGAAACAGATTTCTAATGCATTTTCTAGTGATTGATAACAAAATGTCAAACATTTCCTTTATTTCCAGTGTCCCAGTAAAACGTTTGGAGGCTTTGATTCCACCAAGGACCTTCCTGATGAAGTTATAACGTTTGCAAGAAGTCATCCAGCCATGTACAACCCAGTATTCCCCATCAACAACCGTCCGATCATGATCAAAACAGATGTGGATTACCAGTTCACACAGATAGTAGTAGATCGAGTAGATGCAGAAGACGGCCAATATGATGTGATGTTCATTGGCACAGGTGAGAAGACTTGACTTTACACTGTATCCTCCTCCAGGCATTATGGAGACATAGACCAGGTAAAACTTCATACTCTGAAAGACAGAACATTGACAGAACAGTGTACACCTGTGAAAATTTGGGGCAGGGAGGTCTTTTTTACATATATTTGCTGATACAGGTTCAGGCCACGACCTGCATAGCTTAATTCTTTAGGAGCTTTGCCAACTGGATTAAGATCAAACCACACTCTTTTCAACTGCTGTTATTAGGGAATTTTATTAGAAATATCTTGTCTTATTAATTATAATTTAGTATTAAAATGAGGGCTTTGAGGTACCCATTATGAAGTGCAGCATAAGAAGTATTAACATCAATGAGGCAAGTATCCAGGTATGGGAAACGTCTTGTGTGCCTTTCAAGGATTTCAAGTATTGCCTTAAAATGCCCAGCTCTTGAGCCAGAAGAGTGCATCATTTTACTTAAGATGAAGGTATTGGGCACACACAAAGTGTTTCAAGAAGAGCTGATATTCAAACATAAAACTTGATATCCTTTCTAAAGCATTTGTGGAATCATAAAGCTTTATGAAAGTAGAAATGTGCACTCAGAAAAGACATTTTTTTCCAGGAAGGTAAGAATGAGAAACAACAGTGGCCAGAAATGAGCTGATATGCATTTGCCTAAGTTTGGTGGCTTCAGAGCTATGCTGATTAGCAGTTGGTGGATCTGCTTCTTCACCTTTGAAGATTTTCCATTAGTTGACTGGCGTTTCAGTTATGTTGAATAAAAGCATTTTAAACATCTGTTGAACATAATTGCTAGTAATTAGACATTGGCATCATGTAGCCAAAACAAATCAAACTAAATCCCGGGTTCTTTTCAGCTTTGGACCATACCTGTCTGTCTGTCTGATAACAGTCCAATTTCAACTTGCTTTAAGTAGAGTTCTGGTCCTCTATACATAAGGTCAGATTTCCAGAGCAATAAATCTCAAGATTTCTTTCATGTTGATGCTTGAAGTATATTATGAGTAAACTGAGAGCTGATGGAGCTTTGTATACCAAACAGTGCATGCATAGCAATTTGGAACATTTATTGCAGGAAATGCAGCTCTGCAGTGTCCCAGCTCTTTGAAGCTGTGAACTGAGTTATTAGATACCAGTGGTACAATATGTTCTTGCATAAAACATGGAAAAGCATTTTTATTTGATTTTACACAACACATATATTTTCCATCACACATTAGAGACTTCAGTGCCATCTACAACTGGCAGTATTTTGTGCCTTTCAGTGGATCTTCTCTGACCTGATTCAGCCCAGAAAAAAATGTAACAGCAGTATTCCACTTGGCTGTGATGTGAGGGAACAAGCCCTTAAGCATCCACAGTATGATGCTGAAGAAACATGAGGAGTTGATTTATTTCAAGATATTCTATATCTTGAGCACAAGAGGTGGCATTTGTCTCACCAAAATTTGGCATTCAGTCTAAGAAAGATGTATTGGCTTATGCAAGGGAAAGAGATAAGTACTTCCAGAAAGACAGTCATTGCACTTTCTTCAAAACCTCTATTAAAGTAAGATGAAGAGTTGCGCAAAAGTTCCTGTTTTTCAGGCAGTACAGGAAGACTTGTGTAAACCTGAGCTGTAGCTTTTAGATAGTCATCATAACCTATAGTGGTTCTTATCTACATTAGTCAGGCAAGCTCTCCCTCTGAAAGACCCTCAGTGATACCTAGCTCTTACTTTTGTGTTGGGAATTTAGGCATTCACTTCATTCACGAAACCGCTAATATTCAGGTGTGTGGTAAGTGCTCTGGATCCCATGCACCACTGCTGATGGTTGTGCCCAAGAACTGTAAGAAAAGTATTAAATGTTTATTACCTGCACTAGCCAAAAGAGATTTCGGCACCAACCCCCCAGCTTTGTAGGTGCAGAGTGTTATTCTTTCTTGGAATACTACTTTTGTCTGCAGAAATTGTTCTTCTGGCAGGAGTTTGTACCCACATAGGACAAAAACAGGCGTTACAACACCTGTGCTTGGAGCTGAGGCACAAAAGAGGCTCCGTGCTCCTCTGAGCTCACTGGCCTCACTGCAGCTTTTGGAATGAGGATAGGGCATCCTCCACATGCGGGGGGCAGGGGGTGGGGGAAAGGGCAGAACCGAGGCCCTGACTGCCTTGTGCCAGAAAGCCGCACTGAGCCAGCTGGTCAAAGTCAAAGGAACCAGAAAGCGATACATAATCAGTGCACATTACATCTTCCCCAGGCAAAGAACAAACTGGGGAGCAGATTAGGGACCCTAGTCATAGTCCAGTTTCCCACTTGATGATCTGAACCTATGGCAAAGCCAGAATTAAGCTCTCTGGGGTATGACTAGGTTTTTCTGGGTAGGTCTGTCCTATCAGATTAGATACATTTCTCTATATTTTCCCATCACTGTTGCAGCAATCTACATTATTCCCACACACTGCTGAACTTCAGGATGTTGAAGAAATACTTTTTTTTTTTTCCTTTTCATTGAATAACTGATGATAATTGAACACAACATAATTAATAGCCACCCAGTGTGGTCACATTTTCCTTTCCTGTGGGTGAAATCTTTAGCCCAGCAGTTTCTTTCCCACTGTGATTGTACCAGCATGTTTCACAATGGAAATAGTATCATATCGGCATGCTTGAAATTATATCAGAAAGAAACAGGATTTAAGATATGCACTTAATGCATATCCTGAGTGTCTGATGTTTGGGATCATTTGGCACAGTCAAGGTACATCTGTCAGTAAAGCAAATTAATAACAGTAATCTTATCTTACTGAGCAGAGCTTATTGATCCTAAAGGAGAAGCCTGATTCCATTTGTGTGAAATTGTTTGAAATACTACTCTGCAAAACTTGATCTAGAACTCAGATAAAGCCCCACTTCGGTACCTGTGGCCTGACCAGAGTCTCTGTAGTGATTAACACAGTGTATCTTTGACCTCAGAGGCTTTCTTGAGCATCAAGCAGCTGTAATTGTTGCAGGATCCACTTAAAAGTCAGACCTTTTGTTGAAACAGCATTATGTGGGGAACTGATGTCTGCTCAGTGCCCATGCAGGCTCCACAGTCTCCCTTGTGTTCTTTTGTCAAAAGTCCCTCGTTATTTCTCGAATATGGCATTTGATGATTTGTGACTGAGGACAGTCATAGTGCAACACAGACTACAGTCATGACACATTGCTGTGCCGTTATATTTACTAGACCAGAGTTCTTTCATTTTTCTCAAACAATGTATTTTCCTCAAAACCACAGTAATCAAATTATCAGGATAATTAGGGAAATGAACTCATCCATTAAATTACAGATATAACTAATGTTAAATTATCTGTTGTTCTGAATTACTTTATTGAAGAAGTGTGAATTTTTTTTTTCTTTTTGTTTTAAATTTTATATTGCATTTGTTCTGTATTGTTCTCAGTATTTCTTGAATTAAATATGTTCAATTAGTAGCAGTAACCATAATGAAAACCAATTCCAAAACAACTTGCCTAGTTATTTTACTAGCTTACTTTGTACATTTAGGTGCCTTAATAAATAGGAAGTTGTGCTTTGCTTTGTTACTGTTCTTGTTTTAAGAAACAACTGTTATTTTCTTTTTTAAAAAAGAAAAATCTATGGATTTGTGATTAATGAAAGAAACAGTGACTCATATATTTTGTGGGGAAAATAATCGCTTCTTTCTAGATTTCCAAAATACATGTTTAGAATCCAATATCTTCTTAAAAGGGTGCAAATGGGAAAATCAAAATCTCAGTTCTACAGGATATTCTAGGGTATCTAGAGTATTTTAATCCAAATTCATGTAAAGAATTTGAAATACTGGAATTTTCTTGTGAAATCAATAGCTTTAAGGTAGTTATCTTATAAAAACATTTTCAACTTGTGTAACCTGATTCCATTCTACATGTATTTTCAATGTAGACTTGTCATCTTTTCAGTCAGCCATTTCAACTAACACACACAAATATGTACACATACAAAATATGTTTTGATTTTGTGAAATTGATGGTTAATTCTGGTTTTGAGAATGTTGACCTTTATAGTTCTGTTGCTTTGAGAATTTTATCCACTTAAAATGCCTTATCTTTTCCTAAACTATTACTGCAGTAGAACGTGCAACATGAAAAGTCCTCAAGGACGTAGTTGTTATTGCTGTGACACATTTACATGGCACTACACTTGGCTGGTTAAAAAGAAAAGTCACATACAGAATGTTTCCATTCCAGAGAGTCTGCAGCGATTTGTACCAACCTAGAAATGATTTTTGTTGTTGTTGTTCCCTGAAAATTCTGTTCAGGGAAACATCTAAATAAATCATAGATGCAGTTGTAAAGCAGAGATGGTCTTAAGTCTCAGCCATATTCACAATATGGCTCAGGCATTTCAAGTGTTGGCCCTGTTGATGTTAAAGCCAATTGCAGAACTCCAAGAATGTAAATGGATATAGTATTAAAATGCTGGCACACATGTATATCTAAACAGAAGATACAATTTGTATTGCTTTTTCCCCTCAGTAAAGACCAGTATCTAACACACACAGAAATACAGATGCCTTAAGGGGCTTATACATCTTAGGTACTTTGTTTGACACAGGGAAGATCGCATGTACTTAAGAGATCTAACAGCTTCATCTGTCTAACAACATTTGTCCAGATGTTTTTATATCCAAACTGAGCCTTCTGACAGTATCTTCACATGCATTTTAAGAATGACAAACATCATATTCAAAATGGACAATAAAACATGCCTGGGTAAATTTAATGCATTTCCCTGAATTAAATGCCTGAAACATCTGTCATTTTATACTGTCACTTAAATAGTATTTCAGTCCTTTTCATTCTTCAATAACTATAGTAGTATTTATCTTCTTTGTTGCATTTTGATAATTGAAAGTCTTCAGTGAAATGTCCTACTGAAATTCAGTGTTATTCTAGGTTATTTTCAATAGCGGTTGCTATTTTGAGCAACTAGTGCTTAGAGATACGTAGCTTCACAGTCTTTATATGTGAAATAATTATATACTACAAGAAACTCTGGCTCCTCTGAAACTGAATTATGCATCTTAAGCACCTGAAAGCATGAGTTGTTTAGTTTTGTTTTGTTTTGTTTTTTTTTTCTTTTTTTTGTTGTTTTTCCTTTTCAAGATATTGGAACAGTTCTTAAAGTGGTTTCAATTCCTAAGGAGACTTGGCATGAATTAGAGGAAGTCTTGCTGGAAGAAATGACAGTCTTTCGGGTAAGTGCGGCTAAATTTCAAGTGTCAGGTTGTAGATTTTGCTGTGGACAGCTGCTAACTAAACCACTTGCAGTCTAGCAAAGGAATAGCCTGGCCTAGACCCCTAATTAGCTTGTCATTTAGAGACCCAGACACTAGTAAAAATAAACCTTGAAACTTTTGGTGCTAGCTGGAGGTTAATGATAAAAGAAATTGCATTCTGGGCTCTTGTTTTGTGGTTTAAAAAGTAAATTAGTATCTCTCAGCCTTAGAACTGTTACATGCTGTAGTTACGTGTGTATCTGTGCAAGTCTGGGAATAATGCCTGTCTGTTTTCTCCCACAGAGATATGCACACGAATTATATAATTGCATCAACTCTTAACACTTTTCAGACTATTAGCATAATGTAACTAGGAAGATAGTTTAGATAAAAAAAAAGAGTGATCCGCACGATTTCTTATGCCTAACAATCTGAGAAGCAAAGGAAGTGTTTACGTTTTTAAAGGTGACTTTAGGGTCTCATTTTCATGGTTTGACACAAGACACCATAAACACCCCCTAATCTTTAGTACTTTCTTGTGAAAATCAGTCTCTTCCATTTTTCCTATCTGAGCCACCTAAAAAGTAAGGCATCCCACAGGCGCTCCTGCAAGTCGAGGCTGAGTAAACCTTTCAAACGCTTTCCAGACAGAACCCAGGGATGTCTTGTGTTTCGTATACAACAACGAATCATTTACATTCCCCATGTTATTCTTTTTGTCAGTGCTGGGTTTATGGCACCATTTCACAGGATCCAGGCTTTTGCAGGGTTGATACCTAGCTGGAGCATGAGGTTAAGCTGACAGCACAAAGATGATGCTGGCATGCTCAGAGAGCCCCGTGTCGTGTGGTCCCACTCCTGATGTGCTAACAAGGACTGCGCTCCGAACCTGCCACAGGGGCCCAGCCACCATGTCCTCATCATACTCTGTTGCCACCCCTTTATCTTTGGTTTCTGAACAGACACAACATACTTAAACAGAGCTTGTATATCTTTTTATTATTTTTTTTTTTTATGGACACTCTTCCCTTTACTGGTACCAATCTTGCACAGAAACCACTGTTCTGAGTGCAAGATACCACTGGAAAACAGATACCTTTGTTTCTGCAATCCATGTTTTTATAAGGGCAGAAATATAGGGTCTTTTCTTTCTTTCTTTCTTTCTTTCTTTCTTTCTTTCTTTCTTTCTTTCTTTCTTTTTTTTGTTTGTTTGGTTTTTTTTTAACAGAAGAATAAAGTAGAAACTATGAGGAAAAAATGAGACAAGTAATTTGTGGCTCCCAGCTTTTTTTTCTTTTTTTATACACGCAAAAGTCATTACATTAATGCAGGGTAATTTTGCAATTGTTGATAATGTATGAGTCTCTTCCCTAAATGAAGAAGTGCCAAGCTAAAGGAGATCAGAGAAATTTAAAAGAAAGAAAATAAATGGAGTGAAAGTTTTATTTCAGAAAGGCTTCACACAAGTAGAACGGTTAATAGCAAATTCGGATCTGGTACTTTACTTCAGATGCATATTTATTCATTGCAGAAAACAATTTTGGTGTTCTGATCTACTTGAAAGCTCATTTATCTCTTTTGGCATGTATTTAAGCCTTAAAGAGTGCATTAATGTACTTCAGTGGAATAAGAATTTGTATATGTAAGAAATGGGTCTTTCAATAGGGAATTTGCAACAAATTTTACATGTACCTTAATCAAATATAAGTTTTCTTTAGTTACTAAAGAGTCTTGTGCATCATAAACAATGCATTTTGATGCTGAAACAGTGTGCTGAATACAATGTTTTTCATTTATAATTCCAGAAAACTGAAAATCTTCCATGTGTTATATCAATAACAAATGCCTCTTTTAACCCCATTTCTGCAGTATTTCTCTGAACACCTGAGCAAACAGACTAAATGAGTTCAATTTTCATTTAAATGTTACACTTAATTGATGCTTTCTAATATAAGGTCTATTAACCCATTTGTAAAGGCAAGTCCACATGCATAACATCCACTGACCCATATCAGATTCTCTCAGGGTAAGCCAGCTGAAAGCTACACAAGTGTGAAAGCTTAATAAGGACTTTATTAAAGGACATAACCAAAAGTATGATGCATGGGATCAATAGCAGATTTTTAGATGAAATAACGTTCATATAGACTTGACTTGCACACTTTGTAACCAAATTATGCCACTTATACTCAGGATTAAAATCTGTTCAAGCCACTAGGCCTAAAAGGTGTAACAATCTTTTGATCAGATTTAAATACACTTATTCTGTTAAATATTTCCTACAGTCTTTCAGGTGCGAAAATAGATTTTGGTTTCACATCTGCTTACTACAAATAAGTATAATGAAGAGGAGACTTCTCTAAGAGAACAGTAACTCTCCTAATGACCCATTTGGATGATTAAATAATGAGTATTCCATGGTGCAAAAAACCTCTTGCCAATTTCAGTTCTGTGTTCTGTGAATATGAGCAACTTCTTTGTATGTGACTAATGTATTGCAGTCAACGAGCTTATGCTTGGTATTAAAGCTTGTTCTTATGGATACAATTTCACAGGAATGTTTTTTTTCACCTTTATATGATTAAAACCTGTTGCTTATTTCAGTGTCATTACCTTTAATATATAGTATCTACATAATTTGGTACAGCCATTATTATTTTCATATTACCTGGGAGGTTCTTTAAATGTAGTTTTAATATTGTGTGGAAATTAATTTCAAGATATGAAACTAGTAACAAAGTAATCACAATGAAACTGTTATAATAATGGAAAATTATATGTCTACAATCAACACAGCAATCAAAGATGCACCCAGATATGTACATGCATTCTAATTTACTTACAGCTAGAAATTATTCTAGTGCAAAAAACAAGAAGCACTATCACTAATGAATGACTAGTTTAATCTCAGGGTTTCTAGGTTGGGCAAATAGAATTCTAGCAGAATTTTTATGTTTATAGAGCTATAGAGCACAATTTAAATTTTAACTCTCTTTTTTTTTTTTTTTTTTCTTCCCGCCTCCCCCTTAGGAACCCACTGTTATTTCAGCAATGAAGATTTCCACAAAACAGGTACTATGTGCACAAACTTTAAATCACTTTTAAATATTTATTGGTCTCTGTCTTTTAGAGACAGTAACTTGGCAGCCAGTAGAGACATATTAATTACAGCAGCAGCATCACATCCCTTTACATAAACATCAGTAGTTTCTCAGGAAAATGTGACAAGCAAAGCAGAAAGGAAAAGTCTAGTTTGTGTTACTGGTAAGGTGGAAACTAAACACAAACTGGTCTGGAGTCTGGAGGCTCTCTAGAAAAAAAAACGAACACATTATGGCATGTTGCCATGACAAAGAAACCGTTCAAAAGGAGTGGCCAAACTTGGTCCCTTGCTTTAATGGGACTAGTTCTTGTGACTGTAGGAATAGACTTGTACAAAATGCAGATAGTGAAAGCAAAGATGGGAAATGAGACATCCTCCTGTCTTTCTGCCCAATGTCCATTCCATTTCTGGTTGTATACCATTCGGCTTTAATAAAGAGGGTAGATGTAATTTAGTCCAAATTTCCCATGGCCTTTTGATTCAGTGGTTAGGATATGGGTTTCAGACTCCAGAATTTGTATTTCCTACTTCCTGTTGAGTACACTAACTTCTTAAAGAAAAGGTATGTATTATAGCCTTCATTGTAGAGCAGACCCTAACTAAAATGAACTGGACTTCTCGATGGGTGGAGGTAAAGTTTAGTCTGATTTATAGTAAAGGTAATTCCTGCATTTCTGAGCAAATATGGGCAATTATTATTAGACTTTTTTTGTGAAGCAGCTGATGAATTACGTAGTTGTGCAAAGAATACTGGGTTGTAGTCCAGGAGCAAAGTGGGTATTAGGGGCATATCTTCTACCTCTGCCTGGAATTAAGTAGATGGATCCCAGCCATTGTCATTTCCTGTCTAAGGAGTCTGAGACATAAAATTTAGCATCAAATTTAACATAATAAAACTTCCCCACCCCACACCCCTGTGTTTGTGTTGATTTGGAGCCTGATTGGGTAAATATAAGCAACTTATTCACACTCATTAACTTCTCTGTTAATGTCATTGTCAGTAAAGAAAGGATTTGGTATTACTTCTAGGAATGGGTACACTAAAAATGTGGTGTGTTAAAAATAAGATTTAGTTAATTCATGTACCTCACTCTATACAATATGGAACAGAAGTTGAATTTATTCTGTAATGGACAGAGCCCAGTATTGTGTTTGAAATGCTGCATATTTAACTCAGAATTCACAGTATTTGGGAAAGTTGTCTGAAAACAGTCATGTCTTTGACAGAAAACATTTTATTTGAGGACACTCTTCTAACATAGTTTACCACCTAAAACAACAATAATGGCAGGGAAAAAAAAATGTACTATTGAATGCTGGGATATTTAAAAACAAACCTGTCAAATTGTATATATGTTCACATCATACCAAAATGCTCTGCTTTGGATTATTTTTATAAGTACATTCCCTTAAAGCAGCCAGTCATATTTGATGGCGGGCCATGCATTTTCATGCTTGTTCTTCAAAGCATCTTTAGTGATTCAGGGGAGATTACAATTTTCTCTGAGTCTTTTGAAAACAAATTTACACTGCTAAACTTGTTTAACGCTAAAAAAGAGCATAAAGCACAAGTTTTTCAGGCAGAATTAAGCTCATGAAAAATCAACCAACCTCAGGCTAAAAGTGACAGAATCATGATACAGTATGACAGCTTTTGGCACGGTGTCTTTGTATCAAATAAGTATATAGCAACATGTTTCCATTTTATACTTATGATTTAAAAATACTGTAGTTCTATAACTCAAACACTTTATTCATTGTGTTCTGATAGGCGGGATGTTTTTCATATAACAGCATGATAATTCTAGGCATTGTAGAAAGCAGGAGCATGAAATGTAAACAATAAAACCAACATATCCTATTGAATAACTTTTAAAGCAATCATTTTGTTTTAGTTTTTTCACTAACAATTCTTTCATCCAATTCTAAAAATGTGGTACAAGCTGTTTCTTCTTGGTTTAAAATGTTTTGCTACACTGGTTTTCAAAGCTACCTCTTTTGCCATTGTGCCAACATGGTATGTTACAAATTACTTCTTTTCCTAAAGACTAAAATCTCAAAATTCTTCAGAGGCAGAACTTCACTTGAGTTTTGAATTATATTGAACTCTACAGCTCCCATGTCTCTCTCTGAGTGTGAATTTGGCCCTTGAGCGAGAGTGATTTTGAGTAAGGAAATCTAGTCTTTATGTGCAAGACTAAACCTTTTTACAGTCTTCCTCAATGCTTCTGTCTTTAACTCAGAGAAATTCTATTTTCTCAGTGAGGCTATGTGTCCTTCCTGATCGTGTTCAGAGCCTTAGGCTTGTGTAACCTTGTCACCTCAACAACTTATGCACGGCTGGTGATAGACACAAGCCTTTAGAGGACAGCGTCCTAGAGCCACTGAACACCCTACAGCTGCCTAAATTCCCAGTCCTTGTGGGAGCCAGGCTTGCAGGGAGCCCCTGGCTACCATTTGGCCCTCAGCCTATTGCAGGGGGGGCTCCGTAATTTTTCTCTTGAACTAAAAATGTGGAAGCAAGCCAAAAAGTCATGCCTAGCTTTCAATCAAAGGTGAGTTCTTGTGGAGCAAGCTCTCTTCTTTTTCTCAGGGTCAGCTATGTGATTGTCTGCTTAAAAAAGCCACTGGATTTCTGGTAAGATGGGGGAAAACCAAGGAGATCCTCAGCTGATACAGGCCAGCTTCTTGACTGGTGAACTGCCATGAAGAGCTTTTGGTTTTCCTCCATAAGATTCTTAATCAAAGGCAAGGCAAAGAACTTCAGAAAAATGTTAGTGATTACTTTTATAGTATTTTTTACAAAGTACTGAATTTTATTCACAGTTTGCCATTTCTGTCCATAGTGAGCATGTAGAAAGGACCAGCTCAAAATGGATATATCACTGAAACAGCCCCCTGAACTATTCTGCATCAGTTACTTTTCAAGACATGAAATTAAATGAAGTATTTGAACCTCATGCTTCTTAAAATACCTTTTAATATGCTGCCTAAGTTCTTTTTAAGCATGACATTTTTTCATCTTTCTTTTTCTTTTTCTCCTTTTTTTTTTTTTTTTTTTAATTGCAAATAGAAGATTCTCAGTTATCTCGTTGCCTGAATTCTAGGGAAAGGCTGCATTTTGCACAGCATCATGGGGCAAACTGAAACCACTGAATTGCTTAAAACATTACTCTCCTCAGCTTTTCTGGAGTTCTGATACTCCTGCAAGAATTTTTAGCAGAAAATTCCCCCACCCACCTCCAATCAGCTGATTTATTAAATTACCATCCTCTTTAGAGACACTCTTTGTCCAAAAGGCAGTTTGACTATACAGCAAAGTAAGGTCAGACCATTGATGCAAATCATTCTATTACTGTTTTCTGCATTTCATACTGTCTGGTTTTATATATTATTAGTGTCCAGAGTAATGACCACCAGCTGGAGTCTAAAACCATGATCAGAAGAGCAGCAAACAGGGCAGCAGCCTTGAGGCTGTACAGCACCTGAAACACATGCTAGAGTTCACTGACTGAACTTTATGAACTTATCTACAAGGAATAGTCTTTAAGGAAACCTGTTTTGGCCTCATTCTCCCCCACCCCCACCCCCCATGTGTTTCTGGTAATTCTTTAATTCTAAAGACATTTATTAGAAATCAGGAGGGGTTTCTAACAAAATGAAATTGGTTACAAAGGTGCATACACCATTACACCAGTCTTCTTTATTTTCCCATGTGCATTCACTGGGTTGATTTTTGTATTAGTTGCACCACACGTTGCTACATGCTTATATAGATATTAATGCCACAATTACATAGGACTCAGATCAATACCATCTGGACATTTAAGATACTTAACTGAAGCTCTAATTTGACCTCTGCTGCCTCCATAATCAGTAAAGAGAAAAAGCATCCCCTGAGAAACGGTTAGGTCACCTAAGATTGGAATTGCTGCTATTTTACTGCAGAATGTACCCCTAAGCGGGGTACTTGATTAAGTGACTTAAGTTAGAGAGAATCAGTTTATCACATCTGCTGCCTGTCATCTGCTTCTCAAGGATACAGCCCTAGCTGGGGACCGGTGAGTACAGTTAAGGCTTCGTGCAGAGCTCTGTGTGGCCAGAGATTCTTGCCCAGAGAATGTGGGTTTACAACCCAGCTATGGCACTATAATAGATGGAAGCAGCTGCTTATAAAGGGCTTAGTTTTCAATTTACCAGTGAATTCTCCTTGTCATATTTTCCTTGAGAATATACTGGTGTTTATACAAATGCAGAGGATGTTTCTGTTACAATTAATGTGTCTGTATCAACTGCCAAGCTGCTGTCTCTGAAAGAAGTCAGTGCAACACCTTTTGTATGTGCTTTTTTGGTTTGCTGTCTCCTGGTATCCAGTGCTCATCATTTCTATTAGGTAGGTGACCTCGGCCACCTTCTGTCCCCAAATTCCCTGGAAATAGTGCCTCTGTGACATCACAATGCAGATGAATTTTGATAACGTTTCTTGAAATCCTATTTTTCACACCAGCGTTATGATTTCTAAGAAAGAAAAATGAATACAACTTTCTGTTTTCTTGGTGAGACCACTTGGAGTGGGACCTTAAAAAGAAATATATTAATTGCTCCACCATGGGTGCTGGGTAACAAAGTTGAAGCTTTTGGTAGCATAGTTTCAGTGTTTCCAAAACAGAAGGATTATACTATTTAATTTTTGTTTATCTATTTATTTTGTTTTCCCCTAGTTTTGCATCTCAGAGGGAACTGTATTTGCTTACTACATTCATACTTGTTTTCTTTGTGAATTAGTGCTAAAGCTTAAATATCTCTGTTTGGAATTTCACATGGGATCAGTAGTTTAGTTTCCTTATGTCCCTCCAGGGACCAACTTCCCTAATGGACCACATGAATTTGATATCGGAGAGGAAATTGAGAGAGACAAGATATTCTATTGTGATGCCGTGCAAAGCTGTAGTTCATTTTGTACGCATAGTTTTTTATTTACTTCATGGCTTCTCTCTGCTTTGAACTGCATCTTCCACTCAACACTGCCTTTTATCCAAAACAAAGCAAGCCATCTTCCCTCATTAAATATATGTTTCAATTAGAATATGTGACCTATAGAAAAGAGTATGAAGCATCAGAATTATCAGACGTGCAAAGAAATGTGTGTGGGACAGGGTTTCCAAGCTGAAATACCTTATAATCAGTCTGAAATAATTTACTTTAGGTTTCCCCACATACATACACAAGTCAAGGTCATATATAAGAAATTTACGTTAAAGTTGGTTTTCTTTTTCTTTAAATTTTAGAATTTCTTTCTAAAGCATAGTCTCCATTGTGTTCTGTCACTGATTATAGTGTTTTCCCAGTGCAGGGACCTGAATAAAAAAGAAAAGAATGGAAGAGTACTTTAATTTTTCTTACTGCTTAGAGAAGCCACTGAGAACTTCATACAAAAATCAAAGTTTTTGCTATTTGTTTGTTGGGGTTTTTGTTTTGTTTTGTTGTTTGTTTTTTTTTTTTATCCTGAGGACAATTATCTTCTCATTCCTTTAGTGTATAGCAGGATCGTGATCCTTTATTGGATTTGTAATTTGCAGTTTTTACAATTCTTTAAATTTTATTTTTTTTTAACTTTCATAACAGCAACAGCTCTACATTGGCTCAGCCACTGGAGTTTCACAGCTTCCTTTACACCGCTGTGATGTGTACGGAAAAGCATGTGCTGAGTGTTGCCTTGCGAGAGACCCTTACTGTGCCTGGGATGGTTCATCTTGCTCACGTTACTTCCCCACTGCTAAGAGGTAGGGACAGTTCAGATGTCTGCATGGTTTGCTATTTGTTTTAACTGATGGTCTCAATATGACCAGAGGGCTTTGGAGATTTTTCATGGGATGGTAAACTGGAGCCCTTCCTCTTCCAAAGAAAACATAATTCTGGGAGTTACAAGCAATATGAAGTCCTGATTGATTTAAAGTGAACACTGCTTCTGGGATTGGCTTCAAAAGCTGTTGTAAAAAAAACATTCAGAAAAGAGTTGTCTCTGAAATGGATTCATAACTTTATACTCAGTAATAAACAGCAAGAAGAAAAAACAATTCCTTTTCTCTAACATGAGGAGGGGGCTTGATATTAAAATAAAATAATTACTTGCCCAAGTAAATTATCCTGCATTTTTATGAATTCTAAGTCAAAGGAAATATTTATATTATAAAGTGTTTGGATATAAATGGGAAAATGTTTTTTAGTGATATATAACATTATTGTTATTATTGAAAAGTATAACTTGTATGTGTTGTTGTGTGTCTTAAGTGTACCAGATCAAAAAAAAACCACTGTTTTCCAAGCACTCTGCACTGATGCTAAAGGCTTTGCAATGCAAAGGTTAAGGGAAAACAGGCTTGGCAAGTTAAAAATATAATTTTTATAAAAAATTTACCGCATTGCCTGATCTGAAGACTTAAAATAATATTTTCTTTGTCTGCCTTTATCTCTGAAATTATTTCTCCTAAAGTATGTAAGCTAGTTACTGAACAGCTCTTAGCTACTGAGGTAGAAATTAGGAATAACTATATAATATATATATAATATATAATAATAGTCACCTGCAAATAAGAACAGACATGTTCTCAACATGTAATGTTGAGATTCCCATGATAATTTGAATAAAATGACAAAAAAGCGCTCACATTAAATCAAATATGCCTTATTACTTAGGAAGAAACAATCCAAGGGTTTATATACCTAAAGGGTTATACACGTAAAATTGCTGGTAGCAGAAACTTAGTTGAGAATGTCTGGACTCCAAATTCCAGATTGGATGGGTTGTTGCAGGAGATGAAATGTGGTTAACGGTGGGTGGCAGTTGTGTCACAGACTTTTTGGATGGAGGGGATTAAAATTTCAAGGTTTGCATTACAATGTATCCTAAACAAATACTGATGACAAAAGAAAAAGCTGCTTATGGAACATAAGGTTCTATTTTTGTATCAGGAAGCAGTGTTAATCTGAGGCAAGCTTTTTGTGATAGTCTTCAAAAAAAGGTTTTTTTTAAAAAGAGAAACTGAACCCATCCCAAAAGAAGAGCTGGTCAAATTTTCTCAGCTGCATGGGCCAAATTCAAATTTGTGCTGGGAGTGTAGCAGTTTCTGTGTAGGAGGAGGAGGAAAGAGAGGAAACTGAGGTTTTCAAGGAGAGTAAGGAGAGTCCAAGGATTGATTTATCTGGAAGTTTTAAGGGTTATAAGTCAGTGTGGGTGAGTACTGCCTCTGACTCGCAGGAGGAATTGCTCAGGAATTGCTGAATCACTCTTCTCTGCTACCTCCCCACTAATCTTTGCCCCTGAACCTCACCCTTTCTCAGCATTCCGCAGCACCCATTCCTACCCCCAGCCCGTCTCCAGACCCACAGAGCATATCATCCTGTCATTTATTTGCTTACACTGATAGAAAAAATAGGGCCTTTTATCTCTTCCTTATCTGTCTCTCTAATTTATTAAGCAGCAGACCAAACTCACTGCTGCCATCAGGGGTAAAAGGACTGGGACCTCTCCCTCCAGGGATTAAGAGGCAGGGTTACTGGGGCTAAACTGGGTTGCATAGCTATGGGAAAGCCTTGGGGTGTAGAATTTACTCTTCTTGAGGCCACTATGAAAGAAGAAGTCAGTCCGGGAGGGTGGGATCCTGACAAGGCATTTGGAAACAGCCAGTGCCCCCCCTCCTTCCCCACATTTTCCACTTGGCAGCAGCAGCGGCAGCAAAACAAAGGTCTGTGTTACTGGGGGAGAGCATCCTCTGCTCACCTGGTACCTGCTGTACCCGCTGTCTCAAGCCAGCTTTGAATGTGTCTATGGCAAAATCAACGTTGCTGGAAACAGCTTAAATGTAAACATTTAGGCTCCAGAAATATTGGGAAAGTTGTGTCCTGAGGCAATTGCACAGATGCTTTGCTAATCGCTGGTTTTGGGCGTTGTTTTTTTATTTTGGTTTAGTTTGGGTTTTTTCTTCCTTTCTAAAAAAGAGCTTTTATGAGCCATGATTTTAATTTACTTTTCTTTGTGTATTTTACAAGACTAAATGACAGTTCAGAGCTCCCGTAGTGTGACCACTTAACTTTACCCCATGCAGATGTGTTCTGGTTCATATTTCATAAATCATCATGTTGATACAATTGTGATATGTGCAACATTTTCCTGAGATTCTAACTAAATATTACATCCAAACTCCATTGACAGTAATGTAAGTCTTACCACAGATTTCTTTTCTACAAATAGTATCATGTAAATATGCTGCATTTCAAAACTTAGGAAGGAGTAACAATTTATGGTTTCTTATGTCTTGGGTGTATTTTTTTATTCATTGGCAATGAGTACTATGAAGATGATATCTGAAATCAGGATTAGTACATTTTTTTTAATCATATATCAATCAACAGAAGATTCCTTCTTACTAAGGTATGCTAAGATGTTCTAATTCATTAATTTAAAGAAAACTTTATTCAGAAAAATATAAAGAAATGTGCATTATGAGTTTTGGTTTTTTCCTAAAGAAAAAAAGACCTGTTGCCATATTTCACATAAGTAATTTCAGGTTTAATATTTCAGTAGCTTTCAGTGGAAAAAAAAAATGGTTAAAGTATTTCAGGCAAGAGGAGTCAGCTGTGCAGCTGATGGTGCCTCTGTGAGAACTCTTAGTGTGTGTTGATGCTGGGCTGTTAGCGAGAGCCTGCTAATAAGGCTAGTGAACAGAAGAGAGATGGGCTCTGTGCTGCAGAACAATGGCTTTTTAAAAATGTGGGCTGTTGTCACAAGGGAGTGACCAACAGTGCTTTTTACAAGGCTACTTGACTTTTGCATATCCGTTGCTGGATGCCATAATCTGAAATCGCAGCATTGTTCAGCAGCCTAATCCTCTTTGTTCTCCTCTAATTTTGCAAGCCCTCAGGCTTTCTCAGATTCCTAAAGTAAAGTGCTTGCACTTGAAACACATCTTTGTTTGCCTTCTTCTTTTTTCTTTCTTTTTTTTTTTTTTTTTTTTTTTTTTATATGAAACACTTTTTTCTGGGTCAGTTTAAATTTTTGTAAAAGCCATTTGAATAAAAATAGTA
>JAVJGJ010000057.1:67701222-67714069 GCA_035590215.1 Microhierax caerulescens | reverse complement strand
TACGTAAGGGCTTCTGTAGTAAGGAATGATAGGAAGACAGAGAACCTTTCCCACAAGTATATCTGTGCTTGACTAAAAGATAATGATAAATGTAACCTCGGTAATATAGCTGAATGCACCCGCATGGACTCTGCTGATTATAGGCTTGCATTTTCTGTCATCCTACCAGCAAGTCCATCTGACAGAGGTGATGCAGATCTTTGTTCAGCAGCAGTAGGGACTAAGGAGTGAATTCTTAATTCCCCCAAACTCTTTGCAGTACATCATTAGTTTTTCCAGAGTATTTGAGCCTTTCACAACTACAGATGACTGTCAAAGGGTTTTCCGTTCACATGGCCTTGGGGATTTTTGGACAAGTTTTACCAGCTGAAAGGACTGCTACTAAGGAACTGGTATGGCTAGAGGATAATGTTGCATATATATGAAAGATAACTATTGAAATTACCACTTTTTTCCAATACAGATAAAAGTGGATGATCGCGTGATCCGGACAGAACAGGGCCTATTGCTACGAAGTCTTCAACGGAGAGACTCTGGTATTTATTTTTGTCATGCTGTGGAGCATGGCTTCATGCAAACTTTGCTCAAAGTGACCCTGGAAGTAATTGATACTGACCACCTGGAAGAGCTGCTCCATAAAGAAGAAGATGGTGATGCCTCCAAGACCAAGGATGCTACTAACAGCATGACCCCCAGTCAAAAGATCTGGTATAGAGACTTCATGCAGTTAATCAATCACCCCAATCTCAACACAATGGATGAGTTCTGTGAGCAGGTTTGGAAAAGAGACCGCAAACAACGCCGGCAAAGGCCTGCCAATGCGCAGGTGAATACAAATAAGTGGAAGCACCTACAAGAGAATAAAAAAGGTAGGAACAGGAGGACCCATGAATTTGAGAGGGCACCACGGAGTGTCTGAGCTACATTACCTCTAGGAACCTCATCTGAGTAGAAACTTGTATAGACAGATAACTGGAAAAAAATGCAATATTCATGAACCTTTTCATGGCATTATGTGGATGTTTACAAGAGTGGAAAGTTCAAGCAATTTCCACCAGGTTTAAATAAAATCCATTTCTAACTTTCCTAGTAAGTCCTTCCTCTCTGCTCTGATTCTAAGACCAGAAGGACCAGAGTTTCAAGGATGATAACTCTCCCAGATGTAGCTTACTGCTCAGAAAGTTCTGCAAGTGTTCAGCAGGCAAGTTTTCCCTTCTCTTTTGCCTGAGATATAGATGAAATGCTGTATTTCATGCTGTCTGTCATCTTAAAGAAAAGAAAAACAAACCCCACCTTTCATCAGCAGCACTACCATTTTTAGACTTATATAAAAAACTGCATGAACTCATTAAGCTGATGAAAGTCAAAACACGTGATTGGACACAAGGATTTTGTTCTTGTTTTGTCTACCAGTTCTCCTGTTTATATGTGCTAGAAGAGGAAAAACAATATGGAATGAGATTGTGGAAATCTGAACAACATAAGCCATCCATCATTTGGAAGAACAAAAAATGTGGAGTACACTGGCCTACTACTGATGACTTCTTTCAGCTTTGATCTAAAGATGTATTTTATTAAAACTATAATTTAAATGTACCATGAAAAATATGCAGCAAACATTAGCTCTTTTCTAAAATAGATTAGACTTTTTGTCTTAGAAATATTGTACTTTCTAATTATTGGTTTAGAGGAAAAAAAGACAACTTCCAATTATGAGCTGCTTTACTTTTTTGTTTCGAAAATCTTCCAGGGGAGTTAGTCACACTGCAGTTACCCTCCTCCCCTCTCAGTAATCTATATGACATGTAACTTCAAAATAATTTTAAAACTAAGCTATTTTAACATGAAAGTCACTGTATAGCATGGAAGTCTTCTGCATTCTTTTTTTCTAAGTATGGTATTGGAAATGATTCAGCTTGTATAATACCTTGCTATAGATTGAACCAATGAAGAGGAGAGCGTTGATTTTCAGTTGTATATTTTCTTTTTTTTTAATTAAAAAAAAAAAAGCAAATAGCATTAAAATACCCGCTACTAATTACACACTTGCTTTCTTGGTTCGTAAATATCGTGAATGCTAATATTTAAATACTGTGGCTCATAGACTGTCATATATCCATGAGCAAAGCTCACATTCAGTTTAAGGAGTTTTGTTCCCAGCTCAGTGGTAGAAATGTGTCCACACTACTGATTCTCAGTGCTCCATTCTTTCTGTGGGCCAGACCACCCAAATGCAAAGAACGAACACTAGGCCATGTAAATAGTAACCTCAGAGCCAGCTCTCTGTTTAAAGATCCAAGGGACAGTTTTATCTGTGGGCAAAGTCTGCTGCAGCAGTAAACAGGTGAAGTTCAGCTTAAGACTAGTTTATACTAACAGATAATTTGGTCCTGCACTTCTGTCTTACTCTATATACAGGAGAGCGACAGGGTAAAACAGACAATGTACTTGCACCGTAAGTGTCAGTTTAGGGTTATAAGTAGTAGATTTATTCACCTCAGCACAGATGTGCCTTTGGTCCCCAGTTCTATGGTGTCCAGTTCTTTTGAGATCATCTTCCTCCAGCCTCCCATTTTTTATCTTGGTAGAGTCCGTAAATGACATAATTTCAAGTAATGTCATTGTGGGGAAAATTACTAGAACAAAGTCCTTAGTTTGCTAAAGGAGCTTTTATATAAACGCGTGTCTGTATTGATGACTGATGTTTCATTGTTGTTCATTCCAGATTATTTAATTTATCAATCGCTACACTATCAGCCTTATCAGATATGGTATAACACAACTGCTATGACAGCTTCTCTCACAATACGTCCCAGTCTTCTTGCCACTCACTAATCTTCTTGCCTCTGCAGCAATTGGATTTTCACTAACAGCCTAGTCACTTCAGTCCTCTGAATCTTTTGCAGGGAATGAACTTGCAAGATTTTTTGTCATTTAATTCTTTAGCGAAATATTCGTTGAACAAATCAGGACAAGCCTGTAAAGGCCATGATTTAAGAAAGCACTGGGGAATTCAGTTTTAAAGCAACCTTAAGTCTCTCTTACATTTAATTTGGTTCCTGTGAACTTTAATATGCCATTAAATTCCCTTGTTTTCAAGATGTGCTGAATGGGGGTGAGTTAAAACATAGGTTCAGCTCTGTGCTTTCCTGCACAGAAGTATTAATTTTTCAGCTCAGCTTATGATTAACTTCTGAGCATAGTTGTCAGCTGAATTATTTAATTGTAATCAGAGAACACTCTTTAGCCTTTTGTGTAGGGCTATTGTGTACCACTGAGTCATTAGAATCCTTACATTAGAATTTGTTACAAAAGGAAACAGTTTTAAAATGAACCTCAGACAATTCAGTGGGAAAAATACAGATTGATTTCAACAGACCCTAAATGACACTGTTTCCTTTTTCACGTATTAATGCAATTGCTGTCTAACTCTTTTTTTCTCTACCACGCTCATAGCAACTGGTTCTATAGCAACTTGCTGCAAAAAATATCAGAACCAACGTCTCAGCACCCCTGAAGAAGAAAAAAATTGTCAGGAGAGGAGATACGTTTTTCTATACAGAGAAAGATAACCTGTGGGAACAAAATTCTAGAAGTTGCAATGTTTTCACCATGACCTGGCAGTCTAATTGGACAATTGATATGATCAGATCTTACAAACGTCAATCTAATCCTCACTGATATGAGTAGTCTTGTTTGTGTCTTTGTATTTGCTTATATAAATAAGAGGGCAGAAGATCAAGGCAGCAGTGGAAATTTTTTATTTTCAGATTCGTATTATGGTCAAGTTAAACCACCATTTGATATACTGATGTGAAATGAACTTTTTCTGAAGATCATAGTCCTTAATGAATTCATGTGTAGCAAGATGCCCTACAGCTTCAGTAAAATTCATACCCCTATTTGTGTCAGTATTGTTTAAAACAACATAAGGTTTGAAGATAAAGGTAAAAAAGGTATTTCTGCAATCACCAACAAAACCCTCTAAACCTCTGGTTACAGACTTTAAAAAAAGCAAGTAAAAACCTGTGTTTAAGCTGGAGAGAAATAAAGGTTTTGATTTATAACTAGAAAGATCTATTCTGATTTGGTTTAAGATATCCATTTGCAGGAAACAAAAATGCATTGAATCTTTTCTTAGTCATCTACACTTTGCACTTGCATGGATCACTGAAGATGGGAATTTGTTCAATGGCTCCTAAAACTTTACGGTTATGTTAAACTGCAACATCAAACTGAGAAAATGTTCATCTTTGCAGAACAGAGTTAAATCTTCATGACCCAATAAAGTCACTATGTAAAAAAAAAAAATAAATAAAAATATTAAATTAAATGCATGTGAATGCGCATTTACTGATCCTTTTTATGTATTATTTAGTGAATATCAATGGTATGTGTTTAATAGTTCAGTTTTTGCTACCTACACATTAGCCAAAAGAGATGTAAATATTTTTGACTAGATAAGGAGGTACAATGTAAAGTACTGTTATCTAGAGGTACTCCATTTCGGTGTGTTCAACATAATACTAAAATGCAAGGTTTTGCCACACAGCTGATAAGGTGGTTTATTTGCTGTATCAGTGCCAAGGTTATGTGCTTATTCTTTAAGCTCATTCTTCACTGGATAGTAAATAATTCTACTTCTGTATTTATCACTTCAATTCAGATGGGAACTAGAAAACTGGAGAGAAAAAAATGTAATGAAACTGCTGCTGTAAATTATTTCTTTTAGCATGCATTCAGTTGTTAAATAAACATTTCTTCCAAATATTTGAAGTTTGCTGTCTTGACTGTTTACATGGAAACATGCCCTGTAACCTTCATGAGCATATGGAGTGCACTGTTGCCAATATAATGCTATCAATCTATAGGAGCTCTGTTTACTAGGCTGGAGGGTTGCTAGTTTTATTAATGCCATTTATTGTTTCTTTCTGAAGATTGCAAACTAATATGAAACCTACAAACTTATCTTCAGCCTATCTTTTGGCACAGCTGCATGGGCTTTTGTTGATCGCATACACACCACCATCCCCTACTATGCCCATGAACCAAACTGTAAATCAGCTTGGAAGCCAGGCGAATGCTAGCAAGTTGCTGTGCTTGAAATTCACTCTCTGTGAAGCTAATGGATTAGCACAGCTATGCTGCTTCCTTTTGGAAACTGGCTCACACCGGCAGCAAGTAGAATAAATCAGGTTCTCTATGTCTGCTATCGACATGCCCTTGTATCCTTAGGTAAACTTAGCAGCTGTTTGGGAGTGCCTAGGGGGCTCTATCTAAAAGTAGTATGGCACAGCACTAAGCACTGTGCAAACAGGTCATGGGACAAATGCTGCCCTGGAAAGCATGAAGTTTAAATATGCCAGACAAGAAGTGGAGAAGAGAGAGTATTATTAGTTCCTTTTGGCACATACAGAATTGAAGAAACAACCAGTGTGCTTAATCGTCACTAACCCGTTCGGCTTTGCCCATGTTCCTTCCTGTAAAGCAAGGATAGAGATACCCAGTTCAAAAGGATGTTGTAAGGATATTTTCTGGTTACTGCTGTCTTCTGAAAATGAAAGTAAGCCCTCAGCAGCAGCCAGGCAGCACAGTGGGATACAAAAGTTGTCTGCAAGTACAAGGACAGAATGGATATGGCAAGCCGTGAATCCACTAACTGAAAGACCAGAGTAATTTATTTTTGTTTTTTTATCTCTCCAGTGCATGGATTATAAATACTCACAAAGGAAGACCCTTGTTTCTGGATGCAGCCACGCTGTGCCCTTTGCTAGAACTCCCTGCAGAGCACAGCTAAACTGATTGCCCTCTGTTACTGCTTTGCTACATTGCCAGGGACGTACAATGCCTAGGGACAACCTTCATTGACACCGAGTGGGAAGAAAGAAACATTCAGAGTTTAATGCTTATTTGTTCATACATATATATGTATGTATGCATATATATATTCACACACACACATTTAAACAGCCAGCTTCCACTGAGATGAAATCCCCTTTTCCCTGAAGTATTTGAGGCTCTACATGTAATTCTAGTGCATCTCTGAAGAACACCTTTGGCAGCCTCAGCTATGAATTGTTACAAATGTTTCCTTTGTGAAGACTCAAAACACACTCTTCTGTTTCCTATACTGAGCTCCCCATCAAATATCATACATTTAATGGGAGGGAAAGTTATGATGGCTTTTTCTAAAGCCTAAAACAAAAGGACTATTCTCCCCAGAACGCTCAGTAACAGGATACAAGTAGATCAGAGCATTAGTGAACCAGCCAGCTTCTTCACTCCCCATAAATACTCACGTGAAAGGTTGGAGAGCTTCATAGAAAAACTAGAAACTGTGGAGAACAGGCCTAGTTTGGGACTTTTTTGCCTGGAATTTATCAGACATTGACACTTGGACAACTTCAGGATGATCTGAGCTAAATCCCAAAGCTCTAGCAAAGTAATTTCTATACTGAAAATGTTTTACTGAGGTTAAGAAAGCAACTTCCCCTTCTTTCATAACAGTTTTTCAGCCCTTTAGGAAATGGGGCTCCTCTTGCCTCAATATTAACCCGGAAAGGTCATTACATTATTTCTACAGTCCCTGTTGAAGGATTTTGGCTTGTTCAACACACAGAGGGAGCCCCGTTTCTGATGACTGGCCCTCCCCGAGCTGCTCTGTGTCCAGGAGCTCCATCTAAACTAGCAGGCAGTCTACTCCTGCCACATCTGTTAGTACTAGACCTAAAAATGTTCTGTTCTCACCAACAGGAATAAAATCAGGCCTTGGTGGGCAGTAAAAAGCATATCTTCATTATAGTTGAACTTGAGGTTCAATGCAAGAAGATGTCTGTCAGGGAACTGCGAGGGATGGCAGCTTCCTAGGCTAGGGCGGGGGGCTCACAGGGGTGGCAGGGGTCCCCAGCCAGGGCAAGGCAGGCTGGGGAGCAGCGGGGGAAGCCTCAGCCCCAGGGTTCAGTCACCTCCCTGGGGATGGGGACTGAACATCAGCCCACAGGTGGACCCGGTCTGGCACAGCCCATGGGCAGGGCTGTGGAGGGACTGGAGATGGCACCCTGTGACCTCACTGAGGCAGGCACTGAGGGTCCTGGGGGCTGGAATGGGTTCCTGGGCTGTGGGAAGGGTTGGGAGAGTTCCAGGGTTGTAAGAGGATGTTAGGGCCCCCAAGTGCACTCAGGCGCTGACAGTGAATCAGTAAATACCCTTTTTTTAATTAAAACAAAAAACAAAAAGCAAACAAAAAAAAAGTACAATTTCCTTGGTGAAGACTCAAGAAAGTGGGACTACGTCAGACCAACTGTTTGGGGCAGGCAATACATGGCAATGAAGACTAACATATAAGAACCCTCCACAGATTTTAGGTGTGAGGGAGGTCCTGCTCCGTACTGCTCTACATTGCTGCAAGGCTCTTCTCTGGCCATGAACTGAAGCCTGGTGCTAGCAGCTAAAGAGGCTCAAACCTCCTGAATTGCTCTTGGTCATCTGAGGGGTTTTGGCTTCTTCTGAAAGCCTACAATAACCAGCTCGACCCCAACGCTGCAACTCTGTTTTAGTTCAATTGACCCCATTTGGTTGATACTGGGGAAAAAAAAAAGAAAAAGAAAAAAGAAGAGGTAAAACGTACACCTAAATAGTTACTAAGAATTAACATGCACAGGTTTATACACCCTTTTCTTTGAGCAAAGAGCTCATGAAAAGAAAGAGCTAGGCCTTCACCCTATGTATGACCCTGCCATGTCTGCCAATACAGACACATACACTTGAGCTGTGTCTGAGGCACTTTGAACGGGCTTTGAAGGATGAACCTTGTTTCACGTACAGGCCCAATGCTTTTTCAGGCTGTTCCACCTTACAGCCTGGCATCTGATGGTCTGCCTTGGGAACAGAACTCCTCTTTACACCCTCAATGTGGGGTGCTCCTGCAGCCTGTATTCGTTTTGTGCTTCATATAAAGATATTCATTTCTACAGGATTTTCAGTCATCTTTTCTTGTAAGTGTGTTAGTATGAATTATGGTTATGCAGAGGCAAAAAAAGATGCATGTTTCTGTATGGAAAAAGGATAAAGAGACTACGGTAATTCTAGATCAAACACATCAAGTAAATATCAAATATGATTTGATTTGAACTTCTCATTTCTTGCTATAGCTGGGGGCAAGAAAGGAAAAGAGCAGACAAAAGAAATGCAGACATTTCAGCTATGTTTTCATTCAGCAATGACCAGTCCCTCAAGCTCTTTAGTTTCACATGTCACTTTTTGCTTGGTTTGTAGCACTACATAGAAAAAATACATTCCTATAAACTCTGCTTTTCCTGAACAATACCACATTGAGTAGCTCAATAAACCAGAACAAACAGACGGTGCAAGTTCCTCCGAAGAAGGCTTAACTTTCCTCTTCTGTTTGTTATTTTATTATTATAGTAGGGCCACTGGTGCCTTTTTGTTGATGTTTTTTCAGCACTTCTATTATAAAGTTCTGTTTAAAGGGCTTTATAGTTTTGTCTAACATTATTCACTACAAGTTAAAGACTTGAAATATCAGCTTTTAATTGAGAAATAGTTTTACAGTCCCTAAAAGAAAACCTGCTAAAAAATGATGAATTCTGTTCTGAAAACAACCTGTTGTTTAAAACAACAAATTCTGTTCTCAAAACAATAAAACCTTGTTTTATTGACTGTACTGCAAAACAAACAAACGAAAATAATTTAGGAGTTGTGTAAAGCTCAGTGAGCATAATGGAAAACTTCTCACCTCACTGGACTTTGTGGTTGTTTTTGAAACATCTACATGCTTATCAGAGGCCCTGAATCAGACACCCTCTTAACCACATTCTTGTATAATTAAGTGTGAGTTACTCACATGTTGTTGTGGTTCCTAAGGTACACTCTGGACTACAGTATTTTCTTGCTTCATGCCTAAGTTTCTTTATGTAAACTTATTTTCAATTGCTGTTGCATGCAAAAAATCGTGTAGGCTCAACACTTGCCTCAGTTTAACAGCTGTCCAATGTCCACTACAGATGAAATAGATCGCTTGTGCTGATTTGCATACTAGATAGTTAAGGAGAAGTGATCTTTTTCATTCTGCAGTATTTGAAATTTAGAGGATACAACTGATGTAGATCTGTTAGAACACTGCGGAATTTTTCACTGCATTTCCCTTTACTAATTAACTATGTGCACACTCCACTCTTAGAAACATGCCAAAGCTTTTAGAAATTGAAAAGTTGTATTTTTTTTTTCTTTAATGCTAACCAATGTACTTAGCTAGATTCTCACCTAAATAAATAAAGCTGTGTGCTTCACTACCTTTTTTAGTGACTGGACTCTTTCAAACAGTCTGGGTACTGAAAGGTATGAATTTCAATCCTTGTGCTATTCACTGTGGCTCAAAATGTTACTTACAAAAGCTAAACAGTTCAATGCCAAAGCAATTTAATATAACAAGGCTTCAAACTATGGTAAATATTTCACATATTATGCATCTCTGTGATCTTCACTATCTGCAAGGGGCAGAAATGGTTGAATGTAGAAGAATTAAACTATTTATAGTTCAGTTCACCATCGCATGTCAAAATAGTAGACACAAAGCGGCTGAAAAAATCTTCTGTGGACATGGAGTGGAACACAGGCCTGCTCAGCAAATAATGGTTCTTTGTCTCCTAGAAATTCTCCTGTTTGGCATTCACCATGCTTTGACAATTTATTGGCAATCATACTTACTGTTGCCTGATAGACGAGGATTTCTGCAAATATTTGGAACTATTGTTAATACTAAATCCTTTTTTGTAGCTTTTGCATCTGGAAGAAGCTGAAACCTTAAGTAAGGATCCAGGGGTACTCCCAGGTATGGTGCCCTCACAAATTGCAGTTTGCATATATCTCCACATGAATCATGGTAAATCATTCAATGGCCACTAAAAAGTTCAGGGGTGGGCTGTGGGCAGAAATGAAGAATGCTAGAATGTAATGTCTGGGTGATTTTTATTGAGAAAACATGAAAATCTGTTACCTTAATATTCATGGGAAATAAGATCACAAAATGGCAGTCTCTAGTCAAGCCTCACTGTCTTCTATAATTTTGTTTTATTTTGAAATCCAGGTATTTAAACACATGGTTTCCTACTTTGTCACTATTAGGAAAGTTACTTCTATTACAGGCATTGAACACTTTTGAGTTCCCTGTAAGCCAGCTGGAAATATCCACTACTAAGAAAAGAAATTTTTATCAAGGCCATAAATTGGACTGTATAACTGCTAAACCTTGTCTCTTAGACTAGTTGGGTCAGTTAGGGTTGTACTGTAGAACCAGCACATATCTCACAAGGAGGTAATGTGATCTGTTGAGGAATGCTTACTCGTTTGCCCAAGGCAGGGCAGTGCCCTAGTATTTCCCCTCTTAGACTTGCTTCCCAAAGTGGAGCTTTATTTAGCAGTGCCAAGGAACTGCATCTGTCATGCATGATCTAGTAGTATTCTAGTGATTTCTAGCAGGTAGATGGCTCTGAATGAAGTCTGCCATATATTACCTCTGTCACTCCTTTGGGCTAGCATCTTACCCCAACACCGGAGATCTCCAAAAAGATTTATCCAAGCCATCACAGTAGTATTAGAACTACAATGCCAAAAGAATTAAAAGTATGTAGTATTTTCATAATAAACATCAGAAGTGGTTACAGATACTGGTAACCTATGAAGACCCAGCTTTATATTTGAAGGGTGGATAGGTACATGCACATGCCCTCAGCTTTTCCAGTTCATTTGAGTACTGCAGGCATAATGGACTGCTAAAAATCAGGAAAATTTCTCAGAAATGAGTGAAAGCTGTTTCCATCGTAGCTCTTAGAAATTCCACCATTATCTTTAATGGAATGGGATCAACCAGGATTTGCATTTCCTGCCATGAGTCACTAAAAGCAGTGGGCTTGAGGCATCCAGGCAAGGTCAGGCCCTGCATGGACACCTCCTTCGGTAGTGGCTGAGCAGAAGTGGGTGTAGAAACAGGGCATTGCGTATCTGGTAGCATGGAGTGGCTGTACATAAGACATGCTTTGCATTTGACTTTTAGGTATAACAGCAAGAAATGTTAATTTTATCTCACTACTCATCTTACATGAAAGTTTACATTTCTTTTCTACCTCTGGAATTATGTGTCATTCTGTTGTCACTCTGAAAGGCGAGTGAGAACACTTTCAGCATCAGACAATGGCTCTCCTGATTTCTGCAGCAGGACTTGATGTTTGAAATAGACTTGCCGAAGAAAACTAAATGAACTGTCAGTTTTTCATATAAACACCTCTAGGGGGTATAAGCTTCTAGTATTACCAAGAAGGATATTTTCACATCATAAAAAGAGCTCAGCCTCAATTTTAAGCCAATTGTTTCGATTCTTGGTTTTCTTTTTTCAGCTTCTTTCCTGAAATGATGCTTTATAGAAACGGTTTACTACAGAAACTGCAATGCTGTGACTACAATGCTTTAACTACAGAATTGATGTGTGTCATTCAGTTCCATGTTTCAGAAGACAAGAAGTACCAGCTACCTCAAAGAAAGGTGTAAACAGTTCTTCAATAAACAGTAAAGTAATGAGATAACCTACTCACGGGGGAACTTAGTTCCTTAGAAGATATCTTATGCTTTACATTTTCAAAGGCAGTTTTTTCTTTCTTGAGGGAAGAGGAAAGTTAGATTGTTTGGAAGCATTCAGGGCTGCTCATTCAATTACAGGTAGACTCATAATCATAATCATGGCAGAGCTTTGGGAGGCTGGAATAAATCTGCACCACATTTATTAGCTTGCCAGTTATTACCAAGGTAATGTGGACAAAGGTTTCCTCATGCTTGACTGGATACCTTTCTGGATAACGTGGCAAATTCTTATATTACTTTTATAAGGTATGATGTCTTTATTTATCTGTTTCATCCTGTGCTTCTCATTTCTTAATGGTGTAAATAAACCGAATTTTGCTGACTCAAGGACCAGGGAGGGATCTAGTGAATCCTACCAGAAGAAAGAAACAAGGAACAGAGAGAGGGCAGAACTGGAGTATAGTAGGAGAGCATCAGTCATGAGTTAGAGGTGCTACGGGTGGACCTGAAGAACAACATGCTGCTCATTTCAGTTCTTCGGGAATCTACCTTGATCTCAGCAAGTGGGAGAATTGGGCCAACAGGAATCTCATGAAGTTCAACCAGGTGAAGTACGAAGTCCTGCACTTGGATATCCAAGAACAATTCCATGCACCAGTTTATGCTGCAGGCCATCCAGCCGGAAAGCAGCTTGGCAGAAAAAGACCCAGGGGTTCTGATAGACACCAAGTTGAACATGAATCAGCAACGTGTCCTTGAGGCAAAGAAGATTAATGGTATCTTGGGCTGCATTGAGAGGAGTGTTGCCAGCAAATTAAGGGAGGTGACCCTTCTACTCAACACTGGTGAGCCCACACCTGAAATACTGTGTCCAGTTCTGGACACGTCAGTAAGAGAGAGGCATGGACATACAGAAGAGAGACTAATGAATGCCATGAAGATGATTAAGGGACTGGACTATTTCTCATATGAGGAAAGACTGAGAGAGCTGTGACTGTTTAGCCTGGAGAAGTCATATTTCAGGGGAGATTTCTTTAAATGTGCACAAATAACTGAAGGGAAAGTACAAAGAGGACAGGGCCAGGCTTTTTTTAGTGCTGTACAGTGACAACACCAGAAGAAGTGGGCCCAAAGTGAAACACAGGAGACTCTGTCTGAACATCAGAAAACAGTTCTTTACTGTAGAGGTGACTGAGAACTGGCACAGGTTGCCCAGAGAGGTTGTGGAGTCTCCATCCTTGGCGATATTCAACAG
>JAVJGJ010000057.1:67677660-67700371 GCA_035590215.1 Microhierax caerulescens | reverse complement strand
ACAGGCTGCCCGGGGAGGGGGTGGTGTCACCATCCCTGGGGGTGTTTAAAAGACACATAGATGTGGTGCTTGGGGACCTGGTTTAGTGATGGACTTGGCAGTGCTGGATTAATGGTGGGACTTGATGGTCTTAAAGGTTTTTTCCAACCTAAATGAGTCTAAGATTCTAGGAACTCTAATCTGTATTTAGATCTTACCCAAACCCTTTCCCATCAGGGCCCAAATTTTCTGATTGATTTTTTTTTGGCTTGTTTTCAGTAGCTATTTTGTTCTTACAGAGTTCCTGTTTTCAAATAAGAAGCAGGCTTTCCCAAACATGTCACAGAATTTTGCTACGTGTAGCTAAGACAGTGTCAGAAAATAAGGGTACTCTTAGGAGAATTTTTAGTTTCTTATGAAACTGTAATTTTGCAGATCCAGGAGTTTGATTAATTTCTGGTAACACCTAAGATAGGAATATTTTATCTAAACTAAACTTGAGAGCTCTTTGGAGGTTTTTTTTTTTGACCCTTAAAAACAAGTTTCATACTCTTGTAAAGAGATACATTCTCTTAAATGTCTTAGGTACTTTTGAAAATCCCTCTGAGAACGTGCAATCATAATTAATTCTTTATAACATATATAACATATGAGTCAGACCAGAAGTCCATGCCCAACTACCTGTCTGTAGCACTGGATAAAAGTCAATGTGCACATAAGACTGTAACAGAGAAGCAAATATAGTGATAATTCCCCAGAATAATCCCCTGGCTTTCAGCAGTATGCAGCCCAGAACGCTGTGGTCCAGAGGTAGTTTTTATGCCCCTCTCTCTATTGATGCAAACTTTTGTTCCGTCAACTTGTCCAGCCTCCTTTGAATCCATACAAAATTTACCATCTACAATAACTTTTTGTTTAGTAGTTTCACATCTTTAACCTGTTGTGTAAAGGATGATATATTATTTTGCATTTTCTGAACTTTTTATCTGCTCAATTCATTTAATGGAACCCTTTAAATATATACTGGGGCCATCCTTGAGTAATCAGTCTATAGTCACCCTCTCTTGGCCTGGTTTAAATAATTACAGTAGGAGATTGACTGAGGCATTGTTTTCTGCTACACACGTGGTAGCTCCAAAATCTAATTGCTTTTGAAGTTTGCTAATTGCATTTTCTGCCTAATATTCTCTGTGTATTTCTGCTTAGATTAAATGATAATTTGGTTCTTGTTCTAACATTAATAGCATTTGTTGTAGTTTAATAATTGTTCTGCTTCAAAGTGAGTAATCTAATTTGAATATAAGACTCTAAGCACACTCTGTGTCTCCACATTGAGAGGTATTTTGCAGATAAACAGATAGACTAATAAATACAAATATTCTTCTGCATAGAGATTCTAGTTAGACGACAAGGATCCTTATTTGTAAATGACAAAAGTTATCTGTATAAGTATCAGGTATTAAAAAGTCAGTGGTCCTTAAGGAGGTTTTTTAAAGTTATATGCAGCATTCAGTACTAGATTTTATTTACTGATGTATTTTCTAGGATCATAACAAGACTTATGAATTACAATGCTTAACCATACAATACACAAATAAGAAGACAACCTGTACCAAAAGTGTGATTACAGCCTAAAGCAAGAAAGAGCAGGTCAGTATAGCAGTCAGCTGGGAGGAAGCACCAGACAACACCAAGATACTAGTGATTAGTCTAATAAGCAATTGCTTTAGCACAGCAACCACCCAACTATTGCCAAGTATTGTCATACAAAATGAGAAAAATACAAAAGAGGTTTTCACCAAAGGCTGTGTGATAAAACCAATTGCACAGCTGAACTCTGAAAAACAATGCAAAAAATAGGAGCATACTTCTTCTATCATTATCCATTTTATTTTTATAAGCATCATGGGAAACCAATTATGATGACAGCTGTGATAAGTCCTCGTTAAAAATTGTACTGATTATCACTTGTTTCAGATTACCCATATGAGGAATAACTAGAAAGAAAAATAAACCTGATTCTACATGCACAGTACAGCCCCGTGTCTTGCTAATTCACCCTAACAGCTCCTTAAAAAACCCTGAATTCAGCAAATAATCTAAAGAAAATCACATTGATAAGAAACAACTTTGCTTCTAGAAATATGGTTTGTGTGCATAGAAGGTTCAGGATTATTTTATGCTGTTTATTATATCATTGCTCTTCCCACCTAAGTGAGTTTTGAAATACCTTCAGGACTTGCTTGTTTAATGCACAATCTTCCGTGTCTTCCATGGTGGGGGTGGAAGTTGCAGTGGATCTAAGTGTGTACATACACAAAGATTTAGCACATTGCCCACAGTTAGAATTCAGCATTGGGGTGGAACAACAGATGAATGAACCAGGACAGACATCTGTATAAATTTGGAACAACAATGATTATTGGTCTTGGCATTTGTTCATAACTATTAGATTAAAAGTACCTCTTCCATAAAAAGTCAACTATTTTTTTTTTTAACCAAATTGAAGGATTATTTATTAGATCCTTATCAAACATTAACCTTTTTACTATATTACCCAGACAGCCAAAATGCCTCCAGTCTTTAATAAAAAAGCATGTATGTTTTTCTTAATCTTCTTTTATGACCTTTCATTTAGTGGGCTTGTTTCAGTATGACAAGAAATGACACTGCTTTTTGTAGGGAAAGAGTAATCAACTGAAAAATCACTTCTTAAACCACTTGGATTTCCCGTAGAAATCTTCTTAGTAAATATGTCTTATTTTGACCAAACAGTTTGGGATTTAGCATTATTACACATTGACAGAGTTAACAGAGCTTCATTTTTATTATTTATAAGCTATTATAGAAAAAAAATCAGGCATGTAATCAAAATGTGACTTGATCTATAAAGGCACTTAGATACCCTATATTGTCATGTCTTCATTAACAGATTTCTTTCTTCCTCATGACAGTTGTAGGAAATAGTGCTCTCACTGCTCCACCGCTGAGAACCTGGGCCAAGGATAAGCAGAGTGGCTGGGCAACGTTACCTGAGTGCCTCAGTCAGAAAACGAACCCAGCTTATCCAAGCCTGAAACCACAACACTGTCCATCCTTCCTAAATGCATGGGCCTGCAATATGTACTTCCACATGCTTTGTGTTTGTACCACCCCAGAATCAGTCACAAAATATATGACATCTACAAAATAACCCAAATTCCATACCATAATTTCAGTCTGATAGGAAATTAACTGTTTGGATATATTTTTTTTTAATATATGTAATACAGCCTTTCAATCCTTTTTTCATATTCTCACCCGTTTTGAAACATATCTTGTTCCATAGCAAAGATTATATGTGGTAAGGGTTCAAGCCAGCTCTGTTTAAGCTACACAGTATCTTTCAAACATATGAAATATATTTGATCAACTATCTGGGAAATATGATTTTTCCATATGGGTTAGTTTTCACATAAGGGAGTTTAGTGTTTCTACGGTGAACATAATATGCTCAGACAAATGTAATAGGTAAAGAGCTGCAAACCACCGAGTGGGAGAAGCAGGTGTCCAGCTGGATTTTCACATAGGAAGGTCACTGGTGGTGATGAGGTCTCAGAGATTCCCAAATCCTCATAAAGCTTTTCCTTCCTTTCCCAATACACTAATCTCCTACTGCTCATGATAATCCAGTGACTCAGAAAGTAAGGCCTGTTTTTTCCCTTTTGTTTGTCAGAAGCAGACTAAATGACAACAATTTTTCTGAGTCACCATTTATTAGAGCAGAGCAAGAGTATTCACAAAGGTCATCTCCCAGAAGACTGTTCACTCACTGATGTATCGGTGTTTCTCTTCCTGCTCTTAGACTAGAATCTCCAGAGAACAGAAACAAGTTGGTAGTAAAATTTACAGCCAGGTATGACTTTCCCCACTGTCCTAAAATGGGATCACAGACAATTTTATATCCTTGTCCAGTAGAGAACTGAGTGATGTCAGCCCGTTATAAAGGGAATACTTGATGGTCATTTCCTTCTGCTTTCCATTTCCCCAAAAGTGATGGCTCCCATCCAGATGAGCAGGTTGATCTTTGTCAGTTGTGTTTTATTCTGTTTTACCTTGCTTTCTTTTTATAGGATTCAGTTTTGGTTATGATTCAGATGAAGTATTTGGTGTTTTCCTCCACCTGGAGTTCTCTTTGTAAATTATCCTTCACCTCCTGATGTCCTCAGCTCCCTTCAATTAAGGCTTGTTTCCACACAAGAGAATGCAATCGCTGCAGGGAGTTGTCTGAGTGAGAAGATCCTGGAAACAAATAAAATAAACTTGTTTGATCATTTTACTACTGTTATTTCTCATTCTTAATGCAGCAGCCTTAGAATGGCTCATGAAGATTAATGAATACTAAAGTTACTATGTTAATTGAGCATTGTAAATCTTACTACTTTCTGGGTTCGTAGAGGTAATATATTAAGAACACTATACAGACGCAGTGGTTTGCAGATAGCCCCTCAGTTAGCAGCACAGCCATTTGGCAGGCTTTGATGTTTTCAGATTTAGCCTTTGGTAAATCTGCATCTGGTTTTTCACAGTAAAATTTGGCTGAGAGGAGGAACAGTGAACATATTTTCTCACATATAATCAGATAACCCACATCCCTCCAGAAGTATTGCTCTTTGGAAGTAAAATGAACAGATAATCCACATCTCAAATCAACTGGGATGTGAGAAATCACAGGCAGGAGGGATACTGTTGGGGAAGAGGGACCAGGTCCAGGACTTAACAGCAAGATACTGCAGTAAACAGCTCATTCATTAGCTGAATATTCACGTAATTTGCAATGTGTCTGCTGTTAAGCAGCTCTAAATGGCTATGAAGTACAGCATCAGGTTGAAAAATACTTTCAGCTTCAAAGTTGAAAAAACCAAGTGGAACAGATCGGCAACCAGATCCCTGTAAGTGAGGAATCTTAGCTGATGTGGGCCTTTGTTTCGTCTTGACAGGATTCAAGAAAGATGTGCAAGAAGGTTGGGTTTTGTGGGTTGCTTTTTTGGTTTTGTTTTTTTGTTTGTGGGTTTGTTTTGGGTGGTTGTTTTTTTGTTGTTTGTTTGGGTTTTTTTACAGAAGAGTTATTTACTTCCATATTTTGTTACAGGATAAGTATAATAACTGCCTTTCACTTATGATAACAATAAAAAAGAAGTAAATTAGTTCACTTAGTTAAACAGAGGAAGCAATAATAAATTCTACCTCATACAGAGTGGTACATGACTTTGCTCGAAACAAGGGCATGTTAATGACATCTTACACACTTGACTCTGGTTTTCTTAAGTCTGTGTGCTTATGAGGAAGAATCAGGGGGAAAAAAGTTAAAGAAATAGAAAAGCAGAAAAGAATATGTTTAAAATAAAAACTCAGAATGTGACTCTGAGAAATGTTATGAGAAACAGTAACTGATTTCAGTGCTGCCCAGAAATAAGTTGGATATTCAAGGAAAATTGTTGTGGTTGTGTTGTTTCTAGTTATTTGACTCCTGTTACATTGAAGAGAATAAATCTCTGAACATTCTTTGTAAATAGTAATTACATTTTAAAAGTAAGAGAAAAAAAAAAAGAAAGAAAAAAAAAGGAAAAAGAAAGAAAGAGAAAGAAAGAAAAAAATAAAAATAAAGAGAAAGAGGGAAAAAAGTGTTATTCTACCTCCTTCAGATATTTCCTCCAAACAGGAAACATCTAGAGAGCTGTGAATTTGGTTAAATATTTGAAATAGGAGGGATAAAAAAGTAGTGATTTTGGCTGTGTTGATCACTATGGTCACTACTGCTACTTGAATCAGAACATAAAACGTGCTGGTTGCATTACTGCTGGCCAGCCTTGGGTGTGTGTTGCACAACATGATACCTTTCACACAGCTGAGCTCTCTTCTCCACTCAGGTGAGGCACAACCACATTGCATGTTGGGGACAGCATCTTCTATCCCCCAATCCACTCCTGTAAGGGAACTAGGAAAGTCCTAGTTCCCATGGGCCAAAACGGTAAGAGAGCATGCATTAATACCTGACCGCTGTGGAGAATGTGAGGCAGAGCCTGATCCCAAACCCTGCCTCTCATTCACCTACTGGCACAGACTAGCACAACCCCATGAGCAACTAACACACTGCCACCCTTAGTTCTGAGTGGATGGCTCACCCCATTCAAGAGAGAGGAAAGCCTGAGGTCTGGTCTTGAAATGGTGATCACTCCAGTAGCCTGAGTAGAGGGGACTGACCTACACCAAAAAAAAAGAGGCAAGCTAAAGGCTGAACCTCAATGCAAGTAGTTAGTCACCTTCAGAGCTCCTAGGTGCTATAGAACTGGCTCAAAAACTTTGAATAAATAGCTCGTTCCCAAATGGAAATTTTTATATTTTACTGGGTAGTCACTGTAAACACATTCTATTACGTGAGTAAGAAAAACAAGACCAAAGGTCATAGCTACAACTACTAAAATCTATTGTATAAATAGTTGTTTACTCAGTTGTGTGTTCTTTAAAATCATCACTATTGCTGTGAATGAGCACATTATCTGCTGAGGTTACATGAATTAAAGGGCATTGTGACTATTTTCACAACTAGTTTGAAGAAAATGTTGTCCCCTACCACTGCCAAAGGTTACTCTCCTCTCTAGCTTGACACAGCTGATGTTTATAGCAACCTAGGGTAATAAAAGTGGAAAGAGATTTTTGTTATTATTTCCTTAAGAGTTTATCACCTGGCTTATTTATAAAAAGAAGGATTGCTACAAAGCAATGGCACAAGATCTCTTGAGGGTTTTTTAGCCTTAGGCAGGCTGCAGGGTAGATGATAGATTTGCCTCTTCAAATACGGTGTTGACGAAGTCTGTCAACAAAGTCGCTAAGAATATGGACATCTTTCACCAGGTACGATAGGCATGAGCCTAAAACAGTGGCAGCGAGTCAGGTTCCCTTTAGCACTGCTGGTACACCTTCTTGTCTGGCGTGCTGAGTACTTGGAAGGAAGTTGGTGTGTGTTTCGGCAGTGTCTCAGTGGATGGTTGTTGCTGTCTAGGGATGTATTTCAGATGTGGGAAGTGCTCTTTAAGAAGTGTGTTCCTGTATTTCACTCGTGTAGAGTCAGGCTCCAGGGTGGCTTGCGTTCAGCTTGCACTGATAAAGCAAGAGAGGACTGTTTGCTCTTGGTCTCAGCTGTGCTGAAGTGTTGTAGTAACTTGTTGTGGAGGGATTTATCTTCATCTGATTGTGTTCCTATTGAGGCTCTCTCCAGAGCCACAGAGGTGATAGCTGCGTATTCTACAAGCAAATCCAAGGCTCTTGAGAGGCAGCCACCTGGTAGGGCTTGAAATTTTGAACGTGCTACATCTGCAGTACAGTACAATTTACCACGTGCAAACCAAATGTACAGGAACAAGAAAATGAATAAGTATCACAGAAATATGCAGTATGATTTGGACAGAAATGCTCAGATCTTGACATCTTAATAAAATATGTGAAAAGGGAAATATTCTTCACACTGTGGCTTAGACATCTAATTTAGGTAACTAAATGATACCCTAGGTGCTCTCCTCCACGCAGCAGAGCTCCCAGTCACCAGTTCACCACTTCAAGCACCTCATCTGCATAGTTCAGCTGAAATGGTGTGAATTCTTTACATCATCTCAGGCGTTCACCCTGTATGAGAACTATGAGATATGGGATGAGGAATATGGCTTTAAAATTGCAGTGTCTCTCTCCCAGTGATAGACTTAGACATTTTGTTTTACACAGCTAAGCGAGGGAGGAACATGCTTGTGTCACGCACAAATGCTATTTTGTGGAAACATTATTCTGCTAAGAGCGATGCTTCTGTGGCAGGGGGCTGCTGTAAGCTGGAACAGGTATGCATGCAATAATTTCTCACCTAGGCTGAGGCTTGGGTACCTGCATGCCAGTTCACTCTTTGATGCAGATTCTCCTTTATGAAAGCAGAGAACAATGCTTTCGGAGCAAGACTTTTTCAGAGGTTCACAAACAAGAAGTGACAGTTGCACTCGGGATTTTTCATGAGATTGCCTTTCTAAGTGGCGTGTACTGGCCCTGTTAAGTGGGTATCAGCTCTGGAGTTACAACCGGCACCAAAACACCTGATGAATTTCCTTAACATGCCACATGCAAACAAAGGTGGGTCAAGAGCTCATTCACAAGCAGCTTACTTCTTCCTTCGGTGGGAGATGGATGGGGAGACCGGGCAGCAGTTTCCTTATTAATCCTCACTGATTAATCAGGGTCCTTGCTCTGTTGTTAAAAAGTTCTTCTGTTAAGCTTTAAATAGCAATGTCAGGCCACACGGTGACAAGAAGTCTTTACTGACAATGTATTTGCTCCAGTATTTCACAAGATGAGAAGGCTTCCGAACAGGCTCTGCTTCCTTGAGGCTGAAATGCCAAGCAGCAGAAGGTCAGCAGACAGCAGCATGGTAAAACAGGAATGGTGATAAATTGCTGCTTACAGGGTGACAGACACAACAGGGAAGTCTTCTGTGCCAGCTGGCAGGAGCAGGTCGTGGAGGAGGGATTTGGCGACGGCATGGCCTGGGGAAAGCAACTAGGAGTGGTAACTGAATCTGCCACATGTCCAAGGCAGTAGAGATAAGATTTATTCACCTATAATCTTACCGACATGCTGAGAACTGTACCAAGGTCACATGTAGTACCGGGGCACCTGGTTCCTACAAAAGATGTGTATCTGCAGCATGTTAATCTGCCTGCTCTGACCTAGCCTTTGCTTCCACTTACCCAGCTGGAGAAAAACCTCTCACAGAAGCATAAGCAAATTAACTATTGTAGAAGCAGAAGGTTATTGTCGTTCCATAACATATTTGTGAGAAGCAAAAGATTCAATCCCAAACTCAGTAAAGGTACAATTTCACACCGATGTCAGCAGATTTAGGGGTAGGACTGCACCAGGATACAAGGCACCTTGGCAAAACTCCCTGGTTGTTTTAAGGAGAAAGCAGATCTGTACTGGGAACTTTTGGTCAGCTTTTTCCAAGAAGTCTGGAGAACTTATTCCCACCTGGGGGAACTTGGTCCTACCAACTAATTTGGAGAACAGGAAAAAGGAAATTGCACACTGGCGGGGTTTATGCTAGACAATGGAGCAATCTCCTTATTGCTTAAACATGCAAGCTGCATACTTTATACTCTACCTCTCTTTTGTTGGGGCACCCCCTCCCTCCCCCCGAAAAAAAAAGCTGAATAAACACGAAAGATCGACGGACATATAATGTTTTACACAACAGAGTGTGGCTTTATAGGGCTTTGTTACATCTTGAAAAGATTAAGTGCACCTGCATGTGAAGAATCCCTATCCCTCTGAATAATCAGGCAAAGGCACCTCTATTCCTGGGGCACAGGCAGTTCGGGACTGGGCTGCAGATTTATAACAACGCTTGATTAACCAGGGCTGGAGCTGCTAATTTGCAAGGAGCAAGGCTGCCATCCAGCGGATTTTCTCCAGTACAAGACTGAATTTAGTAACCACAGGGTGGAGAAAATGTTTATGTTCTCTTGATTTAAACGGGGATCTGTTAATTTGCTAATTTCTTCTTTTTTATTTTGTTGTTTTGGTTTGGGTTTTTTTTAACCTTTAACCTTGAGCAAACACTTGCTGCAAATTACACTGAGAAAAGAAAGGTTCTTAGCCATTTTAAATTATCACCAGCTTTTGGTTTTGGTGATTTGGATTTTATTTCTATTAACTTGATAATCATTCTGCCTACATGAAACTGTAGATAAGAATAAAATATTTTTTTAAATGCCTTATAGCTTAAACAATAGTGCTCTGTTAATGTATGCATCACATTTTGAAATGGAAGACACATTTATAAGCTTAATTCAAGGCTCACGAGAATCATCTCATCCTTCAGTCAGGCTTGGAATCAGGCCCTGCTTGAATAAAAAGGAAATTTGAAGTTACGCAATCTGGAGGAAAATTATCATGCATGTCACACATATTTAGCTCTAAGGACCAACGGATCAACAGGTAGCGTTAGAAGGAAATTTCCTGATGTTTATCCCCTTGCAGATCCCACTGAAACACAAATGTTTTTATCTACAAAAAAGCTGCAGCTCAGGCTGGTGAATAAGGCAGAAGGATAATCTACCTCAGGCAAATCGTGTAAGTTCCCTTTGCCTCCATTTCCCTCTGTCTAAAACAGGGATAATGCTCATCTAGCTCGGTGAGATTCAATACACTGTGAATTACAAAGGATTTTGAGCTCCACGGAAACAAGAGAGTATTTATGTTCTTCTTGATACTGTTTATACAAGACATAAATCTATCAAAGGCTTGAAGGAGGCTGCATTGCCCAACTTCTTCCACTCTGCCTCTCCCCAGCTAATACTTCTTAGCAGCCCCCCTGGCTCCCGGGGCACCAGTGACGATGGGGGACTGTCCTTTCTAAGTGTTATTTAAGTTCAAGTACTCTTGTTTCAATAAACTTTCTAACAAGGATGAACCAATCTGTTTAGTTTAACCAAGAGAAAGCAAAGGTATACTTTCACCACAGTTCACTGGCTCTTTATTGGGAGGCAGAACCCAGTTAATGAAGAGCTCTGGACCCCAGACTGCAAAGTTTTAGTGAGAGTCAGTCCTTAAGAAGAAATGGAATAAATCCAGATGGGAATGAGGGCGTGGATGACAACAGTAAGAGTGTTTAAGAAGTAAGTTAGTTGGCGTTGTAGTAGATTCAGAAACAGGGCAGATGTTTAAACCAAATTTAGATATTTTTCTAGAAATCATTCAATTGGAACACAAATTTACTGGTAGAAATCAGATAGCCTGTTTTACCCCAGCGATCAAACTAGATTATCGCAAGGTTTTGTCTGATCTTATAATATATCAATATATGAAGCCATTTGTAAAAATGGCTTCATTGTTAGAAACACTTGTTAAGAATAGCAGAAATTGTTATAGTTGGCAAAAGGGAAGAAGGAAAACATTTGAAGTTTAAAAATGGAGATACTATCTAAGGAACAGCTGCTCACTTTTATTGGAAAATACTAGAATGTTCACTTTCAAAATGTCTCGTATGTGCAATGTCAAAATATTTCAACCAGTCACATTTCAGTAATGCAATTAGGAATATTTTTTTTGTGGAAACAAACTTACTCCTAAAAATAGGTTTGACTTTTTTCTTTTATATTTCCTCTAGAGCCCATAGAGTGCTTTGCCTTATTCTTTTTCTTCATACAAAGTTACAGTATTAGGAACCCCAGCTTTTTCTGTTTATGGTGAGCAACACTCCTCTCCCGTTTCCTTCATCTCCTGTCCTAGCCCTTCAGATGGAAGAATCTGATTAGAGAGTGAACACTAACTGAAATGAATGCAATTTTTTGTTTCAGGATTTTGTGAGGATAGGCATTTTTTCTGGGTTTTGGTAATTCTGAGTGAATTAGCCTTGCCTCACTTTGGACTGCTAAAAATCAGGCATTTAAATATGAGGCAGTTACCCTCTAAGGTTGCTCAACTCATTTATCTCAGACGCTTCTGAAGACGAGCTGAATCTCCCTCTAGAGGTGGCCATTCCTCTTCTTTGACTATGTGAAGAGCTTAGCATGACCAGCTCGGGTTTAGATGTCAAACTTTTAGATGCCTACATTTGACAAATGAATTTTGCCTCTGTTTCCAGCATAATCTAAACTAGGATCACCTAGGAAGAACAGAAGTCTCTTCCTTTACTTAAGAGAAGATTCATGATTATTTTAAAACATTTAACCTATTCCTATTCAAATCCATTCACAAACCTTACTAATGATTTTTTAAAGCACATTGCAATTATTGAACATAAAATCAAAGAAATAAAACCATTATAGCCCTTGTCAGTCATTAAAATCAAGAACCAGTCCATTTCACTTGAGATGGTAATCCTACTAATGAACTTTCTTGAGGTCATTCAAATAAAGGGTTTCCAAAAGACCCTCATTTGTAGGAAAATTTAATCCAAAGGAATCAGGCAGGTGTATTTTACATGTAATCTCTCACATGTGAGGTTTACTACTAAAGACTTAACAATTACTGTACAATCAGAAACAAATGCCCCTGTTTTACAGATCAGACATTAAGTACCTATGTAAGTTGTGAAATATCAGCACTGCTCTAATTTTGAAACATGATTTACAGCCTTAAACACAAACCCCTGTCTAGTAACAAGCTCATTAATATTTTCATTGATCATGGTACATTCATGTTACTGTTCCCTGAAATTAACAAGTTATATGTCACTTTAAACATTATAACTTTATTCAGCAAATAACTCCACAGACACTTGCTATCTACACTGATATCTAAAAGAGAAAGAAAAAGTAGAAAAATAAAATAAAACAAAATTCCAACAAACCACAATCAACCCTGTTCTCTGCATTACATGGAAGGTGCAAATGTATTCATGTAGTAAAGGCCAACATGTTAAAGATAATCTCTTTTTTTTTTTTTTCTTCCTAATATTTCATGAACTCAGGCTTTCTTGTATCTTTCTATTCCAGTTGAAGTCTGGAAACAAGAATGTGCACCTGGGAAAGGACAGCTGCTGCAGAGCAGACCCTGGTTTAATAGTATGCAAAGTTTCAGCTACCTCATGGGAACTGTTCAGGTCTGTGCAATGAGAAAAACTGTTGACAGATGCAGCCGCACTTAGATAATATTTTTTTTCACCGATCTTTCCTTATTGCCCCGTGACTTCTGTGCCTGGGATGAAATAGTCTCAGCTGGAAATCACTGTGGTAAGCAAGAATACCCTCCAGTGGCAATCTGTAGCCCCAGACAGACCTACGCTTTTTTTTCATAGTATTTTTTCCATTAAGCTGTATTTCTGATGTTGGCACCATGGAACCTTTGGTTGTTTACAGCTACAGAGCTACCACATCTTGCCTGTCTAAACTCACACAACACCCTCTGCCTCTGCTCTGTGGCACCCCACAGCTAGGACAGTGTCTGGTCCGTGTAGCACAACACCAAGGCATCCATGATCTTCTCTGGCTAAGCCTTCCAGCTGGGGTCATGAAGCAAAGGATACCCAGGGATATATGGTCCTATATCTGGGAAGTACACTACCTAGTAGCCCTCTACGTTCAAAAGAAGCCCACTAAAAGGTGCTTATCCCTTTTGCAGCCTAGAACTACGTCTTTTTATCCACTATCTGACCTAATATTGGAGTTTCTCGCCCCATGACATGACCCACTTCATTAAAGTTGATACACTAGAAAATTGAGTATTTAAGACATCTTAGATCGTTGCTGGTCACAGACTCCAAAGAACTACAGGTAACAACCCTGGCCAGACCTGCAGGGTTAGCCCAGTGAAGATATCAAATACCAAATCTGAAAGCCCATTTAATTCTGTTGTAAATCTCAATATAAAGCTGATATTTCCCTCAGGGGTGAGCTGGCAGGATGCTTCCTAGAAGAGACTTATGACCTATGGGGGAAAGGACACAGAGACCTGAGAGGATGCTCCTCTTCTATTGGATTTCCAAGGGTTTGGGTACTTAACAGATCGATGGTTCTACAGTGGTCAGATGCCATGTCTCTCCCAGTCATTAGGTACTCATACAGCCCTTGACACTGTAATGACCAGAATCCCCAGGTGACTTGGAAGGAAATTCCACACATCAAAAAAAAAAGTTCACAGAAAGTACCACGTGGGGTAGCACATCTGAAACAATCCAAATGTGTTTGAAATGTAAAGCTATTCCAATGCATGTAAGTGACAATAAAAGAACTATTTATCTTTGCATAAAAGGAGCAGCTGTGAAAACATGAGCTTTTCTTAAAAGGGCTTCTTCCAGGTGAGCTCAAATATTATCCATAAGCATATCAGAACTGAACATTTATTTTTTGAGATTTACCAAGTAATTCCTGTGGTTATTATTTATTATTTTTAGACCAACTTGATTTTTTAGATATTTTTCTTAAATGCTGAAAAACTTAAACTTCTGTTAATGTAAAAAGGACTCCTCATGTTTGGGGTTTTAGTTAAATGTGCAAAATACCTTAAGAAAAAATACTATAAAAAAATCATTGAATTATTTTTTAAGCTTTTTTAAAAGTCATGTTAAGTGCAATCAAGATTTAAATGTATGAAAAGGACAAGTTTTATACAGAGGACTATATAAATATGTTCCATCCAGGTACTTTTCATTTCACAAAAAGCTTGTTTTCAGGGAACAGGAGGTTTGAACAATTTTTCCCAATTCCAATGTCTTCTTTTACAGTATTGTTTAGAGATCCCGGATGAAAACTGAATTGCACAAAGAAATATCAGTTTATTGTAAATTATCATATTTTTTTTTTAGAAAAAAACAATACACCCAATAACCCAATGACAAAAAATTCCCATGCCATCTGAATAGTCATAATATACAGTACAGAAAAGAAGAAGAAATGGCACAATCATTTAACAACAAGGCTTCAAAAACAGTCCAGCATGATTTTTCAGAACCTTTGAGTACACGTAATTCTCAGACATAAATAGAAAAATAGATGCTCACACTTTTTGAAAATTAGCACTTAGGAGATTTGCCCAGTCCTTCACAAAATGTATGACTGAATTGAAACTTCAGTCAGCACTGTGTATCCAGTCAAGTATCTGAAATAATAAAAAAAAAAATATCCTTACTCTAAAAAGCAATGATTTATCTTACAGTTTGGCCCAATCTGCTTGAGTTTGTACTTTTTTATTACCATGTGGTGCCACATTAAGTTTCCCCAATACTGTAGGCTTCTTATTCTGTTCTTTTCAGAAATATCTTGTTGACACTACATTTTGTCTCAGTGGCCTGAAGAGTTTTACTTTTCTTTCTCTCAGTTTTCTAACCATACTGTGAAGAAGAGATGGAAAGTAAGTGAATGCCACCTGTCTTTTGAATGTCTCCAAAGCTTTTATCTGTTCATCCAGATGGCTCAATTTGCATTGACAGTTTTTGTGGCCACTTCAATTAGCTTAAGCTGCTTCATGGTGCATCTAATTATTCTAGTATGCATTTAAAATGAACATTAACTTGAAGAGCAGATTTTAAATAAAATGCTGAAAGAAAAAAAAAAAAAAACCCACACCAAAAAAACAGAAAACCCCAATTCCCCAAAAAATGTTTAAATATGTGGTGACAAATTTCCATTCCTGTAGTTTGGATAATGTTAAAAGTCTGTGTATTCTTTTTTTAATTATTTCTTTATTTACATGTATTAAACTTGCTGTGGTGTGCAAGGGATCGTTCATCTTTTTATTGTTTTTCTAACAGTTGGGGTTTTTTTCTTTCAATCATATTGTAACAGAGTCTGAAAATTAATATCACATATAGGCCATTATGTAAATACCCTTATGGAGGAAATTTTGCTTTTTTGAAGTTTAATGTAAATGGGTTAATTCTAGACCAATTTTTGCTCATATAGAGGAGATTATTGTTTGATTGCAGTTATACATATTTTCTTGAAGTTCAAGGAAAACAAACTGGAATTTTTCAATTACATTTTGAAGATTAACCCAATCCCAAACATTTCTACCAAATAAATTTTCCATTAAGGGGGAAAACAGTTGTCTTGCTTTTTCTCATCTTCGAAAATAAGTTTGCAATTAAAAAAAAATAATGTTTTGGTTCAGGTAGATGTGGAAAACAATATTTCTGTAACATGATCAAAAAAAGGTTTTTGGAATGTCCTACAAAATGAATTTGTTGTCAGCCAGACTATGCCCCATTTACACTTGTCAGCATTGACTAATAGGGCAATTGCTAAACTTTGTCAAACTTAAACCATGTCAAATCTACTGCACATGTGCAACTGATCCATATTGTGAGTCCATCACATCCTAGACACTTCAGATTTACCACACATGCCAAGTAGCTGATTTTGTGGGCTACGTAGAAGTTTCTTCTGGAGAGCTGATCTATCACCTGCTAGAGATTCCTGCTCAAAACTTTAGTTTACCATGCACATTGCTAGAGCTGGTGTGCTGCCTCCCTGGCAAACTTCCCTGTAACATTCCACAACCTCTCTCCTTTATGGTCCTATTTCACCTACGGCCCTTTACATTTCTAGAATATATATCTTAATTGTGGAAGCACTACTTGAAGATATAATAAAGATTACAGCTGGGGTTTGTATTCATAAGCAGTTGGAAAAGGATGATGGAGAAATGTAGGTGGATCAGGAACAAGAGTTAACATAGTTATGTTATTTCAACTTGATTATGGCCTAAGCACCAAAAAAAAAAAAAAAAATCTAAATAGTAGTTCAGACACAAGTCCAGTTCAAGCAAATAGTCTGATTTGTTATTTGACCTAGCTAAAATTTTGTTTCACTGCCTGTACTTGTTTCTGGTTTTGTTTGGTTTGTATCAACCATGACTGTGCCTGATTTTTACCCACATAAAGTGAAAGTTATAATAAAGAACAGGAACAGTTAAAAAACCGAAACATACAGAGTGGACAAAAATAATTCCTTATGTTTATAAGAGTAAGGAGTAAATCAGTGACAGGTTTTTTTCCCCCTCCTTGATTCCAAAGCACATTTTACATGCTTTCAGTAGGACTGAGTCATGTGTTAGTTTGTGATGAATTTCACAAAGCTCCCTGACCTCTGATTTCCATTAGAATGTGTCCTTTCCTTGTGACGTCTATGTGACTACATTAACACATAAAAATCTTTAATATGACTTCCTAAGATACTGTATTCCTCCAGCTTCCAGTACAGGAATCAGATAAACACATTGGAAGAACTATCTTTTTTTTCAGGAAAAACCTAATGTGACTGTAGATAGCTTAAGAAATACAGCTGCGTGATTTTATCTGAGGTCTGTTTTAATCATCACCTCTCCTTTTAGGTCTCAGATTGAAAAGCCCTGCTTTATTCTTTAAAGAACTCATCATAATATGTTGGGGTTTTTTAGAAAATTTCTTTTTCATTATATTGATTTTTGCCTCTTCCAATTTGTGGAGTCTTTCAGTGGCAGACACATTTTGAATTATCAGGTTATTAATACACAACAAAACCAGAGTGAAGCAATGGCAACCTCCGAGAGAAGATGGGACTGGACTAAAGCTCAAGTTTGGGGCTCACTGATAAGCCATGCATAACTTTTCTGTGTGATTGTGAACAAATCATAATATCTTACCTTCTTTTTCTATTTGGAAATGGGGACTGTAATAGAATTTTCTACCATTGCAGGGTCACCACAACTTTCACATATCAAAATGCAGTGATTGTCGGGACAGCAAAAATGCCCATATTGCCATTCACAGGTGGGTTTTATGCTGTCTGTGCTGTGCCAGTTCAGATTCATCCTCAGCCAGTGAATGTTTGGAGTAAAGAAATAAATGTTAAAGCAGTACACTACAGTTAATAAAAACAAGTCCCTACTTAACATATTGGAAAACAAAATATGTCCCCATAGATTAACAGGCAAAAGTGTGATCCCCTTTTAATGTGCAAGCCTCTAGCAGACAACAAAAGCAAAATAATGCCATTTGATCGAACTGGCAGTGACAATGGGTTAAGCAAAGTTAGTAAATGTTTTGTTGCCATAGGCTAAGAATGAAGACAATTACACTGGTTCAGTGCATGCTCAGAAACCTGTTGAGCAGTGGTAATTTGAACATGTGTCTAAGCCTTCTGCACAATTATTTCTAATCTCCCATTGCTGATTGATTCTGACTAAGCCGGTTTTCTTCCTGTTGATTTGTCATGTGCAGCAGTATGTGTTCATTTTTCCATGTTTTCTGTGTTGTATTTCTTATTCCTCAGACTTCATTCAAGTCCGATTGCCTTTATTCAAAATTTCTGTGTTTTTTAACAGCGTGTTAGCCACAGCAACAGATTAAAGAAGGCCACCCTTTACACAGCTAAACTGGAAAAGATCCCAGAATAAAGAAAATATTAAATAGAGCAGAAAAAAAGTCAGCATATGGATGCTATTGCTGCAGAAGGAAAATAGCCAACTGCACTGTAGAAATTCGCACTCAGAAGGGATACAAGGAAGCAGTGTTTGTCTAGCTCACGCTGCTGCCAGTGCAAAGGACCATCATGACCCATAAAGTAAACCCAGGAGGCAGAAGGATTGTCTCATAAAGAGAAACACAAATAATGCATATTCATTTTTCATTGTGACCAAATATACATGAAGTATGATTTAAAAATTTAGAGAAGACCTCCCAGTGCTACCCTACAGGACAGTACACAACCAGCCTGTGGTCCAGCTACTCCTCAAAGTTATGAGGCACCTTTAGTAACAGACATCCTCAACCTAGAAAGAATTTCTAGAGTCAACAGCTGGTCGGAAGGCAAAATCATATCCATTTTGACTGGAAGAGAGACCTGTACAGTTAAAAAACAATTAACCATCATTGACTACCATCTGAGTAGCCATCATTAATCATACCGATAATACTGGTGCTTTTGCATCTTTGTGGGGATCGCATTGAGGTCATGTAGGCTCCATATTGAGTTGTAATGATCTCTGAAAAATCACAGTAAATTGTATCTTTGAGATATAGCATTATGCCTTTAGGACTTGCATGGAGGAATGAACAATGTATGAACCCATGAAGGTGGCAGACTGTACTTAGGTAAGTGAAGAGCCTGAAATTTCTATTTAAAAAAGTGGGAAATAGAATTGTCCAGAAAAAAAAAAAAAAAAAAAAAAAAAAAGTTAAATCATAACAGTCTGCAAAGCTGATAGTTGAGGAAGGAAAACTTAATCTTTGACTATAGACTGGGTAGATTAATTTACAGTAGATTTAACTCATTATCATATTACTAAAAAAAACCCACCTTTGAACAAAATGTTGCAGAAAAAACACTGATTGCTGAAAGGTGATGCAGGAGCTAATCCATGACCAGCATCAAACCCTGAGAGTGTGCACTTGCTCCAAGACACCAGATTTTATAACTCAACAGCTGGCACATTCTTCATTCCATTTCTTTGCTTTCAGAAATACAGCCAGGTTGAGGATGTTTTAATACTGAAAGATGAACAAAGGATGAAACGTGGTAACCTGTCACTAGTGAATCATGGGCCATACCACAGATCCCCTCACCTGCCCAGGTTACTGAGATTTCAGAGGGATGGTGGAAGATAAAATATTGGTCCTTTTCATATGCAGTATCACATTTTGCCCAAAACCCAGTTTAAGAGTCCGTGCTTCTATTGCAGTATTCCTGCTTTACAACTTAGGATTTTCTGTACCTTTGCTGAAAAAAAGAAGGGCAGTAAAGGAGTGTTTTGAAGTTGACTACATGTGTTAGATTAATAGACAGGGAATATACAGATGTGTTCTAGCATCTTTTTTTTCACAGCTTCATAGCTAGCTTCTGATGTTAAGTAACACCTCGAACTCTGCTGCTGATCTAATACTTCAGCAGCATCTTCAAAAAATGTGCCACACTATTTTCTTGATGAGGATCACATAAAACCCACGCTTTCTTTAGTCACCAAAGAAGTAGAAGTGGTCTGTGTAAGTGCAGAAATACTGCGGATCATAAAATAGTGGTAAAACAAAACAAAACAACAAAAAAAACCCAAAACCCAACAAAACTTATTAAGCTTTTAATGAACAAAACTAAATGCAGTCTAGCAAAAATTCATCATATGGATTCTTGCCTTGATGATTGCATTCTGTCTTTTCATTAGCTGTCGGACTACAAAGGTCATCAGTTGTGCTTCCCTGCAGTGAAAAGCAGCCAAGCCGCAGAGAGTTGTTAAGTCCAAAGTGATTCATAAGTGTATGCACACTGCCCCATCCTGCCTCATGGTATAATCACAAATCATTCCTGTTGAGCAAGGACAAGTCTGAAACCACTTACATGTTGTCCCAAAGATCAGGCATTAAATAAAAAATGAATACTTTCAGTTTGATTAAAACATGTAGATAATATACGTCAGTCTTCGGTACTAAAAGACTTCAGTGTTGAGGAATGATTTTATTAAAAATTAAGCAGACATCATTTACATTCTTGCAGTTTTCAGAAACATCATTGTACACAAAAGTTGCAAGTATACGAACCAGCAAATCCAAATAGCAAGTGGAATGGCTGCGTGCCGAGTTACCTTGCTTGGCAGGAATGGGATATAACTAATATAAGGATAGACTTAAAATGGCACAACAATTTATAGTGTATTAATTCTGTCTGTCAAATGCAGAACAGTTCTAAACCTATTTTATGATTATTATTTAATGTTTCTGCTGTTACAACACCAGTTAGCAGTTAGGACATGGCTGTACTAGTTTCTGTGCCTAAGAGAGCCCTTATAATCCAAGTAGTCAAAGGTTCAGGTAAATAATGAAGTTAGGACATTTTAATAGGTTACACAAATAGTGACTACTATACATCCTTTCTTCAGCTGTTGTTAATGAACTGTAGGAAATCATAAATTATCTCTTTTTTCCTGAATTTTACGTTACTCCACTTAATTTCATCTTTGCCACAGTTTCAAATAAATCAAGTATAGCAATATCAATTCCATACAATGTAAAAATTAAGTTTCTGAGATTTTTTTTTAAAACTTCAAAATTAATTTCTGTTACTCTAGAAATAATAACTTCCTTTCCTGGAGATATACTTAAATCCCTACTTGAGTAGTTCTAAGTCTTTCTGAAATTGTGTAGGGAAATTCACTGTGGCTGCTTTGGCATTCTGATTTAAATAAATGCCAATCACTATTTGAGGAAGTTTATTTTACCCACTTCCTTTCTGTCAGCTGGAAGTCAAGAAAGCCTACAGTTCTTTGAAAGATGAGATTTAGAAGCTGTTAAAAAGTTTAAATGGTTCTGAGTTCATATTCTTTTATTACTTCAGACAAGAATGGTAATGATTAAACATACACATTAAAGCTGTAATAATTGTGCTATCTGAAACATGGTCAAAGTTTCCATTAGAAATATTATTGCATTGTATACTGTAAATTATACTGATTGAAAAAATATTTTCTTTTAATTCCATGAATTTCTAAACATGTCTGTAATTATAACATACAGCATACTGCCCAAAATCTATTTTTATCAGACTAGTTAACAGGCTTAATTTGTTTGCCAAATCTGGAGTTCTGACAACTGTTTCCCATTTTGATTCAAATCACTTCTTTCAAAATAACTCCTTAGGAAGAAACAGGAAAAAATGGAAAACATGAATATTTTTAATAAAATATTTCAATATTTTGAAACCATTTCTGACTATCTGAAAAGCTCTAACTTTCTTCTGTTTAATGACAAAGTGGTGGTGCTAAATCTCTAACAAGACTTAAACATATATTCAAACACATTAAGACAAAATTTAGAATCTATAATGGTAATTCAGTGCAGATGGATCACGGATCAAAGTATTAAAAGGGTTTATTCGGCTTTCTTAATTCCACCCATCAAGTGATATTCCTAATCTGAAAAGTTCCTCAGAGTAATAATAAAACCATCGAAGTTGCAGACAGGTTTTGTTTGTTTATGTGGTTGGGATTTTTTTGGGGGGTGTGGTTGGGGTTTTTGTTTGTTGTGTTTTTGTGGTGGTGGTGATTTGGTTTTGGTTTTGGTTTGGTTTTTTTTCTGTGGGTTGTTGGTTTTTTCTACATCTTGAAGCTTTGCTCATAAAAATCAGCTAGTAGCCCAGAAGAGCGTTTTTCACTTCCCCATGTCAGTGTTACACAAGCTGTGGCTTATTCGTGGACTCAGACTGGAAGCCAGAGCATGGGCTGCTGTGGCTCCTGCTTTCAGGGCTATCCAAAAACTCTGCTGCTCACAGTCATTCAGCCTCTAGCCCCAGTACTCACCGATAATGACAGCTGTTCCGAGGAAGTACCGACTGGGAAAACCTCTCTGTACTCAGCCAACAAGGGAAGGCAGCATCCTACCTTCTGTCTATCGTCAAGGGAAAGAAGCTTTTTAATTGGACTCAAGAGTACTCAGCATCAGGCATGTGTCTCAGGAAGATGAACATGCTTGACTCGTATGACCAACATCCAGATCAGATTGTGGCTTTCTGAGGGACACTTTTGCCTTTTCTGCTAAGGCTTCCACAGAACATTTAATTCCACATTGTAAAAACTAGCAAGGAAAACAAAATCAATGAAAGATCAAAGCAGGCCAGAATTGGTGCAGCTCTGCCAGAGAAAGGTGTCCAAGACATTTGGATGTGAAGAAGTCACATGCTATTTAACTGTAGTTTGCATCCCAGAGAAACATCAGACAGGAAGATGTGACTGAAGCAAAGGTTCTGAGCAGAACTAGGGAGGTGATACAGCTTTTAATATTCTTATGGCTGAAGTTCAGGGAATGCAAAATTCAGTGCAGTGTGCGGTGCTTTGATGCTATTGTTTGAAATCATGCGATAGCCTCGCAGAGACACAGAAAACACCAATGAGGAGTGAGGCTCACCAGTCCATAACTAGTGATGTCACTGGGCAACTACCCAAGAAAACTCATATTAAATTGGCTGATATCACTTGAATCCAGAGCTTTGAGGAGACACAGATGAAAGATTTTAGGTATTATGAAGAACACTGACATAGTTCCAAGAATCCTCCAACATGCTGAAGAAATGAAGGTAAGGGTACTGTAAAGGCTTTCTTTGTTTTCAGAAATTGTAATATTCCTGGTATTATCAAAATTAGTAATTTGAGCAATTATGTGCCATTAATAAACTGGGCATAAGCAACAAATCCAGTGGCCATCCATCTTAAGATCCATGTTAAGAATTCTGGGAATTCTAGAGATCGGAAGAGC
>JAVJGJ010000057.1:67648095-67677560 GCA_035590215.1 Microhierax caerulescens | reverse complement strand
TGGATTAGAAGGTAAGGTAAGGCCTCAGAAGCTAAGGCCTCACCTAAGGCCTTGAAGGAAAAAGACAACTCCAAATTGAAGGTGTTCAGCAGAATTAACGTTGTAGGACACCAGAACTGTACCTCTTACCCTGAGTAGACATGTAGTTTTCTCTTCCTCAGCATTACATTAGTGAGTTTCACAGCACCAGTGACTCAAGACAACTACCTGCTCCACAGCCCTGGTATTTGTGGCCTTCCGAGACATCCAGAGATGCCACAAACAAACATCTACTTAGGGAGAGTACTAACAGCAAAATTAATCACTGTAATGTTTTTGCCAATGCTTTGGAGGATTAAGGAAAGGAAAAAAAAATTAGGAGTTTGGTGGTTTGTTTTGCTGCTGTTTTGATTTGTTGTTGTTTGGGTTTTTTTTCTTCTGTCTACAAAAGTCATGTTCTGGTTTATACAAAAATATCCTATGGTCAGTATTAGGGAAAAGGACACAATATTCAATAAATTCTTCTGGTTTGACAATCCATGTAGAAATGGAGTACAGCATTTAATGATGCACATTTTCACCTCTTTCTTTTGACACTTACAAACCTTTGATCTATTAGTTCATCCATTAATGCAATGAAAAGGTATTAGTTCCAGCCAGCCAGCCTCTTTTCTTGATTCTCATTGACTCCTGCAGTGCTAGAAAAATGTTAACACAGAAAATGGGCCATTGTGTGAGTAATATTTTGTAATTAATTGAAAGTTTTTTTATATGAACAATGTTTTTTTACAGTTCAGCTACAACTTCATATGAAATGAAATCCACACGCTGAAGGCATAAGACAGAAGAACGATAGACCATTTCCCTTCATAAATTATGTATTTAAAATTCTGGCTTAGGTGGTGGCTCACAAGCTGCATTTATCTGTTTGCTGAGAAAGAAGGAACAGCAGCAAACTTGAATCTACCTGTTCACCAAAGACTTTGAGATCTTTGTCCTAAATGATAGTGATTAAAAACACATGTAGGATAAAGGGCAATTTGTGACCAGGTTTTCAATAACAAAAAGTAACTCAAAAAGATCAGCTTCCAGGCTTCACCTTACTGGATGTGCATAAGTCCCTTAAGCAGTTATCCTTAGTATAGTATATCCTGAAAATACTTTTTTTTTTTTTTTTCAGAAGAGCAATAATCTGATATTTGTTCTTCTCTGGTTTTCTTCTCAATCAGTTTTAGACAGGATAGAATCAGATTCCCTTTGTTACTGTAAGTAAATCACTGAAGGTATAAATAGTGGGCAAGTATTAACTAAAATTTTTTGACAGAGAGTGCAAGATACATACCCCTTGTTTAAAGCTTTGCAAATCACTTCTTATATCTCTCTGTACCTCTCTTGGCTGTCAATAATATGGAACACCAACATGTTGCAGATACCTTGCACCAAACAAGTGAGTGTTGCATGCAAACTAAAATGAGAATGGTTTTGCCTTTGTCATTCTACTGTTTCTTTCTGCTTCTTGCTCGTAATACAATTTTGTGACATAGTGGAATTTTCTGGGGATCCCCAAATGGTCTGGTCATCTCTGTTCTGCTGCAGGAGATGGATCCCTCACTGCCCTACAGTGCCAAGCAGCACAGTAGCAGGCAATGAGTTCTCTGTGTTCATGCTTACCAGGAATTCAATGTACTTTAAGAAAACCTCTGGTTATTTCAGACAGTCTCTAAACATTTAGTTATGTCTGTCTTGGGATGGTAACCAGACAGAAATGCAAATCCTATCTCTTATGATGATGGAGAATCCGTAGTCAGCAAATATCTATACCAGGGGTCCTCAAACTACGGCCCGTGGGCCGGATACGGCCCCCCAGGGTCCTCAATCCGGCCCCTCGGTATTTACAGACACCCCCTGCCCCCCCTGCCGGGGGTTGGGGGGAAAAACCAAGCAGCCACAGATGACTGCTTCCCACTTCATCCACACGCCGGCCCCCTGGTTAAAAAGTTTGAGGACCCCTGGGCTAGAACAACCAGGAGTCCTGTTGATGAAGCAGAAACAGGAGCTGACTGACACAGCCTCGAAGGCCACATCACCAAGGGGGAACTTGTCAAACTAAATTCATTGCTGGTGAGAGTTAGGGTGGTGAGACACAGAGGAACCGATGACATGTAGGGCGATGCAGTGAATGTGCAGTTCAAGTTCCCATAAAGTCCTACAGAAATGGTTCCTGGAATAAAAGTTATACAACATCAGAAGTAATCTCAAATTCTTAGGTCAACAGGGTCTTCCTGTCTGGAGATACTGCCCTGAGCTCAAGAACTTCTTATTATGGAGAGACAATACTTAACCACAGTCCAGATAAGGATCCAGCATTACTGGAGGCAGACTTTGTTGTCCAGCTGGTTATTCTTTGTAGGCCTGCAGGGTTCTTTTTCCTTGCTAGTCTCAGCCTGTAAGTAATAACATTTCCTACTAAATGCCTGTGTTTGAATATATGCGAAGCATGAGTATGTCCCATTCGCTGTGGTGGTGCTGTGCTTTACTGTGCTTTGTCATGGACATATATGGGAAATGTCTGGATAGTTTTGCATGGAGATATATGGGAAGTATCTGGATAGCACAATGTGTCCTGAAGTTATCTTCTGGTTCAACCAGATGCTGTTTCAGAGCATCAGGCAGCAACCCATGTTGTGCACTGAGTAGTCTAAGTGACTGGTCCATGGTGAATGTGATCTGTTTCTGACCATTGGCAGACACATATCCTTTATCTAGCCCAGAAGGAAAACAATCACATTTACCTGGTACTGCCAAGTCACTGTAAGCAGCAATCACAGGATTGTCTTAATTACAGCAATAATTTTTTGTCTGCCAACATTTCACCTGTTCTCATCTGTCCAGAACCATTGAAGAGCTTTTCTTCATGTGGTTGGGTTTTCTGTTGCTGTTTTGTGGGTTTTTTTCCACCCAGATTTATCTAGCTGGAAAATTCTTTTTTCAAGATTGTCTCTAGGCAATTAGGTATTAAAATCTTGAGAGAAACAAGTTTGCACTACTGAGTCAAAGCACAAAATGAAACCCAGCTTTCTCTTGAAATTACAGTGCAAAACAAACCAGTATTAATAGGCTTGTTTAGTTCAGATCCTGTTTATCTTGGAGAGACAACTCTGCTCTTCTTGACTATTAAAAATATGGTAAGAATAAATGAGATCAAAACAAACAGGCAGAAATGTCAAAAAAAAATCTTAGACGTAGTCTGAGTGAGTCATGTGGAAATATGGTCACGCTGCCCTGGCAGCCATCACCTTGCTTTTCTTGCACACCATCTAGAAACGGAGAAATCTAAACCATGACACATTACCAGAAGAGCAGGGTGTGTACCCAGCAATAACATCTTCGTAGATGTTCATCACAAGTGTACCAGTACGTATCATGCAAGTAGAAAGTGTATAGCTATACCCATGCGCAGCTACAGTTTCATTCATGTGTAATATATAGTCCATATGTAATGTTTATTATATATCTCCAGTGTTCATTAAAATGGGTTGACTAAAAATTGTGCAAGTGGTTGTGACAGGGTCAGCAACGTTTTTCAGTTTAGATGTAATAGAACCTGTAAGTTTAGAAAAGGGTGAAGGATTTTTTGAATAGGAAGTCATTCAAGAGTGCCTTTGATGCAGTTAATGTTCCCTTTCGTGACCATTCTTTCCTGTTTCCTGAGACTGATTTACATCTTTAGTGACCCCCATTTGGTACAAGTCAGCTATTTCTTGCTGCAGCTGTCACTCTGCTGGAACTGCGTGTTGCACATCACAGATGTTGGATCATTTTTCCAAGTTATCTATACACTGCAACTTAATGTCATATCAGGCAGAGAAGGATACATGGGAAATAGACTTCAGGACTCACAAAGATTTTTGGATTCCTGTCACTCCACATAGCTGTCATGTTGATTTATCTCAGCTTTTATTTCAGGTACAGTGATTTTTCTGCTTGCAAAACCTTTCTTTATAAGGATCTCAGCTTGATAGCTCAGAAGACTCTGGCTGTTTGCACTAAAAAGGACATAAGATGTTCTAACAGATCTTAGAGTCACAGCAGGAAATGGTGAACTTCAAAACTTCTAGCATTTGGCTTTGATTGAGGTAAGAATCAAAAAGCTTGGGTAGATAACTGAACCAGTCTGACATCTTGAGTTAGGGATGCAAGGTTGGCATTCTCCATTTCCAAGCCTTCTCAAAATATCTTTATCCCGTTGCTGTGTTCCTTTCAGAAAATTACAAAAGAATGAGCACTATTAGTGCAAATGACAGGGTATGTGTGATTTCTTCATTACAAAGTATTGTTGATGCCAAAATATGATGTGATTTAAAACAAGACCAGATATTTATATACAAAGCAGAAATATTCAGAATGATCCCTCTAAAAATTAACCCTAGATCTGTGGAACATACCAAAAATCTGTAAGAAAAATACATCTTCATCATGAATGGCATAAGCCATCCCTTTATAAAAAAATATCAGCAAGAGTTGCCAAAGAAGCTGCTAGATAATACCACTAGGTGGATAATACCACTGTTTTTTTCTCCAAAGTTTTTATAAAGGTGATTGAGATGATTTCCCACTACCTTTTGTATGTCAGTTACACTAATTAATGGAAAAGAGGAGTGGGAAGAGAAATAAAGAGGGTTTTTTATTTCTTCCAAATTCAAACCAACTTCCCAAGGCCATGGCAGATCCATCATCAAAAATCCAACTGAACTTCGCTCAGAACAGTTCCCTGAAGACTTTATCCCGGGAAAAGTTAAAATATGAAGCAATTTAGGTGGTGGTGGGCGGGGAAACCCACTTCAATGAACCAATATTTTTCAAGCAACCTCCCCCTATCAAAAAAAAAAATATTCTGACCTATTTTACTCAATTCTGTCAAATTATTCCCTTGGGTTTTTTATGGCACCATATAAGTGTGATATTTTTCTTTGCTGAGTTAAATAGTTTCTCCTTTACACCTCTAACAGGGTATGTTATATGTTGATCTGAATGAGTATATGGCACCAGAAAAAAAAATCAGAAATGCATATGAAATTTAAATTCTAAATTTTATAATTTATGTGGCTCTTACTTTGTGATAATGAAGCCCCAAAAGTCTGGATTAGCAATTACACTTTTAAAATTCACAGGCAGTGCAGGAAGGACAGGGGTAAGCACGGGAGCTCAGACTAGTTGGTTGCATCCTTCTCTCACAAGACTCAGCAAAGAAATCAACTTTGTTGGTGTAAGACTAGAATCTCTCTGTATTTTTTGAGATCATTCAGACAATCGTTTAGACTCTGTCTTGTGCTGAGACAGAGCTCACTGTAGACTGTTTCTTACACCATTTTCCAGCTGAAGCTGCCAGAGCACAGGGCTTGTTCTGCAGCCAAGCCCCTGTGCATAGTGCCTCCGCGAAAAGCTGCAAACAGAAACCCGGCCACCAAGCCTCTCTTTTCTTCATCTAGAGGCATCACCAAAGTACGCGTGTCTGTCCCTCGTGGTGGCATACAGACGCTTTACATTATTTGCCAAAACGAAAGCCAGTGATTATGATAAATGCAAACATTCTTTTACAAGGAAAAAAAGGGCTTGGACTGGAAATTGTTTATAGATGCTGTAGATATGAGGGCTGTAGGCACACTTGGATGCAGGAATGACAGTATTTATTTTCCTGCTAGACATTTTCTTCCCATTTTCTTTCTTCTCCTCTCCTGATTGTCAGCTCCACAATAAAAGTTCTGGTTGATTTAAACAAGTAATTGGATTAATTTAAAGACACGAAGATCTGGGATGAATATCCAGAAAAACTCCCAAGAGCAAATGAATGATCAGTAGAGTCTCCCAAGGGTAGGTGTAGAAAATGTTACTTGAGACTCTTAAATTATAAGGTACTCTGGGGAACAGTTTTAGGAGATAGGCTTGGTAACTTACTAGGACTTTCCTATCATTAAGCCTAGAAAGGCAGTCATTATCACCAAGAGTAGGAACACGGTTCATTAAAGTTTATAACGAAAGCTGAAATACTTACCTATGTGACACGAATGCTGATGAAACAGAAAAAAACACAAACTCCACCAGACACTAAGGGAGTCTCAACTCTCCTTTAAAGAGTGGGGGAAGAATGGTGCAACATCAAATTTTGTGCTTTTCACTGGCCCGTGAGGTTCCTGTGTGTCTCACGTACAGATTGACCCCAGGGTTGAGGCAGTTACATTCCATTCACCTTAGCGAGCACAGGAGGCTGCATGTCCGTATCATTATATTTCCATGCTCCTTAAAAAGATAAACATACTTTATATCAGGGCTTTACAGCCAGCTGAGCAGGCAGTAAGCCACATTGTAAAATTATGCAAAAGAAAGTAGGAAAAAAGCAAAAAGCAGTTACGAAAGAAGCAGCTCAGTAAGTTAAAGTTGTGGAGTGGTCATTCATATTTGTAAATTTACAAGCCACACTAGTCTGCTCTGACTTACCATGCCCTCTTCAGATTTAGGCTTTCTCATCCAGGACTGCTGAAACTGGGGAGATTAACAACATCCATGTCAGCTGACACAGAGCAGCAGAGCCCAGTTCCAAGCCGAAGTCTCTTCTTTTGTCTTCTTTAAAGCACTCTGCAGTATTTCTGGACTAAGAAGGGTGGGTAGGGTAGTGGCTTAGCATTCAGGATAATACACTCAGTCACAGCTTTTATAAAAAAACCCATAAATCACTTAGCATTGATGCATAAAGATATTTAAAAGCATCACTTCTATAAGTCCAGGCAGAAGTAACTGGCTAACAATCTGAAGGATGTAATATTAGTTTCTTGGTGCCTAATTCTGTAAGCAGAATAGGGATAGTAGTACTTCCCACTTCACAGGGTGCAAATATGTCAATATTAAGACACTTCAGCATTGTGCCAATAAAGCCATAAAGTCCCTGAACCAGTTAGGTTGTGTAGCGCATGCTGACACTAACACACCAGAGCCTCTGGCCCAGTGGCTTTAATTCTGCATTGCAAATTGTGATAGCAGGCTCTTTTAACTCAAGGAGAATTTTACTCCGACACTGTCATGTACTTAGCATACTACAGAAATATTAAGCAAGACTTAAAGAAGATTTAAAGCAGAAAACATTTCATTTTGCATTAATAATTGAAAAATTATTAAAATGTCTTAAAGTGATGAGTTAGTCAACCCTGAATCCTGCACTAATTATAGCTACCTGCCACTACAAATTCTTCAGTGTCCAGGTACTGTTTATAAAGTACATAAAAGTACTTCTGGTTTGATTACAATTTCATTTTCCACCTTAATTATATCAGGCAGGGTTAATCTGACAGTTAGAAAGCCTTATGTGAAGCAATTTTATGTGAGGGATTTAATTAAGCCTAGGGGATGGTGTTTTAATTAGCTATATAAGATTTACTTGAGTTGGAAATTCTTAAATTGACTGGTGCCAGAAGCCGTGTGATGTTGGTGTTGCTACCAGCAGAACAGGGCATGGTAGTTGTTTTGGAGCAAATCCTCACTGAAATCTAAAGCAACCTGAAAATCTGTGCAGTGCTGGCTCAATACCCGTGACATGACGAAAGAGATCCAGTTGCAAAAGGCTTTCCTAACCGGTGGGAATCACTTCAACGAGGAGGCAAGAGAACAATGGGTGAGAGATCTGGCATGTGAGCACTTAATCGTTGGCATGCCAAGGGGCACGGCCCAACACAATGTCCCACACAATTTAGTGTATAGCTTGCACCAGGGACTATTCACAATAAGCAGTATGGAAAAAGCTGCTGCACTGGTCTTGGCTGAAGGGAAGCCATCCATGGCCACGAAGCTGCACAGGCACAATCTGAGCCGCACCACTGGCTCACAGAGCCAGAGGACAGTCCTCGGCCCCTTTTCCTTACTGCCATGAAAGTATCTTCTAGCTCTGCTATCTGCCTCCTGTCTCCCCGGAGCCTGGGGAAAGGGCTGATGACAGTAAAAGCATGTTGCTGAGTGAACCTGGCTCTTGTGAGGTCTTGGCAAGGGGGGAGAGAAAACTGGCAGCAGCTGCAGCCCTGACTTCATTGCCTTCATCCCTTCTGGTAGACTAAGAGCGTAACTCCTTTCTGACAGCAGCATGCAGGTCCTCAAAGTGTGCCTGCAGGACCTTGCTATACCACCTCAGTCGCCCCTTGTTTCCCAATACCTCTCCAGTATTGCAGCAGCTGTTCCCGGAGTTCCCAGGAGCCTGATCCAAGTGCACTCGTCCCCCATCACTCTTGGGGACTACTGACACCTACTCCATTACACACTGCTTTAGCAAGGAGCAGGGCACCTGTCAATCATTTTTAATATCCTTCTGTCCAGAAAGCTGGAAGGACTGGTAGTTCAGGTTTCTTTGGATACAGTAAGGGGATTCTTGCACAGGTTTGTTAAAGGCTTAAAAAAAAAAAATATATATGTTTAACAGTTCTGCCTCAGGCTAAGGTGAAATACTGTAAGCTATTAAGCTTATCAGTGCACTTACCTGCTGTTACCAGGTGTGTTTTTCAAGAGAAGCTTAACAAGAAAACATTTTGAGACTACCCATTAAACCCACAGTGACAGCCTTGACATGACCACAAAAGCCACATTTCTGCTTCAGATGTTGAATTTTACATCCAGCAATGCAAAAGGAGATTTATTTATTTTTTTTAATATATTGTCCAAGTATTCCCCTGCTTAGGAAACATTCTTCTGTGTACTGTAAAACCCCGTTTGAAAACACTGTGCAATTGTAAAAAATAAATGTATCCAGAAGAACTTCAGAAACTCTGGACTGACGAAGAGACAAACTTTGCAGACACATTAATTTCAGCTGCCATCATGGCAGTTTTCATAGTCTAAGTCTAATATTTGGAGAAGAGATTTCTAAGACCCAAATATGCAGGAAGGAAATCTGAGATTCAGTAGGTAACACTGTAATATTTTTTTGCAGTAGATGCTAAGAAAACACTGTTCTTCTCACATGTCATCTTTCAGAAAAAATAGATCTTGACTGAAATATCAGAAAAGAACTCATGGGAAATGCTTGCAGAGTCTTTTCCTTGATGACCTAGCTAAATTCTCTTTGAGTGATCACATTCTTCCTATGCTAAATTAGCCTGTAATTTCATTGGTTTACATTATTCTTAATTCCCTTTCCTAAACATGGTATGTAATGCTGATGGCAGAGAGGAGATGTCACATTCACTATCCTTATACACATGGAGAAATACATAACTTGCTAAGCAATTTGTGGTTCTATAGAGTGCAAGATATGGAATAAAACTAAGGTATTATGTTTTGATGTGATTCTCGCAAAATGTTAACTTCCAGGAATGATGTCACTTTTTTTAAGCTGGAAGATCTTGGCTGACCTGGTAATGCCATTTGTGGAAATCCAAAAGTAAATAAAGCATGTGAGACTACAAATAATTCAGCAGTATTCAACATTTTTGTGATAAAGTAGATAGGGCATGTATAATTCCAGTCTATTTCCTGCCAAATATTAAGTCATACTGATGTTAGGTAAGATACAACAACGGATTTTTAACTCATTGATCCATAGGATTATTTCTGCCCTTTATCTTTGTACAAGCTGTGTGTGTATCCTTGTGGTAGACTTATTCCTGTGAAACGTGTTGCAATGATCACACCAGACATCATTAGTGGGTTCTGATACATCCAAACAGTCCTGAGCTGAGTTTTCTGGTCTACAAACAAGAAAAATGCTTAGGAACATAGTTCTGTGATATGTTTTTGCATTTGTACTGTATTTAGGATCCACACTCCTGAGAAGGACTCTTAAGTGTGCACATAGTACATATAAGTATTAATAATGTTGGAACAGCAAAGGTGTCCCTGTTACTGTCACTGACCGTGACCACTGCTAGCTGCTTTTATTGCTACTATGAAAAAAGCTCTGCAGTGAATAATATTTAATAATCTGGCTATAAAGAAATTTTCTTCCTGGTTTCCATTAGTTTACTGAAGCTTTAAAGATGGTACCTCACTTCTTCCTTTACTTGGCTTTCATATTATCTCTTCTAAATAAATAAATATTTGTATAATATGTTTTGACTTTATTAGTTGGATTTGTTCCACCATAACCTAGGAAGAATAATGCAAATGCTAGGATTTTGGAGAGGTATCTGAGAGGTACTCTGGTGTAGCTTGAGGCCTTATTTTTATTAGAAAATATTTTTTGTTCCTATTTGAAGAAGTGAGTTGGGTTTTTTTTCCTATTTGCTTTGGAAGTTTCATTTTGTTCTGTTATATGGAAAATATGATGTTTTTTATTATTATTATTATTATTATTCAAAGTAACTTTATGAGAAATTCTCAGCATGAGGACAGTCTTATTTACACTGAAATAAGGTTGCTACTCGTCTGGAATCATGAGCTTCTGTTCTTGTAAAAAGCCTCTTTCCCCTAACAGGAATATTCCTTGCGGAAATACTGTCTGATCCATATCAAACAAAAGACCCTGAAGTAATCTTTCATTTATCAATATTTACCATCAAAGCCAGCTGTAGGAATAGGTAAAAACCAAACCAAACCAACAACAACAAAAACGAACAAACAAACAGAAAACCACCAACAACCCCCCCCATGTTATTTGCCTACAAAGTAGATGTCTGGGAGCTGTTAAAAAAACCTGTTTGCTGCAGAGCTGTAGTGACAGGTCAGGGTAATCATATAACCCTTCCTGAGAACAGTATTCTCCTTCCGTACAGCACAGCTGGCCAGATGGCTATGCTGGATGAAGATGCACTCACACCCTACACCGATACTCCCTGATAAGTTGTTTCTGTCCAGATATTATTTAACCTTATTACTGGAAGAAAAGATTTGTGCTGTTGCAAGGCTGGCTGAAGAGGCAGGGTGACCTGTAGCAACATGCTGATGAAAATATTCATCAGCTCCCGTCTGCAGAGCCATAGTGATGGGGTGAGAGGCAGTGACTCTCGGTCTGTTTGGAACAGGACAAGGCGATACAGGGAATGTGCTGCTCCTAGCTCAGCTTGGTTCAAGCTGGAGTCACAGGGGAGGGGAAGCAGTAGGTAAAATACACCAGCACCCAGCACGCAGGAAAGGGTTACTGTCTACCTGCCTGGTGTGTGACTCGTGTCTGCAGCTAAAGCTGGCCTTTTTCTGTGGGCTATGAAAAACAAAGAGAAAAACTGTCTGGAAAACAGTTGCACCATTTTGTTAGAGCAATAAATTGTTTTCTGCGAGTAGGGCCTGACACAGTGCTGGGTGTGGTACTGGTGCCTTCCAGGGTGAGTGTCCTCTCCACCAGTGGAGCCTGAGGCAAGCAGGAATCACTGCAGATTCATGGAGGGCATACAGGAGGCAGACTGCAAGAGGGGAAGTGGAAGGAGTTTTTTCTCTGCAGAAAATAGATTTAAACATGCTGATAATGTCTGAATTTCAATCATGAACAAATGGAGAAGTCCGATCACATATTTGTTGTTCTGAATATTTTCTGTGCTTCAATGACCTGAATAGTTAGTGTTTACACAGTAAAGCTCAGCCCCTTCAGCATATTTATGCTTCTGAAATCTTTGAAGCTTTCGGCAGAAGTGACCATGGCTGTTTTCAGTAGGGGACAAGAGAGCACATGTGTGCAACAAAATACCTTCAGGGCAATCAGTCCACACTTTAATCTCATTGCATCGTGCTTGCTGCTCAGCCTTCCCTTTCTTATAATGGACAGAAAGGTCCAGGAATTCAGCAATAAAATGTGCTCCACCTTAATCAAGTTATTGGAAGTTTCTCTTTTTTTCTTTCAGTCTTCCTTTGAAGACCAAGTGGCTTGGTCTCCCATGCTTTGTCCGTCCTGTCCTTGTCTCAACCATCTCAGTAACACAGGTTACCCAGCCCTTCAGAAAACCCTACTTAGGTGTCTGGCAACTGCAGGGTTCTATGTTAGGGACCAGAGCTTGCAAGATACGGGGGCAGTAGCAGCTGTGGGTTTTGGTGGTCTACTCTTCTCTGCATCATCAACATCAGCATCCTAAGACCAGATGGTGTCTCTGCAGAAATCTCCTGTTACTGGACCATGCTGACTTTTTGGTGGAACACCTGCTGTAACTCACCTCCTCTGAGAAGTCCACCATGCTAACAAATACATCTTGTGAACTGGACGTGGTTCTTGTTATCCATCAGCTAGACCACTTCAGCTTTATTTAATAGTTTATGCTATTACTTATGTTACTAGGTCTAATCTTTCCATGGATTTTGGTAGCATTAATAATATGAGTTATGTTTTTAGAAAGTGGTGAAAATTAGACATCACAGTGAAAATTACCCAAAACTTTAGAGCCACTTTTAAAAATTTTTGACATAAAGAACAGGAAGGAAGGAATTGATTCCAAAAGTCAAGGTATCACAGAGGTTGGAAATGAAACTCAATGAAGTTATTGCCTCTGTCAGGAAAACAAAAAGAAGGTCATAGCAGGCCTCCCAGGAGATTAGCTGATGTTAGCAGAGGCAGCCGTTCTTGCGTGGATATAATTAGCCGAATGGGGAGCCCTCGCTTGGAAAGGCCCAACACAGACAGACCTATATTGCTTGTATGGTAGAGTGGTCACAACATATGGATTTAATCTTGCCACCAAACCTAATGTGCGCCTGTATCAGTTGTTAATGTAATTTAACATATAAATTCAGATTTCAGTGAAGCGAGTTCCCCGTGAAAACTTAATTTTTGTCTCTATTCCCTTTATGTTTTATTCCCCCCCGCCCCTTTCCCTTCAATGACTTTTGTCTGCTTCAGATTTCAACACCTCTGTCAAGCAGTCTGCAATGTTTCAGGTTTAATACCATTTTACTCTTCAAATATAATTACAAAGGAGTGATGTATTGGGATTAGCTCACTAGGCTTGTCTGATCTGTGTGATTGTAGCTTTGCAAGTATCCGGTTAACCAGCAGCAGTGCTAAATGAGAGAGGCAGGCAGATTTTTATTGATCTGGACAGTTCTGCCTTAAAAAAAGAAAAACACATTGTTGCAGGCAGACTTGTTCTGATACATCTTCTATCATCTTCTAAACGCCATAAATGTGGGGACAGGCAGTAGGGAAAGCACTATTCGCTTATTTATTCAACTTGAGGAGATTGACTGATTTGTTTGAAGCAAAGAGCACGCCTTGAAGATTTCCATTGAAAAGAACCACATCCAAAAGCTTTTTATTAAAAAAAGGTTTGAAAGCCTTCGGTTAATTTTTATTGAATGAGTTATATTTATACTTTGCTATATGCAGGAACTCAAGTTTCAGACTGCCAAGAACAGGATGGGATCATGTGGTTGTTGGCTGGCCTACCCTCCAGCACAACAAAGTAGTCATTGAAGCATTTACTTTTGAAATGGTTCAGTGTATCCACATTGACCAACACTGGTTAGTGTAAATGGCTCAGCCTGCCCACACATGCCACTCAAAAGATTCCAGGCACAGTTCCTCCCTTTCTATACTGTGTTTGCCATTTTTCAGGGTATTACATTTTTTATATCTTTTTAAGGAATCAAATTCAAAGGAAGGCTAACGTTCTGGTTCCCTGAAGTGTTGTGCCTGTAAAGAAATTCAGAACAATTCTAAGCAAAAGACTAAATAGCTTGAAAAGGCATCCAACACAGCATATGCATTCTTACTAGGTTGTGGGTTTTTTTCCTGGGTTTGACATGCGCTTGGACATTTTACTTATGGAGAGATGGAGGTTGAACTCTCCGTTTTGCTGCAGAAATTTTTGTATGACCTTAAGCAAATCATTTAGCTGTGGTGAAAAGTGAATATACAACTATGAATATAAAACTAAAAGACTAGAAAAGCAATATAATTAGTGACACTAGTTATACTAAAGACTGTTACATCATGTGTATCAAATATACATGTGTTACCAATACATGTCATGGAAGACCATGTTATAAGTGAAAACAAAGATTGAAGGGTAGTCACTGTGAGACCACACAGTGAAAACTGCTCTGGTGTTGTCGATATTTCTGTATAATGCTGCTTTTCAAGTGATCAAGAAGCTCTGCGGGGTCAGACTCGAAGCCACTGTAAAGCCCATTCATTGAAATAATCACCCCTAGACTGCTTAGCAACGTCAGAGAGTTCGAACGTACATGAAACGCTGGCTTCTCCTGTATCTGGAGTCCAAGGATAGGATGCACCTCTGCATCATGGACTCCTTTGAGCTACTCCTGCTAAGCCACTTTCTGGTTAATGAAAAGACATAGGCACCACCATGGCATGCTATAATAGTTCTCTATATCTTCCAGGCCCTTTTCTCTCTGCCATCTTTAAGGGCTAATACCAGGCTCAGACAAAAAAAAAAAAAAACAACCTAAATTTTAGATACTTAAAGTGAAATTAATTAAATCCCATGCTCTCCTTGCTTACACATCAGAAAAGGTCAGCCGGGGCCTACCACCAATAACAGTTTGTAGCTGTCCTGCAGAGAGCTGACAAAAGCCACAAAGTTTATGTACTTGTGCTAGTGGAGTCTCACATAAAAGACTTTCAGATGCTTTAACTGATGCTCTTGGGATACTCTAAGTGGCAGAAATGTTGCTAGAGAACAGCAGCCAAAAAAAAAAAAAAAAAAAATAAATAATCCACAAAAAAATTGCTGCATCTTGTGTATCTTTATTTAAAAATTGCGTGATAAGTCAGCGTAGCGACCCTTGTAGCATCCGTGTAACTCAAGCTATCATAATACTTTGTGACAATGGATTCAGTTCATTGGGGCTGAGAATGTGTCTTCCTGTTTTATCTGAAGCATCATGCATTTGAAATCAATGTTGTACTAGAGAAAAAACTACTAGGCAGCTGGACTGGTTTCATGCAGCCTTATCTGTATGTCTCTCTCCAATAGAATGTTATCTGCAGGTTCTAGGTGGACTGCCACAGTGAATAAGCAAACCAACTCAATCCATACTCCATCTAACAGCCATCAAGAGAGGTGTGGAGACCTCCCTTAGCATGACAGGAGGCTTCCTTCCAGGGTTTACCCATATCTCTGGCCAGCTGCAGCTATGTCAGCTGATCTATAAAGTGAAATTTCATTTCATCACCTTTTTTTTTTTTTTTTTTTTTTTTTTTTTTTTATACCAAAATAGGTTAAACAGCTTCAATAGCAGATCTTCGCTAGCCTGAAGGGTCCTTATGTGGTCTGAAATGAGTTCAGTCTGCAGTTCTGTGGCATGGATAATGGGCTGAAGAGATAATCAAGAGGGAACAGGCTGACGGGAGTATCTATTCAGGCAGAATGGGTAAAAAAGAAAAAGATAGGAGTAATTTTTCATGAACTAGTGACTTCAGCAAAACTCTCTGCATCTCTTTTCCACTAATTTTCAGCCAGATAGGGAAATCAGCAGTGGTTTTGGGAACATAAATTCTTAGAAGGATTCCTTCAGTGAAAAATGTATTGCAGCTTAATTCTGTTCTCACTGGAATCAGTGCCTACAGTGGAATCAGACTGCTACAGGAATGCATTAGGATGCATTTATTATGCAGACAGCTATTTCATTAACAGGTTCAAAACATAACCTCTCCTTATAAAGGGAAACCCTACTGAAGGAAATGTGGGAGGGTATTCTGTAAATTCCAAATAACAAAGTGTTTTCTCCATCTGTCTCTGGTGACCCCTTTCTTCTATGTGCATTTTCAGTCCTTTCTAGAAGTGTGAAGAGAGAGTAATTTTGGCTCATATTAAATTTAGCTAAGATCATCCCTTAAGGCTTTGAAAGACCTTTGAAAATCTGTACCAAAGTAGAAACATGAAAAGAGTTCTGATTCTTGAAACAAGCACAAACAAGGAAATCTTGATTTCTAATGCAAACCTGTTCAATAAAATATTCTTGATAAGGAACTAAGTTTTGGATGTCTGTTGAATTTCAGTTCAATTCCTTTTGGCTGCATTTGGTAAGTCTGGGGGCTGTGTTTTCAAATGATGTGTTGAATGCCTGTTGGTTACTTCTGTAGGTGTTAAAGAAATATAAATAATGAAAAATTATAATTACCTGCCATCCCCTAGAAAGTTTTAAGAAGCTCATTTTGTTGAAAATTGCATAAATAAGTCTTTGAAAATATCAGCCAGAATCCAGAATATGCCTCGGGACTGTGTTGTACAAGTAACATTTTCCATAAACTCTTCAGTGAGGTTTTAAGAGCTATTTTCTGTTTAACAGAACACTGCTCCTGTCTTCAAAATTATTCAGCTTTCACTAAGCCTGAGAATTTGCTGTTCTCCATTTATTGTCACACTGAAACCCTACTTTATTTCTTACAGTATAAGACATTGTCATTTAGAATCAGAACTGGATCAGCATTTTCTTCATCCATCTCTAAAATAAATCCCAGTTATCAAGTTCTATGCATGCATAGAACATGACATTTTTTCTTGATCCCATGGGTAAAAAGCTTTCCACAGAGCTGCAACATAACATGTAGCTCAGAATCAGTTTCCAACAGATAAATATATTTTTTGTAGCTACTTAAATAATTTCATTCTGGCTAGTAAGCCTATCAAGCCACTCTGGGTTGGCCTTGTTCTGAGTATCATTCTCAACCACAACTCGCTTCAATATGGTTGAAGGAATAGATGCTATGTTTCAGTGCAAGGTATTTCTTTCTTCCACATCTGAACTGTAGAAACATTTGGTCACCCACAAAGTTACCATTCACTGGTCTGAAAGTTGATTCTGTTCTTACATTGCATTAATAGCTCCTGCAAAAGAAATTTTCCAGCCGGTGACATTTCACTTGGAAGTGCAGTCTCAGCATTTTGTAGAGGATGCTGCACGTTTTGGAGGGAAACATCTTGTTATTCTGAAAATTAAACTACTTTAAACTACTCTAGGCAATATCAACCTCAAAAAAAAATGTTACTGTCAAGATATGAAAAACAAGGTAATTTGTTCTGTACATAAATTCATGGCAGAGCTTCAGAGAAATTCATAAGGGAAGTAAATATCCTCCTCCCTTATATGTTAACCTTCAGCAGTCTTTTGAATTCACAAAGACCTCTTTCAAGTTTTCTGCCACATAACCTCCTGTAAAATATCTCTGATAATGTCTCTTTCCTCTTACCTCACAACTCTATTGACAGATTTGATGGATGGAATAACAGTTTTATTTAATTTGGGTTTTAGACATTTGTTTTGAGTCCCAACAGGTATACACTTTTTTCATGTGCTAATTTTTTTTGGGTTAATTTAATTTAATAAATTTACTTATTAACTTATTATTTACTTATATTTAATTTACTAAATTTAATCCATTCCTCCAAAACAGTATAATGTGTTTCCTATCAGTTCTGGCTGTTACTTTGTGTGTCAATTGAAGAGAAATTTCACAGGAATGTCTATTAATTAAAATCTACAGAAAGCCCTGACAGAAACTTGTGACACAAAAATGTGTAAAATCAGACTTATTTCTACTAAAACCTTTGAGCTATGTTATATATATGTTAAGGGCTTATTTTTAATTTCTTTAATAATAAATTGATCACTTAAGTTTTATGCTTCATTTTTACTAATGCTACTCATGCTTCCATCATCTAACCTCAATGAAAAGTGAACTGTGATTGATATCACTGTTACTCAGACACACCTTCGGTGATTGAATCAATGCCTCTGGCAGGAGCAGGGTTCAGCACCTGCTGTCCGGAGGGTGTCGGACTAGATGATCTCTGGAGAACCCTGCCAACCACTTCCAAACTGCTGTGATTCTGCACATCTCTGAGCAGTGAAAAGACCCCTCAGATCGTATTGACTGTTAGAGCTAGAAATATAAAGGAGACATTCACAATAAGCTGTACATCTAACAAAGAAGGAAGAAAAGAATTAGCATCCTACTTTTGAAATTTAACAAATAACATCATTGAAATAACATTTTGGTAAAAGTAATTAACATTGAAAAGTACACATGACATTTCCTAAAAAGTTGCCTACTGAGTCTTTTGTGCTTTTGTTTAATTTAAAAAAGAAGAAAAGTAGTTAATGAGAAGAAGCAAATGCATAACTATGACTTTTCATAATATAGGACTATTTTCAGTGCAATATAAAATCTTAAGTCTTAAAATCTTGATTTATAAAGAATAATATTTCAAATTGCATTTCCATTCTTTCTTTCAGTGTTGTTCTGCATCAAGATAACAACCATCAGAATAAATGCTGGAACAGCAAGAGAATTAAAAAAAAAAGTCAAATTTTTCTCTTTTTTTGGTGTGCTTTAAAATGCCACTTCAACATACTTAATGTAGAAAGTAAGCACCTGTAATTTTTGAGAGAGAGAACGCTTACACTGCTGCTCTATTCTCTCTTCAGTAGTATATTGTCTATAGTTTTCAAATCCTATAAACTACTTTGGGAGTACAAGATTGCATCTACTCAAAGGACACTATTTTATCAGATAATATTTGTTGTTAGTCCTGAAAATAAATAGGACTATGTAAAAATACTCGTTACATACAATGACCGAGGCTGAAATCACTGATAAGTTCAGAAAGCACATTTCCATAACAGCACACCATGCACTACTGAATTAATTACACTCCTTACTGCAAAATAAAAGTTTTTTTTTCATAGCGTAACAACATCCTGTTAAGTCAAAGAGATAGAATGGATTTTCTGTAACAAGTTTGTTTGGTTTTGGTTTTTTTTCCTCTAATTTTACAGTGATTTATGAATATCCTGTTTGATATTGTATTACGTAAATAATAGAAGGCTGCTAAAAACAATGCAGCAGGACAATAATCTGGCAAAGACTTGAAATATGAAGGGACTTCTGCTGAATGCTTATGCTTTTTAGGAAATTAGAAACATTTTAATTGGGAAACAACCCTAATCATAAACCCTAGAAAAAGTTTGCTTTTCACATAGCTTCAAAACAAAAGGGGAGCTAGAATCTGGGTATTAAAAAATAAGAAATTTTTAACATAATGTGAGAGGCTGGAGTTTGAGGGATACTCTCAGAGACATTAAATAAAATCTGGACATTTAATTTAGTTTCATAATCTGCTTCTCCCCGACAGACAACAGAGAAAAAAAAAGAAAGTGGAAACAGAGGCATAAGAACCTTCTAAGATTTAGGTAAGCAGAAACTGATGTGTAAATATTTTTATCATTATCCTGCTTACTGTCCCTTTGGTGAATGTACCTTAATTCTGAAAAGGCTTCTTTGAGTCACTTTCTGAGCTAATGTGTTTAAAGGATAAAGAGACTTGTGTTATTTCAAGTGGGTAATGAGGGCTGCCACCCTGGAATCCACTCCAAGAGTAGATTGCAAAATTGTGAAGGTGCAATCATGCTCTGGTAGGAGGAAACCTGACATGTCAGGGGGGGCATGAGGAGTATTAAAGGTGATCTTCAGAAAAAAAACAAAAAACAAACAAACCCATGAATGGTTCACTTCTTGATTCATCAGGAGGTTCAAACTCAGAAAGGAAAATACATCAGTTTGAGTTGGCTCTTGCCCAAGATATTTCCTTGCATTTTTAAATCAAAATGGAAAATAAAATTGATTTCAGGTTCAACAAGTTAGAGGAATTCCCCAGCATACCAAGAAACTAACATTCTTTCCTTCTTCTCTGAAGACATATTTCACTATGGAGGATTTTGCCTTCTTGTCATCTTATCAGCGGTTGCTGAGGCCCTGCTTGAGTAGTGGGGTTGGACCAGGTGACTTCCAAAGGTCTCTTCCAACCTCAACCATTCAGTGATTCTGTGCTACAACACAGACCACACTGCAGTGTTCTCCACCTCCCTTCTACTTTATGTTAGCATTTACCTACTAATTAGAGGAAAAACTAAAACCCATCAGTAGACTTGAGCCACCTAAGCAAAAAAAACCCTCTGATTTCGTTCTTCTAGGCTTCTACCTGCTTTTTCCAGAAGGCATGTTCCTCCTCTAAATTCTGTATCCAGTTAATAGTTTCAGCAGATATCTTAGATATGCTGTGAGATCACAGGTGGCTCTCTGTCACAGCACTATCCAAACTAGCCGGCTGCAACAAGGCTTTTACCACCCCATACCAGGTTAACTTCATTAAGTAGTTCCCGTGCCTTGCCCCAGCACAGCCACCAACCCCCCACAAGATTTCAGGATTTCATCTACTGCCCATGCTGCTTCTTCATCCTCTCCAGGACAGTCCAACCTGTTTCTTGCCTCTGCTGCATCCAGACTCTCTCTTCTCCAGGCTCCTTTTCCAGCCAGCCTTTTCCTCATCCAGGCCCCCTTCTTCTCCCTGGGGCCTCTCCTTGTCCCTACTACATCCAGGACACTCTCTCCCCTCCTGCTTCTTCCAGGTCTCTTCATCCAGTGCTCTCTTCATTTGGTCCTTAGAGCTATTTAACCCCTTACCAGAACCAGCCACAGCTGCACCTTATCCACATCATTAAGACACAAAGTCTCTTGTGGTAGTGTTTTGCCAAATTCTTCGGGGGGAATTCCTAGCTTTCGACTTTCTTCTGCTTTTTAACGTGTAGGACCAATTTCAGTGTTGTACACACACATAAAGTGTTCTTGCTGTTACACTACAAAGTTACTCTCCCTACATTAACAATGTAAAGCAAGTCTGAAAATCAGTAATATCAGGTGTATTTGCCCAAATGTACAAATACTTCATATTTCCATCACTTAAATTAATAGTTCCATAGTAATTATAAACTAGTTTTGTAAAGAAGCATAGCTCTTTTAGGTCAATTATGGGAAGCTCTGTTTCAATACACTTTCAAATTATATTTATCCTTTCCACATCCTGCTCAGAGAAGGCAAAAACCCTACACACTGACATCAGTCAGGTGGTATTGGATGCATTAGTTCAGGCTGTGATTATATTTGCCTCTTAAAGCATTGTTACAGTATTAAATGGGCTGCTGTTTTCTTAGATACAAATAATTGCTGAATAACACAAATGGGAGGATATATATAATAGACTGTACAGTATAGGCACCGTGTTAGAGCTTCTGGGTTAAACAGTGAAGATAATTCTGTGGTTGAAGCTTAACTAATAATAGGGATAGAATAAACAGTCTATAAATTCAGTAAAGAGAAGAACCTAACAACTCTTATTTAAGCTAAATTAGTCTTCAACTCCCAATCATATCCCTATAAATCCTTAATATTTAAAAGCTGTCTTCCTTTTATTTTTTATTGCTCAATTCTAGTTTACTTGTCACTCCTTAAAAGAAAACTAATTGAAAAACAATTATTTATTTTCTTTCTTTTCCTTTTCTTCAAAATGTTAAAAATTGCCGCATTCATAACAGAAATACTTGGGAAAGTGCTCAGGGGAAAAGAATTTCTCATTAACTAATGCATTAAAAAAAAACAAAACAAACAAACAAACAAACAAAACCAAACAAAAAAACCCAGAACAAAAAAAACACCCCAACTTCTAAAAAGCTTCTGCCAGAAGTAGAAGAAATTGCTTTTGCCTAACAGTGGATTTGCTGCTTAAACTTAAGGCTTTTCTTCCTCCATCATTTCCTCTGCAAAGTGAAGGTTATTTCACCATCAAAAGCAACACATAGTGTGTGATTTTCCTTTTTTTTGGCATTCTAGAAGATAAATTTTACTACCTTGCTGAAAGTATTCATGCTTTTACTTGGCTGCTTCTTTTTTCTTAAAGTTCTGAAAAGTTTCTTAGTGACATTGAGGCTCTTTCCTGGAGTTTTTATGCTGTATAAGTAGCAAAATAGTAATATAAAGATGTGGGAGCATTCATTATATATCAAAAAGTGTTGACAATAAGTATTTTCTGGAGGTCACCTGGAGGGAAATTATGGCCAAAGTACTCACAAGATGTAATTTTATTGTTCAATAAATAAAGTACTCTCTGTCTTCTCTGTATTTGAGATCATCTCTTTTTGAAATTATACATCAAATGAGCTGTTTGGATTCCTAATACTCCATCAACCTGGTACCTGAACTAACCAGAATTATCAGAAGTTATGACATTATGTTAGGCTGGGAAAGAATTAAAGACTGGATCAAAAAATAGGCTAGCGGCAAAGGTATACTGCACACTAGCAGAGTTTTATGCATGGACCACCACACTAACTGGAAGAGAGAATGACATACCTTTACTGTGGCGTTGCACTGACATAGATGTAACCATGCTAGGTTTGGGGTATGACCTAGATGAAGTCCTTAGCTTAACTTCCATTGCAAGGCAATTTTAGGCTGCACTGTGAAGTAGCTAGAGGGTCTGAGTATGATCCTTATTAGAAGCAGCATAAGGTATAAATACATTCCACAACTGGGCGCAACAGATACCTAACTAGACGATATTTGGAATGTACTTCTAAATATTACAATTTTTATTGTTTCTTGATTCTTAATTACCAATACAGCTCATCTGCTCCAATAAAACTTCCATGAACAGTTTTGTCAGTCTAAAATTCTATAAGGCCTGTGGATTTGGCCAAATTTGGGATTCATCCTACCGCCTCAGAAATCCACACATGGATATTATTACCCAAAACTGACATACCAGGATCTCTTCTTAGTTAAAGGAGTGAAGTGGGGATCTCCAGGAAGGATTCAACTTTTATCCTAAAATAGACATGTAAAATTAGCCAGATATATCGCACTCTTGGACTGACTCTTTCTACCACCCTCTGGTCCAAAATTGAATTCTTTCAAAATTGTCTACACAGATTCAGCTTGGAAACATGTTCTGGCACTTCTAGAGTGTATTTTATCTGATCTGTCTTAGATGTCTTCTTCTGAGTGAGATGAACCATGCCCTACAATTACCTGCTTCACTTCATTGACTATAAACAAGATCTAAATGACTCCTCCTGCAGGCAGCTACCTTTGGCCAGATGATTCCCATACACTGTGTAATGCAGAGCACTTAGTTGGAGGCAGAATTAGATAATTTCAGAATAATGAACAACCACAATGGTTTATATAAACCCTCTGGGGCCATATCCATTGAAGCCGTTCAGATATATATTAGCAGCCAAACTGGCATTAAGATCAAGGGAGAGCAGAGATACCCTAAACCACATTTCACATTTCCACTTCTGGCCAGTCCTGAGAACAGGTCACATTCATTGAATCCATATAACTTCATGAGGTACACATCTGTACTCAGGATAAATCTTTATCCAAACCCACATTTTGTCACAGGATAAATTCAGTGTTGTGTGCTGGACCTAAACTGGATGGCATTCCAGTCTGCAGAACACAAGGATGATTTTGTGCAAGTTTGGCCAAGTTAGATACAAAAGCCTAGGCAGTATAGATGTAGTATGAAAGTTCATGGTGCTTTGGGAGGTAAAGGAAAATTTTAGGGGAGATCAGACTTTTTTTACAGTATTGCTTGTGAAGACTATCAAAGAGTAGTCTAGCCATTTGCTACGTATTTTCATAATTTGGTAACACTAAGCTGTTAAGGAAGCTTGAGACACTAATGCAATGATTTTTACTAGTGTGGGGTTTTTTTTAACTTCTTACCCCTCAGTAACTTCATCCATGGACCTTAAAGCAGCATAAAAGAGAGCAGTATCATCTTTATATTAGGCAGATAGAAAACATCAGAATGTATCCCAAGGATAACCAACAGGCCTCTGGAAAATTCAGAATTACAGAACCCGTTGTTTTAGCTCTAAGTCAGGCTTCTTTAGATGAAACAGCACCCTGCTACAATGGAACTAATCTAGTGTGTGCACATGCATTCAAGCATATCTAAATCATCAGAATGTTGAAATGACAGCATTTAATTTTCCAGACTAAATTATATTCCATTTTCATTGCATGGTGTCTTAAAATACGGCTGAGAATATGCTTTCAGGCAATGAATTCGCTTTCGGTGATGTGGAGACTGGATATATTCCTGAAAATTTGCATTGCTCACAAGGGCAAGCGGATCCCAATGCTGCTAGTTGGCCTGCGTCGCTGCTGAGTATTTCTGATCAGTGCTCAATACACTGCATGGCAGAATTCAGTGCTGTAGCTTACATCCTGATTCATTTTTCCTTGAAATTACACATGTAGGCACAGAAACAAAATAATATAGTACAGTGACTTGACTCCTCATTTTATCTGGCAGTGTTCAAAATCAGATAGAGAAAGAAAACTCAGCTAAAATTATGTGCTTAGAAATGAGTAGGTAGGTAATGAAGAAATAAAGAGGGGGGCAGCTGACACCATGCTCTTACAAACAAGTACAAGGATGATTACTCTTGGAAGAATAAAATTATTTCAGTAAGAAATATAAGATATAAATCATGTAGTGCAGTGCTAATAAACTCAGAAGACTACACAGTAAAAAAAACCCAGAACTTAAATAAACGCTTTTTATTTACTGGGCCCCAAAGCTTTGGACTTAACAGCTCAAGAGCTTTGTATTTCACTTTTAGAGACTGCTGAACTAGGTAAAGGAAAGATTGGAAAAACATATTTAAGAACTAGTTAAGAGAAAGTTTGGAAAAACATATTTAAAGAGCATTTAAAAAAAATGAGAGCTTGCATATGCCAAATGTTACTCCATGGAGACTTGGAAAGGGCAAGAAACAGGCTCCTCGGAGAGTCCACCTTGCACTGTGGGTGTTACACGCTGCCCCCGGGCTCCACGCACAATCCAGGCACTGTCAGGGACAGCTCTGACGCTTCTGGAGCAAGAGTAATGTGACCTGTGCTTGGCTGGGGCTGTAATACTTCATTGCTTCCATGATTTTCTCATTAGAGGTAGAGCAATCAGGAGACGTTAACTGTATTTTGCTTGCTTATATGGCCTGAAGGAGTTCAAGGGGGAGGATCCCCCTGTTCCCCTATGCCTTCCATGTTACAAGGCTGCCATTAAAAAGCCATTCTGTCTAAGGTAACTTAAGATACAGCTACACCATCTTTTCATTAGGCTTGCTTGCACTCAGGGTTTGATTTGAGATTTTCGAGCAGAGCGGTTTGAATGCCTTTAGCCATATGGGCCGTACAGCTATGGCTTGATAGGGGGTATGCTTGGCTTTCCCAGGGCAGAGTCAACGTATAAACCACTACATGGGCAATGGAGTAATGAGGAATTTGTACTTGAATCTGACCTGAAAAATAGCATTTAACCTAATATGATAATGCAGATATAGTCTTACCTTTATCACTTTTAGATTGATACACAATTTCATTATAGAAAGAGAATTTCTAAATCATAGATTTGTTATATGGAAGCTTTAGATACACTTTTCATTGGAGTTAAAATGGGTTTATTCTGTAGAATCCAAAATACATAAAAAACATAATTTATGTCTTTGCATTGTAGAAACAATCCCTTCTGTCTAAACGAGAGATCTCCCATCTGTCAGCTTTAGGCAAACCTAAAACAAACTAATGTGTAGCCCCTCCTTTTCTCCCTCAGCGATGTCATCCTTAATAACCTGTTTATCTGCTTCTCCACTTTCTTTACCATTGCCTCCTATATACCATGCTCTGCAAGCCCATCCACAAAAGCATCACCCTTTCTCCACTGAAGTTACTCAGCCACTTCTGCTGCCAAGCCTAATGTCTCCCCTTGCTGCTCTTACTCAGCTGTGGCATGCACAGAGTACCTGTGGGAATGGTATATAACAGTATCAGTGTCTTTTCTGCCAGGTTCTCCACCCTTTCCTTACTGTTTCCTATCCTTCTTGATTATGGTAGTCCTCTACATGGGCAGGTTAAAGGTTGTGTCATTTACAGTATTGCTGTCCTCAGACACTCGAAAGGAATGTGTTAGTCCTTCAATAATAATGAGGTTGGTTTCAAAAACATATATTTGCATGATCACATTTATACATTTTATTTGCTCTCTGCAATTTTACATGAGACTTTACAGTTAACGTTTTAGCCATGCAAGTTAAGGTGTTTGTTGAGGTTTTTTTTAATATGAAAGTTGAGATTCTTATATACAAATATTACTGTAGGAGCTGAAGGTTAAAGAAAATATCAGATATCCCAAAAGTCGTAATTAAACTGAAATACAGTATTTATTTGTGTTGGGGATACATATAATTGAATACCAAAGTTTTACTGCACCATCATTTATCTTCCAGGATCCTAGAGCTCAAAGCTCTCCTTTTGGCTGAATTCTTTGTCTACTGCTCAAGAGATGATAGATCCATAAAAGCTGAACCTCTGATGAAGTTCTTGACCCTTTGAGGAAGAAGAAAGAGTGCCAAGACTATCACCCTTTCAAAGATATTCTGTACTTTGGCAATTAGATATCAAAGGAAGCATTCACAGCAGCTTACCAATCTTTCAACCTCTTTTCTTACCACAGCTTGAAAAAAGAGCCTGAAACTGGGTGTACAGAGAGTGAGAAAGACAATTCCTAGCTAAGGCTGAAAATTTCGTTGTGTGAAAATCCTGTGATGCAGATCTCTGAGAAGGACTGAGAGGCAGACCTGGACCTTAGATGTGATAAAAAAGTACTGTTGTATTTGGAGAGAACGAGAGTAAACAGGAAAACAGATAGCTCATGTGCTTAATTTCCAATGAGCATAATACTGACTGGCAGCAGGTGTGTTTAATTAATGTGCTGTACCGCTATATAGAGGGAATTTAGTACTGGAAATCTGGTGCTACCATGAAGTTCAGGCTCGGTTTAATGGCTTTCCTTTTTAATACGTACGGTGGGTGGGAAGGAATCTGACACAGTGTGCTCCTGCATTTGTCTAAATAAAAAGGGCAGCCTAGTAGATGTGGTCATAAGCAAATATATATTATTAATTCCCCCCACCCATCCAAATGATAACCATAATGATTAAAATTTAAATATTTTTTCTTTCAAGTTTGTCTAGATAATCCCAAATATTTGAAATACTTAAACCTGTGATTAAAACATGTAACAATACTTCCATTAATTTTAGGGGCAGTATGCTATGCATAACAGTAAATACCTGCATTATTATGTTATCGATAGGTTATTATTTTATTAGGTACAAATGAATAAATATGAGAGGTCAAATCCAGATGAGCAGATTTCACTTCTTGGTGATAAAAACTTACAGGGAATTCAATATACCATGTTCAATGTGGTTGAAAATGTTGAAAATTTTGTACAATATAGTTAGGACTCTACGTTTAGAACCTCATAGCATTTGCTGCATTATGCATTATCAGGGGATACCCACGTGCTTTGAAGCTATAGGTTATTTCCAAATAAAGATCAAAATTCACAGTTGGTGAAAGTCTGTAAAAACTGTTGAGTTGTGCGAAGAAAACATCTGTTTCAGCACTCTTGATCCAGCTCTGGCATGAGAACCTACATGTTATCCTGCGTGATGAACAGTGAAGAAATTTGCAGTAGCAGAAAGAACATCTTTATGTAATTTTCAGAGAAGAATGGCTAGCTGATGTTTTAAATGATGGTATGACAAAATAATTAGATTGAGTGGAAGGACGTTACTTCCGATATCTGGCAGTGGGATGTAATTTCCATTCAACAGCAGCAATGCTCTTGGTAGATTTGACCAAAGGGGAGTACTTGATAAAGATCAAAGGATGATGGGCTAGGCTGTGGGAATCATGTAAATAAAATTCTGAATCTGGATGAGCAGCATCTGTTGCTCTCAGCTTTTTGGCCTTTGTTCATTCCATCCAAAATGCAGCTGCAAAGACTTTCTATCTTGCTCTTTCCTTATTTCCATACATATTAAGTTCAGACTTCACTTCCCTACTTTCAAAACACCCCTGGTTGCGCCACTGCCCTCCTCACCTCTTCCTGCTCTCTGCAGCCTGCCAGCTCTCTTTTTCTGACTGCTCTCTTTTTCTTCTGAATCCATTGAACATTTTGCACCTTTTTTACTATGCCACCCTGCAGCCCTGGAACAGCCTTCTGATTGTTCCAGGCCAAACTGTTCCTCTGCCACCCGCAAACATGTCTTTAAAAATCCCTCACATTGATGTTTTGATATGTCAGGGAACAGACTTTCTTTCCATGATTTGATGTATAGAGGGATAACTTCCATGTACAATTTCTGGCAGCTCACACCCACACAGGAAAGATGAGGAGATAATGAGCCAGATTTCATGAATGAAGGTATGAAGGGTCTCAAGACTCTGCAAACCACCACAGCTCAGGAATGGAGGCAACTACATGACTTTAAATATGTGGAGTTAAAACAAGGTGGAAGGGTGTTAGGAACACGCTTAATCAGTTCGTTTTCATCTTGATTTTATTTAATTTAAATCTTAGCTTACTTTGAAGTCAGCATAAACCTTTCTGATCAATATGAAGGTGACATACAGCAGCTTGTAGAAATTAATGAATTGCTCTTTTATGGCACTTTTCAATAGTGTGCATGAGAGCACTGTACAGGGAAGACATCTGGATGGTTCCTTCTTTGAAGAAGGGGAGACTGAAGGACAAAGACTTGAGATCCATTTCCAAGGACACAACAATCAGTAGCAGAGAGCTAGAAATAAATCCAGGTCCTCTGAATTCCAGCTTTGAGGTCTAGCCACTACAGCGTGTGGCCAAGCATATGTTTTATCCTACTTCCCAGCAAAGCTTCCTAACTGTAGTAGGTAACAAAAGAACAAAAATCAGTGGTCAGACCGCAAGGTCAGTTTTCCTATCCAGTTAGATGATGTTTATGAGCTGTGCCATAAGCTTTAGTCTTTTAAAGTAAAGCACACACAAAAGCTTTTGTGGATTGGGGTTCCCCCCCCACCCCCCAGTTGAAATCACATTTTTGTTACATCCAGGTAAGTAAATCCCCTAAATGGGTTCTTTCCTCTAAGAAGGAAAAAGAAGTCAGAAACATTTCCTCATATAATGTTAAAAACCAAATATTCTCCTCTTCAAGGATGAAGAAGCATTATGCCAGTTAGTGGATCGTGCCTGTTGCTTTCTAGTTAGTCTGGCTGGGTTCAGTAGGAGAACAGTTTTGATCTGAACACTTTTGGAATTATTAGGAAAATAAAAAATCTCCTTGGTAAATGAGATTATTAGGTGATACTTAACTTGTGCACTCACTTGTATTCATTCATGAATTCCAGTAACATGGGCAGAAGGCTGAAATAAAAGCACCTATTTTAGGCAGCTATAAATAAACTGGAAATGCAGTCCTGCTGACAGAAGGAGCTCATGGGGCTCTTTATTTTTGGTTTGCCACTGAAGGGAAGCTCTTGCCTTTCACATATGCTTTACAATGAAACTGTGTTCAGGCTAGATAGTGCTCTAAGGTCAAAATACATATTTGGAAAAGAAAACTTGTGGAAGACATATGAACAATTTCCTTTGTTTAATACTGAGGGTTGTGTTGGGATCTCCTAAGAGAATGTATTGGTGGTTTGATTCAGAAAATGAATAAAAACATGACCTTTTCAGAACCAAAGGTTAATCTAACAAAACAGCATCCAGAGGAGATGTTATAACTACTCAAAAGCCCCACAGAATAGCCTGAGGTAATAACTGGCAAACAGTGAAGAGAGTAAACCAAGTAGGATAAAAACATTTTATTTCTGATAAAAAATATATTTCACC
>JAVJGJ010000057.1:67605416-67642305 GCA_035590215.1 Microhierax caerulescens | reverse complement strand
AGGGGATGGATGGATGGAGGGGAGGGATGGAGGGGATGGAGGGGATGGAGGGTGGTCTGACTTCTGGCGGAAGGAGATACAGCACAGACAGTAGATTCTGACCAATGGTAAGGCCTTGGTGCAGCCAGCTAGTTTGTTTGTGCTGTGACATAGTGGTGTTGATAATGATGGACGTTTTATACTATCTTCATATAATAATCCAGTAAATAGGGATACCAGTGGCCAACCTCCAGTATGTGCTCTGAAAATCACCACCTTACTACATTTTAATTAGCATTATTTCTACCACTTAATTTCTGTTCAGATAGCTTTCAGAAGGCAAAGGGATATGAAGTTCCTTGTAGTCTTCCCATTGGCATCACAGATAACAGTTTGACTGTGGGACATGGGAGAGCATCTGTGGTTGCCCATCTCCTTTTCCCAATCAGATTCAGGATGTATGTGCCTCTGGTTTTGCTAGTGTTGAAACAGAAGCGCACACAGCAACAACTTTGCACTTTCTAACCACCTCATCCACCTGAAATGCAGCGTTTGTTGAATTAATCACTGCAGTGACAAACAATTAGAACACAGATTTCTTTAGAAAATGCTAAGCCAGGTTTTTAAAAGTATCTTGATATCCAACTTCTTTTTTAGGTTTTTAGGAATGATGGAGTGTCCCATTAGGTGCCCATTTGCTTGATGAGTTACGCAAATTTTCTAGATTTTTCTAGTTCCTAGTACAGAGAAGCAAACCAGGAAGACAAAAAGAGGAAAAACCAGACAAAAAGAGATAATGTGGCTCTCACAAGCTCAGTGAATGACTGAATCTGGAACTACATGAGAATGCTTTTCTCTGAAAAAACAGGCCTCGTGATTTGTTTCACGACCTTATTGCTACAGCAGCCTTCTCGGCGATGGTCAGTGAGTTCACTGGCCTACCCATTTACCCCAACTTGCAGCTGTAAGATATTTTCTGGAAGGGCAGTAGAGGCCACAAGATGCATGTTAGGAGTTAGTAAACTACATCTCACTCACGGTTACTAGCTGTACAGTTACTTGTTCCAATGAAGTGTAGGAATATGAGAAATTTAAATTAGGATCCAAGTTTCCCAAAGCTGTTTCTATATCAGTGGGGAGATGCAGACGCTTTCCATGGCAATTCAGACTGAATCTCTGGCAGGTTATTAGAGCCAACTATTAGCCATACTGACTTCTTGAGGTGCCTGTGCACGGATAAATCCAGGGTGGTAAGCTGTTACATTAACACCTGCAGGTGTAAGATTTAATCTTACCCTCTGGGTCCATAGAGCTGTGTGCTGAGACTCTGTGGGACATGGAGAAGGCAGGTAGATGTGGTCTCCTACATTGTTTGAGTGGAGGATCTTCCCATATTTTTCCACAGCGTGATAGCTCAGTGAAGTAACTCTAGCTAAAATGCCAGCAGAGTGTAACGTGGGCATGATATATCTTCATCCAAGGAAGAAAATTCTTCCTATTTGAGTAATTTCCAGAAGATTTTCCTATTTTACTGATTTCCAGATTTCCTGAAGAACAATTGTCTTTTCTCTTGGCATTGGAGTTGTGCCTTCCCATTCACCCAATAAATTATATAGGACAATAATCATCAAATTGTATTTGCTTTTAATACTCTTGTAAGTGTTTTAGACACATGTTATATTCAAGGACATGTTGTTCTTAAATGAAGAGATGTCTGCAGCTCCTTAGATCCCTAGTCCTCTGCAGCAGGATATTTAAGCATGTTTTTTGGACAACCCAGTTGCAAGTAGATCAAGTATCAAGAAGCTAGGAGAAACTTTTTGACAAGTTATTATTATTTTATAAGAAGAACAGTGAATTTTAGAAGGTTTTGCAACTTGATTTTTCATTCTGTGAATGTTTGAATAATGTAAGAGGAAAATACTATTTGGAAAATACAGCTCTCAGTCTGTAAAATTTTGATGAATTTCAGCAGTTTGTAATGGCAATTAATATAACTATTTGGAGGTGGAAAAAAATGAGGAGATAACAGAAAATTCCAAGGTTATTTTGAAAGGACAACTAGTAATAGAGTCAGCTAGACATGATATTTTGTTCTACAGAGAACAAACACACCGTTCTGATTCTCTGAACGGAGAAGATATGGACAGACAGTCATTCCTGTATTCGAGTTTCTATGCCTCTTTGAAGGCTCACTGTCTGCCTCTGTTTAGAAAGTGGTACCCAAATGATGGGTTTCTGTCAGACTTGTGATCCCGATTTAGGCTTTTGGAACTTCACCTGAAGTCAAGAACCTTGCAAGACTTAAAATATTCATGCCAATATTTGGTGTAATGAGCCTAATTTATCACTGGAAATGTTTGGGAACTGTTGGTCACTTCCTTAGTTGTCACAGTCTGACCCGTGACCATGTTATACTACATTTGAAGATAGGATTTTGATTGAAGCTTAGGTAAGAGACTGTTTGGTACAGAATAAATTGTGTTTCAGGGAAAAGATAACCTCTTGTACAATACAATCTTCAGTAAATGTGAATTTACAATTAAACAATACATTTGATTCTAAATCTCTTAGCTGTTAATAACTGGAGGGAGATGCCTAATTCATACAGCTAAATTTACCAGTAAAATGAAGTGTCACTGAAGTAATTTCAAATTTTTGAACTATATTAACCGATACCTTGAACTATGTTAACCATTACTTGTATAAACCAAATTATGTGGCTTGTAGCACCACACAAAAGAATTTCTGCTGTCTATCTTTATATAGAATGGAACAAGCCAAATATAACCACATAATTATTAGTTATGCAAATATGTACAAGCCTGATCCAAGAAACAAACATTTCCAATGTTTGCATAACAAACAAACATCTGGTTTCCAAACTGGCTGAAGCCAGTTGAGAAAACATCCTCCTTTAACACTTTATTATTTTCTCCAAAATCCCCTGTAAATATTGGTTCATTACCTTCACAAAGCGCTCAGCTGAGCCAACAGCTGCTGCAAGCTGAAGCGCATACACTTTAAAGGCCATTCAATGCTGGTGGCACCGAACAAGTGTTTTTCCAATTGCAAAAGGGAGTAGGGAAGATTGCAGCACTGGTGGGCAGAGAAGACCAAAGAATTTCAATTAGCAGAAGCATATACATCCTCAGCTCTTTGAAGGCTGTGAAAAATTGTATAAACTTGGCATCAAGGCCTTGGCATTGCAGGCTTGGCAGTAGATGTATGCTGTCAAGTATGAAAGGTACAGGCATATGGTAAGCACTCAAATATCTGGTGCTCAAGGGTATGGGAAGCAACTAAGCAGAACTGGTAGCAGATGTTCCTTCAGGGTGCATGTGTACTTAGGTCCTATGGAAAGGCCCATGGCTTTAATGACAACTAGTAACATTTAAGCTATGCAAGTTTCCACAAATTCTGCCCCACCTGTGTAGCTTACTGTGTAATCCAGACATTTCTCAACATCTCAGGATAGTCTTTTACTTTCTGTATAATTAGCTACAGAAAAGGTCAAAAAGTTTGTTTCTTAATAAAAGAGTTGGCTGCTGTAATTAAAATTGTCCATTTATTTATTTTTCTTGAAAAGCTCAAATTAGTGACAAGGATCTATAGAAAGAGGTTGGGACGCCTAGAGATTGAGGTTGGGTTTTAGGGTAAAATACCTCCAGTCTGAAACATATCTTATGAAAACATAAAATTACTTCCAAACTCCAATGTTCCTGTTTTCACTATTTCAGAAATACAGGCATGAACAATTATCTTTCATTCATTTTGGACTTCTGTTGCAATAGAAGTGATCTCTTTTAGCCATTCACTGGCCTAAGCAAATTGATTTTTTTATTATTATTATTATTATTTTTAAAGGAAGTGTTCTACACATTCTATATGGTTTTCTTGATTTGCTTTCTTTATAGCCCTTTTCCACTGTTGTCTTTCCAGGAAGTTCTCCTTTAAATACTTATTTGAAAGGAGGCTAAGGCTACTATGGATTGAAACACAGCAAGAACCCATCTATTTGTGGGTGACTGGCAGGTCAATAATATTTTTTAAGCACCTGACCGTGCAGTTTAGACCTGACTCAGATGACTTATCGCAATGGTGTCCTTGGAAATTTTATCCAAAAGAACTCTAATCTTGTTTGTTTCCTTAACATAGCTGCTTATATTATCCAATTTTTGCTAGATATCCTTAAAGGCAATCACAGCGATTTGCAGCTAGATACAAGATGATATGAGGGCAGGTTGAGGTGGGAACAACAGACTTAAAAAGACATAGGAAAAAATGGCAAGGTGATTCAGAAATTCTGTTCAGATTCCCCTGAAGTTAATGCACAACAGCAGGTCATTTATTGCAAAGTTTGGGGCAGGTAGCACAAATGGATTTGTTTCACTTTAACTGTATGTTAACTATGAAAGTGATCAGCAATGCATAAAGACAGGAAAGTATTCATCCTGCACGTTTTTTGACCACATTCCAAAATGAATGGATCATGATGTAGTACTCAGTGTGATTCCCTGCCACTGGCTGATGCAAAATTAATTCAGATAAACAGAGAGATTCACAGTGAGTACAGCCTCTTTGTATTGAGATCATAACAACTATAGCAGCAGGTTGAGTTTAAGTCACAAAAGTTAGCTCTTTTCAAGTTATAGAATATCAAGATATTTATTCTGGGCCCGTGTTTCCTTTTTTTTCTCACAGATTCTCTCAAATGGTTGCTTATTTTCTTCCAAGACCAGCTTTTAACCCAGCTCTCCTGCCTTAATTAGTTCTTGACAAATTCCTTGTTTTCTCTCCTCAGCACAGTGGTCCACAACACAAATTTTTCCATTACTTTTACTCAAGGACCTTGCCACCTTTCTAAATCTTAATCACACAATGAGTTGTCACATACAGGCATGCTCTGACCTCCCCCAACATGTGCTGCGCTATAGTGTTAATTCTATTCCTTATATAATGGTGAGCAACACATGCAAAGCTGGGGAAAACCAAAGGACAAAAGGGTTGCTATGTTTTTAAAAATATAGATAACTAAAAGAACTATGACAATTTTTCATGGTGTAAGGGAAACTATCACCCTGTTACTGGAGAATGGAAAATACATTGAAATAAGTGGAAACATTATCAATTTACAATAGAATGTTACTTATAATATTAATGTGAAAAAAAAATCTCTTTAAAGTTTTAAACAACAAGGATTATCTCTAATAACTGAATTATTTTATAATGCAATAACTAGGTTCAATGTTTTATATGAATTAGGTTTGATTTTTTTACTTTCCATAGATATCCAAACTTTGTTATCGTGACTAAAATGAAAGCCTGCTGTAATACCACCTTGTTCATTTAAAGATTAATAAACTTCAGTCTAAATGACTGGTTACTGATCATGACCTTAAATAATCTTTTCTAGCCTTCACAGTTGTTATAAAATCACCAGTATTTAGTAAAATAAAAAGATGACACTTGTTAAAAATAGAAATGCAGTGTATGAAATGAGAGGTTGTAAAGGTTTACAGCTGGAAGGAGAAAAAACCAAAGTTTTTAGCATTGCAGTGTGCCATTTTTGCTACAGTTTGACCAGAGAACTGTAGAAAAGGATCAGATGCGAAGGCTTTTATTTGGCAAAAATAGATATATTAGTTTGCTTTATCCTTGCATTAATTGTGTGCCAAACCCTGCTCTGTCCAGCACATGCATGTTTGTTCCTTGTCTGAACATGATACTCATGAAACATTTTATACTGAAGAAAGAGACTGAAAGGAAGCTAGTTCCCAATGTTTTCTGATAAAAATGCCCATAATTCAGCTTTCAGGTGATAATGTGTATTCTGTAACACATAGTGTGTGCCAGACAACAGGTGTCTTGCTATTTCTTTACTTGCTGCTTTTTCACTTACCTGGTGAGAATCCACACACCTGGCACCTGAAGATGATCCTGTTCAATGCAACAAAACTTCTTGTCCTCTCCAAATTCAGAGTGTCTAATAAAAGAAAAAGAAAGAAAAAGAAAAAAAAGAGGAAAAACCCCAACAAAAGAAAACACCACCATACCCAAGGATTTGGTAGGAAGTTGTTGGTGTGTTTGTTGGTTTGTGGCTTTTCCTTCTATAAGCACACATCGGGATTGAATCCCTACACTTCAGAGATTATTAAGGAACTAAAATTTCTCCATGGACCTAACTGGCCACTGTAAGAAAGGAAAAGTACTCAAGAGAGAAAGGGAGTAATTTCTTCACCAAGATAAAAAAAAAAAATAAAAAAAAATCTGTAGTTCCTCTGACATGAGAACCTATAGGACTTTTTACTACTATTCTTTATCCTTTGGGATCTGTTCTTATAGGTTAGTATAATGTAATCAGGTTTGAAATTTCAGTCTTTGCAGCATCTGTGTTTAAAATACAGCTATGACAAAATGAAGAAGCAATACTATGAAAGTTTTAATTTGGCAGAAATAAGATCGTGTTTTAATGTCTCCATTTAATGCCTATGGAAGTAATGGAATTTTCTTTAAAATCTTTCATTAAAATCTTTCAAATAGTAAGTGGCAAGAAGTCAGTGAATACTGACTACTGTTCACCTTCTATTCCACTAAGAAAACTAGGGAACATCAAATATACTGGAAGAAAAAGGGAACAAACAAATAAACACAGGTGTTGCCTCTTAAGTGAAATTATGAAGCCCTAAGCTATGGAGCTTCTTGCCATAGCTTGTTGGTGATAAATTAAATTCTGCATGAATACAGAGCAAGTTCCTGGAAGTGAAATCCATCAGGGACATCTCAGGGAGACCAAGAATCAAACTGCTGAAAGCATTATGGGGTTGTATAATTTTATTTTTACTATCTTCCTATGCTCTGTATAGACATTCACATCTAGACTGTACTGGAAACAATTTACTGGGCTAAACAGACTTTTGATCCAATGGAATACATCTGTTACATACTTTAACAAGTTTTTGAATGACTAGAAAATGCCTTGATAAAACTACTTTGAAGTGCTACATTTAAATAATATTAGTAAAACTTTTAGTAAATATTTTCCAGTAAAATTTAGATATTAGACTTGGCTTCAGTCTCTGAAAGGTACAAAAAAAAAAAAAATTAAGAGAAAGTCATAATGAAAAGCTAGAAAATTGACTGCCCCAGTGTGGTACATTTGCAAAAGCTATCATTTCACCTGAAACTGTATCAAGATCTTGAAAATGCAGGAATAAAACCAAAAGCGTAAGGGAGATTGGTTTGGGATAAAACTCTGACCAATATTTTATAATGTTTATCTGGTTTTGTATTTTATGCCTTTTGCATTTTATCCTCCCATGTTACTATCTCCTTCAAAGTTCAGAGTTAAACAAGTGCCAAGGTCAGAGTGGCACATTCCCATTTCAGCCACACCTTTGGCTTTGAACAGTCCCCATTTTAATTTGCCCACAATTCGCTGTCAAGATACGTTTGAGAGTCCTTTGGTCTTGTTCTGTGAGGCCAACTTTATTGCTCCGGTGTGAAGAGCTACGAAGTCCGAGTGTGATAACAAAACCTGACAAGCGATTGAAAAATAGTTACAGTCTGCTACTAAGGGACTCGCAGTAATTTGCAATGGTTTTCGAAGAAGCTTCTCAGTTCCCCCAGGAGAAGTTATTGTTTGTAGGTTTTTACTTAATCTTTTTTTTTTTTCAATATTCATTGAAATAAATTAACAAAATGCAATGAAGTATTTTCACTATACCTCGCAACTATGCTTCTTGCTTTTTCCACTCCTAGATCTTTCCAATAATTTAGCATGAGGCAGAGCTAGATATCCAAAGGGAATTATTGTTTCCTATTTATATCAGCTGATTTTTTCATTTGTATTTTTTCTCAGTGGTTATTGAAATCCATGGTCTCTCTTCCATTCAAGCAGCCTGCTACGAGCTCCTCTCCGTTGGTGACACAGCACCGTGCAGCCAGAGGGCCCTCTGTACATGAGTTAGGCAACAAGGATTTCTCTAATTCACCTTCTCCCTTCATCTCGCATCTGCTCGCTGCATTACTGCGGTGTGGGTCCATGGAAACAGAGCACATCATCTGCACGAGACGTAGCACAGAATTTCCATAAGAATTAAAGATGAACTTCCAGCGGTAGAAACACAGCCTTTTATAAATGAACTTAAAAATAAAACATAGTGAGGACTTCTCATCCTGAATTTTTGGCAAAGGTGTAAGTATCGAAGTCAGTGTGTCGCTTGGGCACGCTGCGTAAGAGACTCGGCTTATCAGTCTGTGCACAAAGGAATTAAAATGCTTTTGCCACCCTGTGCCTCACCCAGGTCTTTGCAGCAGTGGCTTTTCATTTTCATCATCACTTTGCAGCAGTAGGCTTTCATCCTGGGGTGGACCACACAGGATGGACAGCAGCATTTCCCTGTTGCATAACACTGTTTCACCTTTCAGTAGAAAACCCAAAACTAAATGAAACTCCATTTTAAATTAAATCCTTCTTAATAAACTACATCTTTGTGAATGACTTGCTTGTGGGCCATGACTTTGTACCTCTGCAGTTTAGGATTGCTCCAGAAGGAAACCCAAAGGAGTTCAAGGGTGTGATTTATATAACGAGCAGTAGGAAAAGAAAAGGAAGTTCAATAATTAGTCTGGTGAAAACTATTCTATAGAGTGTAGGTAATGAACTAACACTTCTAATATTTTTCAGCTAGTTGTTTTCCTTGCTTTATATTGGTCTTTGTAGGTTTAATTAATTCCCCCAGGATCAGTTAGGCATCTCTGGCACCCTACAAACGTTAATGAATGTATCCTTAAAACAGAACTTGAAGCTTAGAGGTGGGTGCTCAGGCACAAAACAAAAGCAGTTTGTACAGACTCAGGAAATCTGTGGCAGAGCTACAAGCTAAAGAAGGATCTTCTCACACTTTTTCCCTTTTTCTCTATTCTGTTGCCACGGGGGATCAATATTAATGATAGGAAAGTTAAGCAAAGCTGTTTAAACAGCTTATAAATCATTAATATTTTCATCAAAATATTTCATAGTCATGTTGATTGAACGTTTAATTTAGTGTGGCCACCCGCTACGCACCACATACTGTAACTGGTCATTATATCCCATGTGTACTATGCCCTGTCACAGGCCACGGGTCTCACCATTGCAAGGGTGGGCAGCATCCCTAAAAGAGTCACAGCTGGTCCCAGGAACGGTGTCAGCCAGGGCCACATCTGCATGCAGCTGTCTGCTCCACTCGGCGAAGCAAGAAGGGATGCTCACGTGCCTTCAGGAGGACATGGGGGGTCCCTGCTGTACAGCACAAAGCCAGCACAGGCAGAGCTGTGCTTCTTTCCCAAAGGAGGGGGAATGTCTAACAGAAGGAATAAGCAGAGGTGGCTGAGCAGATCGCGGTGGTCTCCAGGTTTGTCAGGTGTGACACTGGCAGGCAGACCCTTTCTGTCTCACCTCAGTCCTCCCCACTAAAACTTCCACATCTTCACTTGCCACACAAAGCCTTCTGCGTGTTAGAGTTACAGTAACTTGCCATGATCGATAAAGGAATTGGAGCCTCAAAACATAATTATCTCAACAGCTGTGCAATGTTCTTGAAGATCATTATCTTTCTATTAGGTAAAGGGAAAATGTGCTTCCAAATGTCTGTCTTATAAGAAAGATTTTGCTGTCTTGAGGTTGAAATAGTTTAGGAAGTACAAGCTCAGCAACTGTATTGCTGACGGAGTTAATCACACCACAGATACACAGTTCACGTGTTATAAACAGCATCTTCATCAGTGTGTCTTTTGTATCTACTTTTTCTAAAGGCACTCTGATTGACAGGCTTAGCTGATTCATTTCTGGAAATAAGTTTTCCTTTTTGGCTGACTTTGATACAAGAAAAGAACACATCTAGTCAGATTCCAGGTGTTTTCACATCTTGATCATTTGATAAGGTTGTTTAGTTTAAGAAAAATAATACTAATTTATTTTGATTTTATACTGTAAATCTTCACTACAAACATAAAAGAAAAAAAAAAAAAGAATTAATTTTCAATGTGCTGTGAGGCTAATGAAGGCAGATCTCTTATGGATTTGTGTTCTTTTGTACCCAAACCTTCCTGCCTCAGTAACCATGGCAGGACACAGGCAACAATTGAGAAAGGTTGAACATGTGCTGCTGATAATCCAGAAGTACACACGCTCTTTGTTGCCATATGGGGAGGCCAGCCATCTGCCTGAGTACAAGATAGAGTTCTGTCTGTCTGATCCATGACTCTTATCTGCCTGAATTTAATCTGTCTTTCCCACAACAGGACTGCTAGTTCAGTTCTCTTTCCAATAGGCAGATGGCTATTTTCACAAAACTTGTAGGAATTTAATGGGGTTTATTTAGACTTTCTCCATCTTTCAAAGTTGTTTCAAATGATCAAAGGTGATTAGGAAGAGAGTGCGGGGAGACAAATGAACAGATGGATAGGGAGGCAGCTAATACAAATACCTTGTTTCCTGGGGAAACAGCAGCAGCTCAACAACAGCAACAGAACATCAGCCATTAGCAAAATTAGAGAAATACCCAAACTTGTCCACTTCAGATCACACAGATGTAGGGTATGTCACAGTAGGCAATTAGCAAGGGAAACACCTTAAGATTTTTGGGGTTTATTTTTTTCTTCAGGGAGTAAGCATAATGTACAGAATATAGAGTCAAAACTTTCATGAAATGAAATTGCCTTGCACTGCATAAATAAAAGTTTTAAATTCTTAAATGTTAGGCATTTAATAGTAACATCAACATCACATCCTCTTTGCCATGTAGATGGGTGGTGAGGGGGAGGGAAATCAGCCCTCCCTAGGGAAATTCCAAGGATTGAGGTACAGGACGGGTTTGCTCTGTGCTGGATGTAGCTGGGATAATAAAGTTTCTATCTGTACAGACCCTTTAGCTGAAAGCAGTATTCTTCATCCCGCAGAGTCCCTAATGTAGAGAACAGTGTAAAGGAAGGTGAGCAGTGGGTCACATTGCTGGTGTACAGGCAGACAACCTTCACACCTTTTCTTCTTTATGAGAAGCCCTAGGGAACCTCTAGAGTTGGAATCCTTTGGAGAGATAATATTTTTTCCCATAGAAGGTAATTTACCGATCCTGCCTACTAAAAACGAGCTCTGTACAGTCACTGTAACCTGAGGCAACCAGCCCCGAGTTCCTCAGCTTGCACTGTTTGCATGAACTTTTAGGCAGTCATGGGACAAAGGCTAAGTCACACCGATGACTTACCCGTCTTACCAATAAGGTGACTACTGCCTTTAGGCCATTAAAATAACTTAGCTATTTTTAAAACAAAGTCCTAGTCATATTCATTTAATTAACTTTATTACATGTGTTGATCTGTGTAGTGATGCATATTTAACAGCTGATGCCTGCGAACCAAGTCATAAAAAAGTTATTTTGTCTTTTCTGCTCTGTTTTTTGTTTGTTCTAACTTACATTTTAATGACTAATAAAAGATCTAGAATGAAGTTAGAATGTAGAGGCTAGCACACAATTCTCCCAACAGATCCTCTTTCTTCTGTATTTGTTGGTCCTTTGCTTGCTGTCAGTCGTTGCTTAATGTCTTACTGTTTTCTGTATCTTATTAACTAATCACTGTAACATATTATTGAAATCAGTTTTCATACTTTGATGAAATAAGGTATTTGGCAGGCATAATAAATATGTTTATCTCAGCTTATGATGAAAAGCTTCTCTCCCTTTAAAATACTAGGTGTATTCAGTTAACTAAAAACTGTGCTGCAGTAATATATCATATTTCCAATAACACAGAGAGTGGATGTATCTGTTAGTTGTCTTCATAGTTACATGGTTGTTGAGAAACAGCATTTCTCCTTTAGTTCACAGTCATAGACTTCTGGAGAATATTTCCAAAGCTACAGAGTCAATTGTTTTCTGCTGTTCTTGAAGTGAACAAAAATAACTGATTTTGATTATACCAGAACTCTTTTGATCCAAAGATTCAAAACAGAAAATACTTTCACATTCAAGGGTGGGGGAGAGTACATTCTTCCTCATTATTCATTTTATAGCTCAGGCTACTTGATGCAATTAAGTGGTCTTTTTTAAAAATAGTTTGGTCAAGTTCTATGCCTGTGAAGACCAATGTTTGAAAGCAGCATAGGATTTAATCTAGGCATGAGCTTCCTAACATGAAAAACAGCTTTGACAGAGGCGTTTTAATTCAAAATCAAAATGTCTGAAGTTTGGCAAGTCATATGATGTCATGTAAACAACTACTTCTGTAAAAAACTTCTGCAGGGGGACAAAACACCTTTCCTGTGAAGACAGGCTGAGAGAGCTGGGGTTGTTCAGCCTGAAGAAGAGAAGGCTTCAGGAAGACCTTATAGCACCTTCCAGTACCTAAAAGTTGTGTATGAGGAAAATGGGGACAGACTTTAGCAGGGCCTGTTGTGACAGTGCAAGGGGTAATGGTTTTAGACTAAAAGAGGGTAAATTTGGACTAGGATATAAGGAAGAATTTTTTCACGATGAGGGTGGCGAGACACTGGCACAGGTTGACTAGAGAGATGGTAGATGCCCCATCCCTGGAAACATTCAAGGTCAAGTTGGATGGGGCTCTGGGCAACCTGGTCTAGTTGAAGATGTCCCAGTTCATTGCAAGGGGGTTGGACTAGGTGACCTTTACAGGTCCCTTCCAACCCAAACCATTCTATGATTCTCTAAGATTCTTCTTTGAAACAGTGTCTTTGAATTTATTTGGAACATTACATTCCACTGTGAATTCTTTCCTGGTAGAAATTGACACAGTTCATTTTATATTAAGGGAGCTATCGTGATTTATGTCATCTGAAGACTGGTAGTAAATATTGATGCTAGACAAGCTAGTTCTGATGACTCACTAAGACAGCTGCTACTTCATTATATTTTTCTAGGGAGAACAAAAAGGAAGGATTGACAACCTTTCAAACAAATAATCTTGAGAACTGTCAGACCTGGAGAAAGTGGTTCATCTGTATGTTCTTTGTCATTACCCTAAAGACAAATTCATGCTGAAGAAAGCAGAAATTCTGACCCTCTGAAGTGAGGAGATTTCATCTTAAAGCATACTAGAAAGAAGGCTGCTCAGACAAAGATCTTCAGAAATTTATTGTATATGGATAAATCTGTTTTCCAAGGCCCTGTTTTCTCTGTGGTATGCCTAGATTACATGTGATGGCTGAAATACATGTATACAGCAGAGCAGAATTAGCTGCCACACATGATCATTTCAAAAACTGACCAGGTTTTAGCATTCTGTTAGTCACTGTAAGTATCTGTGTACCATGAGAAGAAAAAGCTCTGCTGGGATGATGGGTTAGAAATATTCCTGGTCTGGATTTTCTCACCAAAGGAGAATAATAATAGACTGTTTCTCAGTTGCATTTTTTAATTCCAAATTAACATATTTAAACACTATTAATTAGGCAACTGTTTCAAAATTCCTGTCAAGTAGAGACCCAAGGAACACACAGAGTCTGTGCATAGTCAGTACTAGTTGTTGGCAGTATATCTTTAAGGAATTCATCCAATGTAGTAACAGCAAGTTTTAGAATTTCGTGGGTTTTCTCTCCCACAGTTTCCCAAATGCTGGACTTCCAGCCCAACAGATGGCGTCATATTTGACACCCAAACACAAAGACACATAAAAAATCCTTGGCTTAAATAAATACCCACTTGTAATTAGTTCAAAAATCCTGTGTCCTCACCATACAGAAAATATTTTTCTGGCTGAATTTTGGTCCTCAAGACACATGCTAATTATGTTCTACTTTCAAATAATTCAGTAGAATTGAGAATCAATGAAAATAGGTTCAGTCTCCTTCAACTACATTATATATGTGGGGGTTTGTATTTGTATTTGTATTTGACTTCTTGCTAAAGCATCTCTATGAATAGTTTTGGGGTTTTTTTAATGTATTTTATTTTAATGTAACTTTTATTTTAATGTAACTGAATTGACCTGAATCCTACTAGCTGTGGGGGAGTAAAGGGTAACAGGGTAGTAATATATATCCTCTACATAAGCCATTATAAGTGGTAATTAATATTTTCTGTTACATGAAAGGGAGAAAAATTGTTCTCCTAAGGGACAACTGAGGGTCAATTTTTTAGGGCCCTGCATGTCACTACAAATCAGCAGCTGTGGATCCAGAATCCTGCTTCTGAATCCAGAATCTCACTCACAGACTTCATGTGGAAGGCTATTCAAAATCTTGATATCTTTTTCTTTAATTAAAAACTTTCATAATTGGCCATTCAAGGTTCTAGACCTGTTGTTTACCAGTTGTGCCTTTAAGATATGCAAGATAACCTTCTAAATACTTACTAAGACTGCAGAAGGGTGTTTTGAAATACCATTTCGGATATATATATTTTTTTTTTTCTGTGAAATAACATATATCTCATTATCAGTGTGGTTCTCAGTTCAAATGTGTTCTTCCTTTAAATTTGTTATGGTTTTCCCTGTAATATTTTTTTTTCCAATAGATCAGAGGAATACCTAAAAATTATTTCTTAGGGTTGCTTGGAATAAAATACTTCAACAAATTTAAAGGAAGGAAGCAAGCCCAGCAACATGTCATTATTTTTAATAGCAGGAAATATTTTCTGCTTTATTTTTTTCCACTTTATAGAAATGATTTTCATCTAGCATTAGTCTCTTACAGAGAGATGAATGAATTTACAACAGTTATACTCTTTTAAAGAGATCAGCTCTCATCAAAGGTCAATTGGAAGTCAAACTGGATATTTTTTAAGCAACTGAATAGGAGAATATTCCATTATACATGTCAAGATGAGATGTGACTAATGTCACAAAAGTTAAAGGTTAGGGGCTAATCCACTGAGAATTCATTCATGGATCATATTTAAATTGCTTCAGACACTTAAAACGTGTATTACCTCCTAAGATCTCTGCTGTCTTACAGGAGTTGCAGCTACATGTGTAAGCACACTTCCCTTACTATCTGTGTTAGCATTGAAATTGCTGAACTAGGCTTTTCCTTAAAAATAGAAGAAAAACCTTGTTAATTAATGAAAAAAAAAAATCTCTTCCAAAATGTATTAGTTTAGTAAACCCAGTATTTTTTAAAATAGGTTTACTCTTTCTAGATCCTCTAAATTAAAAAGCAACTCCATTAAAACACGTACGTAAGAGTACAGAAGTCTGAGTGTTAATATGGTGAACAAATTCTAGTATAAGAAAGCTTACTCATAAACATACATACATTCAATAGGCCTGTTTTTTCTTCAAATGGAAGTTGCCAGAAGATCAATTTCAATAAACAGTTTACAAAAATGTAATGAATGTAAGCTGTTCTTGGTTTAAGGGGAAAAAACAGCACTAATTGTTTATGTGCAGAAGATACAGATGAAAAATAGCAGCATAGCAAACATTTCATGACCAAACCATGCCTTCAGATGTCCTTGCATTACTTACATGGAAGTTTTAGTGGGAAGGATGTTATTGTCTAAACCAGGTTATGGCCAAAATGCAACAAATCCACCTTGATACATCGTTATAGCGATTTCACGCAAAATTAGTGGGATTCAATGAATAAATTTAGATGTCTTTGTTGATGTATGATCTAGTCACTATTCTGTTTATAGACAGTAGACTTATACGGATACATAATTTTCATGATAAAATATGAAATTATATAAATTAAATCCAAGGTATCTACCCAAAGTAATGATAACCAGTTTGGGTAGACAGGATGGAGTGCTTCAGTTGCCCTTCTGCAGCCTACTCAGGCAGAGAAGGAAAGGTTTTGTTTCCTCCTACAACCTTAATCTGCCTTATTAAAGATACTCAGATGAAAGATTTCATGGAGAAGAGGAAGATTTAACTCCTAGTGAATATTCTGTCTATCATAAAGACACTGAAAATTGTTGGGTTTGATCTCAGCAATAAAGCAAATACCAGTATGATGTTTATATATATATATATACACACACACAAAAATAATGATATATATATTCATAATAATGATATCTTTATTACAGTAATTTCCAGCCAGACTGTTGTATGCTGATAGCTTGTATTTAAAATACATGTTTTGAAGGAATACCTCCAATATTTGCATTTGGGAAAATAAATGAAACACTTTGTTTGTATTTTGTGCATTGCTCCAATCTTCTAGGACTTAAAAAAGTTTTCTGAATCTATCTGTGGAGACAAGCTCTGAGGTTAAGTTCTAGAAAGACAAATAAATTGAACAAAATTCTTATGGAATAACAGCTCTGTGTATTTGATTTGGAAGGAGGGGGAAACATCTATTTTCCCTTTGGGGATGTTTTTTGAACTATACTAATATTTGTGGTTGTTTGAAACCATACAGCTGGTTTTTTGTTGCCTTTGAACTGTATTATCAAACGTAAACTAAGGGCTTTGTGATCACTCATCTATTTTCAGCTTCAGTCCCAAATTGTGTCATAGCAGCGTTGGTCATTGTCCTGATTTTCACAGTATCATGATACTTTACATTAAGTTCACTGGGTAAAAACCTTTTTGAAGAATCCTCATTTAGGACAGTTTGCAGCCCTTGTTCCTACAATCGTATAATCAAAGGTTGGAAAAGGCCTTTGGAGGTCATCAGGTCATCAGGTCAGCCCCAGCAATCAAAGCAAGGCTAATTTTAAACTATGTAGCTCAAAGTAGTGTCTCTGCCTTCTCTTTCTGAAGATGAACAAGTGCAGCTCTCTGAGCCTGTGCTCATATATGACAGGCTCCAGACCCTAACCATCTTGGTGGCCTTCCCCTAGGCTCACTCGAGTCCAAGCAAGGAGAAAATAAGTGAAAGATTAACTTACTCGTTCCACTGTTTCTTAAATTTAAACTGATTGGGGAAGATTTCTTCATTACGTAGATTTTCATTCCAATATACTTGCTCTCTTTCCCTTGTTGGAGATTTTAGTGCTTCCATGAGGTGGGAAGCCAAGCAAACAAGCAGTTAAGATGTTGGGCTGGGTGGGATCCCTGCCTGCTACTCTGAACAAAACCACATTTCCTCACATGCGCCTTCTTACAATTCCACATATTTCTTGTAATTTTTCACTTGGACTGCAACCCTTTGGGGTCAGGACTGTTTCATTCTGCCTCGGCAGCATCTAGTATAACGAAGCCATACGCTTGCAATACTGATCTCGATGCTGCAGCACTGTTTGCTCTCCCCCTCATCCCTTGTTGCAGAGGTAGAATAAGTAATGCCTCAGAAACGTGTCCTCTCAGCCATGGTGTCTCCTGAAGCTCTCCTGGCTTCCAAGCCACACATTCCAAATGCCTTAATGCACTTCCCCAGCCTCGACATACAATTAATAAAAGTCTGCAGTTCTTGCTATGAGCAATTACTGACTCTCTCTGCTCAAAATATGTCTGTTCAGCTGAAGTACCCCACTCAGAGTTTATTAAGACTTGGCTCTGTTATCATCTGTTTCCCAGCCAGGAACTATGAGAGTTATGACACAGGAGGAAAACTAAAAAAGCAGAACTGACATTGATTTCCATGTGTGCATGATCTTGCTCCAAAGACTAGTAACATAGCAACAAGGGTTGGATTTTTTTTCCTCTTTTTTTTTCCTTATTTATATAGCTCTATTCATCTCTTTTAAGACTATGGTTTAAGTTGTATGCTTCCTTCAGAGCATTATGCTTACATTCAAAAAAAAAAAGGATGAATTCACAATACCTTGTTCCCAGTATTCACTTCCAAATGTATTATGCTTATGATAGTTAAAACCTGATGTAGCATCTGGTTTTGATGGCATCTCTATATTTTTCACGAATCCTGTGGTTCTGACCAAGCCATCATGTGTGACTCCATCTGATACCAAACAGCATGGTGTAATTGGTTTATTTTACATCTGAACCTCAACATTTCCATATCACTCTTTACAACACTCTTGTGTAAGTTTCTTCAGTCACATCAATAAAGAGTAAGCTAATTTTTAGGGATGAATTTTATTTCCACTCTCCACTCAGGTTCCCTTTTCATCTCAGTACATTATTATCCTCTCCTAACCTTAGCAGTGGAGCAGAGATACCAAGTTATGCATGAACGTTAAGACATGCAACACAATAATAGCAAAGTCTCAGCCAAATTTTGGGGTATCACACTCCCTGGACACTTATGTACTCAGTGTAGGCATCAGGTTGCATTAGCCAGTGCACAAGGCTGCTGTGCACTGTGGAGGGGAATTTCCAGGTAGCTCCATGCTCAAGAAGCTGAACAGTCAGAAATCATAAAGCAACATACGGTGGTTTAACATTTACCCTTCTGACAATTTGGCAGGTACCTGTTTAAGCTCAGAAATCAAAGCTATGAAATCTCTCAAAGCTTTCTATTTCCAAGAGGAAAAAGTGAAAATCAAATACTTGACAAGACACAATTTTCTTCTTACACTGATTGTTTAGAGAACTTTCTGATAGTGAAGCTGAGGCTGAAATCCTTTATTAAAGGGAAACCGCTCCCACGTATGTTACTTTTGTCACCTAACTTCACTAGCATCCCTAAGCAGCTTTTACGGAGAAAAAAAAAAAAAGAATTAATCACAGCAAGAACCTAGTTACTTATTTACCCAGTTATTGATAGCAATTTTGGAATCTGTTTATGAGAAAAATCAAGCTTCCGAAAGAAAAAAAAACCAAAACATGAGTGAGTGCTCTATCAAACCATACTCAGTTAAATAATCCCTAGGACAAAATTTTAGTCCTCCTTCAGACACAAGGCTTGACTCTTTTAGAACAAAGTAATTCAACATAAGCTCAAGGTATCAATCATGCTCTTTCTGTCAATCTAAACCCTCCCACCAGAGTCAGCCCACCTACTCACCACTCCCCCTCAGCCAACCTTCTAGGAGGATTTTATGAGGACCAGGTGATCATCAAGCTATTATTTGATCTTCTGTCTCACATGTACGATTGGGAGGCAGCTGATTAGTTGCAGATGGAGCCAGCTTAAATTTTAAGAACTCTTAAAGACTACCACCGTTTATAGTACCTAATGCCAGATTTCAGCTAAGTGCCAGAGCTCTGATCATTTGTTTGATCTCCAGATGTGCACATATTCAGAAACTGTTAATTTCATAGTTTCTAACTGTCTCATAAAGCTTTCCTGAACTTGGGCAGGGGCCAAAGCCCCATATAGCTTTCAGTTAGCTCAATTATGCCATGGTGACAAGAATCACGAGGACAAAAGATAAAACAGACTCCAGCTTTGAATGTTACTGAATTTCAGGAATTTCAATTGTCAAACAAGATTCTCAGCAGAAGGAACTAGTCACCTAATTCTCTCACTGCAGCTTAGCACAAATAAGAAAGAAGAGGTTTTATCTTGCTATTATCAGTGAACCACTTTTAAAAGGAAAACTGAACGTATTAGAATTTGCAGATACCAAATTTCTGGCTGTGCCCAAAGAGGACTATATTAGGACTGCTTTAGACATGTATATTTGACAGGTGGCATCTGTTATTTTATAAAAACAAGAAAATAGTAAAAAACTGATGAAACCTGAATGTCTTCTTTCTTTTAAAAGGTTGGGGGTTTTGGTTTTGGTTTTATGTTTTATTTTGGTTTTTGTTTGTTTGGGGGTTTTTTTGTGTGGTCTTTTTTGTTTGTTTGTTTTTTTCCAGAAATTGTGTTGCTGCAGCTAGAAATCATGTTGTTTGCTATAAATTAACCATTATATTTAAAGGATTCTCCTACATTTTTGATTCCTGGGAAACAAGAACAGAAATACTTATGAACACGAATAAACCGATAAATTCAAACAGACATTTCAGTATTCTAAATAATTTATTGATGCTTCAAAAAGAACAGATAAATAAGCAGGTGGCTAATTTTTAATGTGAGCCTCTCAATGATTTACTAAGAACATCTGCCAGTTGGTTTATGTGTGTTCTGTTCAGTACTCAGACTCTCATAAAGGAGTTCTCCTAAAGGAATGAGAACTGCTTCAGAGCAGGCGTGATGTGTACAGTGCAATGCACACGCCAGTGCTGATAGAGAGATTAAGTTTCTCTCCAGGACTGTCAAGTACAAATGGACATTTTTTTTTCTTCTTCTTATTTTAGTCATGCTAAATTTTAGTCAGAGGGTGGAAAATACAAAGAAAGGATTCAGTGGAGATTTTGAGCAGGCATAAATTGTATGGCTCACCTTGAACAATGGATGAAAAGATTTTTATGAGCTAGTAAAACTTTCTTCAAGAATCTGTTACAATTTCGGCAAGGTAGCTTTAGTATAAAGTTTATTTTGACTGTCTATGTGGTTCCACTTACTTTGGCTGGACTTAAAAACTCATGAATTAATTTAATCTACGATGGAAGTCAAATAAGATTGCAATGCTAAGTATTTGTGGCAAGGATAGTTATTACCAAAATAACTTGTGCGCACTAATGTGGGTATAATAGAGGAGAACTGAGCCTTTGGCACATCCATGTGTCAAAGTCAGTCTTCATCCTAAACAGATGATCTTGCAGTGGATTACAGCTGTCACATGCCAATATCTCCAAACAGGCCATTATTAAAGCTGACTCAGGGGGCAAGTGCTCCCTGAAATGCAGTTGCCTGATGGAGGAGCCCAGGAATACGAGCCCTACCCAGTGTAATGCAGGCACTACAGCAACACTCTCAAACACCTCTGTAGCTTAAAGCTAACAGTGACTCCCCTGACTTGCAATGGAGCTCTCCCACACCTGATTTCACCACTTTGGTGTTCCAGGCAAGAATACCCAAGTTTAAGTTTTGGATATTTAAAATAGAATTAAGCTTCCCCACCCCCCCATTACTCTTCTTTGGATGATTATTTGCAACAGGCAGCCCATTACAAATCCAAGTACTGTACACAATTACTCAACTAATTCATTTGATATCTTTGTGCAACTAAGAAATAACAGCATTTCTCTACTAATATTCCTGTGCCGAAACCCTCAAAGGATACTGCAACAAATAATATAGCTACACTTAAAATAACTGAAAAGTCCCAAATAACTGTGTTTATTACTTCTTAATTACTTCATTAATTTTCCATTAATTTGTTCTGAGCAAAAGAACTTATCACTTGGCCTGGATGCAAAATGAAGATTTTTATCTTGTAGTACCAAAACCACCAGCGTACCACTATTCTTTATAAACCTGCGCACTAAACAAAAGAGTGCTTTTCTCGATGATTTACAAGGCAGGACTGAATTCATCTCACTCTTCTGTTTCTTTTGCCAAGCTAACATGAGTTAAAAAAAGATAGATATATTTTTATCATTATATCAAGTAGATTTCTCTAGGTACAGACTGGGAATCTGAAATCTTTGAAACTGAAAATGAAGAATTTAAGCAGTTCTCAGGATCCAGACCACTGAGCTCATCTGTGTAACTATCTCTTGCATGTCACTTTAAAAAGTTGAGCTACCTCTCAACACCTTGAAAACAGCAGGGAAACCAAGTAAACAATAAATTAATCCACACACACACAAGATTCTTCTTCCCTCCTCCCTCAGAGAATCCTGCCGAAATCTCCCAAATGAAAAGGAACTGCAAAAATGGAAGGTTGGAAGAAGGAAAAAAAAAACAGTAAAAACACCAACAAAACCCAAATGAGAGCTGTTTGTGCTTAGTGTGTCTTTGTCAGTTAATCCTACAACTATTTCTTTGACTAAAAGGAAGCAAAGCTACAATGTTTATCTTCCTATCTTCTCATAAGTGTTCTTTGGGAAAATATTCCAAGCAAAATCATTCACAGCTAACTGGGGCTGAAAGGATGATATAAATAGGACATAGTGACCGTGCTTTTGCTCCATAAGATTCTGTGTATTCTATTCCATTTTCACTTATTATCCACCTGGCCTATTGTCTTTAGTTCTTTCACATTTTTTGGCCACATTTAAAGTCATCCTGAAAAAAAAGAAAGCAGTCTCAGGCATTATAGTCAGGATGGTGGAACAAAGGGAAAAATACAGCTTCAGAAATGGAAATCAACACTGACTAAAAATACTGTGACCCTGTATAAACAAACCAAGGCAAAAAAAGTTTAAGCTCTACATCTGCCCTGGACAGATATTTTTTGTCTGAAGCAGGTGTAACGTTTTAAAAATTTCTTTAACATTCTTGGTAAGAAAGCCTTCAATAAAGCAGGGCTCTCCAACTCTCAAGCTGAGTTAAATAAATAAAATGCCATTCAAAGGTAGTTCTTAATGCATGTTGACATAGCATGTAATGGCTGATTCAACATTAAGAAGCTAATGAAAATCAATGTAAGGATGATGCATGATCTGGAAAATACACCTCTGACTTTCTACTGTATAACTTTGTATTATGAAAACCTGAGAAGCTCTTATCTGTCAATAAATTTGAAGGGGAAAAAAAAGATTAGTGAGATTGTTTTGACTTTAATACTTTGTCATTTGTCTTTATTCCCTAGTTAGAGTTTGAGTCATCAAAGGACTTAGTAAAAGCCCTAACTTTAAGCATAACAGTGTTCAACAGATGTTTCAAAGCAAGCCAGACTGCCATTGTGTTTTGTCAAACTGGAAACGGATTACCAGGTAGCATGATGTGATATATCATGATCCTTCAGTTAGGGCACACAGTATGAGACACCTGCACCTTTGCTGTTGTGGTGGTAAACAGCTGTCCAAGACAGCCTTTGCACCAGCTGCATCCCCTGGCAAAAGTGCCCATAGCTGGGGAGACAACTAACACGCTCTGCTTCAGTCAAGGTCTTCCTTCCACCCCTCAGTGCTCAGTAGAGATCATCTAAGTGATCTCTACTGATGCAACCACCGGGTTGAGCCAAGCCTCAGCACTTTGGGCCTGTCCACCCTGCAGTCAAAGGGGTCATTTCAGCACATGGATCCATGTTGGAACTGGTATAAACCAGCTGTCCCACGTACTAATAGCCATGACCCTGTAAGTGGCACAAAATGGCAAAAGCGTTGCATGGCACAAAACCAGCATTATGTAACTGAACAGATGCTGCAGGTGCCAGGGCGCAACATTCCACATCCTGGCTGTATGGCAAAACCAAGTAGAAGTAGTTTTACCTATGTTTCTGTACACATCCAAGCCACCAAGCAGACATACCCTAAGCATATAGCATTGAAGAAGATTAGGGAACAAACTATTCCCAAGAAGACGATAAACATGAGCTGCAGTAATGGAAATCATAGGTTAAATAAAACCAAGCTGTTGTGGGCCCAACCCAGCATCCTTTCTCTACAAACAGCCCATGCCAAAGTCAGTGGGGGAGCTTGCCTTTACAAATATGGAAAGAGCGTGTCAATTCCTTCCAATAATAGTCATTACTCTTCAAAAATACGTAAGAAGCAATAAAAAAGCAAACAGTGTTTGAAAGCTAGTGTTACTTTTACCCCCAGTGTAGGAAATTTGAATGTTGTCTATTTCTTCAAATAATAAAATTCATCATTTTCTCACTCTATAAAATAATCAAATCATTTGGTAAACTTTCATATTTGTTTTCTTTATTCTTGTTTCTAACCTGAAAATCTACAAGTCCTTTGTTTGAAAAGCCCCACAACGTTCTTTCACATATTCTTCCATTATTGTGGATCCAGGCACAACAACTTTGTGTTATTTCAACATCCAACAAGATGGATACATGTATGTGTCTGCCAGTGGGTCAGGGTACAGGTCCTGCCCAGTCTATCACAATGAAGATGGAAACAAAACATGTACGGTAATGCCATTTCTCCAGGCCTTGAACTTCCACCTTATTTTCCACCTTTTAAAAGAAAAATGGTTTCTGCTTCCTCATGTTTTTAATGCTTTCAGTTTTCTTTTGTTAATCTGTACCTAAAATCTACTGAGTACTTCAGACCTCTAAAGCTTTCCTAAAAGGGTTATTTTATTTAACTTTCCAATCCATTTACATTTCTGTTCATAAAATTGTTAGGTCTAAATCTTGGACTCTTTCAAGCCACTGTCAAAATTTGCAATGAGTACATTTACAGCTGGCACTTCAACCTATTTTGATATTTGATAAATATTTCATTAATAACATTTTATTGAGCAAAAGTTGAGATATTCTAACATGTTGGTACATACTCTTGATCATCCGTTTTTGTTTTTGACTTCTTTGCCTTCCAGAGGTGCAAAGCTGCTATCTCAAGCATGGATTACAGCAGCTGAATCACATACTGAACACATTTCTAGCACTAGCAGGTATATGTGTTTCAATTTTCTCTTACTAGGATCCTTTCAGTCATGTTATATTTAGTAGCATAACTTCAAAGTATGATTGCAAGTAAAAGTTGTGTACTACTGAAGTCTCATTCAAATTTGATTTTCTGTGAAATGCTGACTGTGAAAAATGTGGGTTTAATGATCTGTCGATATATATGGACTGTGCATCTTCATATATAGTCCCATGCTAATAGTCCTGAAATGTCATTTATGCATAGGTGACTGTCAGAATGGTCTCTCCAGGAATGCTTTTTGAACACGTATTGCTCAGATTGCATTTACATTTTTACAGTCACAGACAAGTCAAGGTAGACAAATCTTACTGCTCACTTTTCTGGCTTTCACAAATGAGGGGAGAAATGAATGTAAATGTCATAATTTCACTAAACAATACCAGATGAAGGCATAAAATAATGAGAACATTAATTTCTTAATCTGAGCATCATACATTTAATTCTTTCCATAAATAACATTAAAAGAAGCAGAAAATTTTTATACACCAAAATTGCAGGGCCCCTGTACATTTCCTTTAGGTTTGGGTTTGTTTGTTTGTTTGTTTTGTTGGGGTTTTGGGGGGTTTTGTTTTGGTTGGTTGGGTTTTAGGGGGTTTTTTGGTTGGTTTTTTTTTGTAAGCTAGCAATGCTTTATCCTTTAAATCAGTGAGATTTGCCCCAGGTGTCTGCTGGATTTTGCTTGATCCTGAGTATCTGAACTGAAGCACTTACTCTGGGACTGGAAAGTGGAGTGACATGGCCTCGGTAGTCTGCTTCCTTTTTTTTTTATTGTCTGGACCAAACAACCTAAGGGAGTAAAACACTTTGGGATGAAGTTTTACTCTAATAAGGTTTTATTTAGCTCACATAGTTACTAGACCATTCCTAGTACTTCATTTTCAGAAGGGTCAGTAAGTGTGACTGTCATCACTTCTGTGCTTTCACTTATGTTATTTTCCAGCTTTAAAGCTTGAGCTGTTATTGTCTGAGAAGTTTTAATAATTTGGCTTGCTGTATTTACTGCTATAAATGTTTTGATACAGTATGATAATTAAAATAATATTTTAGGTGCTATTATTGAACATAGTGAGAACAGAGAGGTTAATGTAAATAGTACTGCATAAACAGAATAAGAAGGGAAAAAGAGCTTCACTAGTGGTTGACACCTTAAGCATGGAATTTTCCTTATATATGTTATTATGAATCTTTTCCTCAATTAGTTTTTGCTTTCAGTCCATCTGGAACAGTTACTAGACAAAAAAATGTCCTTACACACAGACTATACATAATTCTTTGCCAATGCTGAATTACTAAGGTGTGTTTTTATGCAGATTATTGTTTACTTTGGCAGTTTTTCCCTTTTTGAAGTTTTTCCACTGCTTGTTGAATGTATCTTCTTTTGACAACTACCATAACTTAGGTCCAAAGGTAAGAGATGCTCCAGCTCTGAAACTTAGAAGAGAAAAAATGACCAGGAGTTCATTATAATTCATTAAGTTGTTCCAAACATCTGAGATGTTCGTGGCAGGTTAATATGCTTGGGGTTAAGTCTTTACTGTTGGACTAAATTAAAGATTATTTTTCTTCTATTTTCTGCATCCCTTTTTTTATATTTTTAAACTACGTAAATCAAATATAACTCATTAAATACTATATATATGTTCTTGTTGACCAAAGACACATCATAGCTTTAAAGAAGTTATGTTCAAAGAACTCTTGGAGAGCTCTATAAAATTGTGTGGCTTTAATTAAGAAATTGATCACCAGTAGTGGGTTTTGTCTTTCAATTTTTATATGAGCTCGAACCTGAAACTTTAAAAATTGAGTTTATATATTTCCATATAGGTTTTCCTTTTACCAAAGTCAGGAAGTTCATAATGATGCTTCCCACCACAACTGTAGCTTGGCCTCAAACACATATTTAGTTAGGTTATTGGATATATTATTAAATTTCTATGCTCATACAAAGTAAAAGCTGTATATAAAAGAGAATTTCCTATAATTTCAGCCCAGTATTTTCAATCATATTTTTAGACTGTTAGATTTTTGCAATTTATTTCCCAGTAATTTTCAAGATATTGAATCTAAAAATGTACAAGATATTCCAAATTCATGCTAGAATCTATGCTTACACAGCTGTCTTTCCAGAGCCTTAGATATGGGGGTCACACCTATATCAATTAGCTTAAGCACCATAAAACTCAGTCTGGCTGAAAGAATATATTAAATGAGGTAATTATCCCCTCCCATATAACTCCTTATTATCAGACATAAGAATAGGGTTGATGCATATGTTGACTCTTTTCATTAGTGATATTTTTTTGTTAGCTAGTTGATTATTGATTATTGAGCATATGAAGGAAGATTTTGGTCCACAATGTTTAAGCATATTATGAACCTCTAGCGACAAAATCACAGCTTTTACATTGCCTAGGAAGCTGAGGAATGCTCTGTCTTGGTAAATCCACGGACAGAAAAAACTGACGGACTCATCCCTCTTTAGGCTACACAGTGAGGTATGGGCTATGATCTTTCTGGCAGCTTCTAGCCGTTGAGTGACCTGCTGTCAACCAGCATACTTTTCAGGCAACCTTTGGGAAAAACTAGATGTTTGCTGTGCCTGGATGTGGGGCTGAACACAGTTCAATGGAAACTTAAGAAACGGGGCCATCATTTGTACCCAGCTGGCACTGTATCGATCATAATCTGGTAAGAAACTGTGGAACTAATGTCTATGATTAGGGATTTTCACACTTCTCTGCTGAGTGTCATACAACAGCAAATGTGCCATCATCTTCAGGTGAAACTTTGCATTCCCTATTTAAGTCTCAGGAATTTGATAAAGATAAGTAATCAGAGTTGTTCAGTGCTTATGTAAGAACATTTTGCAAGGAACCCAGAGTATACTGTAGTACATGAGCAAAATAAAACATCAGACCATTTGTATCAGTTTGGTAGGAATGGCCAACAGTAAACACAATGACATAACACCAATACCAAAAAAAAGAAAAAGAAAAAAAAAGTGTTTTTTCGTCTCTCACATATTGCACTTTGAGGCACCATTTCTACTTCCAACAATCTTTAGGGATCACCAGCAACACAAGACACCTTTGGCTTTCTTATGGTAGAAACACTAACACTTGATCCTTCTCCAAAATTTCTGTTCTACTATTACAACATACCAGCTTTACATCTTTTCAGGACAACTGTGCAAGATAAAATTGACTTCTTCTGATAGAAGATGTGTCATATTGCTTAGAGGATTTCCAAGGGATTCCTTCAAGTATATTATGTGTGGGGAGGGCAAGAGAGGATCTTGCTAAAATAAAATGGGGTATGTGATTCTTAATGTGGGGCCTGCTAGAAAAATAATGTGCTGGTGGATCATTCTTTCAGGCTTTAAGGATTTAGGAATACTTTATTTCAAGAGGCTGCTGAATCCACTAGCTCAATGAACACAAGGCTGTTGTGACTCCATGTTCCAAGGTTCAGCAAGGCTAAGCATGAATGTGTCCTTGGCTCTCAGTGGGCTTCTCACCAGGGACAAAGGTCTCACCATTCTCCTTGGATAGTCACAAAAAAAGGGTTTCCAGGTGTCCAATTCACACTAACTTACTGGGGTTTCTCAGCCTGACATATTTCTTCTGCTTGCTGCTGGGCCTCTGTGTTTATGGTGATTAGCTTTCAATCCTACAATCTAACATGCATTTTACATGCATTTTTTTCCCTCATATCATAGTTAATTGAATTTACAAAGTAATAATTACCCTTCACGGTCAACAGCAGAATATAAATGCACATTTCATTGCAAACATTTTGAGGGTTTGATTTGTAGGGGTGTAAAAACTATTCCAAGCATATGTGACTACAGCCTTTCTATCCAATGGTACAGTTTTCTTGCCTGTTCTTTTTTATTTCTACACTCCACTTATGAATAGTAGGGTTTATTTACATAAAGTCATGCTGCAATACCTTTATGTAAAGAATAAAGATTTTTTTTTCCTTTGGACTTGACGTAAGAGATAATGAGAATGGTGGTGAGTTTTGTTCTGTAGGATTTGCTCCCTAATTTCGCTTTTATCCTTTGATAGACCCTGATGTTCTCAGGAGAAAATCCATACTTTTGTATGGATATACACTTACTTGAGTAATGGAAGTTTTGCCAACACATTAATCATCTGCCACTACATGATCTTTTAGACTAATCTGACTGTGTTGAATGACATAAAAATAATGACTGGGGCCAAGAATATTATTTCCTAGACTCTTAAGATGCCAGATTAAAAAGTCAAAAGACTTAATATGCTCCTGATAGTCTGTTACTTAGGAAATATGCTTCAGCTTTTAAGACTATTTTGAACCTTGTGTACGCTGAAGGTTTCATGTCCTGCTGATTTTCTGTTGTATCACTGTTACATCATGGCGTTTGTTTCTGACCTTTGGGATGATGAATTATATCCTGTTGAGACACTTATCTTAAGTACCTTTGTTAGGAGATTCATATCCATCAAGAGAGGCATGGGGAGATTTAGTTTATACTGACCATAGTTCAGAAAATCAGTATCAGAAACCAAACATGAAGTTAAGTTTTTATATTCTTAGTTCATTGCAGGCTTTATTTATTTAAAGGGTAATAATAATTCTGAACCTTGAGTTTTAGGAAGAAAATGCAGGGTTTGGTCTCATTTGTGTACTGCAGAATAGTTATCTGAATTGTTTTTTAAAGAAGTCTCCTTCTGGTCCAAGGCAAGATAGAATTTAGTAGCAAGTTCAATGGGCCTCACAGGGGACTTACTGACCCTCGAGTCTTCTTTTCAGCTGAAGACAAATCTTCAAACCACAAACCATACAGTCTGCAGCAATGAGTTAACTTCTCACAGAGAATTATTCCTCTTTCACCCCATACAATCAATTTTTATGAAATGCTATGAAGCAGTATGATTAAAATATAAGGGCAAGATCTTTATTTTACTTTGCATAAAAATGAAGGATATAATTAAGTCTTTAGAGGATGAGATAGCTTTTAATATTTTTGTGGTTGGTTGCTGGTTTTTTTGCCCCTATATGAAATGACATTTTCTTGTGATGAGACCCTACTGATCTTAATAAACTCTGGAAAGGAAAAAATCTTAATTAGGTAGGTAACATGGGACTCTCCCTCAAGCCTGAATGTAAGTTCACTGGTCCTGTGACATAGGTACAATGGCAGGACCATCAGCTCGTACAGTAAAATCGACTAACAGCAGCTCGTTAGCTTTCTCTTTGTATTTCAGCACCCATTACACATTTATTAAGCAGTAGACTTCCCGACATAGGTAATTTTGACATGGACTACAGCATTAACATTTTCATTACACAGTAATCTCTAGAAATAGTGCATCACTATGTGTTATTTCAAATACTTCATGAAGAATTTGTGCTTTGGGAACTTCCTTTATTTTTCACTGTGTAGCATTCAGTCTACATATTACTGTATATCAAACATGTGTTTCATTTAAAGTGTATATGGTTTCAGGGTACTATGTGCCAGAACGTGAATTATAATCCAAGTAGCACCTCATAAGTTTGAGAAACTGAAAAAGTTGCAAAAGCCATATGCTTTCTGGGGAGTATGTAGGAACTTCATTGTGTAAATTCTTTTTTGTCCTTAAAAACACTTAAGAAGAGGACACAGTGATTTTCATTTGTAATTGTGTCCCTTTTTCTTGCAGTAAACAGGCCAAAGTGAAAAAATCTAGTAAGGTCTGCTAAAATTAAGTTTTCCTACTCAAGGGGATTCTATATTGATGTAACGGCTGCAGTGTGTCCTAATAAAGACCTGCAAGAGAGGCAGAGGAGAAATTAAAAAAAAAAAAAATTAACACCTATAAACTTGTTCTAAAATATGAGCTGAAGCATATCAGTAAATAATTTCTAAGGAAGAGAGTATATAATTTAGAATATAGAAAGAATAGGAATGTCATCAAGGCAAAAGGGGAACCACCAATTTTGTGGTGTTGTGAGAAATTAAGGCATTCCTGAAGCAAAGAAATGTGTAAAAAAAAAGAAAGATTGTAAAGCAACTGCCAATGGGAAGGGCTTGGAAAGCTACAGATAATTTAGAAGAGCAGGTGAATGTAGAAAAGAAAATTAATTAAATGCAGAAATTAAACTATACCTAGACACAGTATGAAAGAACAAGTCAATAGCTAAGCAAGAAATAACCCTGGAGGGGAGACTGATTAAGCAGATAGATTTGAGTCCACCTGATTTTCCAGTATACAACAGTACATGGACAGATTTGGAATGAAACAAAGATGCTTCTTCTGAGCTTAAAATACTTCTTGCTTTTGAGATGCTTTTGAGAGATGCAGCAATCTTGCCTCCAAATGACACTGAGCATTGTCAAAATCTTGAAACCAATGATACAAAATTTGAAAAAAGATTAATTGTTGTGCAGGTGGCTTTTGTGGAATTTTTTCAGCCAGAGAAAAAAAATGTACTGTTTTATTCTTGCTTATTTTCCTTAATGTTTCCCCTGGAGAGCTGGCAAAACCAGCATTCCTAATGATCTTTTTTGGCTGAAATGTTGAGACAGGCTTGCCCAGGCTTAGAGAGCTGCAGAAAAGTGTGTAGAAACATAGAATAAATTAAAAATCCTGCTAGTCAAAGGGTTTCAGTAAAAGTTGTGAAAATTGAATCAACAGCCAAAATTACACAGGGTTTGAAAGACAAAAGGGTTAGGATCCACACTACAGTAAGATTATTATTATAAAGTTTTATTTTCTATTCTTTCTGTAGAAAAGAGCAGAGTTTTGGAAAGGAAGGGGTTTTAATTTTCCTGTGTGTTTTCTCCCATCCTCAGTGATTAAGAATTCTCATCTGGGAAATTATACATCAAAAATACACATTTAAATAGAAGTATTAATAATCCTTGGAGCAATATTTGGCAGCAAACATTTCCTCATGAAAAGGTGACAGCAAAGAACAAACAAAGAAAACACTGATATGAGAATTACTACTAAAGAGAAGTATTTCGGTTGAATGAGGAATTTAACTCAAGCACAAATTTTCAAAAGTACGTTAATTCCTGAGTTTGGACGATTTATAAGCCTTTAGTACTTTAACTACATCTCTGTAGCAGGCTTTGAACAGGCTCTAAGAATAGTCAAATGTTAAGATTTAATGAATTAGCGTCTTTCACAAACTAGAGTTACTGACCCTTCAGGTGCTGTATGCTCATCGTTAACATGAGAATAAGTGTGTTGAAAACATTTAAGTTAAAGTGCTTCCCTTCACGTTTGTGAATGGAGTTGTACTTTTCATCAGCGCAGTGTTTGAGCCCTGTGTCTGTACCGCAGTGTAGCACAGGATGCACCTCTAAGGGCAGCCATTGCATTGCAGTCCATCACTGAACCATCCAAGACTGACTTGTCCCCTTCTGAAACAGGAGTCTTAGACGAGTGAAACGAGCCACCCATTGCAGCCTGGTGGTACGTTCTCCCTCACCTCTCGGTGCTGGGCGACCCTGGGCGATGATAATAAAAGCTCAGTGAGATTTATGTTACCACCAAGCATTTGCTGAATTCTTTGCATCATGTTTAGCATGGGGCTCTGGGAAAAGTAAAGAGATAACTTGTGGTTTCTGCACTTGGCCAGGTAGAATAGCTCACCGCCAGAGCTCGTGGCAGCAGACAGGACAGCTTGCTAGGTTCGGTGTGAAGCACCATCTGAAAAAGCACAGCAACTGCTTTGCACTCGTCTGGGGATCACACAGCTGCTCTTCCCTAACAGGCTTTCCAGACCTTCCATCCAGTGCAGAGCTGACCAAGCAGTGTCATCCGGTGAGAACCAGTAAATGCAAATAAATTCATAATACTTCGAGTCATTAAGGTAATGGTCATTTCTGTATTGTATGGTTACTGAATACATAAGTCTATGTTAAAATAAGATTACTAAAACAGCCTCTGACAATTAAGGGAATATCAAGGTTAAATTTATTTGTGTAAAGATAAATAAACATCTTAGGCAACTATATATATGTGATAGGCCCTTTGACAGAAGAAAAATTAGCTGTATATTTAAAGACCACATCATATTTCAAATAAAAAAGAATGTCCCTTATTTCCTGATTTTGAGAGTTCATAATTTACAGAGATTTTTGGATGTGTAGCATCAACATTCCAAAACCCAAACTTATTAAAATAGCAACTTTATTATATTACCACTCTTTTGGCCACTAACGAGTTTGAACTGTATATTCATTGTTCAGCCATGTCTACCAGCGCAGGCAACCACCCATTAACTGTCTGCAGTCACAGGTTGTTATTCTTTGTGTGGGTGAGATAAATGAATGCTCATACGCTCATACATTTTGCCACTGGGTTCCGTTGCAGAAGATCACGAAGCACAAACACAGAGCTCAAGCCGTGCTCATTTTCTTCTCCAACCTTCTTATCTCCTTCGAGGTTCAACTGGCACCATTCAGGTCCTGCTAATTCCGCTTTACCTTCTCTCAGTTTTTCTTCTCACCAGAGACCCCCTTGCCTCTTTCTCCCCTGCATGTAGGTGTGGTGGCTTTGCTCCCACAGCTCACTCAGCGCAAAATACAAAGGCCGTATTCCAATTTTTTTTCTACCACATAAAACACTTAAGGCAAGACCTTCTCAAAGAAAGGGATAATAAGAATTTAACAGAGTCACACAGTGTTATCCTCAGACTTATTCTCAGCTTGTTGCAGGTTTTCCTTTTGTTTCACTAATTTGGACATTTTGGTGTGGCTGAAACCTTCAGAGAAAAGGCACAAGCTATAGCAGACTTGGGGAAGTTTACCCTAAGATACTAGCTTGGTCAAAACCATAAATAACTAAATGCAAAGCTTTAGGATGGAAATTACTGGGGGCTTTTAATAACAAGAAGTGATATGCCAGCCCCTGAATGTGAAAGTGTATGAACTGCTTTGCAAGCGCACTTCCCAAGGAAGCTGTGAAACAAATCTGTTCCCAGGTCACCCAGCCCACCTCTGCTTTATTCGGTGCTGAAATTGCTCTGACAGGTTTCCAGCATCCATGTTTCCCTTTCACCTGCCTTCCCAAAACATGCTAGTCTTGCAGCCAGGACTTTCTGGCCACACAAGACTTGAGATTTACTGCTGTGAGATTTTGATGCCAAGGCCAGGAATGTGTTTTTCCACCAAGAATAGCACACGGCATGTGGCAAGCCGCCTGCCTGCTCTCACTGCTTTTGTTGTTTTGGACAGGCATAAGAGGCCCCTGTAGAAAGGCTCTGCAGTTTGTTGAGTTGTCTTTTGTCCTGCTGCCATTTTCCTTTGACTGACTTCCATCTGAAAAACTTGTTCCATTCTGAATGGTTTATTACCAACCAGGGCTTACAAAAATAGCATAAAGAGACTTTTATGCAAGGAAAATACACTTATGCTTCCAATGTGCTCTTGATCTACTTTATAAGTCAATAAGCAAGTTGTGAAACTTGAATTTGTTATTGTAAATGGCAAAATTGTTATGGTTTTTGAAAGTATTCAGAGAACAAATAGATTCTTTTCACAAAAATTGGTGCAGCTTTTTGTTTGTACATACCTAACGTATAATGGCACAGCAGACACTGTGCTACACAGAGAACTGGCCTGAAAATTTTACCTAGCTCCTACTCTACCTTCAGGTTGCTAGATAACTTCAGAGAAGAAATTTTCCATTTCCATGCTTTAATTTGTCTTCAGGGTCACCCTGAAGAAGTTAGAGCTTTAAACAAAACCTGAAAACGTTGAATGGCCAAGCTGTGAGTTTCGAGTCCCACAGATGGTACATCCCATGTTAAGTGTGTGATTTATCACATGATCATATTTGCAAATGGAAACATCTTTAGCTGGCAACAGTCCTGTGTTTTTATCTGTGTGAGTGAGCCAAGAAAAATAGGTATTATTTATTTAACTTCCTTTATTCATATAGGAGAAGTAGTTTCAACGAAAAAGTCACTTATAATGAGACCTCCTTAGGACTGATGAATTTACAATCATCTAAGATGAAAAAGAGGAAGAAGCACTGTTATCTCATCTCAAGAGGTAGACAGTTATGGGTTTAGACACATGGACAAGTTCCCACAGAGATAACAAGTTATTGAAGAGGCAACCAACCTGTTGTAACTGTCCTTTGGTGTTCTCTTTGTGGCAAATGGGAAGTAATTCAAATAAACCTTATCCTCTTTCATCACATATTTTGTTGAGGACCAAAGAAATGTAAATCACTTCACACTTGTCACAGGCTAAGAGATTGAAGATAAACATTGTTTCAGATCAGCTATGTTGGGTAACTCATTATGGCACCATGACTTTCCATGTGTCTGTGACTTGAGACCTAGATTGACTTTCTGCGCCAAACACCGAATCTACACTGTCACGAACCTTACTCCCATGTCTAACCTAAAGAAAAAATCAGTCCCACTTTTATATTTTTTTTGGTGCCAGCCATGACAACAAGAGTAACTCAAGAAAGACTGGACCTAAAGTATAGCTGGCCTGACAGGGAAAACAAAGGATATCAAATATATTGAAAGAACTAGATTTCCAGCCATCATTTGTACACGCAAGAAGCTTGGGTATTCAGATAAGCAACTAACATTCAGAATACTTACTTACTCAGTGAAAGTAACATTCAAACTTTTGGAGTCTAGCCAGTTCTCCAATACTGTTCATGATTATTAACATGGTGTTATTCCAAACAACAGCCCTTTAGTTGATGAGATTATGATGGCACCTAATAATGTATCTTGAGGACAATAGAAAAATTCTAGCAATGTATCTGCAGCAGCTGCTCAGTTTTAATATAGTCACTGTGATTTTAAAATCGTTACTCCCACATGCCTTGTGTTTATATTTTGATTGGTGGGGAATAAAGGTTTTAGTTTGGGGGGGAGGGGGTTAAGGTTTTTTTTTCTTCGTAAGTATCATAATGGAGTTTAACAGTGGGAAGAGAAACTGGAATCATTACTGCTCAGTCAGAACACTATAATGAATTACAGTTTTTCTTTTTCCAACACACTACCAGTTGTTTGGGCTCAGAAGAAAGAGGTCATCATCTGTTAATTTCTGTAGCATTTTGCCAGTAGTAATAGCATTTGTGTTTAAAAAAAGGGGTGGGTTTTTTGTTAAAAAAATATGATAAGCCAACTTCGATGAAAGTAAGTTCATAATTTATTCTTTCCTTAAAAATGTCTCAGTGCCACTCGGTGAAAATCTTGCAGTCTCGTCCTTCTGGTTGCTTAAAAAATACAGGAGTGTTAAAATCCATAGTGTCAGTGACTAATCTGTTGCCCATTTTCTGCTAAAGTAAACTGGAAGTATATGTAACAACAGTAACGGCTCCTCAAAAGGAATGAGGAGAAGCCAACACAGGCAGTCCACTGACTACAGAAGGTGTATTATGCAGTCTATCCACCACGTTGTCTAATCTAAGCTAAACTCAGTGCCTGGAAATAACTCCATTTAATTGCCTTTGAAAAAAACTGTCTGGAAGAAGATTTAATAGTGTGCAAGAGAGAATATCATCTTCTTCTGGGTGAATAGAAGAGTTTATTTCAGCACTTGCTTGGTTGTGCTTCAGAACTTTCTGGAGTTATTTAAGGCCCTTTCTGTTCTTCCCCAAAATCTATCCTCCAAGCCACTGTCTTTTACACATTTTAGTCTTTATGATGGCTGAGATTTGTGCCATATTTGTTCTTGGTCATATATTTTCCTCTGTCAAGAAGATTAGGTGAGATGGAATTACCTGGAGGCAAAGAGAGAAAGTATCAGAGACTTCAGGGGGGTGACAGGCAAAATCTTGTAAATGTGGGACTGGGGAAATGCAGCTCAGCTGTGATGAAGGTGCTATGAAAAGCAGGGACTGATCAGCCAAGGTTTAGATGAAACAAAATGAGGTGCTCCCTAGGGATTAGAGTGTGTGCAAAGTTTACTGCCTTTCAAAGATCATTGAGTTAACTACAACATCGTATGAAGGCAAATTTCTACCTGCAAGGATGCATGGGGAAAGGGGAAGCTGGTGCATAAATATTTATTTTCTGTACTCCTTGGAGGAAAAGAGTTCTAAAATATTTATCTGTACAAAAAAAAAAAAAAAAAACCTTACAAATTCTATTTTTCTTTCCTATAAAAATGTAACTTTTATTGATCTTAATAAGCCCTGTGGTCTTCTTGAGGGAGCTCATTACAAGGGAAAGGTCCAGACAGGTCTACTTCAAAGTAACAGTTGACTTGGAATCCTATCAACACTTATCAAAGAAAGTAATCTGAAGTCTGTGCACTATCACTTCTCTCTGTCATTCGCTCTGTATGTGTCTGCATGTGTACATATATATCTTAGAATTGCAACTGTACATTTGTATGGATGTATATACATATATATCTGTAAATATACATGAAGATAAAGAGATATATACTCTTAAGTGTATCTATATCCTCATTCAGCAGAAAGTTGCTTAAGGAAGCCTCATTTTAATTAATTTATTATTTGCAAAACATTAGTGAAAACACATTTCACTGGCCTTGAGCACCCTCAGGGATGGGGCACCCACAGCTGCTCTGGGCAGCCTCTGCCAGCGCCTCACCACCCTCACAGCATGGGATTTCTTCCTAATAGCCAATCTAAATCTCTCTTCTTTTGGGTTAAAGCCATCCCCCCTTGTCCTGTCGCTGCAGCCCGGGTAA
>JAVJGJ010000057.1:67576539-67587906 GCA_035590215.1 Microhierax caerulescens | reverse complement strand
TCATTAGGATTAATACCAGTAAAACCAGTTAGGATGCATATTCTGAATCAAATAAAAATTAGCAGGAAAAAAAAAAAAAAAAGAAGTTTTGTCTGGAGTAGAGATGTGCCTTGAGTATGTAATCATTTTTTTCTATTTTCCATCTGACTTACAGTCTATTATTACATGTTGCTGGTAGCAACCTTAAAGCCAAAGAATGGCTTTGTATTCCATAATCCCTTTGGAAGTTAAGCTTCTCAGAAGAATGGTTGACTGTTACATAAATCAGATTTTACATAAATTAGTCTTAATAAAAGGACCATTATAACTGTACTCTGTTTGGGGTTATGCTGTCCATCAGGAAACAAACAGCTTTTTCCAGCCACATGTAAGGAAGTGCCAGCCTGTCCCCAGAGCCTCAACAACTGTTTCTAGGGGATTGGATAGTTACGATGCATGATGCTTGCCAAGTGCACCCAAGTCTCCTGGAAAGTAGCTACAGCAATGAAAAAAATATGTCAGATAAGGCAAAGTCAACTGTCATTGCAAACATCAGGAATGTTGCACTGGATAATGGCCACTGTTAGACAGAGCAGAGCCTTAGCTGAAGTCCTCTGGGGTGATTAAGGAAAAAAAACCCCACAACCTATAGTTTCAAATATTGATTTATATCTCATGGGCAGCATCAAAAGGATTTAACATCCTGGAAAATAGCTGAAGAATAAAAGCCTGACACCAGCCTCCATGCATGAAACTCTGCCTCCAGCTTGGTGAGTATTGGCACATTCCTGGAAGAGAACAAACATATGCTGTATCAGACCCTGTTACAGGTCTCTGATGAGAATATCACTCATAAACACTGGATCATTAACTCACATAGTCTAACTCCTGCATAATTCAGGGTATGTTTAATTCAGGTGTAATCCAATATAAATATGATATAGTTTTTCCTAAGTGGAAGCTATTAACTTCATGTGACTAAAGCACAGCTTCTAAAATGCACTTAGTTTTATTTTGCAAATGTAGAGGTGGGGAATCCAACATGTTCTCCTAACCTGTAGCACAGTTGTGTTAAGAAAGAATAGGGACATTTACTTTATTTAATTTTTTCTGCCAAATTTGTTGTCATGGATTTTCATTGTGCCTTTTACCACAAGATTAAAGTATTCTTGGCACTTTTATTCTCATTTTGTAAAGGCTTGGTAATAACACTGGAAATTCTATTGATAAATGCCCATAATTTATATGAATCTGTCTTTTTATTCTGTTTTCATTCGTTGCTTATTATGGTAGTAAAGAAATATACAACCTTTGCTGATATCTTAACTTTGGAAGTATCAGAGCAACCACTGGAAGTCTCTCCTTGCATTAATAGTACATGATTCAACTTTTATAGTATAGGTTGAGGAACTGAAGGAACCATGCAGCCAATAGGACTCTTTTTCAGGACCTGTGTTTTCTAACATAAGATGTGTACGATCCTTAAATACCATTTCAGGCTCCCTTTATTTGGATTTTCTTAAAAGCAGATGAATTACTTTAATTCGACTGAGTATCACCTGTGTCCAGGAATAGTCTCAGGGAAATAAATGGGACTACTTGTGAACTAAGGATCTAATTTAGCTCAGGGTGAGGTGACATAGCTTTTTATGTTTTAGCAGGCAATTTATTTTGGGACTGGTTTTGGGAAAGTTTAAAAGCTTCTATCTACACCCAAAGGTTGTACAGTCCTTTTTAAGACCTATCAACAGACCAAAACTGCCTAAGAATGTGAACTCACAGTCAAGTACAATCATTAATATAATCAAGATAAATGCAAGTCAGCAGTTTAATAATCTTTTATTTCTTCTGCTCTCTGAAACATCCCTTTCCTGATCCTGACCGAATAGCAATATAGGTACTGATATATATCAGGAATATCAAGGAATTATCAGCACATTTGAGCTATCAGGAGATGTACTATAAGCCAAAAGCAATTTCAGTCTTTTGCGTATAAGCAACATGGACAGGACTATCAGTTTCTGACTGACTTTTCCTCTTTGATATGAGCATATAGACTTCTAGTATCTTTTTATTCTGGCTGGTAATTCTCAGCAGAGAAAAAGCCAGGAATATTGTCCTGTGAAAAGTTACTCCATGCTTCCTATTAGTTTTCTTGCATTTTTCTCTGAATTATTTGCTTCCCACCACTGTAGAGGAAAAAATTCTAGACTTGACAAGTGTGATTGATTCACTGTAATAGTTGCTGTATTTTAGGAAGCATATTAGTCATTGACAGAAAATAAAAATGTTCATGATCTTGCACAGCAATGCTCTTGCATTCTCTGGAAAGTAGTTATTCCTATGTAGGTTGAGGCTGCTGCTCAATCATTTTATCAGCAGCTTTCTATAACTAGAGGGGCCCTATTCACACCACTGTACCCTCAAGGGGCACCAATGTGATTCTGCCTTTTTCTAACTCTTTGCTTAAAAGTTCACTTCTTACTTCTGTACCTGAAACAAATGATCAGATTGTCCTGAAGACCCATGTAATCCAACCATATTTTATTTCACTATAAGGAATTTTAAAAAACTGGATTTTTATTTTTTAAAAGTAAACAAGGGTCATTGTAAAGTATACAGGACCTATTACCTCCAGTTTCCTCCACTATACTATTCACTACGCTACCTCTCTGCACAACCTTTTTTTTTTCTTTTTTTTTCTTTCTTTTTCTTTTTTTTCTTTTTTTTTTTTTTTCTTTTTTTCTGAGCAACCATCTATAATATCTATGCATGGAAATTAGAACACCATGTTAGGCTGCTGCTTCTAACTCAAGACTGTAGGGAGAAAGTTCTTGACAAAACAAGACTCAACTGCCTCTAAATACGCAGTGATTACCAGATGCAGATAGACATTCCTCCTGCTGCTTCCCTCTTTAACCTGTTCATCTAGTCTGCAAAGTTCCTGGGAGGGCTGGTTGAGAAGATGGGGGCCAGGGGGGAGATCTACATTACAGAGGAAACGCCTTCTCTATTGGCAAGAACCACATGCAACTGCCCATCCTTTACGCTGTTGATTAAATTGCTGGCCCAAGAAGAGAGGCGGAAGGCAACAGGGCATCGCTGTTAGTGTTTTATACAGCATAAAGAACAAAGAAACACAGTCCTATTAAATGACGCTGATGAAGCAGAAATAAGAAGCAGAAAATGTTGTGCCACTGAATAAATAGCACAGTGCATTTACATAAAAACAAGGATAAATATTCCATAGAACTAACTCTAAATACATTCTTAAAAATTTATTCCAATAACCTAATAAAATACTGGACTATAATTTCACATAAATATCAAGAGTTGACACACATAGACCAAAAATCTGGAGTCCATCTGAGCTAAAAGAAGTGGTCCAGAAAGCGAGAAATGAAACTAATCATTCTGCTTTTAAGGGTCTTCAGCATGAAAGTTGAGAAATTTTGAATGACCATGTGGAAATGTTTCACCTGCTTGGAAACGGGTTTTCTGGTTTCTAAACATGGAAATGATCAGAAATAAAAGAAAGCTCTGTATATTTTTTTACTGTAAGCAATGCTGATCCATAACAAAGACAAAAATGTTTTTTAACTTGAATGTTTCTCAGACTTCATCTTATTAACGTCATGTTTTATTCCAAGGTAGATGGGTATCTACTTTGGCGTGGTATAAGAAAAGGGAAAGTACAGAACTATTACTGAACTACGTTTGCCACACGCCCGGCTGCACGCTACAGATTGTGTGAAAAGGAGACAGCAACCTTGCCAAGCAGAGCTCTTGCTAGCTGGAGCTCCACAAGGCAATGTGATTTCACAGTCTCTACAGAAAGGAGCTCTCCAAAGCCCTACCAAGTCAGCCCCTGGGTCTGTCGGGTGTGTGACTGTCATTAGGAAAGAGCCCAACACAAGATAGTTTAAAGAAATTAGTCCCCAACTGGTTGATTACTCTCTTTACATTAAAAAAAAAAAAAAAATTCTTCCCATGTTGCAGTTTCCTGTACAAAAAGTGTATGATATAACTTAGGGAAACTGTAAATATAGAGTTAACTCAGATACAGATTTTTTTTTATTTCTTTCTTATTTTTCTTCTTATTTTTAAATGGAATTAGAGAGCACTGTGGTCTATCTATGTAACCAGGAAAAAGCAGGTTTCACATCTGCAAGGGAAAAAAAATAGACTGTGAAAACATTTTTTTTCCTTTTAATTACAGGTAGGGCATTTGAAACCTGTGAAATTTCATTTGCAAGCCTGTAAAATTTGATGGGCTTATTGGATAAAAGGTCTATATTCCATCTCCTCCCTATTTAAATGTTTCCCAATTACTATAAATGTCTAAATTAAGTTGAATAGATATTTTATAAAATATTTTTTAAAATTAAATAATTAATTTGTATTGATCATTAGTTTCTTACCTATCTACCTAAGGACAATAGAATTACTATTCCATGGACTACGCAGCTAGAAGACTTATGTAAAGCCTAGACACAAGTGATTACATGAGCAAAGATTCATGTGAGCAATGTTAAATTGTGTGCAGTATTAAAGAAGTTAATGCATCTACTCATGTGGCTTATAATTTCTCATGCGATAATTTTAGATTTCAATCTTCAATTATAAATGCTGTGGATCATCTTTGAACTAAATGGTCTTGAAGGAAAAAAGTAAAGGGTGATATGAGGGAATCATTAAGAAAAATTAAAACATATGGTAATATAATTTATTCCAAATATGAGTAACTCTCAGCTAAAGAGTGAAAGTTTCCAATTTGGAAAAGTGACTTCTGTGAAAAATCAAAGGCAATGTCAGTAGTAAAAAAGTTGTATTATTTTGACTTTAGTATTTAGCTAGTTTCATTTTTTTTTCTCTGTATTTATCAGAAAATATTTTTGTTTTCTATAGAAATGAATAAAAGAAGATCACAAAAGTTCTGTGCTGTGTAACATGGGTTATTATGACAGTTATTTTTCTGGTATACCTACAAAATTTTAAACCTTGCAGCATCCATCCTTGCACTAAAGGTCAAAATTTAATACAAAAATAAGTGTCAAAGTCAAATTTATGCCATGATGTATTTATACATTATAATGATTATATCCCTTCATTGCAAGTGTAAAAGAGTACTGGTTGGTTTCAGAAATGTATCTTCCTTGGTTTGTACAAGGCACTGGGAGAAGGGATAACACTATTTGATTTCAAAACATTTGATATTTGGGGAGTCCTGGAGATAACTGAGTGCAAAAGAAAATGAGAAAAAACGGCTTCTGTCTACTTTTATGCCAGCATTTGAGGTTGGGGGCTATAGCACTAGTCCACACTCAGGTGCGTTGTAAAAAATGTTCTGCCAAACAGTTGAAAAAAAGAGGGGAAGGAAGGAGAAAATAGTGACCTTTTCAGGTCATTCAGATTAGCGTAGGAAGCCAGTGAAGCAGAACCACATCACTTTGACTTCAACAAGTGCCACGATTTGTTACTCCATTCTAGCGCAAACTTTATCGGTTTCGTTCTATTATAAAAGCAGAAATCAATGCAAAGGAAAAAGTCTTTCAGCTGAACGGTACCGACAGATGTAGTCACGCAGAGATTTCTCCTGTAACATTTTCTTTTAAAGGAAAAGCAACATTCCTTCCTACCAAATATGATGTTAGTTTTACCACCTCTAGCAAAAATAACACATTGTAATTTTATGGTTCACCTACAGTGCTACTACACTTTCTGTGCTGTTGTGCAGTATGAGCGTGATCTCTACTTTGATAATTAATAACATCTGCTTTCCTTACATGACAAAAAATGTTTCTTAAACCCAAGTTGCCTCATTTCCACAAGTTTTGCATAAGACTTCTAGGAAAAGTTTTGAAATATTTAGTTTTGTGCAACTTTCTGAAGGGCTTCAAGCTTCTGGGAAAGCAGATTATCTTAGCTTTTGAATCTGAAAGAGCACAGCTTATTTAAAATTCAACTCGTTTCTGTTGTGGATGCTTAAGTAGGGAATATATGGATAAGAAGAATTACTCTTACAGTGTGATGTGCAAAGTATTTTTAGGTTAAAAATGTATATGCTTTTATAAAGTGATTTCATATCTAAAAGGTGTTTGTATTCCAGACTCTAGATCTTTAGACTCCATCAATATTTGAAGAACTATCTTTGCTGTGTACTTTTGACATGAAAAGTAATACCTCTGTTTCTAATTATGGGGAATCTCAGACATGAAGAAATGAAGTGACCTGAAGAAATATAACAAAAGCAGAGCCAGGAATTAAATCTGGATCTCCTGAATGCTAATTCTGTGTTTTTATTTGCTGAATTAACCTTTTAGGAAAGAAATAATGTGTGCCGTTCAACATCTTTCATTTGACATTCCTATAGTCGTTCTTTTAGCTCCCAATAAAGTTGCCATGTGATTTAGCAAGCAGCATAAAGTTGCATATTCATTTCAGCAACTGTGAAAGAAAGCAGGTTAAATAAATGCAATTTTTCTGGACCTTGAAACTAACTTTTTTAGCCAGATGATGAAATAAGAAAAAAGATGTGCATGATTCATGGTGCTGTGTAATGGTTGCCAATTGGAAGAAAGGGGCTTGTGATTAAGAATCTCATTTTCTGATGAAAAATGCAACATGTTTTTTCAGTATTTTAGGAAGACTGATTACATTCTTGATAAAACTGAGTGATTCAGGTAGGTTTTCACTCAGCTAGATTTACCTGCTTAAATATTATTAGACATCTAACCTATGCTATAGAGCATAGATATCTAAACATCCTCTACAGTCAGTAAAGAGGTGTATCCGCACTATAGCCTGAGATAGTTTTTTCAGACTTAATGCAAATAGTTGACTAGTATTAAGGTGAAAAGAACTCTGTGTTTAGTGTTCGTGCAAGGGCTATTTAAGCTTCATGACCAAGACACCAGTTACACCCCAAGAATTCCAGAGGGGAGAGGAAGCCACAAGAGAAAGATGTGCCTTGTCACTGGGTGGAGCAAAGAGGTAAAAAATGAAAAGCATAAATAGAGATCTAAGACATACCTGGTTTTCTATGTGTTACATTTCAGAGGTAGTTATTTTTGAAAAAAATATGTCCCTGGAGAAAAAGACTGCTAAGCACTTATATTTGACCTCTAAGAATCATGTTGTTGTTGTTCTGTTTATCTACCTGTTATAGTATGCTCTTTTCTTCCTTGGATAAAAAATTTGGTTATTAAACAAGGTTTATTAAGCCTTGTTTTCTGTCGGGTTAGAAAATTACCTTATTGAGCAGCAGATGTGTTTGTATAATTTTCCCAGGTTTCTGGATGCAGCCAGTGTTTTTGCAGTGGTCCCTACAGAATTTAAACCCAGTTCTTGATGCTACCAGTCAGATTTTGGCAAAAGGAAATACCGTGCCAATATCTCACGATCCTCACACCAAAGATTCAAAATCATAAGCCCGTTTTCCAAAAGAGAAACAAACTTTACAAATAAAATCCCTTTCCTTTTTTTTTCCTAATTTGATGATTATTTAACTGTAGAAATTATCCATAAGAAAAAATATTATAGAAAGGAAAGTAAATGGTAATGAAGGTCTGAGGGAGACTGAAATGCATGCCTAAATGCAAATTATCTGTAATGAAAGGGAAATAATTATTAATTAGTCCAAAGACTTCACATTTTATTTTTGTTATGCCTTTATTATGAGGAAACTTAAACCAAAATATCCAGTGAAGGCTGGAATCACATTCCACTCTCTGGTGTTAATAAAAATATTATATTTAATGGAATTAACTGAGACCCAAATGTTATATGCTGTTTATAAGGTGGAAAGAAGTGAGGAATTTCAACCTGAAAAAGAATTCTATTTTCGTCAATGCAGCACCACAAGTGCTGCTGTGAGCCGTTACAGTAAACTAAAGAGGAGGAAATGTAAATTAGCTTTTTGTTATCATGCGGTCGGTTAAATGTGGACAGCTGTAGAACCCCCTAGGGATGAAGGGCAGCCTGAGTTAAGGAGAAGATCCAAATTAAAACCAGTTCTCAAAACTTTTACTGATTATTATTTTTTATTCTTCCTAAATGCTTTATATTCTCCATGTTCTAACTAACGCAGTAAAATTACAAATTTATGAAGAACACAGTTCCCAAACTGATATAGTCCACAGAATAAACCTTCTGATTCAAATTCACAAGTTGCAGAGCACCGAGCATTTTAGGGATTTGTTCCAGGCCAGATCCAGTCCGGAACATGAACAGCTACAACAGGCTAGTTTTATTGCCCAGCCGTCAGTGTGTAACATTTGGGCTGAGCCCCATTTTCAGTTAGGTTTAATACGTCAAATGACACGTGACAGCTTGTGATGGCCTCAGCAAAAAGGGACAAAGACAGATCCAATTGTATAAAATCTAACAAAAAAGATTGATGGTGTGTTTTTTCCCTCATCAGTACTGAGGTACACTTGGGCACCGACATGTACACTGCCCCCCTCTGTGTGGTGTTGCTTCTAAAATTAAGAAGATACTTAGGCCCAAAAGTTGACAAAGCAACTCCTTTTTGAACTGACGGCTTCTCCCGCTGCTGCGGCTGTGAAGGCAGAGTTGAAGTCACCTGTAGACATGAGCCATCTGTGCCCATCCTTTCCATAGCCATGGTCACTGGGACCTTCCTGCTGTGGCAGTTCCTATGTTCTTTCTAGCTCCTTTGAAACCTCTTGTAGTTTTGCCTTCACTTTTCTCACATACTATCCTAAAAACAAGTTATTGGAGGTATTTCTCAGTTTCACTATACATCAGTCTTCACCTATTTGTGTTGGCTTCTCTTTGCATACAGCTTGCAAACAGGTTTTGGTACCAAGGCTCTCTCTTTCCCTCCTTTGTCTAAAGGAATGTAGATTAATTTCTGCTGACTTCTATTTGCATTTCTTGTTTCGTTCAAATAGGACAGCACTCTTCCTAAGTACCAACTCCCCACAAAAAAAAAAAAAACAAAAACAAAAAAAACAAACAAACAAACAAACAACAAAAAACCCATCACCAAAACTGAGAAAGATTAATAATGCTGGTGAATAACTGCCTGGTGAAAGTCTAAAATTACCAAATTGAGAAAACATAGTTGGTTAGTATATTTCTCAGATCACAGGTTTTAGGAGTCAAGGCTGTGGGTCTTCTGTGGAAATTATAAAAGAATAATCATAAGATCCTGAGAGTATTAAAATCTGGAGGGAAATATTCAAAGACATCCTTATGCTAAGACAAATTCCCGAGAATATCTGGGAAAGAACTAGTTCAATGACAGAAGCTTAGAATTAAGTCTTTCCAAAAGTTAAGTGTCAGTGAAAGACATGTGAGTATACGATTTTAATTTTAGAGAGATAATTTAAAGATATTTTAAAAGCAGGATATTAACTGTGGAAAATTACTGTCCCTTGAACTGAAATAAATAAAATATGACCCCCAGTACAAAATTATTCCTCCCATCTTACAGCTATTTAAACAGTGAAGTCAATTGGTCATTTGTTGGGTGTTCAGCCCCCAGAGAAATAAGCTCCCAGCTATGGCTGATCAAGATTTATGTATTTATAAATATGTACTTCTAGTTGGCAGACTTTCTTGATCAAGCACACCCCTTTTTTAGAAGAAAATGGCACACTTCCATAAAAGTGACAAGTAATAGTAATCTTTCTCAGACAGGCTTCCATTCTGCTGAGTGTTTTAGTCTGATGATCTGAACATGGGAACTGAGTGCCAGATCTGCTGAGGTCCCGTGAATAGTGCCATGTGAGTAATGGTATTTCAGTAGTTTAAAAGTGAAGATGAAGTTTCAAGGTGAATAGAATGTGAAAACCTTTTCCTCTTTCTCTCAAAAGAAAAAAAAAATGTTTCTGCTGAATGAATGATTACATTTATAGTGAACCTCAGAGGAAAGGTCCCAGTAGATCTATGTCAGATAATCTGGTCTGAGGTAGGCATGCAACAATACTGGACTATGGGTCAATTTTACGTACTGCCTCATTAGGAAAAAAAAAAAAAAAAAAAAAAAAGGAAAAGAAAAAGGACTTTACATTCATGGGTTTAAATCAAACTGTGACATGGCTTAAAATTGGATGTCTCACATCTGGATGTCTAATCACTGCTCTATTGGATCAACATAGGTAAGATGCACACTCTTGTTTTAACAGTTTTATGAGCCTAATTATTCCCTTGCTATTTGCATGACAAGTATTTGTATCTGAAATTGTACAATCCATTCAATGTGAATTTGTCAGCAGCCAGGAGACAACAGTCATTTTGATCAGTTCGTATGCGATTAACAAGACCTGACATCTATGCTATATGAGTTCCAGGAGTTTAATTTTGGATTAGTTATAGTCTGATTCCCTGGACTGGTGCCCAGTAACAGTAGAAGCATGTTGGGTGCAATCCTGGAATGTATCTTCCAGTTTAGTTTCATCAGAAAGGAATCCAGTTTGCATCTTCTCCCACTGCTCTGCAAAGCGAACCGAAGAGTGGTATGTGAATCAGATAATTCACGGCAAAGCCATAGTCCTGACCAGAACAAAAGCATTCATGTAGGCAGAAGCACCCTTAGTCTGCTAACCTGTTTCTCCCCAGGCAAAGTGTTAGTGCAGTCAAAATGGGGTATATGTTCTGCAGGTTATCCTTCATTTCCTTCTATCACAATTAATTCATACCACTCTTTTCTTTGGATTCGTAACAACCACTTTAATGTAGGGTGCAGGTGAGTCTTCTCAAACTTGAGCATCCTTTAACTTGATACCAACGATAACCTCTGGTGATTGTTGATTAATTATGGCACCAAGTATGAAATAAGAAGGGGGGGAAACGAAGTCCCACACATTTCCAAGAGGAAAGCAATAATTTCAGTTACAAACAAGTTGTTTTGCTTCCACTGGTACAGTTGGGAAAAGGGCAGAAAAGTCCCTCAAATAAGGCATGTTCAAGAAACTTCAGAAGTAGTACAGAGAAACTGTACAGATTACCAAGATTTCGTCAGAAATTGAAGAATAGCTAGAGCTGTGTGATGACAGAAGGGGCTAATCCAGGCTCCTAAATTTCCTATTTATTTCCAGTGAAGTGAAATAGCTGACAGGTGCTGATTAGAATTTGTTCTCGCAGAACAGTCTGACTGTTAAAAGCTTGCAGAGCATTAGCAGATAGGCAACTGCCTACCAGTGTGCCCTGCAAGGGGCAATAGGCAGTGCCCTTCAGCTGCAGCTGGGATGGGAAGGAGTCTTTGAGCCTGAATGTTTCATATTTATTGATTCACGCACAGGCCAGGGGAGAGAGGAACACTTTTTATGCAGTAGAAGTTTCCGGATCCATGCTGAGCCTGAAGCTGATCCACCGTCATTCAGTATAGAAGAAGCTCAGCCTTCATGCCAGCCTAAGATA
>JAVJGJ010000057.1:67548227-67565996 GCA_035590215.1 Microhierax caerulescens | reverse complement strand
TGTTTTATACATTTTTTTTTTTTTTTTTTTTTTTTTTTCCTTCTCTCTCCCTCCTCTGAATGAATTGCCTTGCAGGAGGGACTGAAAATGCAGCTTCTTCCTGAATCCACTGGCAGAGTTGCTAAAGAGAGCTCAAGACACAACACTGCAGAGTAACGCCTTGGAATGTCCTCGCACTTTATAAACAATTGTCCTAGGGAGGGAATATTTTTACATGACATTTGCACAGCTTGACAAATGGCTAACCGAGGCTGTGTGCTTCTCTGATGAACGTTGAATTTCCCGTAGAGACACCCCACAAAGTGACCAAAGACAGAGATCCAACTGCACTGGGAAAGTAGAAGTGGAACTTGGAGCCTTAAAAAAAAAAAAACAACCCAAAAAAACAACAACAAACCACCACCAAAACAACAAACAAACAGCAGCAGTTAAGTGAAGAGAGCAAGAATTTGATCTTGGGCAGGATGGCATGTACCCAGGACCTTTTAATCCTGGCACTATATGGCTTGTTACTAGAGCTACCGACTGGATGTCATGCAACAGATACGAGGCAGCCAAGGTTACGTCTGTCACATAAAGGTAGGTCAGTGTGTCACGTTTTTGAAGACTTTATGCTAATGCAAGTTCATTGACTTCACTGAATGTATCACATCGGGATTCAGTTATGGTCCTTTCACAGAGTAAAATATTCCTGTTCAGAAATATTGTGAATTGTTTCCTTGTACTAAACTGCATCTGTAATTAAGTTTACTGAGTTCGGAAAGATCCAAGGCACTTACAGTGATGATTTTAAGCTACTGAAATATTCTTCTACCTGAAAGTGTGTTAGATTAGCTTGTCATTCTGTTTTATCCTCCATGCTGTAAAAGGGATGTCTGGTCTCTAAGGGGGAAAGAAATGGAGCAGATAACCTGAAACTATTGCTGATTAAATACACTTTTATGCATCAAGTAACCCTGAAACAATTAAATGTCTGTTTCACTTTTAGAATTCTTTCTGTCTACAAATATAGCTAAGGCAAAAAGACTGAATTCCTGTGCAACCATATGATTCATTTTCTAAACTAGCAAGTGTCATCACACTATAATTAAAATGACTAACTGCCAATGTAAGTCTGCTTGCAGTTGAACTGAGTTACCCAAAGAAAAAAAAATGGGGTTTTTTTCTGACATATGTTTGTAGAGCACTTATCACTTGTTTTCAGTTTTCTTTTAAATTATTTAAGTTTTGGGTTACCTGAAGCCTGAACCATTCTTCCATAGCTCCTTCAGAGTATCTCCTTGTTCAGTTCCAGATTGCATGTGATTTAAACTCTTCCCTATGATTTGGCTTTTTTAATCCTGTTTATATATAAAAAAACCTGCACACAACCATGACACTTCAGTTCTCTGCAGCAGTACATACCACTGTAGATTGTGTACTTAAAAATATATGACAGGCAGTTTTCACAGGAGTGAAAAAAATCTTAGTGTGCAAGATAAATTGATGATTGACCAGTCAGTAATGTTTTGATATTACCTCTTATGCAAAGATGAAAAGAAAATGTTTTTTTGCTGACATAGTTGGGAATGAGCAAATGCTAATTTACCCAAGAACATTTCTGTGGTTATGAAAGTGATAACTAAGCTGCATCAGTGTGAAGTACATTTGAATACCTATTTTAAGTATGGCTAAGATTTAAGAATTAGCATCAGGTACAGCTCCATGTGTAGACAGCTTTAGTCTAAACAAGGTATAATTGTGTTTCATACAGCAAGCTAAATTACCAATTATAAAGAAAGGAGAAGCTGAATAGGATAATTGGTCTGAATGTCTTGCTAGGAAGCTATATGAAATGGGGTTTGCTTTTATAGGGCATTGAATCATGTTTTAAAGAAAAAATGATTTGTCAGGGAAAGCTGTCTTGTAAGTAAACAACTAATTGCTCCCAATGAAATATCACCCCTTTCAATATAGAAACCCCTTCGTTTTTAACCCGTGGTTTCTGACTGTGATAGGGATGAGTGACAAATGCTGATTATATAATCCTTTCACATCTCGTACTGTCTCAAACGTGCACTTGAACCGTGATTAATTGCTAGGTGTAATTACTCAGTCTATCATTATTACTGATATTTGTTTGCTTGTGGTGGGGTAAGGGAGATGAGAAAAGCAGGGTACCTGAGACAAACAGACCTACTGCTATGTTGGTTCAGGGCTCTGGCTTAGCTGCCGCTTTTGGCAGGCTCCCCACTACGGGGCTGCGACTATTAACTGCTTCTGTGCTCCCTTGCAGGAGTAATTGTTTTTCCGCCGGTTGGAGTCAGCGTGTGTTTCACTGTACACCACTTCCATTTTCAGCAGGGAGCCAGTAATTTGGCTATAACACATCATACCTCTGATATTTTCAAGGAGATTTTAAAACATCCCTTTCTCACAGAGGGCCAAACCTTCCCTGCCTGATGTCACTTGACTCGGCTCCAATGACACAGGAAGATCTGCCCCAAGTAAATTCCCCACCACGAACACACACATCACCATCTTATATTTTACCTTGCACAAGTTGCATTTTTCACACTTAGGAAATGTGACTGGTTTCTCCAGCCACGTTGCAGGCAGTCAGTGCCTGAGCACATATCCTGAGCCAAAGGTTAGGAATGGCATACCTGCCTCTGCCCTGGGAACTGCTACTGCCTCCTCCCAGCCAAAAGAATGTAGCGGCCAAGCATGAAGACAATGAGTGAATGTCGTTGCTGTTTTCACTAATCAAACAGGAACAGCAGGAGGGTCACTCGTCTTAATTGCATTTACCCCAGAAAAAGGCTGCTGTGCGTACCAGCTAGGCATGGGGCAGTTACAAAGACGCGGTCGTACACCCTCTTTACAAAGCTATGCCAGTGAGTTGCTGTGTGGTATAGATGATGGAGCCCATATGTGTAAATTTTTAGTGTGGAGTAGCTGTAAATCCAGTTAAAAATTTCCCTGCAAAGACCCTGAAACATGCAAGTAAGCAGTCCTGCCCGTTGCCTCCCCTTGTAACTGCGGATGCTGGTGCTTGACTGGGATTCAGGCCACTGCAAGGTATGCTGGTGCCCACTGGTAAGTTAAATGCTTCTATGACAAATATGGTGAGGTTTACAGACACGAGATTTTATTTGTTATGGAAGAAGTATATAAAATCAGCTTGTTTCAAAATCTTGTTACTTTAAAAAGCCAAGGCTTCCACAAGTTAGAAACAGAGTCTCTTTGATTTTTATAAATTCACAAATACTTTTTTTTTTTTCTTTAAGTGATACCAAGTGGACGTTTAGCAAACTGACAGTGAATGAGAACCTTTTGCTCTCGCAGCAAACCAGGGTTCACCTGCAGCGCACACATGCCTCCAAACCCACTGCAACAAGATCAGGTCCTAACCCTTGCGCAGAGGGGTCACCTGATGGATAGGAATACCGCAATCCCCTTGCCAATTAAGGGATATATTGTGCAACCCCTGTTTGACACTATGGCCATTTACTCAGCTTCAGTGGGAGTTAATGAAAGTCCTGCATTCTTGAACTACTGTTAAACCTGTCAAGTTAATGCAAACTGTAATGGTGATTTTTAGTAAGGTAGAGGATGGTGTTACTACTCACAGTAAACTCAAGCATAAGAATTTTGCCATTCCTTTATATAGGATTAGAATTAATCCTATAACGACCTAACATCAGTTTAGGGTTCTAACTTCCTTTTTAGTAAACTGAACTATATTTATATCCAGGACTTTGTGTTTTCCTCCAACTGTCAGCTTGTGTCTATCAGAAAATTTACACCACAATTAGTACCACTTGTGGTATTAGCAGTACAGTTGCACTAAAGGTCAGTGTTTGATGATGACCAATGAAGATCTTGCTTGGGGTAAATAATGTCCTCCAACAGCTTCATGATGATTTGTAGAGGTAAAAATGTACTATAGGTTGCTCTGTATTACAGAGAAATATATTTCTACATTATTAAGTTATAGGTTGACAACTACATTTAAAAATCATTAGCTCATTTTACATACAGTACAGGCTCTGTCTAATGAGGTGTTAATGGAAGCCAAGCTTCAGCCCCTATTCTTTATAGGCTGCTGTTTAAATTCTTTCCCAGTATCCCACAGTTCGAGTTCTTGCAATGGGAAATATATAATTAAGGTGAAATCAGCACACACTACATGTTAAAAAGAAACTATTTACATTACAGATTGAAATGGACTGGGTTTCCAGGGGACAGGAGAGATATATTTATACAAGCCTAACAGAGCTACACTAGAATCATGTAGGCCTGAAGAGCCCATGAAAGATGTGATTGTATAATTCAAGCACTACACATGGTTTACAGTGTATTTCTAACTGTAACTATTTCCTCCTAGTTAGTGAATATGGTAAAAAGCAAAGGTAACGTAGCATGAAATCAAGATGCAGAGCCCTTACAGTAGTCTGTATGATTTTGTTGCTGCAGTGGGATCTGGTATAGTCAGGTATGTGCAGAGACTTGCAAATCTTGAGGGATCTGTTTTCTGTTTTAACCCGTTCACGTTGCTTTTGAGTGACTTGGGGGGAATTTGGCATTACCTGGTCTCAGGTTGTGTAGCTTGTCTGGAAAAGGTATGGTTAAGTAGCAGTTGCGCCTGCTTTATCCATCTAGATATCATCCTTTTACCTGCCCTGGAACCACTTACTACTTTCCATAGTAGAGTTGAGCTGCAGAAGGAGCAGACTGAATTTAGAAGGAAATAATCTGGATTAGAAAATTTATTCACCAAGCACAAATATTTCAAAAAATGGCAGCAGACAACTAAGGAGGGGAGAGCTGAAATGCTGCAGAAGAAAAGTGATGCTCTCCATGTTCATATACAGATTTTAGTATGTAGAATGTGTAATACAGAATATTTAATATATAAGAATTCATGTCTGTTGGGACTGGTTAATCATCTTTGAGGGATGCTGAGGTCTCTTATAGCAGAAAAAAAATGTTTCATTGCCCTTTGCAGGGGTCAGACCTGCACACCTACTTTATGTTTCTTGATAACTAATTTAGAATTCATTTTAATTAACACTGAGAGTTTCATCATGCTTATCCATGATACCTTATTTTGTCTGTTCTCTAGCTAGGTGGCAGCAAAATTTACTTAGAGACTAATGACTAAATTGGATAACAAAAATGTAGGGAATCTTTACACAGATGGTTTTGAATTCTTAAGTAAGTAAATATATTTAATGCAAGTATAATATTTTCAATTAGTAATCACATGGCCACATAAATCATAGCTAATTAATGACTAATCACATAACCCATAACTGAATCATGACAGATTCAATTTCATGCATAAAAATGTTTTCTTTTTTTAACAACTTTCACTGTAATAAAATTTTGTCTTTGAAAATCTAATTTTCCTAGCAAGGCAAATTCAAGTTCAAGAAAGATATTAATTCATATTAGATATAAACCACCTTGAATTTGTACCAGAATAAGGATCTTGCTTCTGGTCTGTGCTTACATATAGTCCAAAGATATCTGTATAGAAAAAAAAGATAGTTTGCTATCTGTATGTATATACACATTTATATACATGTATCTATAAACCCATATGTGTATATATAACAGATGGAAGTATGGATTTTTCTTAGAGTGAATTGAAGAGAAATACAATTTCAATGGTTTAGGAACAGGAGACCTGTATTAATTGTCCTGTATCATGGCTCCACATCTAAATGTGTTTGGGTATAAAGGACCATAACCAGTGTTTGGTTATATATATATATACACAACACCATAACCATATAAGTGTTTGGAAAAAACACATGACATGCAATCTTTTCTTCTTACCCAAATTCTCAAGGCTGCATGGAACTCAATGGCATCTTAGAAATGTCTTAGGGAAAGATACATGAAAATCCTGGACCAGTTGTGGGGTAAAGAGGAGTGCTAGAGAGCTTTTTTGTTGCTTCTCTCACAGGAGAGACAACTGGTTCTTTACCAACCATTAGGACAAGCTTTACGTTTATTATTCATCCATATCACAAGAGGTGACTGGCAGCAAGTTCAGGAGTGTTTCCAAGTAATCCCAGAGGGACTTTCTCACCAAGACAGGATTTTTTTGGCAGACGATCCATGCTAGTTCCTTTCATAACTGCATTTTGTTGACAAAGGCTTCCGTAAGGATTGCTGTAGCAGAACTCTGAAGCAATAAGCACCACCACCAGGGATGCAAGCAGCAGACTGTTTGCCACGTAACATCAATCATTTTCTTGCTTTTACTTGAACGAACAAAGTGCCATCTGAAGGTGCAAGACCAGAATATCCTGCATGCTGCTGCTTCTGTGCAGCTCCTTCTCTGCTTTCAAAGTGGTAACGCCATCCACTATTTTAGACTCTTCATCAAACATTGTGCTTGGCATTATTTCACTGAAAACAAGTGTTGTATTTTATTTACATGAAAACAGGATTAATGCTGTTTGTATGATTTACAGGGTGCTGTGCAAGGGTGAGCATCTGTGTCAGGCCTTTTGAGAAACTTTCGGTCAATGAGTCCGAATTCTGAAAGTGTGCGATGGGAATACTAGATATTATTAAAACTGCTGCCTAGGTTTTCTTCATGTAGCCAGGCAAATATGATGAAGTTATAGCATGCAGCCAGTGTTAATTAGAAAAAATCTTAATTTCTGAAATAAATTCATATCCTGCAGGAATATAGATAATAATCTTTGTTTTACAGAAAAAAAAAGCCTTCTTGAGTACACTATTTAATATGTTTTGTGATGGTTAGTTAATGTTTGGCATTTAAATAATGAGTTAAGGATTCATGATTAAACATGAAAATAAATATTAAAAGAGAAAAAGAATGACAATATTGAATTATGAAAAAATCTGTAGTGTAATTTAGTTATAATCCTGAACTCCTGTAAAGAAAGGACATTAATAACTTTGAAGAAACAATATTTGAGAAGCTTTTTAAAATAAACTCCATCTTTATATTGATGAAAAAAGTAAATTGTCATCTCTGAGATTCAGTTTGAGGAACTGAATGAGTTTACTACATACATTAAAGCAAACAAAATCATCATGATACTTTCAGAGCAGTTTCAAAACCAAACAATACCAGTCTATGGTTTCCCCACTTTTATTGTCTCACATTAGCAGATTCCTTTTTCCCTTGATCTCAGTTCTTCTGGTCATCCTCAGGGCTACAAATTCTTATTTTGGAAGAGAGATGTCACCTTGTTAATGAACTCAGTTGAAGGCTGACTTCACTGTGTTTCTCTTCTAAGCATCTTCTGTTAGTTTTGATGAAGCTATAAATTGATTCACTTTTACTTATGCTGCATCCCTTTGGCAAACTGTTTTATAGCAATCTAAAGACTTTAATTTTTTCCCTTTCAAAACAAAGTAAAACAGGAATGTTTCATTATGTATTCAGTTTTTGCTTACCCTGTGCTGATTTTCATGCCTATAAAACCTAAGCAAAAATGTTTTGAGATTTTTATTTTTTTTTTAAAGAAACAACATTACAAACTGAAAGGAGCGTTTCTCTTTTTTTTTTTTTTTTTTTCTTTTTTTCTCAAGGTTTCTCTGACACTTCTTGATACTAGACCTCAGAGGATTTGTAAATTGCAGCACATTACCATCAGGCACCTGGATACCCTGTTTAACCATGCTGCTCTAGGTGCATACATCATCTTAGTGATGAGGTTTTATTTCTCTGGTAGTCTACTCTACTTATTTTACCTGTAATTTCCAGGACCTCCAGAAAATAGTGGCATGTCAAAGGTTCCTTTTACAGTTTCTGTGCAAGTATGTACAGGAGGTCTGTAACCACAAAGATGTCAACAAAATGATGCCTGCCAAACATCTTGGCCCTGGCATGACACACAGACGGTGTGTGTAGCCAATAGCTGCAAAACTTGGATCAGTCATGTAGCTGAAAAATAATTTTTGATGGAATAAAAGTTGAATCTCATCTTTAAATTACTTTTTATTAGTCTCAGGTGAAAGCAGATAATTGGTAGTTGTTTATGTCATGTCTTGTTACCCTGTCTCAATATAGTACTTGCTATGCTTTTATTACCTCTTCTGTCAATCAGGATCTGCTCAACTCTTATTAAAAGTCAACAAGAGTCTTCCAGTTACATATAATGACTTAAGATTTGTCCTTGAATGCAGTGCAACCTTTCAGACTGAAACTTGATTTGTCTATTGGAAGTGCCATCCATTTACCTCCTACACTTCACAGTATGAAATCAGTGAAGTTTAGCAGGGAACAGCAATACTCTCTGAGATGTTGCCTCATTGCCTTCCATGAAGAATCTTGGTGCCACAGCACCTTCTGTAACTCTCCTGGCTGTTGCTAGTTGACTCTTGGTACTTAGATCTCCAGTATCAAGGAAAGGTTAAAACCTGAAGTTTTCAATGCTTTTTCAGGTTAAAAGTCACCACAAAGGAAACCCTGTAACAGCCTAATGGCAAAGACTAATTTGCCATAGACATGCAACATCTAACTTCTACAATTTTATTACTGCTTTTAGTTGCATTTGCTTGATACAAGCTTTCACAACAGAAACCTAGTTGTGAAGAATATGTTCCACACAAGGAAGGTTGTATGACAGACATTGTGCTTTCTGTGATCTATTACAATATTACAATATAGGATTCAAAGGATCATTAGGAATATTAAATGTCAAAATACAAAAGAAATAATAGGGAAAAAAAAATCATGAAAAATAAAATAAAATAAAAAAACCAACATCAAACTCATCAAAGTCTGATAGCCTAAAAGAGGAGGGGAAAAAAGAAAATCACTGACAGCTTCTCATATTCCTTTGGCCTGAGCAGATGATGTTCATTATTTATAAAAATTTGATGACAGGCAATATATAGTCCTCTTTAGACTGTGATTTGGCAGTTAATAAATAATAATAAAAAAAATTATCCTTGCAAAATCATGCTGTTAACATTCCTACTTCATTAGTACTGAAGAATTTCAGGTTTTAGGAAATCCACTCCTTCAGTGCAGCATGTGAAATTTATCCCCAAAAATATCTTTACTATCTTTACATACAAATTTAAAAGGTCCTCAACTTTGATCCCTCTAGTATGACAACGTGGGGGATTTTTTGCAAAGTAATTGCAAAATAAGTCTCTAAACCTAGGAATCAGTGCTTGGAAGACAGGCATTCAGTGAAAGAAAACTTCACTGCTCTTAACATCTTTAATGTATCTATTCTCTACTTCTTCTGTGTTTATTTTTATCTAAAGGATTCCTGACTTCATACTGTGAAGCAATTGAAGCTTCTGTGGGGAATCAGACAATGGGCTTTTTACTGTTGCTAAGTTTGCTTTATAGGCTTTTTCTTACAACACATTTGTTTAATAGGCCTAGTAAAATAGCAAATGCAGCTGTAAATATATCTTTTATTTGTTGATGTGCAATAAACATCACAGGGATGTTGGCCTTTTCTTATTCTGATCTTCCTGACACTGTTGAAAGGAAATTGTACAAAATGAATGAAAAGTGCCCTGAACTGATTGCAGAAAACAACAGTCCCCAAATACTTAAGGGTCACTACCTTGTTTCTCTTTTAACAAATGGTTCTTCCCAGCAGTGTTACTAAAACTTAATAATAGTAAAATAATAGGTTGCTCAATGTGAGGGAACTATTCCAGATAGCACTATTGGCTGGGGTCATCACTGAAGGTCATTTTTCAGCCAGAAAGCTAAAGGTTAGCAAGTGTTGCTCAATTCCGTGAGATCCCACAACCCTTTATTTATGATTAAGCTGAGTGCTTTCCTGTGGGTGTGTGGTAAAAGCCAAGAGTAAAGGAAACTAGACCCATTCCTTTACGTATTAAATGTTTCATCTCAGTTGACTGAGAATGGTATGATGCAAAGCCTGAAAATGTATGTTGTCTGGGAGCCCAGAAAGACATAAGTTGTGTTAGAGATCTTGCTCTTACTAATGTTGTTGCTGAAAAAATGTCTTGTATTTATGTGCCTGTGTTTACATGCAGTAAGTAATTATTTTCCCTTCTCTGCTTATCTTAGGTATGGCCATGTCCTTCTGCATATTTTCAGGTTACACAAGCATCTGGGATAGTTGTAATTTCTAAACACACTGTTGAGGAGGTGTTGAAGTATTCAACAGGTTGAACATTTATTATAGCTCAGGACCAGGCTGCAAACAGTCCCAAGCTCTTTATTGTTTCCATAGTATTCCTTCTTGAGTGACTGCAGCTTCTGTGGGTCAACGCTCAATCACTGCAGTGGGTTATTTAATTTCTAAAATACCTCAATTCTTGTAAATAAAATGCTTCATGTTTAGAAGATAAAATAAATAGTTACAGTAAAGGGTGATTCTCCAACAACAGCTTTGAAAGCAGCACACTGTCCTTAAATTCTACTGCTAAATAGATGAAAACTTTAAGAAAAAAATACAAGAGAGGCCTTATTTCACTATTACTAAGGACAATAGCAAACATCCCACAAACTTCTATGACGAAAGAGCTGACTTTTCTGGAAGAGGTGATCCATCCAGTTGTTACACTTAGCCTGGAAGTATTTTTGTCTCTCCTGAGTATAGAGGAGAGTATCAGTCAGCTTAAACCAGAAGCCTAGCTAGCTTAGGGTCAGATAAAAGTAAGTGAGATGGCTTTGGGATGAATGCCTGATGGTAGGTCTAGGATGCTAAAGATCCAAGGATAAAACCCTTGAACTGAGAATGACTTACTGCAGAGTTTACAAGCTGCAGCGCTAGTTTCTTGCCAAAGAATAAGTGAAGATATTATTATTAAGTAGGGTTTCTTTGATTTAGTAATGGTCAGGAAGATGAGGACAAAGATGTGGTAAGTTGCATAGTGACTTGTGCAGTATGTGGTTATCATAGTAGCTGGACACAGCTGTCTGTGGACCACAGTAATGACTCAGATGTGTTCTGCACCTGCTTCAGTGCACAATACACTTTGTTTAAGCACAATATGTTGATTTAGGTTAAGCATGATATACTGACTTAGGTTCAGCAGCTCTCAAGTTTAAACTAAACTGATGCGCTATCATATCAAGACAGGTAAGCCTCTCGCAGCTGCCTGCTGGAGCTTAGCTACTCTCTAGTGAATAAACGGTAATAAACAGAGGTTACATACAAGCTGGTTTTTTCCACTGCACACAAAGAGGACTTATAGACTGTATGCTAAAAGTTTCATTCTATACATACTGGATCAGGTGTGTACCTTTAATCAGATAAATGACTCCATGGATTAGAAGTTAAGTTGGGGGTTGTCTGCAAGATCAAAGTCTAAGGCACAGATTCTTTGTGGACTTCCCTGTAGCATGGTGGTTGATTAAAACTGATTGTGACAAAAGTTGTTCTATTTTGCTCATACCCTAGGCATCACAAAGCAACACGAAATTCTGACAATTTGGATTTATGTGTATAATTTCACGTTCCATTTTATTCTTTGGTTAAAACAGTTATGAAAATGCTTGAGACAACTTGCCATGCTCCTTTTTTATAAGGAAAAACTATTTTCAGAAAATGTTTCTTTGAGGATTTTATAGAGCACTGTAGTATGTATGAGTACTTGCCATTTACAATTGTGCAATAGATGTTACAAGTACTATATGCAGTCTCTGTAATTCTCTTGACATGGAACAACCCGTTACTTTGTTAGAAAACACAACAAATTACTTCATAATATCAGGTTAATGGGTTGGATTTTTTTGTTGTTGTTGTTGTGGTTTCACATTTACTACTTTAATGTGTAATAGCACTAAAACCCTTGAGCTGTAAAATTAGATCTGAGCTGTTGAAAACTCCTTGTACTCTTAATTCAAAAGTAAAACAAACCAAAAAACTTACAGCATGGAGATTTGAAAATTATAATAACTGATGTTTATACATTCTTGTGAAACAGCTCCTGAAGTGTGCTGTGAAATTGATAGCAGCATAGAAATGCTCTACTTTGGGACTGCTGAAAGGTAACAGACATATTGACATGTACTGATACCTGATACTATTGCCTGGGAGCACTGCAGGACCCACAGGGAATATCTGAGAGTTTGAGTTGTCATGTCTTAGCATGTTTTGTATTTTAAATGGTGTAAACTATAACTTAACACAAAGAAAGTAGATTTCTAATCTATGACAAAAAGACGCGTCAGAGTTTTTCTGAATTAGTCATACTTTATATCCATGACTGTAGTCCTGCTACGGCCTTGTTGGCGGGGTTGGGCTTCTGTGTTTAACTGTTCACAACATGACGGTAAGTTTCTACAGATGTTGATTTCTGTGCTCTCTTGTCCCAGTTCTTCTGATTTATAAGTGCTTGGTCCTTCAGCCTGTAAGGTTTGCTCTTGTCAGAGATTGTAGTTTTGATGGCAGAGGTTAGCAATTGCCGCATCCACCTGAGTCCCGTAATTATGGTTGTAACTGTGTTACAGTAGCACAGGGTAGTAACATGTTTCTGGTGGCATCTTGGAGTTCTGCGCTTGCTTTCACAGGGATTGTAATAAAGCTGATGCTACTTAGTCACTGCAGGATCGTTTACAGACTTTTAGAAATGCATGAGAGCACTGAAGGGTGGGGGTAGATCCTGAGAGCTGCTAGCCTAGTTGGATTAGAAAGCCTTTAGGCTGACCTTAAACAGACAAGACTTGGTTTTAACCCATCAGTTCCTATTCTAAGCAGTTACTGATGTTTACCCTTGTAAAGACTTCACACCTGCTGAAAACATTGATGGTGAACCTCAATAAAAGCCGTCCAACTGCTGGTAGCTATCTCAGATGGTGAACTCCAGAGATTTGATGTGATGCCTATAGAAGCTGTAGTACCCATAAAACACTCTGTGTGCAATCTTAAAACCAAATGTTTTTATAATTAAACTATTCTTTTGGGGGAAGAAGAGTTACAGTCCTTTTCTTTCATTGAGAGGTTTTGGGTGGGTTTGTTGTGTTTTTGATTTTTTTTTTCTTGGCCTGATTGGATCACCAATAATGTGTTAGTAATTATTAGATTTGAGAAATCTGGATTCACTTTGAAGTTCTATGAAAATCTTTCAACAAGCTCCTGGGATCTTCAACTGTTTAAGTCTTGCTAAACCTTACATTTTTTTTCCCAGTAGAAGTATCTAACCTACATGAGAGAATAAAGCTTTCTTTCCAGCTACCTATTGTTTTGCCTAGTGAGACTGAGATATCTTTGAGCAGCTTGACACCAGCAATAAGAAATAGTAACAAGGACATGCCTCAATAGCTGGCAATCATTAAAGCAGAAAATAAACAAGAAATGTGAAAAAAATGAATTCTGGTCTCCTATATGCTTATATTTCATGCCCCTTGGGCTTCCTCTGTTCTTTCCCCTACTGAAATAGCCTGAATTCCTCTTCTATCACTAGCTTTTTTAGTAACTCCACTTCTTAACAAATCATTTAATCCTTCCAAAGTCATACTCACCTTTCCTCATCCCTAATGTTTTCCTACTGCAGGGCACAAAATGCATTCCAGGCACTAAGGTCTCCCTTTTAGCAAATCTCTCATTCTTATATAACCTTCTACAGTATGCCTGGAACTCTATATTCATTAACCATTTTTTTGGCTCCCTAAAGCGGACAAAGAGTAGCAGATGTATGATTGCTTCTGCATGTGCTTCTTGTCCATTAAGTTTGTATATGCTAATCGACCAGTTGCCCGCTAATTGGATTAACTGGATAATAAATTTTTCTCCTTTTTAGTTAAGGAACTAATGGAGTATTTCCATTTTTTAACTACAGACTTCCATGAAACTTGAAAAAACTTCATGTTTCTTAGACTGCCCTTACTTCTCACTCTTTTCCCAAGAAAACTGAAATTGGTCGGAAGGATCTCATGCCATAGAGAACAAACTGATAAATGGATTCTGTCAGCAGTGAGCAGAGTGGTCAAGAAAGCCTCATTATCATAGGAAATCAGACTTATTTTCATCACAAGAAAATCATCATCCTTTCTTTTAATTCTTCCAGACTGGGATTTGTGCGGTGAAATCAGATAACCTACTGTCAGTTCAGTGGCACACAGGTATTTTTTACAATAGTTCCTGTGGAAATTTCACTCTTCTGCTGTGATAGGAAATCACATCTGGATAGGAAATCCGGATGATCACCAAGCACAATTTAGGCTGAAGGTATTTTCTTATTACATGAGTTAAAAGCACTAGGTCTACATTGTTAAGGATTAAAAATAATAAATATGTGGGATTTGGTTCTTAATTTCTTGTTCTTTATCTGTCACTGGGGACAGTGCAATAAATGAGTATTTGGAAAAGATTTTCTGTGATACCTCCTGCTTTCAGATAGGTTAGGATTATTATCCCAGCTCTTTCCTGTAGTATTTTGACATGATCTCATTCCCAGGGGAGTCCTGGAGATGTACACACACCTAGAGAGAGAATATTAAAGCAAGAAGACAAGGAATGAAGACAAACTGCTCAGGTCAATACAGTTAAAGAAAAAGAATTTATGGAAGAAAAGATCACGTAAGGTCTATATGACTGTGGAAGATGGAAGTGTCCCTACTAGAAAAATATATAGACCAGGAATTTCAGAGAAGACTAGATAGCTAGCTTGGTGAGACAGGGTTTTGTCTAACCTAAATCAAACCCACTATGTCAGTATCAGCTGGTTTTCACAAAAAGACTTGGTAATATGAACAATTTTTTTTTAAAAAAACAACCAAACAAAACCAACAACAACAACAAAAAACAAACAAACAAACCTTTATCAAGCTAACTGCTGACAAATGTGTAGACAAGCAAGCTTAAAAATAAAATCTATGGCTATCTGAGCATATTCTAATTTGGGAATAATAACATACTTATAATATAGTATATTATATATAAATATATATATATTATATAGTAAAGATAATACTTTGTATTATCTCAATGTCACTCTCAGCTCCGAGTGATAAACCAGTAATAAATTGTTTAACGTTGTGCTAACAAGCTGTTTTATTTATCAGTAACCTCCAAAGTACTTAAGTAGAGCAGCATTTTAAGAGCTTTGAGATACTAAGTCAGATAAATTAACCTTTTTCCTTGCATTGATTGTGCTGTAGATGCATTCCAAAAATTCTAGTGTGCTGATGAAACCACATTTCTCCTTAAGCTGCTGCCATTTATTCTTTTGTAATGTTTATCTAGATACTGTTAATTAACTTCAATTTTGCAGGTAGTTTAGGAATGTTAAAACAAGCCTTGTTGTCTCTCAGTTCCCAGGAACAGTAGGAACACTTTTAAAGAGAAAATGACAGGTGTTGTGATTTAATTCTAGTCTCCACAAGAATATTGATTTTTGCTAGCAGTTAAGTATTTAATTCAAAAATTCCATGTGAACTGTCTTAGCAATGCTGAGAGCCATGTTACTAAACTGAGGTACAGCGTTTTTCTTTGATCCTAGGTTCTAAAATCTAAAGATTTTTAAGAATAAACATTAGTTTTGTAAAAATTTAGTCTTCAACATTGCAAAGAGATCTTGGAAACAATATTTTTCCAGTAAAAGTTCTGTAAATTAAAATAGTTTTGCATTTATTCTTTGAAATGCTACATGTTTTTTGGAAAGTCTGATCCTCATTTTAAGAGTGCCCAAGTCTGGCAAAATTGTTATTTTATGAATGTTAGAAATTGCTAATAACTCCTTAATACATTATCAGTGAGTTTAAGTGGTACTTTTTCTCTAGGACAGAGTCTTATCATTATTAATTGAAACAAGTATGTCTCGAACAGCTATTGCTTAAATTATTGGGGTGAAGAACAACTGCAAGGAAATGTTCAGTTGCTCATGTATTCCAAGGTGGTCCAAGTGACACACTTTCTGGTGATTATTTGTCTTTCTGGAGTTTGAGCATTCTTCAGAATTCACTGTAGTTTTGCAATTGACAAAAACAGAGCTCAGGAACACAGTTTGCAATGGTTTAGCAAGTCATGTGGCATCTGGGTACACATTCACAGCCTGCTGCAAATATAAATTAAAGCAAATTCACAGAAACATTTGGAGCCAAAATTACTTTGATATTGAGGTATCCATTTTCATAAGTCAGCTGCTGCATGTTAACTTGTCATCTCATCCCAACTTGGTCATGTATCAAATCCCCACCCATTCCCATGTCATGATTGCGTCTCTTCTGCTGGCCTCAGTGGGCTGTTTCTTTTTTTCTAATCGTTTCTGCTTGATGCAAAAAAAAAAAAAAAAAAAAAAAAAAAAACAAAAAAACACCCCTCCTAAGACTTACTGCTTTGCTTTGTGGATTTTTAAAAATTCATTTTCCTGATTCTTCGTGGTGCAGAAATACATATGATTGGTTTCATATGTGCATGTAACTGCCAGCTAGTAATACAAGGATTTAAATTAACTTTAAATTATTTTGGTCCTTTCCATTTTATTTTTGTATATGTTTTGGTTTTGAATCTTTTCTGAAATTTCATATAATAAGGTTGATTTTTCTCTTTTTTAATATTATTCTCCCTCTAAGAGAGATAAATTTAATTCTGATGTAGTCATTATTATTTAGTGGCTCAAGTATAACTATTTTTTTCAATTTTTTACCAACATTTCCTTTGATAGGTTCCAAAACAAGCCATTCTAAGAAGGAATCATTTAACATGCAAAACAAAACTTCCTTAAAAGTTTTCTTCATTATGCCAGATAATCAGTTCACAAAAAGGAAGTCCAAGACATTTTCTAATGTAATATTATTCCTTTGTGTGGCCTCATAGCTCTCAGCCAAGACTGTGACATTAACATTCTGTCCAGCAGAAGTGGTACCGCATCTTTATGGTACTTACCATGATCTCTACAGACATCAGTTTAAGAAAGAAATAAACTTCTCATATTTGAGAATAAATTTACTTTGTTTCAGCAGTTGTATTTATTATGTACAGGTTCTTGTTTGTAGACTATATAATACTATATTAGATTACACTATAGTGTTTCTACCCATTCTTTTGTGGTATACATCTCTTGCTCAGTTTTGGGACAGAGAATGATGGATGCCTGGATGAAGAAAAGCTTGTAACTTTTTATAAACAAATGAATTTATGCCCTGCCTGACTTTCTTGAGTGCACTTTCCTTTCACTATATTTGAATATGAATTTGAGAATGCAGAAAGCAACCATTAAATTTTCAACTCAAAGCAGCAGATTTACTTTGGCTTACTAAACCCCTTTAGTGCAAAAGTAATCAGTTAATTGCAATGAATTATCATGTTTTAATTGCAGATGCTTAAAATGTCTAGGAACTAGCACATTTGATTTAGGGTAATTTTTAAAGTCTAGGTAAGGAGCAGGTTTACAAGAATGAGTTGGTTTGTTATTGGACGATGTTGGTTGTTGACCGTGCAATGACTGAAGCCCAGCACTGAGGAGGTGCCGGATCAGTATTCCTGGTGTCCTGACTGACAAAACCTATCAGTATTTAAAGACCTTTTATTTCTGTACACTATTAAACATTTTGTTTCCCTGTAGAGATTTTTTAAGGAAGATTACAAAAGATAATTAAGTTGTTTTTAAATAGAAATGGATTGGTTTAGAAAAATATTTCTGTAACCAAAGAGCAGATAACAGTGGAAATAAGTAATTATGGTTTCGATTACTAGTCCTTGCACATCTTATGTTGTGATACATAGGCAGCTGCGGGCTGGGGGCAGGGGGCTGGGAACTGCCCGGCGGGAAGGGGCCGGGGGGGCTCTGCGCTGGGCACAGGCGCTGGGCAGGAGCCCCCAGCGTGCCCAGGTGGCCCAGGGGGCCAGC
>JAVJGJ010000057.1:67526895-67547846 GCA_035590215.1 Microhierax caerulescens | reverse complement strand
GTGTGAGGGGAAATTCCTTCATGGAAAGGGTGGCCAAGCCCTGGCACAGGCTGCCTGGGGAGGGGGTGGTGTCACCATCCCTGGGGGTGTTTGAAGAACATGGAGAAGTGGCGCTCAGGGACATGATTAGTGGTGGGCTTGGCAGTGCTGAGTTAACAGTTGGACTCAATGTTCTTGGGGGTCTTTTCCAGCCTAATGGGTTCTATGAGTCTGTATTTTGTTGTGTCTGAAAAGACACAGAAGACACAGGGCCACCATTTGTTTCAGCCCTTTCTGCCTGGCCCTAATCCCATGCTTCAGGCCCTAGACTACAATGTGCAGGTAAGAAAAGATCTGGCATTTTTATCTCTTGATTGATAATTTTGATAGAGTTTTAAGGTTTTGGGGTTTTTTCTTGGTGTGGTTTTTTTGTTTCCTTCTAAGAAGCAATGGGAAACAGCCACAAATAGAGGCAGGTTTTATGCTCTTCTTGGCATGAAATTTTCAGGCACCTGTTTATGTCTTCCTGAGATAATCAGAATTAAACTGACAACCAGATTTGGTATCAAAATGAACGCTCTCTTCCCCAGTTTTCTCCTCCTCCTTTGTGATGCTGGCACTTCTTCAGATCAGCTGTAAGTTTAATTTAACAAAGTCTGTAAGACAATCATAGGTAATATGCTTGGACTACCTTCCTTTGACACTTTTTATTTACAGCTTTGTCTGTGGTGTTCAGATTGTTACAGGAAGTTGGAAGCTGTGTTGTGTTCTGTAGCCTGTACTGATGTCTGGGATATTAGTAACTCTTGGGAGTCCTCCTAAACAGCATACTTGCTTATGGGTTACCTTTAGTTGCGTGGAGTTGGACTTCATAACCCTCATACCCCTTTCCAAATTTTCATGACATTAATTGTTAAGATTTGTCAATGGCAATGAGAACAGAGACATCAAATTGTTGGTCAAATGTAGAAGATATCAGTAACTGTATCTGGAGCACATTTCAGACCAGCAGTAGTTATAATGCTGTTAACCTAGTCAGATAAGGATAAACCCCTACAGCTTTTCTGACAAATTACTTATTGTTTAAAACATTTAATCTGGGAATAGAATATATTTGTTGGTAGTGGTTTTGACTAAGTTTTGGCTCCCAAAAGCTGTTGACTTTTTTCAGAAATAAGCTTTATTTTTTATTTGTTCCTTTAAACTCCCACTGCAACCTGAAAACAGTCTACAGAATTCCAGTAGCAGTAAGTCGCATTTTGACTCTGAGACATGGACAAACACAAAGTGAATTTGTAGTTAAAGTGATTAAACTTTTTGAACTAAGACAAATGTAAGCTTTCAATCTGCAGTAAATTCCTGGGTAAAATTTATATGGCTAAATTAATACACTTTATTTATGATGTACTTTTCAAGCAATCCAGAGTGTTACAGCAGATGAAAACTTTTTTATGTCCTTGGACACTCTGGAAAGAAAGTGGCATAATTGAACAGAAAAATAGATCATTCATTACTACTCAATAAGTGACATGTTTTTGTTGTGCCAAGCTGAGAATTTCTAAATTGAATACTCTTTTGTGTCTGTTTCTGTGATAAAATCATACGTGCCTTTGGATAAGGATTTTGTAATGATGACCGATGATATAAGAATCTGTGGGATTTGTTCTGAGTTGTAGAAATCAGTGTTCATAAAAATAAGTTCAGAATTATCTGATGAATAATGCATTGCATTCTATGTAATTTCAAGATTAACTTGTCCTTCAGCAGATGACCAGACAGTTCTAGAAAAAATATTCTGTAAGGAAAGAGGAAAAGGACAAGGTCTCTCTACTTTATATACATCACATTTGTATTAATTTTTTTATGTGTTAAGGTCAATTGAACAAGATTTGAGCTGTATGTCACATGCTGAAGCTCAAGTTCAGCATATCCTCTGAACACGTGTTTGGGACTTCTGTGAACATATCCTCTGACTTTTCAGTGCTTTCGTTGGCCGAGTCTTCTCTGATCTTTTCCAAATTTTGAGGGAACTTGTGGTTTTGGAAGATTAACTAGTTTTGTGTTCACTGCATCCTCACTGCAAAATCAGGACAGAACTAGCTCATATATCACAGCCCAAGCTGGGCTTTTTACTTTGTTTGAAGTTCTCCTAAGCTTAGCCTAGGGTTTCTTGTAAGAATGAGAACTGTGTAAAAGCCCAGATTAACAGCATAGTGGAGAAGTGTGAAGATGTGTGAGCCTTTCAAACATTACCTCTTTCTTTCCATTCATAGCTAACTAAATCTCCTTGAGGTATTAGAAATGCTGATGAATTTGTACTGTTGGCAAAGTAACATTGAGTCTAGGCCCTTGTGGTTACTAATCATATTCAGGCAGTTTTCCCTTCTGATTCATGAAGTAGTATGACTAAGTAATTTCTCTGGATTTTTGTGAATCCACACCTAGTTTCTGGTTGTTTATGATTCTACAACCCATATGAGCTATCCCTGTAGTTACGTGCGCTTAGGACTCTGGTTGGACCTATACTAGAAAATAGTCTGTGAGCATCCACTGGAACAATTTCACGGGCGAAGAAGGAAAGGAAAGGAAGGAAGTAATTCCTTGATGTCTCTTCCACCTCCAACCCTCCACCCCCACTTCCACCCCCCCAAAAAAACCAAAAAAACAAAAAAAAACAAGGCAAACCAAAAAACCCCAAACCAACCACACCTAAAAAACCACTGGAGCTGGCTTTGTGATGGTACAGATTAATGTGTTGGAATTGGATAAGGCTGTGCCACTGTGACACATTTCCCCTGGCATGATTTCTTAAAATTGCCTCAGCAGGCTTTGTGCCTATACATACATACTCCTATCACCCACATGCTACAACCAGAAGCATAAAGGGTATATTATTCACATCTTGTCGTGAGAATCCACAGCCTTCTCATTCTCCATAGGGTACAGGTCATCACATCAGAAAGTCAGAGAGGAGCAACTGAAGAGTTTCATGTGAATTGATAGATCAATATCAGCCTAACCTTGACTTCTGTTAGTTGCATTTTTAAATGCTGTCCCATGTTGCAGAGTTAAATACATGTGTCCACTGAAAAAATGCGAGGTCTTTCTAATCTTTCAGATCTGTAATCAGGGGGCCGCTGGGTCATCTTCCTCAGGAGGGCACTCTAAATCTAACTAAAATGCCAATTGTCATTCTGTGAGATCACAGTCCTACATTTGAGGTGGAAATAGAATTGTAAAATTGTTTAAGCTGGAAAAAAACTTAATGCTTGGACTTGGCAATGTAACATCTGAGGGACCTGCAGAAAAGATCTCATGTCCGAAAGCTTGGTGCTTTTCCCAACTGTTTTCCTTTAACAGCTGTAGCGTCTTTGTTTTCCTTACCGACATTCTAGGAAAATCATAAACACACTCTAAAACTTAAACATAGGAAGTGACTGACTTATTTTAAAACTAGTCATTAGCAAAAATTCATGTAATGGCACAATCCAAAATAATTACTTTGTCGAAACAAAAACCAAAACAATGAAGAGCAATGTTGTGGGATATTAAATATTTAGGCAAATTATTTAAATATCCCTGGTAATTCCCTTGTGCATTGTTTCTATCCTTTGTAGTTATAACTAGGATCAGAAATGGAAGTGTGACAATATTCTAGGGGAAGATACAGAATTACAAATAGATCCCTGAGATATTATTTCCTTTGTATATTTATCCCATCTTAAATCAGGTTAATAACTCTGAACTTCTTACATTGCTAGTTCTGCACTTAGGAATACAGTTTGAGGTAAGCAATTTTAGGACAAAAAAACAATCAGTGTTGCCTTTCTCCATCTACTGTTGGTCATCTCAGGCTGGTGTGCACAAGCACATTGAAAACATATTTGAACTGAAGAACTATGTTGCATTATCCTGCATTACGCTTTGACAGGATCTGACACAACCTTCAATGCCAAGTTCTCACTTGGCATGATAAATACAAAATTGCTCTTCTTGCGGCTTCACATTTGATAAGGAGAGGAGGGCTGAAATATTGTGATATTATTGTTCTACTTATTATTATCTCAAATAATAGCAATAGTGCAGAAAATTTTCAGTCTGGTCCCAGGCAGATATAAAGTGGATGAAGTGGGTTGTACGTATGTTTATATATCTGCGCATTTTTTCTCCTTATACATATACAGCTCAGCCTATGGAAAATAACTGAACAACAAGGTAGATCTCATGAACTTTTTACACATAATATTGCAAAAGTTATACACTTGCTCAAATGAAAACATAAATTTTGGTATAAATTAATACTGCTTCTTTTTGAAAGATGTAAAAATAATAAACACAGATAAAAGATAATCTTATCATAATAGATAGTCTCACTTTTCAGATTATGTGTATGATCTTTAGAGACAAAGTCATATCCTGCCTATGTCCTGATTTGAATACGTGGTCATTTATTATTTGGTTCTTGGTGCAGTTTGGATTTCATAATTAATTAAATACAATGTTTCCTGTCTTTATTAAATACTGTATTTGCAGTGTGTTATTTTGCTACTTATACAGCATGATAGCTGATTTCCTGTTCTTCCCAGTAAGTAGCTTTATAAATGGCTTGCTGATTTTGTGACTGTGCTCTGAGATGCAAGACTTGACTATTTGTAGTCCTTGTACGGCTAAATACAGTATTTCAATACCATGCCTTGGTGTTTAAAGAAGGCTTCCTTGTCATTTTAATACCACTTGAAGTTCTAAAGGCAGATTCCCTAATCCCATGGGACTGTCTGGAAAATAGATGAAGTGTTACAGTATGAAGGTTAGCATATCTTAGCGGAGTAACCTTTGTAGTTCACCCTGGCAGGAAGAGCCATTAACTACTTTGTCCTGCTCCCAACAGTAAATCCAGACTTTTAAAAGATGCTGCAGACCACTCTGCAACTTAAGCAACAAATCTCATGTTTTCAATTTTCTCTTCAAGACTTCAATTTTGAGTAGCCTGCGGGACACTGAAATCTTGCACGGGGTGTAACAATTGCCTTTCACTACATGTAATTGAGAAGCAGAGATCCCTGGTGTTTCAGCTTACTAGCAAGTAGATCCATGGAGTATAGCCAGTTTCCTGGACTATTAATTAAGTCAAGGATAGAGTTTTCAGCTTCACTGTGGATCAGTCAGACAGTTTATCATTCCTACGTATAAAAAAACCCCACATCTGTCCACATCTCATGGAGCAATATTTTTTTCACCCTATATATTGAAATAACATGTCTTTCACCAGCAGGACGTCCTGTTGTTCCCTTGCAGCAATAAGTAGCTGTACTTATTCAGAGAGAACGTGATGTTCACAGTTTAAAAAGGCTGTCCGCTTTTCCTTTCTCCTACTCAGCAAATGCAGTTGAGTAGCTGAATTTTGTTTTAACAAAAGGAATTGTAATGCCTGCAATCTCCAACACAGTCATGCACAAGTGGGGCCTCCGCAGGTGAAAGGCAGTATCAGTACTGGAAGAGTTTGCTTAGGAGATTGCACAACTTGGTTTGCAGCAGTATGTCTCGTCTCAACGTGTGCATCTTGAAGTGACTGATTGTAAAAAGATGTTTGGACAAGTGTGCAATGATAACCCCTGAGTTAATTTTGTCACACCTGGCTGTTTCTAACCTTTCTACATAAAAGAAACCTGAAGAGTCTGAGACAAATTGTGTGATCTGGCTTAACTATTCATGTTAAGTATTGGTACAATCACAATTTCACAACTTCTTTGTGATAAATCAAGGTAAAGCTTGTCACTGTACAGTAGGAGTGAAGGCTGACGATGACAATGATGATAATTTTATTTTTTAATGAATGCTATTATGTAAAATTATACTAGTCTGCACCTGGCATTTCAATCATCATACTTCCAACACCTTTTTTCCTGGAGTCATTACACACTTATTTATGAAGCAAATATTTCAACAGCACCATACTTTTCTTGTTTCCGAATGAATAGTTTTCGAGCCTGAGATACTGAGTAATCCAGGAATTAATATTTTTATTGTTATGATACATGTGCATAAATCTCTACTTATATTTTCTCTGCTTATGCCAGGTACTGGGATTTCCCAGTACTCAGCTTTAATATAATCAGACTAACTACCATTGCCACTCAGCACAAATTAAATTGCATCCAATTGCAAATCCATTGCAATTTCCATTACTTTCAATGCAAATTGATTTATCATCCATGACATTGGTGGATCTACATTGATTTTACAGTTTTACATCAGTGCAAGTTCAGTATACCTATTGCTTCCTTAGATTTACAGAGATGTGCTGGGCCAGCCCATATGTGCAGTGGTGGATGATAATTAAGTGGAAGACCATTTGCCAAATAGAAGCAAAACCACAGTATTTTGTTTTAAGAAGAAGATACTTGTAAATAATCAACTGAATGTGGGTGTGGCAGGTGGTTTTTTTTCTGTATCGAAGTGAAAATAGTTCTTATAAAAATTGCCCATCATCCTAGCAAAGACTTTTACAAGGCCAGTTGCAAGAAAAAACAGTTGGAAGCAAGCTCCCATTCACATTAATTCCTCTTGAGATTTAATTCCTAGAGAAAGTTCTAGTCACTCTCTCTTTAACTACAAAACAGGTGTACAAAGGAGGGGCTGCAATAAAGCAAGTCATCTTACCTGTGCCAGTATGGATTAATAATCTTTTTTTTTTTGACCCCAGCAAAGCATGTATCTATCCAGGAAGCTGGAAGGGGATAGGGTGGTAGGCATACAATACTGATACTCTGGATTAGCTAAGTAGGCTCTAACGAGGTTTTGCAAGAGCCAGTGGAGGCCTTTGCTCTTTCTGTGACATGGTGTACCACCAGGAGCAACCTCTCTTAATGGTTGGTAGCTGCTTGGCATTTTCAGACTCTTGCACTGAGGCAATCATCACAACTGGCTACCAAGTGCAGTGGTGTACTTAGAATTTCCTCTAAATCTTTGGCCTCACTCATTAATCCAACAGGGAATGATTTATTCGCCAAGTTTACTAATAACTTGAGTCAGTAAAGATAAATATCTCTCCCATTGTGAGAGATATTGCACGCATATGTATTTTAAAAAAGGAATAAAATGAAAGAAAGGGTTGTAAACTCACCTGTCTCACAGTTTAGATGGAAGTGCCTAAATATCAGTTAGGAAATTCTACTATCTACCCAGAAGATCATTTTAACAGCTACTGGAGCCAAATTAAAGGCATAAATATTAAAAGCCTCATAACCTAGACTTTCCTGTTGTCTCCCTGGTTATTGATGCGTAATTTCACATGGCTGTCTGTGTCTAGGTAGATGTTGAAAATTGACTTCACTAACAGATATATGTGGAAGTATTATATGTCTATTCAGCTGTTAGTTAATCTTTGTTAGCTGCTAAGATGACATCATTCTGTCTTTGGGTTTCTATTATATATATTGGTTAAATAATATTATGTACATATTACATTATATATGTAAGTTAAATAACATTAAAGTTTTCTCAATAAACATATATGCTTAAATACAAGTATTTGTCTAGCGGCACCTATAATATGGCATTTCCTATGAGATTATCTCCAGTACAAGAAAGGGTCTTTTCATATCTCTGACTACTGAAATAGGACAGCCTGTACTGTGCATACAGGGTCAAGATAGATTGTTATAATGTTCTCTTATATCCTTCAGATTTCTGGGACATTTCTTATTTGGCATAATTCAGTCCAGCTTTGTTGAATGCATAGGCATGTACAGGCTTAGTACAATTTCACTGTCAATAGCATCCTAATTTATAAGGGCAGTTCTGATACCCTTTCATCGTTAATGTTTGGCTTTCATCTAATGCACTTTTTTTTTTTTTTTTCATTAGACTTTGAGAAAACATATAAAATATATCACTTTAGCTGCTACTGCATGCCTGAATTTAAAAAGAAAGAAGAAAATGTAGGAAGTTTTATCCTGTTTAACCACAGCATATTTTTTCCATCCTCAGGGAAAAAAAATAATTCTGGTTGAAAAGGATACTCTGTTATGTATAGCATAATGTTTTCTCTGACTTTAATGGATTTCACTGTTTTAGAAATAGAAACCTTTAGACACTAACAACACAAATCACATCATATTGCTTTTATTAAAAGCAAAAAAGCCTTAGAAAGAAAGTGGAGAGAATTATAGATTCAGCAGTGTTCCTTTCTTTGAAAAGAGACTTCCAGGATATGCTTTCTTTAGAAACGTATGTAGGTATGCTTAGTTAACATACTCAGACAGAGATATTTAATAACGGACAATTTGTTTTAAATTGAGAGAAGCAGCTGTCACTTTAATATTAGTTTGGATAAAACTAGGGACTCTACACACATTCAGTTTTCATAAAGAATTAATGTGATAGTATTTGACATAGCAACTGAAGAACGTTGAGGGATACACCCAGCTAGGTTTTAACGTTTTTAGCACCATTCCCAATTATGTTCTAAACCAAAGTCTTACATATACAGACACATAACTGCAAGTACAATGGTTAAGATGCCATGACTAGAATATCATAGAATTTTAACAAGAGATTCCACTCAATCCATTTGCATTACTGATAACTGTGTTAACAGAGGCATCCCTACTGATTTACTGCTTCATAAAAAGTGAATAATGATGTGAATTTATTTTGGAATTATTTGTGGAAAAGATTTTTTGATGGAAGTACCGGAGAAGTAGAATTCTTCAGAGAATTTTTTTACTTCATAAAAGATCAAGAATGTCTTTTGCACAAAGAAACTGAATCAACCAGTTTCTTTTCAGGCAAAAGCAACCCAAAACCAAAATATACTATTCTTTAACTTAGTCATTTTATTTTCAGTTAGACACTGGGTTACTCCTCCTATTGCTGACTTGCATTTTTAAAGAAGTTTCTGTTCAAATGCTCAGATTCTTGTTTACCTTGAGTACATTACAACTAAATCCAACATAACCATAAATCAGTGACTGTGTATGTGTGACTTTATTACTGAAACATTCATGTTGGCTGACATTTTCAATGAATGGTGTGGATTTCAATGACCAAGTCCTTATCTAATCCATTTAAAACCCTTTGAAAATCCTACCATTAACTACTGAATTGTCCTAATGAATAATTTCTGAAAGTACCCATGTACTTCTCAAATGGTATGTAATGTAGCCCTTTGAAATGCACTTGTCTTTGAGAAGATGATTTTGAAGTGATAATTAACTATTTAAATCAGCTAGTTAATCATTTTATTGAAGTACAATTCTAACCTTTTGCTACACATGTAACAGTTTAATAACATACTGAATTATCATCTTTTGAGAAAATTGCTTTTAAAATCCATGTAAGAAAAATGAATTATTGAAAGACAGCTATAAAAATGACTATACTTATATCTGGCAATATCATCTAGCACAGCTTCTTTCTATCATTTTCCCTATAATGTTTTATATCTATTTAAAATTATATATTACATTTTATATTCATAAACATACCGATTTAAAGAACAGCCAATGCTTTTCTAAGATTAGTTGAATTATAATGGTCCCGCATATCTATATGTTTTCGATGATTAACATTTTTAATGTCTATATTGCCTTTATCTATTATGGATGTAAGTGAGATTAGGGTGACATTTGTACACATCTGTAGTAAGATTATTCTGTTCCCAGGGAGCACAACTTGGCTTTTGTCTGAAAATATCTAGAGTATCAAACTCAGTTTTGGTTACATACCCATATTACTGCCTGTTCTTGCTCTAAAAATATGCATTAGAGCAATTTACTACTGTTCTGGCAACATCCCTGGGATTTAATGAGATAGCTCTCATTTATGTAATCCCTCTGATCTAGTATAACCTGACTTTAAAATATTATTCTTCTGAGCATTTAATTCAGTTTTTATATGCATAGATCAAATTCCTTACTTATATTGTTCTAATCATACTGAAAAAAAATGGATTTGTCTGCAGCGTATACTGTGGCACAGACATGAATGATAGTGTATGTGATTTGCACAGACAAAATAGGGTTCAAAATCTATTCTATGAATTTATAATTTCACAGCACAGAAGGCCAAACACAACCATTTGTATGGTTGTCTACAATTTCTTGGAGGCAGCCATTTGACATCACCCACATTGACTTCTGAGCGATTCATTTTTAACAAGATATATCCTGTTTACTCATTACCTTTGTAATCAGATCTGTAAAGTTACTTTTTCTGTTTGACTGAAAATGAGCATGGGGACCCCACATCCAGTAAGCAACTAACTCTTAAAACTTTTCTTGCTACCAGGAAACACAATCTAATTTTAGAAGCAGTTCATAATCTGATCTTACAACCCCCTAATCATGATATTATTGTTGGGTGGTCAAAACCATACATAGTGTGTTAGTATTTAACTGAACTGAGTTTAATTTCCATGGAAACCAGAATGATATGGAAGCAAAGCTAGCACATTATTCACTTAGTCTGAACATAGTTAATTATAACATTTCTAAGGGAAGTTGTCATATTCTTGCTCGGTTCTGAAATGCAACATCTTTTTTTGTAAATAAGAATCTCGTTTAAATTTTATTTCACTGTTTGCAACAGAATCATGGATTGGCAAGGTTACTAGAAATGTACGTTTTTGACTTCAGTCTGTATATTGATCTGATGAGGCTATTCTTACATTTTATCCCTCAATTCCCTTCAGACATTTTCTGATGTCTCATAAAGCAAAAGACATATATATTTGCACATTCAAAAGAAGAAAGAAAAATATTCTCTCGAGGTGAGAAAATGGTTTGTCTACCCACTATTCATTTTTTTGTTTTCTCTTGGTCTTTTAACATAACCAGAACACTATGATTTATGAAAATGGGAATATGTGTATTGTTCTCCCAGAGAATTCAATCTTCACCTTACCTGAGGCCTAAACTTTACCTGAGGGTTTGGTTTTGCAAGTGTCAGAAACTCTTTACAACATGTTAATGAGTGTGGTGAGTTGTTCATAGCAGTGAAAAATTCTTGACAACTTTTCAATTATTGTTTTTTTGTATACTGACTTTATGCCTGTGGTAACCACTGATTTCTGTGAGATCTCTGAATAATGACATTTAAGTGTAGCCCTGGAGTCAAATGGCTCCATGTAAGGTCTTGGACCTAGGAGTTCTTGTCATCAATTTGAAAATATCTTGTTTTATTTAAAATTTTAATTTTAAAAAAATCTTGTCATAATTTAAAAATATTCATTTAGAGAACTGCTCATCTGACTAATGAGTACATTGGAAAAGATCACCCATGTTCAACATTGGAAAGATTACTGATGTCTAATTTCTCTTTTATTGATCTTTTCTCTACTTGCTACAGCATTCTAGCTTCCAACCTTACTTAGTTTTGGAGATCTTTGGGTTCCTTAGAACTAGAAAGTTCCATTTTGGGAGCAATCATAATAAAAGATTTCATCTTTTCACTGTAATGATAAAGGCGCCTGCTGTTGAAAGTGTTATTTATATATATATAAAAAATTATATATATATATATATAATATATATAATAAATAACTGTGAGTGTGGTTCTTCTCAAGTATTCATTACTGCTTGGTGTTCTCCTAAGGAAAACAGGTACTCTGTTCAGTGCACTCTACACATCATCTGCTGAAGTTTTTTTGACTTTCCATAGACAGATCACTTCCATTACTTTTTCCTAACTTATTTTTTTATTGTTGTGAGCTCTGACTTGGATCTTTTCTTGCTCTCGACCTTTGCTTTAACTTTACTTTGGACCTTTAACTTCAGTACCTGGCCATTAACTACTGGGAAGTACTTCACCAGGTGACCATCATTGCTAAATACACACACAGCTCCAGTGGGCAAAGCTAGCATCATTGAGGTGAATACAAGAAGCCAGGTTAAAGATATACAATGGTCAGAAAAGATGAGGCATGTGTGTGTGTGTGTGTAAATCCAAGAAATTAGAAGAATCCAGACTTTCAGCCATTAAGATGTTACCTGGATACCTACCATGCAACCCACTGAACACTCATGGGAATTATTCTCCTCAGTGAAGTGGGTATGCTAATTCATTTGATTCAGGTAATATCTTTATTATCTCTTGTATATAAATTAATTTTAATTATAAAAAGCTTTTCAAAGGTAAAATAGGCCCCTTAAAAATTTTTTTGGGGGTGGGTGGTATTTTAAATATTTGGTTTCACAAGACATCGTGAACACAGAACATGGAAAATACAGAAGGGAATAAGGCTTGTCTACTGATTGGAAAATATTTTGAGCTCCATTGCTCATCTCCTAAAGAAACACAGCATATTAAAAATATAATTAAAAAGGGAGTAAAATATTTAAAATACTGAAGGGATTTAGACTTTATTATATGCTGTATTTAAAAGCTAGTTGGAATGGAAATATAGTTGGTATGAAAAGTGAAGATACAAAATGAATGTTTAAAGTAATATATAAATAGCCTTTTTCAAGCAAGAGAAAATTTTGCAGTTCTGTTGTCAGAAAGACAAAGATGCTTACAGTTGGAACTAAAAACTAACATGTCATATAGTATACTGTAGACATTATTTGAGTGGTAGTGAAGATTAAACTGATTTAAATTATACTTAGCTATTATAGGTATTAATTTCTGTATCACAACAATTTCTATTTTGACTTTACTTTTCCGTTGGAGATCTCAGAGCACTTTAGAAGTTGTACATGCTCATTAAATATATGGTGCTCCTTTAATCAGACATCTGCCTGGTATCCTCATTTGGAAAGCCAAAATGTGTCTTCTGCATTTATATAATTTTTGGTGTCCTCTTCAAGTCAGGTCAAAACAACATGCTTGAGCATGACAACTGTGAAAAGTCAGTCAGTTTAAGCTACCCATTTTAGTGCCACACCTGAAAAATTATTAGCTACTTTTCTAATTTATGAAGCAAGTAACAAGAGCCTAAGAATCTTGTATCCCAGTCTCCTTCCCTTCCTAGCTAAACCACTTTTGCACCCCAACAAATTTTCCCTGATTATTACTCCAACCCCATGGAGCTCTCCAAGCTCCAGTAGGTATTAGGCATACTTAGTTAAGATTGTATGTTTCTTATTATAGGAATACTTTCTAATAGAGGATATAAATTTGTTGAAACAGAGCCATTTCCAGTTTGCAAAGTGAAGGCATCTTTAGGAAAAGCATTAAAAATATTGGAGACACATTTTATGGTGTCTCTGCCTAGTTCCAAAAGCTGTAATTTAAAAACTATTCAGTTGACTGCCTTCAGATTTAATTAATTTTTAAGTCACAAAGTGTTATTAAAAAAAACCCCAAAAAACAAAACCACACAACAAAATTCATAATCTTTTATTTACAAGTTATATCATCAGTGATTTGACATAAAAATGAACATGGAAAATATTTAGGAAAATTATATTTTATTTGTATATTTCTTTATTTTGTTTATTTACGTAGCTTACCTTCTCATGAGGTTCACATAAGAATCAGACAGAATTTACAGTTGAGGAAAGATAAATTGTGGAAAAACTTGTCATAATAGGCATAATCTTGGAATGTAACTGGCTAGAAAGTAATAAAGTGGAAATATTCTACAGTAAGGAGCACTTCCATTAAATAACTACATGATTATTTTTCTTTTCTTCTATCCTCTCTTGCATGAACAAATGTCTCATTAGTGTCAGCAACCACTAGAAGCTTGATTTTAGAAAGTACTTAGACAAATATGAGACAATATGAGAATAACAGAGAAATTAAATCCTGCTTCTCTGTTTTGTTCCTTTTTTGTTTGATTTAGATTAAATTATGTATACTGCTATCTCCCAGTGTGAGATATGAGAATGAACCAGAATAAAAAGGAGGAAATATCAAGATATTGGCTGACTCAATACAAATTCAGTTGCTTCACTACTTAATTGAAGCTCTTGTCCTCTGCAATGAAGACTAAGGCCCTGCATCAGCACACACTCTCCCTTTACAGATGTAAATTATGTACCTCGGTAGACTGAAAACAGCTGGCACACTGCCAAACGTACTACTTAAAGTCAGAAACAAACGAAGGAATTGCACTCTGCTAGTCAATAGGAAAAAAAGGCCAACAAAATAGTATCAGTCCCCAGTATCAAATCAAAATAGTATCAAAAATAATAGTATCAATAGTAAAAATTATAGTATTCAAAATCAATCGTTTTGTTGACAAATGAAAAAAGAATACCAAACCCCAACCGAAAAGCCACCAGCAATGCATAAATGTATTAAGTAAAACAATGTCTGGGCTCTAAATTTTTCTTCAGTCTGCATCCCTATTAGCCAATGTAATTCCCTAGGAGACTTGCTGCCAGTAGTTAGTTATATTTTTTTTATTTATATATCAGTAATGTTTTTACTTTTTGAATCACTGAAAAGCATGTGCAGTTTTTTATTCTGAGCTCTCTATCTCAGGCCTTAATGAGAATGGTTAGATTAAAAATAAGAACTAAATGCCCACACAAAAGGGTAAAAAAAGAGGACAACTCACGACTTGTATTCCTTTGTGAGCATCCCAGGCTGGTAGGGCTGCCTGGAGCGCTGAGCTGGCTCTGCTGCCTGCCCAGGCCAGGTAACAAGGTGCAGACAGGGCATTAACACCACCTTTGGCTCGGTTTCTCCACTTGCTGGCCAATGTAGCTGAGCTGGCATGGACCTGGGACAGTGATTCATTGCTGGAAAAGACAATAAGCAAATGGAAACGCTGTGGGAGCAAAGAGGAAGCAAGGGAGGAATTACAACTCAGAGGGATGTCTGTGAGTCACGGTGTTTCCCGGGGCTGCCCAGGAGTTACAGGCAGCCTCCTATTTGGCATGAACATAAAGGTATGGTCGAGTTCAACAGCAAAGCAAGCACAAGAACTTGAGTGTAGAAGTACGGTGGAGTAACAAACAGTGGAGGGCATCTGAAGTAACCCTGGTGAGGTCATTAGCAAATCTGAGGTCATGTTTCAGCTTCATCCCTTCCACTGTGTTCATTACGGATCTCGCAGTGAGAAGCACAACTGTACGCATCACAATAGAAACATAAATATGTGGTTTCCCACTCTAGGAGGTGTAGAGCATCACTGATGGACTCCTGCCAGCTGAGACTGAGTTTTAAACACCCGTGTAGGGATGGTGCAGCTGGGTGTTCCAGAGGAGCAGGGATACCTCATTTTGCAGCTTCACCCTGCTCTAGTGGAGACTGTCAAGTGTCCCTGTATTTCAGGGTACATTGAAATGCATTCATGCTCAAATGTTAACTAAACTGTGAATGTTAAGAACTAAAATGTTAACACTCCTGTGAATATAGTTACAGCAGAAATACACTTTTCTCCCACAGTTATCTGTGATAAATCCCTTCAGCTCGATATTAATCCATTCCTCCTTAGGATGGCAATTATGTTTAACTACTGTTCTGAATAAGGATGCTTCACCTTCAAAAGATCCGTGACAACTTTTTTCTTGCCCTTAGATGCGTTGGTAAAAGAAACAAAATATGGAACTGCTTGTGCATCTCAGTTCCAGTGCCTTATTCTCAAAATCTGAAAAAGAATTTGCTCTTTTCTACACTTGATTTCCTGCTTTTACCTCAAGACGGGGGAAAGGCACCTCGCCATTTGCTCTCTCCATAACCAGTTTGAGCAGCACAACTAAGAACTGGACCTAGCAGACTTTCAAGCATTAAAACTTCAGCAATTTGCTGGAAGAATCTCTATAACAGCCCATAAAGCTTCAGCAGTGTTTCTAGTAAAAAAAGAGAAAGTGAATCCTTGAACGGATGCAATCCAGCATTAGTTAATAATTTGGTGTTCTTGAAGGTCAGCATGAACTTTGCCAGCACCAAGTGAGGTACTGGACTCCAGGTGCACATTAAAAAAAACATATCTTGGCATTAGATAAAGGTGGAAGACTTGGCAGCTTAATTTTCCTGTTCAAGATATATTTTTCTGATACAGTGTGATGAAGATATTAGTGTGTGCACTTGTGTTTATGTGTTTGTATGTATATTGATGTAGTGTATGTATATATATTTAAGTGTATATATACAGAAAATTCTTTAATGTGTGTATATGTACATATATACATAGATATATACGTATATATTAATGCACACATATCTCCATACTTCTGGTTTACAAAATTTCCTTCTTGTTCAAATATCATAAAAGCCCCTGCAGTAATTTTTCCCATGCTGTAGGTTAGCATTGTACTGTATTTGCTTAGAGTTTTAATCCTGTGCACAAATTTTACAGAGGTTTTAATTCACTAATTAGCGCACAGTAGGTATTCAGTATTAAATGCCTTTTCTATCTACTTTATTATAAATGTGTATTTTTATGATTCACGTTTACTTAACTGAAGAAAAGTAGCAACTAATGTGGTAAAATTCTTATTCACATATGGACAGAAATCTAACATCAGTTATTTCTTTATGTGTGTTATTTAAATCATGTATGTTTCCCATATCTGTAAGTATCAGAACTTCATAGCAAGAAATTTACATTTCTATAAGGAAGTTTTCCATTAAAACACAGTTCTGTTGCCCAGCACCGAGGTTTCAGCCAGCTTTGCTGTGTAAGTGACCGTACTCTTCCAAGAGAGAAAATTCCTCTTTAGGGAATTAATACATGCATTCATAGTCTAAAGTCTGTGTTGTATGCTTCAGGTTTAACTTTCAGTTTCCTTAAGAAAGTAGAAAGACACTTCTGTTTGTGATATAAATACACATTAAAATGTTTCTGAAAGAGAAAGGCTTACCACCCTGCCTGAAACTAGAGCAGACGTAATCCCATGCATTTAGGAACAGTTTCTGAATCTCTTTTGTATTATGATTTACTAGGACAAAATTGCTAAGTTTACATTTTTCATTTACATTAATGCAACGACAAATTTTTATCAACCTTCAAGATGTAAAAGGAAAAACAACTTTTTTTTTTTTTACTTTTTTTTTCCTTTATTTTGATGTAAGAAAGAATCTGACCCACACTGGCACTAACGGGAAAAAAGCATTAAGAGTTATTGTGTAGCAAAACTTGACATAATCTTTTCATCTCCTCCCCACATTTTGCTGTAGTCAAGTACCAGCCATAGTCCATGTAAGTCAGTGTCACCATAGTGTGGGCTACACATGCTGGTGCTGCAAACTATTAAAACTTTTGAAAAACCTTTGTTTTAAGGAATTTTAATTACGGCTCACAAGGTCATTCATGTTGAGACTTTATATCATGAGCCAAACTTCAGATCTTCGTGAATGAGGCAAGAGGTTAGTATGTGTAACTTTATCCCCACTATAGAGTTCATATGCTGCTGATTATAAGCTTGTAAACACATCCTTCATATCTCTCCTGTCTGAAACAGCTTTATAAGGAATTTATTTTTTAGAAAATAGGAACAGGTGACAAGGAAAATTGTCCTGAAGTATGTGCAAGAAAGTTAAATCTCCAGTTTCTGATTATAATCAGAAATATCAGATCTCTTTAGACTATTCTGGGTGTATGTGAGTCATGTCACAGTTTTACTTTCAAGGAACACTAGTGCTTGGCTTCAGTGACATACAGGGTGACTTCCCTTTTCACTTCTTTCAGCATCTGGTTTCCTATTTCCCCTCTTTCTCCATGCAGACATACTTTTTATAGACTAGAATTGAAAGCACTGAATCAAAATCCTTGCTCACCAATGTATATAAACTCCTTAATGCATTTGACAATTTGAATGAGCAAAACATTTATGAATGCTACCATCTCTCAAGGGATTTAAACAAGGTATAGAACAATTTTAATCCAGGTTCTGCTTTGGATATTATTAATTTGCATGCAGTAGAAATCACAGCGATGTTTCTGCTACGTATTCTACCCTTTATATTTTATAGGCATCCATGTGTGAAGTTTGTTTGGTCAGTGCAGCAGTACCAGATTTATCTTCTGTGGTGCTTTTTTACTTGAAAAGACACAGTTCTTTTTTCTTTCTTTTCCTGAAAAGAGCCACTCTGACTTGTCTGCCTCTCACTTTATTTGACATACACGACTTGTCTTATGCCTTAAAAATTAATTCAGCTCACTTGTGTAATTTAGCTTGCTTTTATCATCTTTGCTTCAGAAAGCAGTTATGTCTTCAACTGCGACTGAATTGCATTAATTAGGAAAATATCTAATGGCATCTTGCCCATCGCCATGCCTGAATGGCCATGTAAAATTAAAAAAAAAATCCTGCAAAAAACCCCATCCAGTATTTCTCTTGAATTTATATGAACTCCTTCCAAATTGAGTAATTTATCCTTTTTAGACACAGGCAATATAATAGACAAAGACATAATAAGACAGGTTTGGATGGGAAATTATGAAGGCACTTTTTTCTTTTTTTTTTAATGATGAGAATAATTAATTGTTGGGAGAATTTTCTAGCCAAAGTGATAGAGCAGCTATAGTTGAGTGTCTTTCTAAATCATGTACTTGAGCTCATTCTAAATCATGCACTTGAGGAAGTTATTAGGCTTGATGCAGAAATTACTTCATTAAATTTTATGCCCTTTGTAATGAAAGAGGTCAAAATAAATACTCATAATAATCCTTTTTAGTCCTTACCTGCAGGTGAAATTATAACCAAGTGAATCCAGGGCCTAACTCCTATTGAGATCAATAAGAAAATTATTTCATCCAAAAACCTTATGAACAAAGCTTTCACTTACATTAGGTGAAGACAAACAGAAAGTATTTTAGGTAATTTATTTTTAATCTATTGTGTTATGAAATCAAGCACTATGAAGAGTATGAGATGTAGATACAATGATATACATCTATTTATGTTTTTGCCATGGCAATAAGAAATTATATTCTTATTTCTCCTTTGTACCAAAGGATTTGGAAGTGTTTCGTAAACTGATAAACCAAGTTCATAATTTCACTCAGTAATGAAATGAAGCTGTCACTTCAGTAAAACTGTGTTGTCTGGCTATTTTGATAGATTTGTGCACTGCTCTTTCTGTCATAGTGACAGGGTCATGGTGTACTAGTAATTGGAAAATAGAATGTTGCCTGATAGGTTAAAAGGAAAAGTTCTGCTTGTAAGATATCTACTCATAGGCTTCTTCTTTTTTTTTTTCTTTTTTTTTTAATCATATGAATTTGGTATGAAATTAAAGCCCTTCAGGGTAAAATGTGGAACGTGACAGCAGTAGTTGTGAAACAGTTCAGAAAAGCCCCAAAATTTGTTTGCGTATCTTACTGCTGATCTGTTACTGTCAGCAACAGTTCTGGATCTGGGGCAGTTCTGCACCTACACAGAAAGAACTTGAAAGTAAAACAGAGGCATCCCAGTGGGAAGTGCAGCAGCTTTAACGCAGAGGGAACAACTCAGTTTTCTTGTGATAGCAATGAGGTGTCTCCAGAAGCTTCAAATAAACTGTGTGCTCCTGCTGACCGTAGCAGCCTCTATTTCAGCTTAGTTTGGGTTGCCTCTAGTTTTCCCACCTTATGGAACTGTTTTTCTTGGTATAAGCACCCTGTTTTCAACTATGATTAATGATTTGGGATGATTTAGTTTAGACCCAGGTAATCTTTGCACAACTGGAGGGATATCTGTTTCCCAGGCTGTATGCTAAGAGTTTCATGGAGTTATAAATCATTATATCAGCATATATCATTATACATCCTTAAATCAGTAATTTACCCCCCAAAATGGGTATTTGAACTAGGGGAGAGGGAGAGGGAGAGGGAGAGGAGAGACTTCAGTTGGCAGGGACCTGCAACAACCATCTAGTCCAACTACCTGACCACTTCAGGGCTGACCAACGGTAACTAAGTGTTAATATCTTCATAGCAATATATTTCGCAATTTGTTTGGCCATTAGTTTCATTCTCACTGAATTAATTACATAAGCTTTTAGATACGGTGTTACTGTTAGCTATATACTGAGTTAATGCACAGTTGTCCTCTGAGGAGATGGACTCAATGATGTAAAAGATTTTATTATCATTACGTTATGTGCATTTACCATGGGAAAAAAATTACAGAAGTATCCCCTTTATCATGTTCAGAAAACAGCTGAATGACCTTATGGAGGTTTAGCATCGTTCCATCTGCCTTAGCTCATTATGACTAAGAAAACTTCCAATGAGCCTACTAAGATTTTACTTAATATTGGGCTATAATATTTCTATATTGGATACTATGTGTGTGTGTTATACACACACACATTGTATATGTTATGTGCTGAGAAGCAGGTCTTAATCCCCTTCTAGTCAATTAAAGAGCTTTTTGACTTCCCTGAGACACAGGTTTAGCTCCCTGCTGCTTTTTTCTTTTACAAGTTAATGCTTGTATTTTTAGCTCCTTCATATAACGTAGTAGAGAGACCCATGCAATTTAGAATCTAAAGGGGGTCAGTCTGCTGTTGTGACCCCCAATTGCTTCTGTCTTAAAACATTTCAGTATTTCTAAGACATGTATTTTTTTTTCCTTTCAGTGCACATGAAAAGGGATAATGTTAGCGTTTTGCAGTTAATTCAATTACTTTTCACTTGTGAAAATGCTGACAGGATTTCCGACCACTGGAAGAAGTGCCCTGACTGTTAGATGTGATTGGCAGCCCAGACATAACTTATAAATTGCAGCTAAAATTAAAGCATTTTATCTTCGATCATACATATCCTTCATGACAAGCCGTTCAGCAATATTTTTAAGCCATTATTTCAGTGAGTTGATTTTCAACAGCAATTAATGACCAATTTGTTAGATAATGTTCTCAGTCAAATCACAGAAGACTCAGGATCTGCTTCAGTAATGGACAAGACTTTAATGCACTTGTGATCATAAGTCATAAGTGTTGTTTTTTAAATTACATAGATAATTTTTTTCAGATTACACCATCTGCAATATCACTATTAGTAAACTGTACCCTATGAGTTTCATATTAACTAAAAATATGAAAGAAAGAAATCTTATTTAAAAAGAAAAGTGCCATTGTCTGCATGC
>JAVJGJ010000057.1:67516310-67526795 GCA_035590215.1 Microhierax caerulescens | reverse complement strand
TGCTGGAGAAAATGCCTTCCCTTATTATAAAACATTATTTAAAAAAATATTACTCAAAGATAATAGTAAAAATTTGCCAATAGTATAATGATAAAGTCATTTAGAAAATAAAGCTTGCCAAAAGCAATTATGAAACACATATAAGAAAAAAAGACCTACTTTAAAATATGCTTAAGTAAGGTTTATAGTCATCACATGTAACTTCACTTAGAGTCTGGTTACCACAGATTTTCTCTATGATCTGTGGAAAGAAAGAGGTGTTTCCAAAGACAATTCATGTAGTAGGTGAGCTGCATTTCCTTCTCCAAGTGGCCACCATTTGTGCTTAAGCGTACAGAGCTGTAGGATCCTTCTGTACCTGTTTAGACTGCGCACCAGATTTTTGGACAGCTGTCATGAAGGGACATGAGCCTCTATTAACTCACCAGCCAATTATATTAGCATGAGTTTATTACTAAAAAATGCACAAGAATAGAGAAGAAACTGGAAAGAGTGAAAATGCCATGATGGCAAATCAAAGATGTAAAAAGATGTAAAGAGTTTGCAGACATGTGCATGAACCATAAGTTAAAACCTAGTAGAATAAATAATAGCAACTTATTGGAGTCATATTTAAAGTTCTTACAAAGACATAAAAGGGAGGAAACTTAAAGGATAGCAGAAAATTTGAAAAGTATGAAGACAAGTAATGGCCTAAAGGAGAAAAAGATACATTCTAGTACTATGGGCAAGAATATTTATTTTTCCTTTATTTCATTTGTTGTGGGGATTTGGGTTGTTTTGCTTTGTTTTGGCTTAATTTGATGTATCCATCCTGAGCAGCCAGAATAGCAATAATTAATCTGTAGATCAGCCAATGGTGAGGGCTTTCTTAATTTAAGATCTGTCTGGGCCCAGTTGGTGCAACCAGCTGCGTGCACAGAAGGTCTGACTGGGACCATCCTGACCTCTCCTGAGCTATAGTGTATCATGGTTTGCAGAGCAGATTTTTCCATCTATTCATTCTCCAAGTCTGTGCAGGAGAAATGAACAGTTGCTTCTCCAGTCAGCTGAGGTCTCCTTGTTGACTTATTCCTCCTCAAAGAATAATGGAAGACTAATATATGTCCAAAATTTGGAAAGCATGGATGCGGTTGAGTTGCCACTCCCCTTGCCTTGACACAGTATGGAATCTTGGTTGAAATACCTTAGATATGCAGGAGATGGGTTTATGTTTTCAGCAGTAACCATCCAAAATACTGTTACAACTGATTCTGAAGTAAAAAATAGTGGCCTAAAGTTGTGAAAAGAATGATTAAATCATATTAAATCTATATACAATTAAACGTAGTCAATGCACATGCTGTTCTAATTTGCTTGTTTGTTTTTTTTAAACATATAATAGAACCTCAGTTGACTTCAAATACAAGTTAATTAGAGATATAAGGATTAAAAGTTATTAGGGACAATTAAGGGAAAGAACTATGTTCATAGGTAATTTAAACCTCCCATGGTATCATGAAAAATGAGAAGATGTTTTTGTACATTTTTAACCAAATTCACTTTTGCACTCTGCTTCACTTAATAATTTGGTGTGTTTGTGTGTGTGTGTGTTTGGTGGGGTTTTTTTTTTTCAGTTTCTTAACTTATAGAATGATAATCAAACATACAGAATAGTCATCCCTTTAGAAAGGAGTCAAAACATTTAATTCCTTTAAGAAAGATCTCAATTGTTAAAGAACCATTTGTAGTCCAATAGGTAATATGCTCTTAAGACATAAAGTCAAGCATTTGTTACATATCTGACTGGGTTATTTTGCAATATCCACTTTAACTAGCAAACAGATGCCAAGTATATAATGTAATTTATTTTGTCATTTTAGTGCCTACAAGCCAATAAAAGTAAGTATTTTTATAAATGTTTCTTTGTTATGTCTGTATTTCATTAAATTTAGAGATACAATTTTCCCCATCATCATGTGCTTCTGATTACAGTGATACCTGCATTAGCCTGTATTTTGGAGGATTTAAGTCTTAAATATTCACCATCTGTTAATAAAAGAGATTATCTCACTGCATTTTCCAACAGGTATAGACTAATTAGAACCAATTGGTGGTTTTGGTTTTTTTCTTCCTCGTAAAAGAACTCTTCAACGTAGGAGTTACACACTCAGAAATGCATCTTCTGCCTGAGTGCAGTTTTATTGGATCATTACTTAATCCATCAAACACGTCGATTATATCTTTTAATAACTGGAACAGTCAAGACCCAAAGAAGAGATTGATTTAATGATATGGCAGTTTGAGCACAAAGCAGGCATTTTAAAGCTAAGATGTTGCCTGAAAGAGGAGAAAGAAATTGCCTGAAGGCTTTGGAGAAAGCATTATGGTATTTCAGTGACATATTTCCTTACTGCTACTTCAGCACAGTTTACAGCTGGTTGCTTCTGTTTGTGCTTGCAGAATCTTCTAAGGATTATGACATTATTTACATTGGCTAAAATAAAATAAAGAGAAGCTTGAGATTTATGTACAAACTTAGTATTGCTAAAATTACATAGATTATTCCTATGAGTATGTCTGTACCAGTAATTAGTAATTAGTGGATTCCACTGCCTCAGTGATAATGATATAAAAAGACTGTGTGAAGCAGCCCCAAAACAAACCTGTCTGAAATAAAGGCATTCTGACAGGAAGAACAGGAAAATATCAATTTAAATTTTGATTAAGAAGTTATGGAGATAGTTTGTAATTACTAATCTCTTGGTCATATCTGAACAATTATAAAGAATGAAGTCCACTGAAAAAGTCCTATTCAAATGTTACTAGACAGCCAGATACATTTTATTAATTTATCATAATCTCTTTGGTGTAAACTAACAAGGTGTTTGGTGGAAACCGGCTAGTACATAGAAGTTAGCGTTTGTAGAGTAAAATGACATTGGCCATAAATCCAAGAATTACCATGATGCCATAAATACAGATTTGCTTTTGTTGAAAAAGGAATAAAATAAATTTATTTCAGGGAGAAACAGTTCCATAAAAGGAATGGTTAGAACTGATACTTTAACTTTTCTTGTGGAACAGTTGAATGCATTCTGCATTAAGAGGCCATAACATCTTAGATAAGAATAAGTGTGGTGTGGTTGTTTGCTTGCTTGTTTCTTAAGATTCCGTGTACAAGAATTTATTTTTTCCAGGGCAGGTTTCATTATTTTAAACCAGGAACAGACATACAGGGTGCCACAGTACAGAATATGCAGTTTCATCTGGACTTTTCTCATAGATAATTATAGATTATTTAATAAGGCTAGGTGAAAGAAAAGTCTTGTGAAATCCCCCAGTTGGTTTAGAAGTGATGGTTCTCATTCTTAATTATGTGAGAACATTTTTATACATTGCCTAATTTCTGAAGCTTTGGGAAATTGTAATCCAAGACCATAAGAGTTGCATGAATTTGTGTGATCTGTTCCTCTTTGATATTAGGGTTTCCACAGGCTTTGGGGGAGACTGGAGTTTTAACCAGTTATTTTCTATAAGCAGCCAAACTTCTAACAGTTTTAATAACATCCCCTTTGCTGTCAGTGCACCAGTTATGGGCAGACCTGAAGACACTATGTGATTTTGGCAGGAGCTGTGGCTGTCAGATGATTTCACTATTCAGTGTGACAGGCTTAGCTTTGACCTCAATGATTTCTTTCACCCCTAGTAACTGCTGAACCAAGAGAATGTTATATTATTTACCCTGATGAGATCTGAGATGCTGAAGGTGATCTGAAGAGCCAACAACAACTGGATTTTTAAGATCACAACATGAAGAAATCAGACATGTTTGTTATGTTCACTAGTGTATTTTTTATGTGAATATTGTGCCCTGGGAATTTTGAAATACACTCTATAGAAAATGATCTGCAATAGCTTTTCAAACACTTTCTTGGAATATTATCCTATAATCAGAGAAAAAGCTGAGAAATACTGAACAAAAAAAAAAGTTTTCAGCTCAGCTTTAACAAGGAGGTTGTCCCTCTTCATATTGTTTTCTTGGATAAAAAACTGAAAAGACAACTGAAGACTGAAAGTATGAATGTTAAATTTTGCCTCCTAAGGCTCTGGTTCTAGTACCAGCAGATTGATATTTATTGTTTTATTTCAGTCTCCTTGTTTTCAGACCTTTTGATCTACTGATAACCTAACTAAACTTAAGCTAACTTCCAGGAAAACATGGAAGTAAAACATTGTTGTTAGACAGATTGTGCCAAATATTTTAACAGAGTAACTGAAAGGCATCTGGAAATTCTGCTTTAAATGCTGCAGAGGAGGTGGTACTGGAGGTCAGCTATGCATGAATAGGTGATAGCGGACATTTAGGTAAAACTTCAAATTTAATCTATATGTAGCAGGGCAACATACTTCTCATCATAGAATCATACTGGAAACATTTCAGATGCTTTATAGCTTTTTTCATATGTTGACTTGATAATGCAAATAATATGAACGGACTAGAGAGAAAAAACAATATGCTAACAGACAGTTTGCAGGAGAAAAAATATCAAAAATATAGTCTGTATACCAAGATGACAATGGTTCTATCCACAGGTTGTGAGCAGATTCTGAAATCCAATTATATTAAAGACAGGTGGACCAACACTGTTAGATAAAGGGTCTTTAAAAGTCAGGTTTTTATAGAATCAATCATAGAATTAATTCATTAATTAAACTTTGAAACTACAAGTGAATTGGATGGATGGGGATAATGAAATCTATCACATCAATAATGTGCTCATAAATAGGACTACCAAATTCTTGCACCAACAGCTATACCTGAGCTTGACATATGGGCATTCTTTAAAACCAGCGAAGAGAAATAAGCACTTTCTAGAATGACTTACTTCTCTGTTGTAGAGAGATTAGGCAGAACATATCTACTTGCCAGAGTTCTGAAGCTGGATGTCCTACCTTTAACATCAGATTTTGTAAGGTGTTAGACATATATCTGCATCTTTAGGGAAAAAAATGTTTCTAGGCCTAAATGATTTTAGGCTGTGGTGCAATGACAATGTCATTAACCTGTCCTCTAAATGTGGTCCTGAGATCTAATTTAAAGTATTATGTAAATACAAAAGTGAAAGCAGAGCCCAGTCTTCTGAGTTCTTTGGCTGTGCAAGTGTTACCAAATGCCTGCTCCCCAGGAAGCCCTAACAGCAACCCTAGCAGTTTCTAATGCACTTGACTGAAAACAATTGAAATTGCAAGTGAATTGCAATTGCTACAAAGCTTGAGTTACCACTGCAATTTCTGATGGCAATTTCCTTGGCACTTAGTGAGGTTTTGAAAAGTACTTTAGTTGCAATTAATAGAAATAATGGTGTGTCTGTAATTTCCTTTGGACTAAAACCAAAATAGTTGTGAGTGTGATTGATGTATATTCTAATAACGTTCTCATGAATATTAACTACTGCTTTTTTCTTTTTTTTTTTTTTGTTCTTTTTAAATGAAGTAGATAGGGTTGACTGTCTTTATTAGTACAAGACATGAAGCATGCAATTATTTGGTTAGCACGTACATAGTAACTGGCAAACTGTGTAGACAATCTGGAGCTCAGATATTTGGACTTCCTGGTGGTCCCAGAGTCTGCAGTGAAGACTGCATGGCATAGGGACTGAACTGTTCTTGCAGCCGAGTAGGTGGTTCTCTGCAGTTCAGAGCTAAGACAAATAACTAGCAAAGGCAGGAAAATATTTACTGCCACTACCCACTGCACATACTGCTACCATACATAATGTACTGAGATTATGACTGAAAATAACTTCCCTGGCTCAAAGACTATCAAAGTATCACATTCTCAACCAATAATACGAGATGTTTGTAGACCAAACAGCATGGAAACAACATCTCACATAACATCATAGACACATCTGTGTCACCACATTCATTGTAGGAGTCAGAGTGTAAGTTCATCTTACCTAAATTCAGGCACCTGTAATGCCTAAATTACTATTATGGTCTTATTAAGCCGCTCATGCAGTCAGTGGAAAAGCATGGCAATGCTGATCTTAAGTAGGCTAAATTACTCTTTGGAGGGGCACGTTTCTCTCCATTAACTATTAGGGAAATCAGTTACTGGGTAGGTAGCTTGGGTGTCTGATAGGTTCTTACTTAGGGTGGAATGACTTGGAAGCCACATGACTCAATAAATTATTGAGAAGGGTATAAATGAAATGACAAAACATCCAGGATCTGGAGGACTGAATTGGTCTCCTATATTCAGGCTATTGAAGAGAAGTGGTCAGAAAAAATTGCTTTTCTTTTTTTTTTTTCTCCTTGACGTTCCTCTGAAATTCAATCCAGTATTAGTGCTGAGTATGACAACCTTCAGCCAGCAAAACACACCATGTTTATCCTACAGCACCTGATTTTTCCTAGTAACTTGTTTCCTAGTAACTAGTAAATTGTTGAATTTTATCATTACACAACCATTTTTCTGTTATAGATGATCATATGTGAAATAATAATTAGTGTCTAATCTACAGAAACAATCCAAATCATGCAATATTCAACCAATCTTCACTGTCTTCCTTTCTGATGAAAAAAAAATCTCAGTGGACATAGCAAGTCAGACAATAGTGTTTAGCCATTCCTGGTTTTCCTTCTGACCTTTTAAAATAATATCAAGTCTGTCTCAACCATACATACGTTGGCCTTTAGAAGCTGTGTAACTCATCTAAATTCCAAACAATAAATCAGTGATTAGAGTATTCAGTCATCAAGTAATGTCATCAGATCCTATACCTGAAAGTTATGTGAAATCTTTGGATTTAAAAAGTCAAAATTGTCCTGGGAAGCAGGAACCAGAACCTTAGCCTTCTCTCCAGAACAATGAACTAACTGTTTAGTGTCAAACATGTGTTTGTTCGTTAGGCTGCAGAAGCCCTCTCTGCCTTCACAGATGTACCTTTTTAAGCCTACTGAATTGCACCCTGCCTCATAAAAAAACTTCACACTGATTTCACCGAAGTCCCCTAATGAACAGCTAATGATATATAAGGATGACTTAGTCCAAATAAGGGAAAATAACAGCTGAACTTTAGGTATGTGTCTTTATTTTATATATATATATATTTATATATATAAATAATACAATTCTAAAATTATAGAATAGTTTTGATGAAGACCACTGCTAAAAGTTCCAAATCTCCTGTGCTGGAGCATCTGACTAGCTGCTACAGTTACTGACATTTAAAGACTTTGTGGTCTTCATTTTGAAACACAAGTATATATTTATGTATTTACACCCTTGAGCTATACTATCAAAGGCATCTTTGTAAGCTACAATTTTTAGTAAAAATAAATTAAAATTGTTCTGAATGCTACTGAAATAACAAACTGGGGCATCCATCTGGAATTTATTTTACTTCATATTACGGGCTTTGTGTCACTGCTGTCCAATTTGACATCGAAAAGCACAAAAAATAACATTGACATAAGGATATAGTTATGTTTATACATACAGAAACGGATTTTTTTTTTCTGTTATTTTCAGAGTAGTATCCTTAGAATTGGCACCCTCCGCTGGCTTTCAGAAAAAAATATCTGTAGCAGGCATGTTAAAAAGCAGCAGCAAAAGCCTATGAAATGAAAAATCTGTCAGTTCAGCTACTGTTCTTAGTCAAGTACTTCCGTTGCACCCAATGGGAGGTTGGGAGGCTGGAACTGAGAGACATGCTTTGAGCAAAAAGGTAGAATATCTGTCTGCTGGCTGTGTCAATGCTTTTTTTCTTAAGCTCTATTAAGTCGTGCCCATTCAAGTCAGTAGAGGCTTTTTCCTTTAATATGCTGTCTCCATCAAAGCGGAATAAAATCTGGTTTTTTTTATATTTTATTTCCTGACACCACTTTCAATACGCTTAAATAATACACATTTTTAAGAACATCTAGGAGGCTTAGCCTCCACAGTGGCTGCAGCTATACGATCTTCTGTAAGCTGTAAGGTGTGTGAAGGAAAGAAATTAAAGGAGAAGGCAATTAGATCACTCCTCAGTAAGGTTTGGGCAGAACTTAGAGATGATCTGAGTGTAACCCAAAGCTAAATGGAAATTTGCTTTCAGTAAGGATAATAATATTGAATACGTGAATAAAAGATTATTAATAACAATAGATTTGTACAGAGAAGTGTGTTTTACTTGATTTAGGGAAAAAAACCCATGAGTTTGATAGCTTTAAGTCAGAAAACACAACCTTCTTCAATGCAAACTATAGACTTATCCAGCTATCTAAAAGTATGGCTCCCAGTTTGCTCAAGAGAGAAAAAAATTATCTCATTTAATTCCAAAGATGTCTGTGTATATATATGAGTATGTAAGTATGTAGTGTTTTACTCTTTACATATGCTTGTGTCTTCCTGCTGATTATTTGGAATGTAAAAGGTTACTTTAAACTAGATGCTTATGTTATGTTTTGCTCAATTTTGGTGGGGAATCTTTTCAACTTAAAGGAAAAAAAAACCAGTCCTTAAAACATGTAATTAAATCAACAGTGTGATGACACTAAGACTGCTTCATCAAAGATAAATGCACTTACTTGTACTAATTTATTGTTATTTAATACATGATTCATTTCTTCAGACAGATGAAATGTGGTAGAGCAAATGTGTCTAGACTTCAGTAAAATATTTAATATAGTGCTATAAGATGCTATTAGTCAGCTAAAGGGTTAGCGCTGAATGGGTATTATAGCATCATAGAAATATAGAACATTTTGGGTTGGAAGGGATCTTTAAATACCATCTAACTCCAACCCCCCTGCCAGGGGCAGGGACACCTTCCACCAGCCCAGGCTGCTCCCAGCCCCGTCCAGCCTGGCCTTGAGCACCCCCAGGGATGGGGCACCCACAGCTGCTCTGGGCAGCCTCTGCCAGCGCCTCACCGCCCTCACAGTAAACAAACCCTTCCTCATCTGTAATCTAAATCTATCCTCGTCCATCTTAAAGCCATTACCTCTTGTAAAATAAATGAAGAAAGGAAAGTAACTGGGCTTGAAGAAGGGCTTTTTCTCAAATTCAAGAAAAGTTATTCATGGAATGCAGCTTATTTAATAGTTTCATTTATGGACTTGGCATAAAAACAAGCAATATGCTAATGAAATTAGCAGATAATGCCCAAAATAGATGACCTTAACAAAAAAGTGTTAAACTGAAATAAATTGAATTAAATTTTAATAGTACTGAATGCTTGGTTGTAAGATAAAGGTCCATAAGAAATGACTCCATCAAAAGCTTCAGCCAAGATTTTTGGGACCCACAGGGAAGGAGAAAACAGAAGTCACCCTTTAGGGGGATCATGGAAAGATTATTAGCTAGACTATTAGCCACAAAAGAAAAAGAAGCTCCTAAAATCTATTAAGCAAATTATTTCCTGTTAAATGCGTAAGACCTCTAATGGATGCCAGCCCAAGGCCAGTGAGGATGCTGAGCACTGCTTCCCATACCAAGCCTTAAGGCAAGCTTCTTCATTACCCACCATGGACTGGGACTCCAAGTGAGAAGGTGGACATTTTGTGCAGCTCTAAAACTTATCCAGCTTCCTACTTCTGATGCCAGAACCCACAGTAAAGCTCTGTGAACACACGGTGTCCCTGCTGCAGCTCAGGGACCACAGTGACTGATTTTTGCTTGAAAGCTAAGGTAGCATGATGTGAAAGAAGTCTCAGGCTGGTGGTGCACGTGGCTCATGGAGCTCAGCACAACGTCCTCTCCTTCCATACAGGTATCTCCCACTCATCACAGCTCATGCCATAGAAAAGTCCTCTTTGAGCTGTGTAGTAGTAGCTAGACAGTAGTAAGCAGCTGCAAAACTGTAAATGTAGAAATATGGCCTCAGCTAAACAGCACAAGCAGCAAGAGAAAATGAACTTGGGTGGACAGATACTATTTTTGGACAAATGTATCCAGGAGTAAGGCAAGGAGGAAAGCAAAACAGCAAACACGTTCTATTACAACAGTGTTTTCCCTGAATAAACTTGGCTACAGAGCTTTCCAAGTGACATCAGCAGGTCTCACAAATGGAACAGACTGAACATGCCACTGAAGTGTGACCGGGATGGAATACAGCGGCTTTTCTGCTGATAGAACATATTTCTGTGCAAACTACGGTTAGGTATAAACAGCAGGGAGCCCATTTATATGTTTATCTAGTCTGTGAGTTACTGCGCACTAATGAGCAGCACATTAGATTCTTTGTATTCTTTCTTTGTTGTTGTTGGTTGTTTTCTGTGGCTTTTTTTTTTTTAAGTGTCTTTTGCCTCTAGAGAGACTTCTCTTGTATAATTTACCTGGGTTTAAGTGTAAGAAGTTTGAAGTGTCTTAACATATGCTTTCCTATGTATCTACAATTTCTTTTCTGCTTTATAGAATTGCATGAATGCATTCTCAAGGGGAAATGTTAGTGTAAAGGAATATGTATAGCAGCCTTAGATGAGTATGGATTTTCTGAGCGAGAAGTTTGCCCTGAA
>JAVJGJ010000057.1:67506015-67516210 GCA_035590215.1 Microhierax caerulescens | reverse complement strand
TTATCAAGGGGAAATGTTTGTGTAAAGTAATATTTATAGCAGCCTTAGATTATTTTTCCCGCCCCCCCCCCCCCCTTTGCACTTCTAGCAAGGTTAGAGTTTAATGCAGTGAAGGGCAGGTGAAGATAATAAAAGGCAAACAACAGACCTCTACAGAATACTATCTTATTTACATTCTAAATATTGTATTTTTGTGATTAATTTCATTGATATGTTTTTCCTCAGAGAATGGTCTTCAAATATATTAAAGTAAATAAGAGAAACACCAGTTTAAAGTTTCTAGCTTATTTACACCATCCCCTGAGAGGTATAACAATTTTTCAGCCTTCTGACAAGTTCCAGTGATGAGGAAGTGGGACTGTTGCAAGATATGGAGACAATCTTATTTGTCAAATGATACTTACCATTTTTATAAAGTTCTAATCCAAGAATGTTGAGTAATGAAAAAAAAAAAAATTTTTTAAATTCTGCATTTAGAAATAAAGTAAATGCTATATTAACATGTCTGATCCATACTTATCTGTACTTATCATCGACAAGAAAAAAAAAAGTATTTGAAAAAAAGAAAGTTGGATGTCTTATGTCCTTACATTGGGCTTCTTGTAAACACAAAAGAACATGCCCAGAGGTCAGTGACAGTGTTTTACACACAAATAGTTGTATTTCCAAAGGTATTCAGGTGCTTGAAAATAGATCAAAGTGATTTTCTGAGGTAGTTAGATTTGAAATAATGGGACTTGGTTGCTTAGTGTGTGTATAGGCGCTTTTGAAAACTTCAGTAAGCTCTCATTTTCTAAATAATTCTGAAAAAAATTACCATGCTCTGTCTTTTTCAACCAAAACTGTGTTATCTAGCACTGAACAGAAACATCATGCTTTATTAATTTAAATGTCTTCGTAAGCTAATTGCTTAAAGTTTTATATTGTTGGTATTCAAGTCATTTTTATGTTTTATGCTTCGATTCTGTTAATGAAAAGCTGATTCTAGTGTCACATTTTTCACAATACTAGTAAACTGAGAAAAGGAGAAATATTTTCTTGAAGAGGAGCATTCAAACTTTAACTGCTGGAAGTGTGCAGTGGCAATATTTGTGGTTTATTAATAGTTAAGAATATTGAAGAAAATGCTATCTTGCAGCTAATATTCAGCCCAGATCAATAATGTCATCTTCTTACTTGAGTTTAATTACTGTGGCTTTTTATTTATCCTAATCTTATCTGAATGAATTTAAATGTGATCTAGTTATCAAAGACTTAATTAAATGTAACACTTAACAGAGCTGGGGAAGATTTTGTGTTCTCAAATGCTATAAGTAAGTGAATATGAAGACAAATATACAATATTGTTTAAAATTATGCCCATATAAGTTGAAAGCACATTAAAAGGATTATGTGCGTTCAGCAACCCACAGGACTGAATGTTTTACTAACACAGCTGAATACATTAATAGAATTAGCTACAAGCTATTAATGTTATTGGCATTAGTACTTACTCATGAATGATAATAACAATCTATTTTCATGCTTCTAGATGTGTGTTATATACCAGAAGACTCTGGGGAACATATGTACTATGTCACCCGGTCAGTATTAGAATTATTCATAGTTCCAAAAGCATCAGATATTTCCCAGGGTTGGCAGAAAAATTCCAGTCAAAATAAGCAAATGATTTAACTTAAACCTGATCTTGCATTCTCTTTTTAGTATCAGAAAAATGTTTCAGAACAATTAGCTAAATGGACTCGAGGCAGTAAAAAACATATCTGCAATCCTCTTGTGGGGCTAATTAACTCCTCTGTGTTACTTTGATGTGATTTTGTAGTTTAGATTGTTTAATTTTGGATTATGCAGTTCAACATGTCTACATCATAAAGTGGAAAATGTAGCACTATGCCTACAGCAAAAAGTGAGCGAGGATATATTGTCACGTCAGGGTTGATCCCATAGTGCACTCAAGCTTATTATTAATTTCTTAAATGAGAAAGGTTGGCTTTTGTAGAGACGATGGTGATTTATCACATAGTTGAAATGAGAAGGCAAAGGTTAGCAGAAGCGTATGAAAATTAAATTCCGTAAGAGGTCAGCAAAGCTATACTATTATAGTTTATAATGTAGATTAAATTAATATATGGAAAAAATAGAGAAGCTTTAAATTCTAAATAATTAATTAATAATCACAGCAATCAATTGTAGATTACTCCTTAAGGTAACATAGTATACAGCTCCCTCCCTACATTGAGTAGTGTATCTGAAGGTCTACTCAAAGCCGTAATCCCCACATCAGTCGTACATAACCCTAACAATTGGGGGGGGGGGGCACTGATGACAGAAGGGAAAAAAAATCGAAGCAAAATTCTGACTGCAACCTTAAGATTCTGTTCTTGTCTCTAGAACAAGTCACGGTTGCTAAGTTACTTATAAAAAATAACATATTTTTCATGCAACTGTACTGTTTTCCCTAAGGACCAGAGTTTCTGCCCATGCACAATATCATATGCTTTATGCATATATATCTACTATATATACCTACTGTAGAATGTGCGTTAATCTGATGAGGAGACCATGCTGGGTAAAAGCGACCTATATGATTTTGCTGACTTCACTGTAATTACAATTGCCGTGATATGAAGCAATCATTTCACGTATCATCGCTGTGAATTAGCCTGTTTTGTTAGATCCTAGAACCTTTCCCATGATACAAATTTTGTGGGCTGGACATGCCCTTGTAATGAAATTTTGGATTAATTCAAAGAAAAAACATTTCTTAATTTTGCATTTCGTACTGCAGTGCTTCCTGGATTAAACAAGGTTATTACTATTCTTGAATTATGCGGTCAGCCCAGGTATGTCAAAGCATATAGCAGTGAACAGACTACAGATATGCTTTTCTTAAGCTGCTGTTGATGATAACTGAAGTTACCACTGTTCATTAACATCACTGTGGTAATATAACTTACTTGAAGAAATAGTAGGGAAACATTCACTTGCTGCAAACTCAAAGGCAAAGAACTGGACCCTTGATTATACACGAGATGCTTAGGACAGCAGAAACTCTTCTCAGTTCTCTCACGTCTGCTGTAATATGTCAGCTAAATAATTATTATTTTCTGGAATAGAATAGACTTGCAATAAAAGAAGAAAGTATCCAAATTAAAACAAACCTAGCAGGGATAGATTTAGTAAATGTTACATATAATTTTAAGAAGCAAATCCAGAGCACAAGCACCTACTGAATCACTGACCTGTGATTATACTAGTATTTAAATTTTTGATGTTTTTCTTGGCAACTGTGAAAACTAGCACTTTTCTGAATAGTATTTGGGCATGGTTCAGGAGACAGTACAACAAGGATCATTCTACATAGGGAGGTTGGATGACATTATATTGCTTGGAGATGAAGGCAGTGGAACAGTTTAGCTTTATGGATGTATGCCATGTGGCCTCTGAGCCATTAAATGGTTTTATTTTACTAAATAGATACTCATGCAGCCAAGGAAATCATAGTCTTTCACACTATCAAGGCCTATCACAGCATTAATACTTTTCAAATAAAAGAGGTGGCCACATTTTCACAGCTGTCCAGTTTGTGTTGCAAATACATCAGCTACAGCTTTGTTGTAGATGATATTATATTAGTTGAGAAAAAAGAGTGGCTAAATGCAATTTAGATAAAGCTGACAAGTACAAATATGATTTATTAGTTTTCTTCTATAATGACTGCTAACATAGAGTTGTTCACTATGCTCACTTTTTAGTACAAATGAATTTTGATTCAGTCTCTGAAAACTATCTCTTGGTTTGTTAATTTATGTTTCATAATTTAATGGGATGCAGAATAGATAAAACATTATTCAGAGTGACTTTCCTACAAATATCATAAACTTTTTTGCCAAGAGGATTAAAGTCATCCTTGATTCCAGACATTGCATTTTATTGTGCTATAGTTTCTTGCATTCATCAGCCTGCAACAGAAATAACACCATTTTGAGCTTTTTGATCACGTGAAAACATTTGTCAAGCTGACATTGTGGCTACTTTACAAAAATGCATCAAGTCCATCAACAATGCATGAATAAAGGTATAAAGTAAACCTCTTTTAATGCCAGTTTGAGATGTATGATTAATGGGATATAGCCTCATTTGATTAATCTGTGCATTCATAGTACCTTGTATTTGACATTTGTAGCTAGTTACTTCTTTTATGAGAATTTTTCTTACAGCATTTGTATACAAAAGGGAATTATGCATTCTCCCAGTTGAGTCACCTTTTCTGTCACTCACCCACCAAGAAGCCTTGGCTTTCCAGGGGAGTGTTTCCACTAAACAGTCTTGCTGCCATAATATTTGGTTTCTCCACCACACACTCAGTTTTCAGCTCTCTTGGCCAAACTGTTTTCATTCTACAGCTTCTATGGAGTGTAATGTTAACAAAGTATTTGAAGAGAAAAAGCCATCGCTACTCTTATTTTCCATTTCACATGTAATCAAAACAATCTGAATTTGAGTTGACCCATATGTGCTAACGGTGTTTGTGCAAGGGAAAAAATAAATAGAAACAAGCATCAGCAGTGCTGGAATCCTGTACTGCCAACAACTTCAGCGTTTAGTGGCAGAGTATATGGCTTGAGTTTATGCCTGGAAGCAGCAAAGAGTGAAAGAAGTGAATTAAACTACAGTAAGTGAGAGTATCAACTTATACAGAAGCCAAATGGTCACCTTCAAACTGTTACTTGACTTCTCCATTAACTGTGCATAATCTCACACACACACCAAAAAACAAAAAAAAAGTGCTCACACAGAAAAGTAGAAGAGGCAAAAGAACCAGCAAAGACCTGTGACCCCCTCTGAAGCTCTCACTGAGACTTCCTCAACTTCTGACTCTGCTCCTATTCCAGTACTGCAAGTTATGCTCTTTGCACTCTTAACAGCTATCGCTGGTGTTGGCTCATGTAGAATTGCACCGAGAAGCTGCTGCATGGTGTGCAGTGGGCCACATTCACAGAATGAAAGAAAAAAGGCAAAGAGTTTTCAAAATCTGTTATAAAACTGAGCTGAGAAAATTAATATGTATCTCACCAACTAGTTCAGAGGGAAAGAGATCTTTACAGAAACAGTAAGCAAATTAACTGTTAGTTGTAAGTTTCATGAGAAAAGACATTAAACACTTGAGTGTTGTGGGGGAGCAAGAGTATTTGTAACTATGAAGTAAGCTCATTAAAAATCTGCCACTGAATCTGTCTCTTAAAACATGACCTAGTAGCTATAAGAGAGGATGCTTGTTAGTAATAGCAATTATTGCTCACAGCACTAATAATTGATGCTTTCCCAGTAGTCAGTGCATGTTCTTTTCAATGCTTAAAAAGTTCTAGTCTCAGTCATCTTCTTGCCTAGTTCCCCTTGCTTTTTCAAAGACAACTTCCCTCTCCCTGCCTTCAAGCTCAGAGGCTCATATCTTTTGAACCTGTAGGGGAATAAAATAGCTGGCAAGCAACACGCCAACCATAGATCAGCCTCCAGTTTAAAGGCAGACGTTTAAATAAGCTGGAATCACTTTTCAGTTTGTTAGCTCACAAGTCTAAATGACAGATTCCTGTGTGCTGAGCACGGTCAGCCTGTGTAATTATCTAGCACAGCAGCCCTATTGTTGCCATATTATTAATTTATTTTCTGGGCAGTGCTGCTGGCACCCATTTAACATATTTCTGCTACTTGTCTGAAATAAACATTATCAAATTTTGTATTATTATTTTAGTGCTTTTTCCTCAAGTAAGTCAGTGGAAAACCGGAGATTCTCAGCAGCTCTGGAAGTAAAACCTGCTACCCCCCCAAGTATAGACTGAACTACCAAAATGTGAAAGATCAGTTTTAAAATGCTGGGGGCTTTGCAGCTCAGGTGCCACTGTCCACACCATTAGCATCTATATCATTCCCTGTTCACACGTAATTAAGCAAACCCCAATAAGCTCTTAAGAGTAACAGAAAAGAGACATTGCTGAAGCTATGGCAGTGTATATTTTAATGCTATTATTGCATTTTTCTCTGAAATTGGTCTTCCCTTAACATGCCATGTTTAACCTCTAGGTGCAGTGTACAAGAGGTTTGAGATGGTTACACATTAAAGGTGTGTAGTTAGGCATAAAGCCAAAGCTAAGTGCTCCTAGCTCCTGTGGAGAAGAATATCCTCCAAGGAATGCAAATATTTATATTCAGAAGGTATCCTTAATAGCAAGTGATTCAGCCTTCAACAATCTCCAATTCTTCAGAAGAATGAAGTAGATTATTTTATAATGTTAATTTTATTATGTTAATAATATATATATAATGTTAATTTTATAATGTTAACTGTTTGTATTCAATTTTATAAATTCGTGTGCACAAGTAAATAAATAAGCACTCTAGTAGCACTGTCTTTCCTGGTCTATAATATATTAAACCGCATGAAACTGGTATTTACAAATCTTTGGGCTTGACATGGATTTCCTATTACCTAATTTGTGCTCAAAACCATGTGATGTGTATATATCTGTTTGTTGTTCACTATTCACCATTTCAAAAAGTGATAAATGACAAAAAAAGGAAATCCCACTTTTCACACTTTCTTAGCAATGGTGGAAGCAACTGAAAACTATACTCTCCTTCAACAGTTCAAAAATTTTGTTTGATTGAGGTTTGCTGGTCATCAACAAGCTTCCAGATGTCTCCAGCCTCTTCTATGTGACTTTTCCTTCTGTCAGAAACAAACTTTGCACATAAATAATCATAACTTTAGAAGGTTAGTTGCTTATGTCAAAATCAATTTATGAAAGGAACAAAACCTGATATACTGTGTAACTAAGCACTGCCTAACCTAGTCAAATGTGTGTGTCAAATCATGGAGTCAGCTTAAAAATCAGAAGCACTTACCTAGAAGTATTTTGGAAATAATGAAATGAAATGAAATTGAGTTGTTTATTTTTCTATTTATTTTTTTGATTCAAGGTCTTCATGCTTCTGTCACATGTTCTACACAATCTGCTGGTCAGCATTTTCTCCACAATCACAAGAGAAACTAGGAGTTTAAAAACATTAGCTTCTCACATACACTTAACACTCCAGGACTTTCAGTAAAGTCCTTGCTGTAACAGGCACCTCAAAATGATGGAAGCTGATGAAGTTGTAAAACAGATTGTAAATTGTGTATAAGAAATACATTGCACCTGTACTGGGAATTTTAGTCTGTGTACATACAACAACTTGTAAGACTTTCCTAACTTATGGTTCATAAAATTATGAACGTCTAGTTTTATGGGAAAAAATAAGACAGCCTTCAGGTCACTTTATAAATTGTGACTAGTCCCTGGTTACATAAAATAAGAGATACAACCATAAGAAAAAAAAAAAAGTTTTAATGTATTTCTTGTTCAATTAAAGAATTTTTGCATTATAAACATTCCATTAGGTCCTTCTAAAAATGAAAATACAGATACCCTATATCTGGCCAGTTGTCTTAACAGCTGCAAAACAACAGAAATTTTCTGGTTTGAAAAGAAACCGAAGTATTGACACACCCAAATATATTCTTTTTCTAATCCATATGTATTAGAAATGTATTGAAATAACATGGAGTAAATCATTACAGTTCTATTACACCATGAGTCACAACTTAGTGCTATGCCTTAATATAAATATTTATGTTAATTCTCCGACTAGACATACTTCAAAGTGAAATGTATTTTTGAATATTACTGTCCTTCTTTGCATCTTTCTTGTACTGAATGCTAAGTGGCTGGTTTCTCAAGGAATTAAAGGTATTAACAGGAGTGAGGATAAGGATAGGTAAAAACCAATTCTATTATTGCAGAAAAAGAATTTCACAGTGCTGCTGATGGTGGTATTCAACCAATGCTTCTATTGAACCATTATTTAAATTTGTAAGATACTGTTCGCAATTAAGGACACAAAAAATCCCATACATCTACAGCAGAAAAGCTTCAGCAATTAATAAGGAAAGACATAAAGCAGGAATTATTTTTCTCTTAGTTCTGTATGTCATTTCTAATAAAGATTGAATAATAGAAATTCATGTTAAAACTAATCTTTTTTTTACAATAAGAAGGCTGTATAGTGCAGGAAAAATTAAAAACTTTTTCAGTCTGGCTGCTTCTCAATCAAAGGACATATCAGTTACTGTATATTACTGCAACATTCCAAGCATTAAATTAAATTACAGACAATAGAATCAAATACAGTTTGCATCTGTGGGGCATTAAAAAATGAGGCACGTTCAGCAGTTTATTCCCAGTAGAAATCTCCCTGCTGAAATAGTGCTCTTAAAACATTCTTTCCTACCAGACTCGGCTGTTTCAAATGCATTCCTCAGGCGATATACATATTTAGTTTTTAAATGTGACATGTAGAAATCAACCTTGATTTTCTTGGATGCCTTGACTTTCTTTAGTTAATTTACGCTTTGGGTAACCTTATCGCTCCCAAGTTCTAACCCTGCTACTGGACCTGTACAAACAGCCCCAAGCATGCTTATTCAGCAGGGCTGCAAGCAAGCACCAAAGGTCCACCTGTGTTAATACGTTTTGAGGGCTTCTGCCGCTCATTACACATGATTAATGTGTAAGGAGAGGCCAAATAACTGTGGGGAGTGAACCTGTGCTCTTTAGTCCAAACACACGGATCTGTGCCATCTGAATTGAACATTAGTTAGTTCAGTGTCATTAGAGCTCACTGCAGTCATAAAAGAAAGGTCTGCAAACACTACTGGTAAGTTTGGGTGCATATGTTCTAATTTATCTTAAAATTGTTTAATAAATCAGAAGTATTTTGGACTTTGATAGTGGCCATCGTATCTTCTTGTTCCTAACACCAGAAAATTCTTTCTAATTTAGATCAGCAGAGTGTATAAAACAGAAACAGAAATATGGTGCATCAAGGGTTAGATTCAATACAGGTATAAGTAAGTGAAACTTCATTCATGCCAGTGGAAATAACTGAAATGAGCTTCACCTCTGCATCTCTGGCCCTCAGCATCTGCTTCAGCAGTGCAAAACTACTTGTGATTTATGTTATCTTTTGCACAATATTCACGGCCTCTTCTTTGGCTGCTATGGCCTTTTGCTTGGAGACAGTAAGGCTGAATGGCACGTTTAAGTTGCATCCTGACCTACATAGAATCCATCCATTTCAGGAGTTGTTACAGTACACCCGAACTACATACATTTCTATTCCTTTTTTTTTTTCCCCCAAAGACTCACTGGATCTCAAGAAAAAAGTGCTGGTACCTGCACAGTTTGTACCCTGATGTGAAATTTAGTGTTTGTAACTGTGTGTTGAGTTCTGTGACTAAAAGCCCAAACTGGCTGATACTGGAAGACAAATGAAGGTGATTAAGCATAAATTAATCTAATTTTCCTAGAACTCTTGCATAGTAAGACTTCTGAATGTTTACAGTAATATTCTGGAGACTTCTCTACTTGATTTTTCCTTTAAAGTTCTCTGACAAGAATGTAAAAAGGAGGTAGGGTAAATATTTAACCTGAAGGGATTCCTTACATGTCTTTAGTACAACTTACTTGAAGCAGAGGGTGGTATTTCAAGACACATAATTTCTGTTAAAGGGCTGAGGCTTTTATTTTTGGTGTGAATGCAAGAACAGGGGCAGTTGGACTTACCACTCGACACTACCATAGCCTTGCCACTATCAAGGCACCTATGCAAACCATGGCTTCTAGATTTTAGCATAGACAGCATCTATATTGCTGCCTTACCATAACAGCACATGCATATCCTTATCATAGTAAACCACCAACAGACACACAGCGAAAATAAATCCTTCTAAAGGAGTTGCCTTCTGATCTTTATAACCCTTCGCAAAAGAGCAAGAAAACAAGCAGTGCAAATTCCACTGACAACCAAACTATGAATTACCAAGATACTAAATTCTAGAGGGAAGAAAAAGTAATTGTTTTCAATAGCTATTTAGCATTTTTTAAAGCTATTCACATAATGATGGTGGCCATGGACAAAAGAACTGAACCACAGAGAAAATAGTTATTGCCAAATGGCATTAATCGCAGCACCAGGCTAGACTTGCATAGAAAATGTGTAGATATAGATTAGCTCTGTGACAATTTTTAGAGATGACCTTTATTTTCCATAGTGGTGTCACTGAGACTAGTTTCGGCGGGGGGGGGGGGGGGGGGGA
>JAVJGJ010000057.1:67486976-67505915 GCA_035590215.1 Microhierax caerulescens | reverse complement strand
CAATTAGATGGAGCATGTAGCATTTACACTTTATAGTAGTGCAACAGGGAAAAAACCCAACCCAGATGGACTGCTGTGCGCTTTTAACACATCTACATTTGACCCGCAATCTTTTCAAAATGCAAATACTGTTATAGCTATCATATTTGTTCCTTTATTATTAATTTGTTGATACTGCTTTTAATAGCATAGTTTGAGATGGCAAGGAGCCTTGCTTATAAAATGAGTTCTTTGTGAGTTATGAGAAATAACATCTTATGTATGCATATAAACATACATACACTCATGCACACAAACACACGTTCTGTCGGTCACAGAATATTTTCCTCAGATGCCTGTACTCCCAAGGAAATGAATGTAAATATTCCTTTTTATCTTACTGTTACGTAGAAATATTTTCCTTGGAAGGGTGACACATCCAGCTAATGATCTAGTATCAATATCCTGTGCATATAGAAAACTTTGTTTAGTGTAAATTGTATAATGGAAAATGTAGATGGGGAGATAGCCAAGAAGATAGCTAATCTTTTTCCAACTAGTGCATGGCTATTAAGTAGAAAAGATAGTCAAATTCTTCCTCCTATATTTTTTTAATTGGCTTATCTAATAGCAGTTCTGGTGCTTGCCTTTGCAGATTATTCTGAAGCTAATAGATCTGACTGTCACATTATTTGTATCCTTATTGTTAAATGACCCAATGCAATTCCTTGTCTTGTCCTTGCAGTATTTGCTGTTTTCTTTCTTTCCTGGTATTTTTCCCCTTTTTTCTTTCAAAAGCAAAGTGTTGTGCTTTAAAAGCTTTATTTTCCATTGCTTCCAACAGTGGGAGATGGGGAAATAATGTTTAATACTTATCTTGCACTCAACTTGAACAAGTCTATGAGATTACAAGGGATGCAATTAAGACCATTTTTGTTTGGTTTTCTTGTGATACAAACATAACACACATCAGTGTGTGGTTTCCTAGTGCCAGCCATCCAATGGTACGTGAGGGTTGTTTATACAACTCTTAGATTGAGAAATATATCCCCCGCAAGACAGCCGGGTCAAATCAGAAACCATTTAAATAGTTGATATTTATGTGAATAAAGCTGGCATAAATAAACTAGATACATTGCATTTACATTTTACACAAATGAGCATTTTCTAATGCTTTTCCTACTTCTTTATTTTTCTCTTTAAAGAAAGTGGTCTCGCTGCCTTCAGACCAGACACTATTTTATAATATCCTACAAGGGTCAGAATAGAATAAAATATTCCCAATTCTTTAATTCTTAAAGAGAAAAAATTCCCTTGAACTTCAGTTAAGCTTATATAGTAAGTGGTAGAACTACTTAAGTGTAACATTTTCCTCTAAAGTATTAATGAAATATAAACAATTCAATAGCTTTCAGTTAAATAATATATGTTTAGGACCTATTCATTCCTAAATGTACTTACTTATGACAGTTTGAAAAATATATTACCCTGTGACAAGCTATTTCATACAATTCATTATGATCTTTGTACGCATTTTCCATAGTATTAGGAATGGAGAATTGTATCCTGATGGATAAATGCTGGTGCAATATGCGGCATGTGTTGCAAAATTAACTTGTCCTCAAATAGTCCCATGCTCATAAATAATGTGCAGAATATAAATTTCTGTTTCTATCATATTCTAAAGAAAAATATTGCTGTCAGATTCAGTAATATGTTACTTGGAATATACTGTTCTAATACAATCTTTTCAAATTTTTTCAGATTTATACTGAAGATAATTTCAGAACCTTCATATCTCAAAAGTCACTATCTAGAAATTGTCTTGAAATCCTGTAAAAGGTTTCTCAGTGTGGTCTCCTACATGTCTTTTTTCCTCTACATCTTTCCATGTCTACATACTCCTATGAAAAATCCATAGCAGTTACACAAATGAAATATTATTTTTTCAAAAGCTCTTTTGGTTTTAGAGGTAGCTAAATTTTATTAAAGACTAATTTTTTTTTATATAGAAGAAATAACTAGGTGCTTCAAAAGTATGCAGAAGTTCTTTGTTGACTACATGGATCCTGGTTTGGCTTCAGGGTTTGATTGGGCTTTTTTGGTTTTTTCCCTTTATATGAAACATTATGAAATCATGGAAATTGAATATTTCCATTTATTAATATTTTGTCAAAAAATAGGATATTTACATGCTTTAAATTAAGACTTCTAGTTTATTCAAAGAACTTTAAAAACTGAAATTAATTACAATAAAAAGATGACACTGCTTTAATCAAAATATAATATGTAAAATTATCAAAATAGTTCCATCACATCAATGCAAAAATAATAAGTCTATTTCAATGTTTGAAAATGTTCTGTATTGGAAGATTTTCTCCCAGTTTGGAATAGAAACATTTTTCAATGTCTTTAAAAATTCTTTCAGCGCCAGAAAAATGTTCCTTCCCAGTTTTAATACCTCATGTGTGTTCTGCTCCCTTTTTTCTGAGGGCAAATTCTCATCACAGGACAGCAGCTTTCTGAGTCACCCATTGCACTCACATTCCAAATAGGAAGTGTCCAAGAGTTGCATTCAGACTTGCTGAATGATTGTTGCAAATCATGTTGATCTAAATCCAAACCCTAGAGCGTCTTTTGAAAACTGAAACTATTATTTTCTCATTTTACCCATCTTCATAGTGGAAAACCTTTCCTTTTGATTTCTGTTTTCGCTTTTCCTTCCAATTAGCTTGCAAGTTCCTAGAGAAAAGGGTTGTCCAGGGCTGTATATTTTTGCAGTGCTGAGCTGTATGTGATCTGAATCGGGTTGGACAGGGCTTTGAGCAACCTGGTCTAGTGAAAGACGTTCCTGCCCACCCACGACAAGGGGGTTGGGCTCTCCATCGTTCTGATCTAATCCCTAGATCACTACGGGCTTCTGCACTACATTCTAGTATACAAAAATGAATCCGTTCTATCAATCCCTTGCTTCCATAGTACCTTTATAATTCTAATCATCAATAGCCCTTGTGAGGAATAAAGCCTGTTAATGAAACTGTCTCACATTCTACCCACTGTAAAGTCAACTATAAGAAAGGAGAGCAGATCGACCTCAAAACATCTGAAGGTGTCTGAAGTTAAGCACCGATGCTAAATGAACATCAAGATAAAGGTGAATTTCCAAAGGTACAATGGAGTAAGAACTAATAGTGGAACACCCCAGAAGTGTATGGTGTTTATACATGTTATGCAAAATGGATCAGGACAGAGTCATAAGGAGATGTTCCATTTTGAAGGGAGAAGGGTGGTGGTGGGTTTTGTTTGTTTGGTTTGGTTTTTTATGTTACCATCAGGTCAAGAGAGCATATAGAGATGTTACTTGTAACTAGGGGAGATTGTTTCTTCCCTCTACAAGATTTCTATGCAGTCTGACAGGGCTTTTATTACCATTGAGTATTTTTCTAAAAGCATCTGAAGGATTTAGGAGCACAAATTACATGTAAAATTTTGTAGGGTCTATTGCCTCACTCTGTTAGATGCTCAAATTTACCATAAGAAAATACAACGTTTATGTCAAATGCACAGTAAAAGTCTAAACAAGCACTATGATTTCCCTCGTCTTTCAAAAATCTGCCAGAAACAAATGAAGAGTATGAAGGGGAAAAAATAAAAATTAAAAAAAAAAAAAGAGGGGGAGGATGGGTGCACATATCTCTGAAGGTTTAAAGATAATATGCAATGGTTTGTAATGCAATTCATAATGGCTAAGTGACCATTAATAGCTTCCTAATATTGACTTTTATTCTCCAGTTACACCACTTAAGATCAGCTCTATTGAATTCTGCTGGCTCAAAGTCAAATGGCAGAAGCCTGTCTCTGGTTTTGACTGCTAATATTTGCAAAGCCTTATTGATTCTGAAAGGTTTCAAATATGTCCCAAGTTATTTAAATAAAGCTTTTCTCTGTCTCTTTCTTCCAAGGCATTTAACTTAACCAGCACTTTACAGATAATTAGGCGTACTTGGGGAGAAACAGTAGAGACAACAAAGATCCTTAAAGACAGTTATTTCTCTGTATTGCCCTTCAGTGCAGTGCTTAAAATTGCAAAGGCTGACAAAGTACAGCCTATGATTATGTATAGAATCCATTTGGGGGTGGAATTCGTCTACATTTAATCATGTATCTAAACCTTAATAGACTTCCTTAAAAATTGTTGTATAAAAATGACTACTTTTAGATTATCTGTTTATATTATTTTATAAAGGAGTTTTAAAATGTCCTTTAGGAATATCTCTCTCTTCTTCTGATAAAAAGACAGCTGGTTAAATACCTTAAACCAGACATCTGACTTTTAACAAAACAAAAGCTGAATATGACATATCCCACGTACAATATAAGATCTTGGATTCTAACATAAAACCCTGTCTCATAATAAAAAATGAAAATATAATAAAAATTAAGCCAACAAACAGACCTTTCATGTATTCACTTTTTGTTAACTTTTTTCATTAACTTTTAAAAATCTTTGGGAGATATCAGGAAAAGCAGGATCAAATAATGGATACATTAGCACTAGATAACTCAAATTAGGCAGGTCTTCTGAAGACACTGATGTTTAGCAGATGAATACTTGTTTCTTTTTTGTTAATTAAATCCTTCCAGAGAAGCTATTCTGTTCAATTAAAATGAACAGACTCCGGCATAACAATATTTCTATATAAATCCATTCACTGCTTTTTAGAGTTGCTGTGCTCAGTAAAACTTGGGTTTATTCCACTGTGTAAGGTGTAGCAAATCTTTCTAAACTCACCTATGGAATATTATCTCAAATTCTGCATCTGCTGTGAGTAATTGATTTGGCAGAAAAAAATACCTTGAAAGTTTCCTTTCATCTTCTCAGTTATTTCCATCTCAATTTTCCCTCTGCCTTTTGCTTTTCTTACAATGCTTCCTTTCTCCTCCTTTCTGGTTTTTATCATGTTGATGATTCCAGATAGCCTTACCTATACTGTCAATCACATGCCATCCTGCCCAAGAGCATATGCTCCCGAAAATCACATGGGATAGCTCTTTTTTATCCATCTTTTTCACAGGAAATTCAATTTAACAGTCATTTTGAATAGCATAAACCCCTGACTTTTGGCATCTTCATTTTAAATGAAAGCACCACATTCTCTTTCTGTCAAAACACTGGATCTCTCCATAGTAAGAATTGTACCCTTCTCAGACTGGTGTGGTAATAAGCATGTAGTAGGTGGTACACCTTAATAAATCAAGCCCTCAAGAGTCTGGACTGTCTGTGTTTCATCAGAAGATGGCTGTGATTATTTGAACCATATGGATCTTCTAAAACTTGAGTTTTATAAATCAATTCTTTCACTTGTTAACACTACTAAGATATTAAACATGATGTAAAACATCTTCTGTGAGTATAATCTAAAGAGGACATTTCTTTGCATGCTTACTTTCTTAGGACTACATTGGATGAAGTGGATAATGTGCTCAAAGACTATTTCATGGATGCTTGTGTCATCCTTAGACTGGAATAATTTCATATTATAAGTTTCTAAGGTATAGCTCTGCTTGAATGTTTTTATAGACAAACACCTTTATGAAGTATTCTATCATGCATTCTACATTCATGAATGTTTCAAGAAATTCTAACATTTATAAATATTTTTATTATTCACTATGTTATCACTTCTTACCACCTATTAAAAATGCTTTATGAAAGAGATAAAGATCATTAGGTTTTGAAAGTCACTAGAGAATTTTAGGCAGCCGCATTATAGGGATTTAGTATTGGCCACATGAATAAACAACTACTCTGGACTGAGCTGTGGGAACTTGTAACAGCCATGGCATTATGTCATTTTGCATAAGCAATGACTATGGTTTAAAATTGATGGTTTAAAATCTGATGTTTCTCAGGTTCAGATAAAATAAGAAAAAACCCACTATTGTTCATATGCTGTGTCATCCATACGTAATTCATAATACATCTATTTCATCCATATTGGTGTGATTACTTAGCTCACAGTTAATGAACTTAATTGGGGAAAATGGCAGATGAGCTCTGGATTAGGTCTTAGTAGCTTACTACTAAGTAGAAGCCATAGTTTCTATACCGTTTTTTTATATATATACTATATATATAAAAATATATAAAACTATATATACATAGTTACTATACCATTTACTATACCATTGCTACTGCTATAATGAAAATCAACAGGATCCAGAAATTGGTAGGTTCACATATATTACTGTCAGAAAACAAAAAGCACTTCGATGTACACTACTGTTAAGAAGTGTTGTAAATGTTTTCAACTGATTTACAAAGAAAGTTTCTTCTAAGCCAATCTGTGAATCGGCCATCATTAACAGGTAGGTTTAACTAAATACCAAAAATACCAAGATTTGATTACACTGAATTGAGCTTCTTCTTAATGATTACTAACATTAAATTGAATATCAGATAATTTTTATTGGACTACCATGTAATTCTAGGAATGCATCTTAAAATTGCAGTAAACCCAGCTTGTATGCGAATTATGTGTGATTGTTTTTAACTTGATGTACACTCTGGAAGTTTCCAGCAAGGGCTAGAAGTATGATGAAACACTGTGTAAGCATACACTTTGCTTTTTCAGTAGAATGTAGCATAGCAATACTGTAAACCCCTGTAGGTTTTTAATGGTTATATTTCTGTTGTTTAATAACTAAAACCAGATCAATTCTAGTGGAACTAACTCAATATGTTATTTTGCCAGCAGAGAAGAAAAAAAACAAATATTTGCTAGAAGTGGCATAGTATATTTCTATGTCACGGTATATACATGACATATAATAATTTGAAATGTAAATATCAAGGATTAGACATGAGCTAACATGATTAGCTGTGTAAAGGACTTTCAAGTTCCACTGAAATTTTTCTGCCATAAGCTGAGCAGATTTTGAAGAAACAAAAATATACCCTATGATTTATTACATGATGCAGTTATAGGATTTTCCAATATTCTTAGGGGAAAAAAAAGGGAAGAGAGTTTTGTATTGCATACCGATTTAAAATATTCTTGCCTCCCCAAACCGTGCCTTTTAATTTCAGAAACTTTTGCCTCTGTAATTTGAACAAACTCACAGGGAAAGTTCTTTGTTTGAAGTTTTCACTATAATTTTCATGACTTGATCCACACATTTTGAGGAAAAGCACCAACCAAACAAAATTATTCATGGACTTTGCTGGACCAGCTCCCTTCATGAAACCAATTACGTTCTCCAAATGCAGCTAGATAGCCAAACTCACCTGCTGTTAAGAGCAGAGGCTGAACCACGTGAGAGTAGTTACAGACTAATGGGTTTTTGCTTGTCATTACTCGGCTTTGCTTTCCGTCTCCTACCCTGCCAAGTTTCTGAGGCCACTGCCTGGCTGCCACATAGATAAAACCTCATGCAGAGAAAGTTCATACTTCAGCCTCCCTCACAGACTTTCATCTCCTACTGATTCATGTTCCCCAAACAAGATACTGAAATAGCTTAAGAACTGCATTTTAAAAGTATCGGGGCAACTTCCAGCATTACTACTACCAACATTATTTTTTTTATTAGTGTGCTCTTTGCAATTAATTCTGCCGTTACTGTCCTTGGCTCAGATTTTGCTAGCATGTCTCATGCAGCAGCACTGATTTCAGCCACCTCTGGCCAGTTTACTCTGTCCCGTTTTCTATTGCTCAACAGGTTCAGCTGGTCACTGGTTCACCTGGGTTAATGTATCCCTCCACTACCTGGCAGTCACTATTATGACTCCATAATTATTTCTGCAGTGATAAAGATGACTGATGGCTGTGAGAACAGGAAAGTAAGAATTGCTAACACGTTATCTCATTTTCAGCAGCAAACTCATATTTAGGTTTTGGGGGGTGAGTTTTGGTCTCTACTATTTTCCTGGGGAAGAAAACTTCTGTCTCCTGTTACCAATTTTATATAGAATATTGCCAGTTAGAGGTCTTGTAAGAAAGATCCAGCCACCTGTAAGATTATATTTTTGCCCTTGTGATGGATGCCTCTTTAAAGTACCCTTGAATAGTTATCTACCTTGAAGTACTGGTGGCTTAAAACTCAAGAATACTTCCATTGCCTGATCTCACTATTAACCTGTACTTCGCAAACTGTGTCACAGATATTTCAGGCTCTCCCCTGTCTCTCTTTTTTGGTTTTTCTCCTTTTTGTTTCTGTCCCTTTCTTGTCACATGTCAGCAGATTTTTGTTATCACTTGTCAGCTATATAGCAAAAAGCTGAATGAACTCAAATCACATCAGGCTCACCAAATTCTTATAAAACTTGTTCCACTGTAATATTTATCTTCCAGGACTAGGCTGATAATTGAAGCATAAAATGTTATTCAGGTGTTCACGTTACATAGACTTTATATCTGGGGGCTTTTACATTATTGATGTGGACAGGAGGCAACCCCTGTCGCTGCCCCCTTCTGTAAAGCCACGCTGAGATGTCCACCTCATGTACTCAGCCTGCTCAAAGCACCAGAGTCATTTGTCAGTGTCCTGCATCTGGAAAGCATCTTTGCTGGAAGAATGTTCTGCAGCATGAAGTAGTGTGGGAGGTGAGACCATATTTCTCCAGAATTTAAAAGGGGAACCAAAGATTTTTATGAGGGCAAAAAAGGGCAAAAGCAATAGACTTGCACAGTTGTGAGGATGCAGTGCTATGAAAAACAGAGCAGGGAAACAGCAGCTTTGCCACAGCATGAGGGAAAAATATAAATAATAGTGATTTTTGCTTATATTCAAGGTTCAAAGTTATGTGTTACTCACTCTGTGGTTAATTTCTGACAACCTGTTATAAATGCAGTCTTCCTGTATGCTGGCTGCTGTGGAGCAGCAGTGAGATTTTTGCATTTAATGTCTTAGGCATATTTTAGTTATCCAACATTTCTATTTTAAAAATATCAACATAACATAATAAAAAGGTGACTACTTTTTATTTTGCAATACAAGAAATGGCTGTTTTAACCCAATCTTCAGAGTTAGAAAGGATTACATATTGCTCATTAAAACGTTTAAGAAATCAGCAATTACAAATGCAATTAACATTGCTTGACATATGGCTAATAGAATTCACCTTGTCAGGGAGGATATAATATGAATATGTTCACCAAAGCACATGTGCTTCAGGAGAAAGTGTGGTAGGTGAGATCAGCCTGAGTATTTGCCAGCAAGCTCTGGAAGACAGATAACCAACCTTCAGCAAGAAATAAGATTTGTTCTCTTATGAAATGTAATCTAGCAGCCCAGGCTTGCTTTAAGGCTTTCACAGGTAACTGAAGTGCCGTACAGGGGTATGTAAATATTGAAGCAGTCTTTCCTTTGTTGAGTGAAGTATCATTTGTACTGTAATGGTGTGGGTTTAGTTATGGTGCTGGGCTTTTAGATTAAGATGGCAAAACACTATAGTACAAAAGCTAAATAACATTTTCTCAAATTTGGAGAAACGGAGGAGACTTGAAGCTCAGTTTTTACCATAAGATAGGAGTAGGAAAGGTCTTGCCTTTTTTCTGTGTGTTGAGCACTAACAATATATTCTCCCTGAACAATTCATCCTCTTTATTCTTTTTCTTTTTATTTCTTTACACAAAATCCTTACAGAGAAAGGGCTGTTTGTCACAGAAATCTATAGAAACTCAATAAAAGGAAGGGTTTCACTCAGCTGAAATCTTTACCCATTCCCATGTGAGAGAAGAGCCATGTGCTGAAACAGTTTATATAGTTTATGCACTAACTGTTTAATATAAAATGCATACACTACTTTGAGCACTACAGCCGGAACTTCTTTCCCAGAAAAGCAATTTAGCTACTAAATTAGAATCATACTACTGCTTGTTCACTCTTCCTGGAGCTTGAATGTTTTGAAGCACAGCTTCAACAGGAAATGGAGAAAGCATCCATCCTTCTCTACCAATCTAGTGGCTAATAGCTTGTGATCAGACCTCTTTATGGAAAAAGGAATATCTGAGTTTCAATCCATTTAGAAAAGGAAATTGAACTCATGTCTGTTATTGCTCAGGTGACTGATTTAGCCACTAGAGTGTTTTAAAAATGTTAGGCAGCACTATTTTTTCTCTGGCCAGGTTCTCAAAGAAAATTGCAGTTGCACCTGATCTTGTAAATGTGCTAGATGTGCTCAGCCTACATGTAGCTATTATATCCTAGTACTAGGTAGAAGAACAACTTCTGTTTAAATTATGCTGAAGTTTAGGCATGTTCTAAACTGAATGTTTCAAATTAAGGCTGTTGGCATGACCAGGACCACAACTCTTGACACCTTGAGGACTCTGTAGTCCCAAGGTGACCCTTGCTTCTTCAAGGTAACAGGGTAGATTTGGGGGAAAGTTGCCTTAAGCTTTACGTTTAAGTGTCTCGCTCCCAACTAGGCCTTGATTTCAATGACTGAGGGTATCTCAACACTGCAAAGTACAACAATCCATGAACTAACAACTCACTAGATGACTGTGAAGGTTGTGCAACCTGTGGCTGCAGCAGCTCAGGTCTGGAAGCAGTGCAGCTGCATTCCTGCAGTGCTCCATCAAAACCAACCAGCTTTTCTGAAGGGATGTAGCACTACATGAATAACATTGTCCTGCTTCAAAACCTGGGCCATTTACATCCAGCCACATCATGGTGAGATCAACTTGCCTAGAAATGACAAGCATCTGGTGCCATTTTATGCTCCCACATATCCCACCCATTCTCCTGGCATTCAGAAGGTGCTGTACTATCCTAATATCTCAGATATTTTACAATGTCCAGAAATCTTCATACCTTTCAAAAGAACTACATAATACCACTACATTTGTGTTTCAATAACAAAATCATTCTCCAGGTCCCACTTCTTGGTGTTTTCCAGCCTTTCCAGATGTCAGGTTCACCTCTGTGCTTGTCTCCACACCCACGGCAAAAACATGCCTGTATAGCTTTGCTGGAGGTAGACTTAGAAATATCTCTTTTTACAAGTTTGATCTCGAAAGGTGTTTAATATTCTCAAATTTATTTAAGACAATAAGTGTTGCAGGTGTACTTCACGGGAATAAGTCTTCTAGGAGTAGTTACCAGTTTATACGATTAGGTAGAGGACGGTTCGCCTTGTGTTTGTTCTCCCTGAGAACTTGAGCGATATCTCTGATCTATGTAAAGAAACGTCTCATCTATGAAAAATTTGCCTTCAGGACAACGTGGAAATAAATCAGGGGAAACTATCACAGTATCTTTTTGTGTCTTGCATATAACTTGAATGGAAAATGCCATTCTTTTCACTTCAAGACTCACTCAAAAAAAACCCATAGCAGGTATTTTATATTCTTGCAGATAAAAAATGGCTTTATTTAGGACCAAAAGAATATTTCTAGCTCTTCTTCCATTTAATTTCTAATCTGATCAGAAGCAAGCAATGTTCTGAAACAGTAATCTGTGAGATTTGCTTGGCAAGAGAAGTTTGTTTTGAAAGTGCTATGTCCTCATTGCTGTGCAATCCTGTGCTGAGTGTATCACTGTCAAAAAATGTGTATCTGTCCACAGCTCAAGTATGCGACACTTAGGCAAAAAAGCCTCTTGTTCTGCTTACCATGATGTTCCTGTCACTTAGTTTTTCTACTTGTGAAATGAGGCCAATCACAGCCAGGTACAAAATTATTTGATCTCTACTGAAAAAAAAAAAAATTATGGAAACCCTAGATACTAAAATTATTCTCCACAACTATTTAATATATTCTTTTTGAAGATCACTCAAGAAAGACATCAATGGTGAGGCTGAATTTTTAGTATGACTCTTTTGATATAAATTTTATCATCTAGGAAAGCAGCTTTCAGAAACTAGTTGCTTTCAGCCTCTGTTGATCTGAACCAAACCTACCTACGAAATGGAGCAAAACATATTTATCTTATTACCAAATTCCCTTGTCTTCACACAGGCAATATAAACAATAATTTAAAATGAAAAGAATTTGTGTCAATTTGTTGGATTAAATTAATATTCTTATTGAGTGTTAAATTTCTTGCTTTGGCTCAAGATATTTCTTCTCTTTTCTATGACTTAGAATGCAAGTAAAGTATCTCATGAAGGAAACTGATCACGCTAATCTTTCTGTGGATAAGATAAATTCAAATTCAAATACAGACTTCAAACCTCATTGGTTTGGAACACCTTTTTTTCAGGGAACATAGGGAAAAATTTTAATAGTGATTATGAATTTTGGTGGTATATTATTTGGGTACCTTATTGGTACTTGTTGATGGCTGCATTCTTAGGTTAAAGATGCACATCAATTTCTGCAAATGACAGCATATATGGATGGTGCGCATACATGGCATCCAAGTGGATGTTGTAGTGGTAGACCTGTGTGAGGACTTTCGCTGACATGCATGCAGGACCAGTGCTCTTGCAGAAGATCAGCTGTGGCTTCTGTCTGGCTAAGAAAGTGCAGCATGGATGAACGAACATAACTGCTGGTGTGGCACCTGAGCAGAAACCACTACCTCAAACAGAATGAGGGCCTATTTGTTGTCTTCATTAGCTCTGGGACAATCCCACTTCTTCCAACAACAGCTTCTGGGCCACATCCAAACAACTGGAAAAGTTATGCTTAGGGATAGCTGTAAGGATAAGCTAATTTAGTGGCTTTTGCCAAGAGTTTTCTTCAAAATAAAACAATTTGCCATGATATAGACATAGAAACAGAGTTCTTTTCCCCCAGTCCTGGATCTGCTGTTTCAGAGGCAGTCTCAGGCTACTCTCCAGTGACTTCTTCTGAGGTTTCCCAATGACAAAATGGTTTTCAACTTTTCTGACCTGCTGTGAGCTGGGCTGTGCTCTGCACCATCTACTCAAGAGTGCAGAAAGACCCCTGTGCTTGCCTCTTCCTTCCTTCCTGATGCCTGATTCCAAGTTTCTGCAACATTATCCAGGATAGATTTCCCTTTCTCTGTGGAGTTGACTTTTGCCTGGATCACATGAAGCTAAGCCCCAGCTCCCCTTACCTAGTCAGTGTATTTCTTGACAAAATCACTAACTGCTTGGAAAGTTATGAATGCACATTTCACGTATTCATACTGTTCTCACCGAAGTCAGAGGCAATATTTTCAGTGAACGGAGTAGAGATAGCACTGGGTTTAAAAAATGCAACCTCATTCCCCCCAAAACCAAAACCAGAACATTGTGTATACAATAAAAAGCTGCAGTTTGACATACCTGAAGGAAAGAAAAGGAGACAATTTCCAGTAATTTTCTTTTCAGTTTCCATCAATTCATTCATTTTTGTCCCATTTGCAGTTAATGTCCTAAGCAGTGTTTTTTCCACTTTCAGAAAATGTTAAGGAGAAAAATCATTTCACCCTTCCCCATCTCATGATATTTTGAGCATGAAAATGATGTAAAGATTCAAACACAATGTCCTGGAGAGCTGGCTTGTTCTAAAAACTGCTCCCAGGTGCTTTGTGTCTCTTTCTTACTCAAAGATTATACGATTAGCATTTTAACGTCCCACACTTCTTGTCTAGCTCCCTAGGAGGATATGAGAATGAAGCCATGAAAGCTAAGCTGTTTGGTATTTATCACACACACTCTGATTGTATTTCAGAGCTCTGGGATTTAAACAGGACGTCAGTCTTTCGTAGCCCCTTTGGATACCTTGGTCTTCACATAATGCTGCTGGATGAGTATCAAGAGCGACTGTTCGTGGGAGGAAGAGACCTCTTGTATTCCCTCAGTTTGGATCGAGTCAGCGACAACTACCGAGAGGTGGAGTAAAAAGCTATATATGTATCAGTCCCTTCATATCATAATGTGTAGCACAGAATAACAGTTTGCATGACTGGACATGAGATAATGGAGTTTTTGTGGATGTTTTATGCATGAACTTTAAGGTCATGTTTATATTTAAGGAAAATACGCTAATTACCATTTTCTCCCCAGTAATAACCCATAAGGCTCACTCTAGGTGAAGAGATCTGGGGGTTGTATAACTATTTCTCACTGTTTTTCAGTGTGTTTACAGATTTTAGAGCAGCTCACACTTTGTGCATACCTGATTACTGTATCTCCACTATATTATCAAGGAATAATTTCTCCCTGGTATTTGTGGGGGACTTTTCTACAGCTGAAAAGAAAAAGTAAAAGAAAAAAAGAAAAAGAAAATAAATGAAAAAAATAATTAGTACATAAACTATGAGAAGTTTTCAACAGCAGCACAAACCATGCAGCTAATTTTAGCCTTCTTTAGAAACTGGATTTTGCATTGGTTTGAGCCAGAGGTGCTATTAAGTAGTGGCTGAAAGTGGCATTTGAACTCTACTCAAGTGGTCTGTAGGAGAAAGGTGATTTAAGTCATAAGCCTACCAGAGAGCTCGGTACATCGTAGAAAAAGCAATTGATCAGCAAACTGGCAATTGAAGTGGAGGGTCTGGAGCCTAAGCTGGTGTGAGCCGTGGCTTCCTTACTCGCTTCTGCCCTCGGCAGCTGGCGTTGGAAGCATACAGTGGCAAAGGAGGCTGGCTGGAGCATTGCTCCTCTCTCAACCATCTTGACTGTGGATAAACAATGTCTTGAAATATTTCAGTGGTTCCATTACCTACTTTTTAATTTTTTTCCAACATGTTTTGAAGTAATTTTGTTCATTCTCAAATCAGTAAATGAATGAGAGAGTGAGTAACAAAACAAAGCCCTCTGGAGAAATCTGATTTTTGTTGATGTCCATGCTGCGTTGATCACTAATGTTTCAAACTCTTTTCTTTCTGCCCCCTTGTTGTATCACTGTTCTCATGCCAACACTCTGGTCAACTTTACCCTAAGCAACTATGCTTATCTGCAAGTGTAATTAGCAAGTTCCACTACTGAAAGCAGATATTATACACTTTATCCTTTTTATAAATGTTTGGGAAAGGCAATCCTAGATATGGGGAAATTAATATACTCAGGGAGGCCACTTGAGAATTTATTTACATTTTTAAAAAAAGAAAAAAAAATCAACAAATTAACTCTCCAGAGAGCAATATTAAATACTGAGCCTTGTTCCTCCACAGTGAGAAATGAGTTAACTCCTTTTCCATGTGATAATATCTATTAATATCCTGTGACAAGATATTAGAGCTCAGGGATATGAAAACATTTAGGAAGCAATTGTTTCTGTAAAATAAGCTTTCCCCCCGTCCCCCATTCTTCTTCCCCATTTGGCAGTAAATCTTTATGAGGAAAGATGACAGGATAGAGCACTTGATGCTTCTATCCACCCACCATCGACCCGTCTGGACACACTCTTGAAGTTCGTTGCTCTCCTTGTGTCAGATGGAAAATCAGCCATTTACTCTGAAACCATACTCTCTATCTTGAGACCTGTGTGCAGAGTATGACAAACTAATGGAAGCTTTTCTTGCCTGCTTTTACGATGTGCAAAAGATGAGAAATTGGAATAAGTGAAGTTTGACTTAGCATGCTTAGAAACATGACCTCGCTGGGACTTAGCTCCCTTCAATACAAATGTCAAGATCCTTTTCCCTTTTCCCAGTGTTCACTTGGAGCAGATGTCATTCAGTAATAGCTAAAGGGAAAACTTGACCATCTTTCAGTGTGAGCAGCAAAAGTGTGGAATGAGACATTTCTGTTATATATGAGAGCTTAATTACTGAGATACACTGGGGGAAGTTCCTGGAATTGAGCGACTGGTTGATTCATTATTACCAAAGTTCTTCATTAATCTGTCTTTAACTGTGTGTTGGTTAGCCTTTGGCCTTTTTCTTTCATGCTGAGAACTTTAGCTTAATTAATCTAAAACACCAGTTATAATCTAGTGAAAGTATAGGAGTGGAGGCAAGCTCTTGGGTTTTATTCTCTCTCTGGTAACCAGGGTGACTATCTGCAAAAGAGATGGTTCATAAAGATGGTAGTTTGGGGCAGATTCACACAGATTTTTTTCATCTTCCCTGTTTTAGAAAACAGTTTATGGATTTTATTTCATTGCCATCCCTTTCTCCACAGTTTGGAATATGAATGTGCTTTCTAAAAACCAAACTAAATCCCATTGCCAATTAGAGACATATCCCTTCTGCTGTAAAACACTTAGTCATTCAGTTCTAGCAAGCATATTAGAAGTCCCCCATAAGAAAAACAACCAAATGCTGAGTGGACATAAAATTCTTTTGCATTGAGACCTATTGACTGCCAAAGTAATCCAGCATTTCCAAAAAACTCAACTTGTGATGCATATGAGGTATGCATCCTATAAATCTGCATTTAATTAATTAACTGAACTAAGGTTCGGTTCCCTTCAGTTTTCAAATACAAAGCAGAACACTCAAGTGTAGATTATAGCTTTCTCACAGAAGCTATTAGTTGTTTATGTATAAATCTACCAGTATTACTTTAGACATGTATTATCTTGACAACTTTTCATATCCAGATAAAGACAAAATACACACAAAATGGGGATAAAAATATCAGGGAACAAAACTACTACTGTTGTTCTTGTATTGACTGAGGAATCCAGAGATTCAGGCTGAGCTCTCAACTGTGGCGACCTTCCATGTCATCTTGGACAGAGACAGTCTCACTTCTCCATTGGTCAAATTATATTTCTTTTTCTTACTTTGCATTTTTTTTGTACTCTTTGTATCTCTCCTTTCTTATAATACACCCTTGCTTACAGTGTTTAACATATCTTAAGTTTTTGAAACAAGTTACTCATGTGCCTTGGTTTCTACATGAAGAATGCCCTAACACTAATAGTAGCAAGAACGAGGAAGATGGTGAAATGTGGATATCAATATTTACAGAGAATTAAAGCCATAGAAGTACTTGAAACCTGATATAAAGCCAAAGCTTCAGAGATACCCTCAACATGACCTTTGCTTTCCCTAAGTTCTCATTGCCTTTCACATCTTTGGAATCAAACTTTACACATATTTGGGATTTGTTCCAAAGTCTTTAAGGCTTGTAATGTTCTAACACACTGATAGAAAATTTTCTTTGATATCTGGTGCCAAATTTATTGTAAAAAGCATTTCACTTCATGGCAATTGGTGCCAGAGCAGATCTTTGTTAAGAGCAGGCTTGAACCAATGCCAGTAGTTCATCACCGCTGATCTAATAGCTCTTAGAAAAAGATGACCTTTGTTTCTACTTTTCATCTTTTGTTGGAATGACAATAAACTACACTTCCTATTTGTCCACAAACTCCTTTCAGATATTCTTTCTTCCTAGCTTCTGCTTCAAAGTGCTCATGAAGGCCTTGCTTGGAAAAGAAGCCTTCCAACTTCTGTAGATAGGTTTGTGCAGGTAGATCTCCATGGGCTCTTTCTGACCTAGAATGAGATGTCTCCGGGTTAAGACTTATGCCTCTGCCATAATAAACTATACAGCCCCCATAATTTTCCCAGCCTCTAGCAAAGCTAGCTATATTTCCTCTTCAGAGCTGGCTGAACAAGAGCAGGGCTTGCTTGTATCTCCTTTGAATACTGGGTAGGAATGTACATACATTCAAACTGAAATACGAAGCACACAATTTAGCAGTGAGGTTGGTTATCCATTGGAATGACCTCCCAGGAGGCAAGGTGGCTATGAATTTGTTGACAAATGTATATAGTGCCCAGTCATAACCAGATATTTTTTGCAGAATTTGTGCTTCAGCCAAACACAAGTTATGTGTTAATTAAGCACTATTCATTGACTTAAACCAGGGATGGGATAGTTGAATTGCTCAATTGCTCTGTCATATGCTGGAGTTCAGTCTAGCTTACAGAGCAGTCTAATTTGCCCTGAAGCGTTATAAAGCTCGTGTAATTTTTTGAAATTAGTTTTCATTAGACACACTATCTTGTTTTTTGAGGCTAGTGACTGAATAAGGAAGCTGTTTGGAGACACTTATTCCAGCTCCAGTTAAATGTTTCCCCATATCTGAATTTGCGCAGTAGCTGTTGTACGTACTGCCTTATAATTTCATTTTTTCCCATGAGAAGTGCATTTAAAAGTAGGTTTTCTGTCTTTTACAGCACTAAAATTACATCATCCAGGTCTCAAGGATGATAACGTTATAGTGCGAGATGAGAAAATATCACTAAATGAGCAATTTAAAAATTTACTTCACAGTAACCTGCAGTGTGAAAAGTTTTGGAAATTTATGTCCAAGCCAATCATTATGGCAAGCATGCAGCCCAGTGAAACGTGTGTTAGTGTGATGTTATTCCAGTCCAGATGCACAGGAAAATTTCCCAACAATGCTTATTGACAGCTTGCCAAAAGATTGTAATCCTGGCAAAGTATCAATTCAAAGTTAAAGCTGGAAGTTGTCATAACTCTAAAGCATAAACATCAGGAAAAATAATGGCAGGTTAAAGGCTACCATTGCAGATAATTAATATCTGAACTTCCATGCAATGCAAACACAGCTTATGTTATGCTAGTTAAGTAAAACAGCAATAATTGCACAAATATATTTAAGTACAGTAAGTATACCTTGGTAAATATTACTTGAGACATTTACTGTAGATTTCTTTGCAAATGATTGTAACAGACTGAGCAGCTATTCTCAGTCATTTCAACTGAGCTGAGAAATCCCCTCATGGAGGTTTCCAAATTAAAAACAATAAAATATTGGTGGTTTGTTTTGCAGAACATTTTTTACTATACACATTTTTGACTACTGTGTTTAGACCCAAGAAGCATGTAAAATCAAATTTTGAAATTTTGTAATCTGATATACAGAGGGGTTTTTAGTCTCTAAACTAATCTTGAAGAGATTAAAATCTCAGTGCTCATTTATGTTAAGATTTACAAGTCTTGTAAGAATTATGAGTCTTAAAAAATGATTCCTGGATAGAAAATCCTCTTCAGGAGACTCATATACATTACTAAAGTCATAATTCAGACCTATCTACTCTACTTCAGGCAATTGACATGGACTTGTCTTAGAGGTATGTAAT
>JAVJGJ010000057.1:67423497-67485650 GCA_035590215.1 Microhierax caerulescens | reverse complement strand
CGTGGCCAGCAGGTTGGGGGAGGTGATTCTGCCTCTCTACTCCGCTCTCGTGAGAGTCTGCCTGGAGCACTGCACCCTGCTCTGGGGTCCCCAGTATAAGACATGGAACTGTTAGAGGGGGTCCAGAGGAGGGCCATAAAAATAGTCAGAGCTGGAACACTTCTTTTATGAAGAAAAACTCAGAGAGTTGGGGTTTTTCAGCTCTGGGGACACTTTATGGTGCCCTTTCAATAATTTATAAAGGGGGCTTATAAGAAAGAGAGAGACTTTTTAGCAGGGCCTGTAATGACAGGACAAGAGACAAAGGTTTTAAACTGAAAGAGGGCAGATTTAGATTAGGTATAAAGATGGAAATTTTTATGCTGAAGTTGGTGGGACAGTGGAACAGGTTGTCCAGAGAAGTTTCGGCAGTCCTATCATTGGGATTTTTCAAGGTCAGGCTGGATGGGGCTTTGAGCAACCTGATCTAACGAAAGGTGTCCCTGCTTCTGGCAGAGGGGTAGGAAATAGATGATCTTTAAAGGCCTCTTCCAACCCAAACTCTATGACTCAAACCCAAATTCTATGACTCTATGATTCATTCCATAACTGTGCTAAGGTCCAAATCCTTATTTTGCATATTTCCACTGCAGCTTTTTCAACATTCCAGGCAAAGCAGGGGCACTGGGTTACCTTCTCTTGATTCTATGGATGCATTTGATTCAGTATGTCTTAAGTGGAAAATAAGCATATAAAATATTTTCAATAGCACTGGGACTAAGTATCCAAATGCAAAAAAAAAAAAAATCACCTACACACAATGTATTTAATATTAGGCTACAGAGTCAAGTGTTCTATTCCCTCTGTGGTTTCTGTGTTCCTAGAAGCCACCTACACCTTATATAGCCTGCTAGTTAGAACATTGCTTTGGGAAGCGGGAGCTGTGACTTCAAACTTTCAGGCTCAGGAGATCCTAGAGTTCATATCCCCTATCTTCTAGGCTTTCAGGTTAAGGACAGGCTGTTGTCTGTTCAACCCTTGACCAGTGAGTAAAGTAAATGACTGCGGACCCTGAATTTTGCACTGAACGAACCAGGAATGGTCTGACCAGGGGACTGGATGGGTGCCCTCATGGGAGTTCAGCAGAGGCCAGGTACTTCCCCAGACTACCCAGCAGCAACGGGAAGACTCGATGAGAGTTCATACACAGGTGACTATAAGATCACCTGACTGAAAACAAATGTTCTGAATGAATTTTAGGTCCCTTGTAGCATTTAGATGGTGTCTCAGCACAGGTGGCCTGATTTGTGCATTGAGACCTAAACACTGACATGCTGCTGAAGCTGACTAGAATAACATACAGCTGACCTCCAGCATTTAAGTACTAGGCCTCTAGGATTTTAATTTATCCCCACTTCTCTTGCAATTTACTTTTCTTATGATTTATCCCTAGATTTTCCTAGGTTATAATTATTTCAAGAAAAATAAGTTTACTCAATTACAAAAAAAAAAAGGAAGAAAAAAAGCCTAGCAGAAGAAGAACTGTAATATGTTTTCCAGATAGAAAAATAATTTGTGTTTGGAGTACTGACAAAAATGTCTTAATCATTACATCAATTTTTTGATACTTAGCTGGTTTCAGCCAAGCCTGATATCACTGACATGAACATGTTTCTGTTTTAATTTTTAAAAGTTCTAAGAAATGAAGTAATCATTCCAGTCTGCTCAGTCATTGTTTAACATTGTTTTCATCCACACAAATCACACATCTGGAATGAAACATAAATTTTATACAGTGGGTAACTGAAACAAATCTTGCATGTGTAATTTGGCTTCATTTATAGTAATTGACTGTGAAGAGCCAAGCCTTCTCCCATGAGGTTAATTGCTGACCCTCATTAACTTAGCTGTAAACATTTTCTTTACTAAGTGTCACTTGAAGCAGTGTATCAGTAGTTCAAAATTAATATTCTATGTTGAAAGTCACTGACAATTTAGCAGAGATGTTTCTACTGAATTTATATAAAATATTCCATATATCAACTTCCTTTAAATTCTGTCGACTAGTATTAAGTTTGGTGAGTTATCCTAAGCAAAACAGTTACAGCTCAACAAAAAAATATTCTTACCTCATTGTAAACTTTTATAGCTATTTAAAACTGAAACTGCGATATTTTACTTTAAAAATGTTCAAATGCTAACAGAAACTTGATTAAACTTTATAACATACAATGAAAACTGTGTATATAGTATGATGAGTCAAGTATAAAGACAGGTTCTAAGTCTGACACCTGGGACAACATAACCAAAGAGCCCAGTACAGGCTGGGATCTGTGTGGCTGGGGAGCAGCCTTGCTGGATAGGACCCAGGGGTCTCGGTGGGCAAACTGGACACTAGTCATCAGTGCACCGCTGCACCAGTGAAGGTAAATTGGGTCCTGAGCTGCACCTGCAGAGGCATTACTTGCAGAGATATAGACATGATCATCCCATTCAGCGCTTGTCAGCCCTCACCTGGCGTACTGTGGCTGGTTCTGGTCCCCACAATTTAATAAAGTTGTGGATAAACTGGGAAGGGTCCAAAGGAGGGCCACAAAGATGATCAAAATGCTGAAAAATGTGCCCTACGAGGCAAGACTGAAGGAGTTTGGTCTTTTCCTCCTTGGACATGAGAAGGTTCAGGGGAACTAATCACAGTATTCCTGTACTTAAAAGGCAGCTACAAAGAGGAGAGAAGCTCTCTCTTCACAAGGAGCCACATGAAGAAGACAAGGGGCAACAGGTACAAGTTGCACTGGGAGATTATAAAGGAATTTTTTACAGTGATAACAATCAATTGCTGAAACAGCCTCTCCCGGGACATGGTGGAGTCTCTGTCACTGGATGTTTTCAAGATATGATAGGACAGAATGCTAGATAATCTCATCTAGGCTCCCTTTCCCATGAAAGGTTGGACCAGATGATCTTTTGAGGTCCCTTCCAACCTGGGCTCTTCCATAGCTCTGTAATTCAGTTCTCTGAGTCTTTCACATGAAAAGTAGAGGGAAAGCTGGATGGAGATGATCAGATTGCTGATTGAATTAATATCTTGTGATTGTTTTCATTTTTCATCAGATCCATTGGCCTAGTACACCTCTGCAGGCAGAAGAATGCATAATTAAAGGAAGAGATGCTGTAAGTATCATTAATTAGAAATCAAATATATTTTATTATACCAGTGGCTGGTCCAGAACAAGGATTCAGGCATCCCTAAACTTCAGAGAGATCAAAGCACAGATATGTTTAAGTGTTGCAGCTTGAAAAACACTGTGACCACACTAAATTATTAGTTTAATTTCTTTTCAAACCAGCTCACAAATGGACAATAAGCACTTTCGATAATCTGAACCATCTCCTAATTCTTTTCCTGATGATATCAAAGCAGGTACCTTATTAATTCTCCATCACCATTTCTATTTCCCCTTCTTTTCATACATACAGGTTAAATTTTCCCTTCAAACTTTATCACATGATGATTTATCTTTAAAATACACATTCTGTAGAATACTTCCAGAAAAACAGTTAAATTATTAGTAATTACCAAATAAATTCTAAATTGTTTTGCCCTAAAGTTTTTATGGTATAGTAATACAAATACTCTGTTTTAATGAGCCCCAAAATTGTTCTGTTCTTATGATCCAGTGTCTTGGCTGTAATCAGCTCCCAGGGAAAAACCTGAAAGCTCACTGACACACAGCAGCTGATACCATTGGCACCACAGGGTGGAAGTTCTTCTGGATGGGAGCTCTCTAATTTTGCAGTGCACCAAGCTCATTATCTGCACCTCATAAACAAACAGCAAGTACAACACCTAATAAATCCCACCGCTGAGACGGCTCACACCACACCAAAGGATTTGAAAATTATAGTTTCACAGTGACAGTGACAGGAATGTAGGACACTGAAAGGCACATAGGAGGTTTTCTCAGAAACGCAGCAAACGGGCAGCCTTGATGATGGCCACAACTTAGACCCAGTGAAGATCAGGAAGCTATAAAGATTTTGGTGGAAGTACAAGCATGACAAGTGTCCACAACAAAGGAATCAGTTAACCAGATTGGAAATTAATAATAATAATAATCATCAATACTAATACTAATAACAACAGTAGTAGTCATAATAATAATTAATGATAATAATAAATACATGATACTTTATTCCTTGCACTCACCTGGCCTAGAACTGATCTTTTTTGATGTGTCTTAAAAGTTCATTGCATTTTTATGGATGCTTTTACACCCTTGAGAATTTCAGGTGTCTTTTGTTGGCAATGGTGTTCCACGTTATCCAGGCTTTGTGGTCGTATTAAATGAATGCAAAACCTAAATTCTTTGAGCTTTATTTAATACCATCTCTCAGCATAGGCTGTTATTAGTTAAAGCTCTGTCATCTTTCCTTTGCCACAACATGATGGGATTTATTTTTCTGATGCTTTGACAATATCCTTTGGGTTAAATAAATACAGAAATGGGTACAGTTATTCCAATGTAATGTAAATATATACCTCTCACACTTACAAGATTCCCTAAAAATCAAAATCTTTTACAATCTAGTGTGTTACTATAAGTCTTCAAATTTGCATTGTTATAAATGTGATCATTTAAAGAAGTTCATATGTTTCCCACATCTCTCTGGACTGTGAGAGTTTGTGTCTTTTTTTTTTTTTTTTTTTTAAAGAAAACCACAGAATTTTTCAATAATCACAAGACTCCAAAACTAAGACCTTTAAGAAAAAGATACTAAAATTGTAAAGTCTGGAAATATTGTAATACCAAACAATATTCTGGTCCTCACATGAGACGTAATTATATATGGGACTGCGAGAATGAGTCAGACTAATTAATGCCAGGAAAACCTTAGTAATTTTCATTAGCATGCTTAGTATTCAAAACTAAATTGCTCAGCCTGAAAGGAATCTAAATTAGAATAAAAAACTTTCCTATTGCTTTTCTTTTCACCTTAATTTTTGTAGCCATAAGCCAATGACTTAATTGCATAATGTCTTAAAATTTGCCTTTGCCATTTCTAAGTCCTGAATGTTATTTTTCACACTGTACAGTCTCAGAAAAAATTCACTCATCAGTGTTCTTTCAAACCTTTTTGCTTATTCCCATGCTGTTCCCTTCTTTATTTTCCTTTACAAAAGATTGATACTCAAGGCATAATTAACATTAGGTAGAGCTGAAAATGTTGTAATAAATAACCTTGGTGTCAAGGCACTTCATGTGTTCTCTGCTACCTCTTTCTATGTAACTGAACAGGCTGCTTTTACAAGCTTTTACAGCCTTTAAAAGTTATCAGTTCATCCTGCAGCAGTAACACTGCAAGTATTGTAGTCATACACACAGCTTCAGGGAGCTTGTAACAGACTTGATAGGACACTTTGAAAAGCCTTGTCTTAATAACACGTGCTTCGTCTTAAACTCAGGCCATACTCTTCTGACCTGGGTTAAGCCAAGATAAAAATCCTCCTGCTCTCATCCAGCATGCCAGGAAACACACCTGTTAGCCCGTGGAGTGAGAGCTTTTGATCCTTGCAATTATTTTATCAGAATTGCACATCATTCAGATACAGAAATCAAATACTGTAGTGATGACTATCTCCTTCACACTAGAAGCTTTGAATGAATAGAATTCCACATATCTATTAATATGTCTGTGGAGCCTCCTAAACACAACCACAACATTTAATTAATTAATATAGTAGGAAGAAAACATTTTAATGTTCCCTTGGCTGATACATCCCTTCCTTGTTATGTATACAGGGGATATTATTAGTGGGGTCAGAAGTGATGCCTAGTTGCCTGACACTTCCCAGAATAGCACCATTTTTTGTTGTTTATAGATAATAAAGTCTAGCCATTTGGAATGACTTTTTTCTATATTTGATATCTGCCTCATCCTGTTTTTTCTGCAGAAATTTTCAGGCATTTCTAGGAAGGTGCATGGGAGAAAAAATGTATAATTTTTACCCATTTAAAAAAAAAAAAAAAAAAGATCCTATGAACTGTCTCCATCCACAGTGTTTTTGAGACAAAGATCAAGAGGTGCAAGCATGTAGATAAAAAGGGAAAAAACTATGGAGTAAAAAGACCAGAGCACCACTGAGAGAGAACAAAGGGGATAAGTCAGGAAGGTCATAGTTGTAGGGGAGGGAGGATGACAAACAACATCAGTGCCCAGCAAAGCATCTCTTTAAAAACTGAAAAGCATGATAAAATTCCTCTGTATTACCATTCTGCTACCACCAATCAGCAAATGTTTGCGAAGTGCACATACAAAGTGTGGCCCTCTGTCTTTGTTTGCTGATCTGTGTACAGAGGATCACACCCTACCAATCTCAACTCATTCTCCTCTCAATTTGTCTGACAATTCAAGGAGCAGGTTTTTTTCGAGTCTGAAAAATTTTGTCCAGGTGAGAAACCATGTGGATGCCATGTGAAGAAAAAACTCTATTTTTTCATTTCCTTTTGAGAAAGGAATAAATTAGTTTGGAATTAAGAAATTCCAAAAGTAAGATATTGCACAGTTGATTTGTCCTTTGCATATGCATATTTAATTGCACAAAAGGTTACCTGCCTGTGTAGGTTACCTCCTTCTTTCAGTTAGCGTGATGTACCTTCAAGGTGAAGAGTTAAGGAGAATCATGTAGCAAAGGAGAATTTTTCCTTATGATCCTTGTTTATTTGCTGGAGCTGCTGGAAGACTTTCACTGAATGACACAAGGATTTGAAGAAAGATGGTTTCTTGGTTTTGAACCCAATGTGGAATTGCAAGAGCTGAATTCTGCCTGCAGCCCTGCCTCAGACTCATCTCTGTGACAATGGCTTCTGCCAGATGGTTAATAAGACCCAGGACTGATTTCAGATAAACATAGCACTCTGAAAACTAGAGTAGTCACCAGTGAAAGACAGCCAATTTTTGAAAAGGGAATTCCTCCACTCTCTTTTACACATCCATTTTAGGATAGAATTAATTGCCCTTTGGAGATGTCTGGCATTCTTCGTCGCCTATTGAAAAAGCCTAGAAGAGCAGCATAAATTTCATGTCTAAGCTGTAGAATAAATGAAGTTATCTAAAATTAATCCCATCATAATTGTCTTCTTAAACTTAGTGTGACTGTCTAAAAACCCAGGGTCTGAGTTACAGAAATGTTAAGCAGCAAATGGAAATGAATAGGAATTTTGCTCCAAACATAGAAAACATTGCAAAATGTTAAATACTCTGTAAAACCATGTCCCAGGAGTACCAAAATCAATGGATACTTTTATCTTACTGTCTCCATTTCTAGTTTAGCAGAGGAAGGATAGTGAATGACACCACATCTCAAAGGGATGTTTGAAAATTTTTTTAATTGTAATATTTATGAAGCTGCAAATACACTAATGAGTCCCAGAGGGGACTGGGGGGAATAAATTATTTCTTCATCAAAGGACGGTTTGGACAGTAGGAACAGATAAAGTATAAGGTTATACAATATTAAAAAAATATTGATTAGCAATTAAGTATACAGAAAATAAATGGTGCAGTGGTCTTATGGATAAATGTAAGAAAAAAAAGTGTTATTTTTTCTTAGATAAAGTTTATTTAACTTGACAGAGAAGCCATTTGCTGACTATGTGCATCTTAGGCTCTGAGTCTAATGTCTAGGGCATCCGATAATGCTTAGTAAAACAAACATTAAAAGATTTGTAAAATATCTCTGTGATTAAAGAAGTGCAAAAGTGTGTTTTATAACTGTAAATCCTAACTGGTTAAGTGTCTAAAATAAATGGTGATAAATCAGTGCTATAAACTTGCTTTTTTTCATGTCAAAAGTACCCGTCCATAAAATCTGCAGCACTGAGGTACTGGTATGAAGTCAGAGAACTAAGATGTTACATTTAACAGAACAGAAAATTTCACCTAAGGGCACCCAAGATAATAAAATAAAACTATAAAATCAAAACAACACAACCCTTTTTTTTAAAAAAAGCTAATATTTTCCTATATTTGTTTCTTATGATAACTAGGATGAATGTGCAAATTACATCCGTGTTCTCCATCGATACAACAGAACGCATCTTCTGGCCTGTGGAACAGGAGCTTTTGATCCACTTTGTACTTTTATTAGAGCTGGGCATCCATCAGAGGTAAGAAATTTCTTTTACAGTAGCAACTCTTTTGGTCTGGATTCCAGGAGACCCTCTATGGTTAAAAATAAATACCTAAAATCAAGTGCTCATACAAACCATACAAGAGATATTTTCCCTGATGAAATGTAATGTGGGTCTAAAATTCAGTTTGTGAGTAAAGGAATTAATGCTTGAATGTATATTTTGGAAAACTATGCAAAGAACTCAAAAACATTTTCATCTTTTATTCAGTTATGTTATTACTAGATAAGTAATAAAATAACTTATATATTCAATAAGAAATTCTTAACAAAAAATATTAAATATTGGGGGGGGCTAGCTGATTTTTTTAAATTAAATAATACACCATATAACAAAATACCTATCAGTTAGATGAGAGATGGAATACCTTAATAATTCTGTTTTTAAATTCAGCTTTTTAGTGTTGATCATATTGAGCAAGTGTGTGTTAGCTTTTTAATGACACTTGTAGCTGAGTGAAATAGTATGTCAAAGATCATTAAGTGCAGCATATAATCAATATTGTCAACATATTATGCAAAAAATAGAAATTGTCTGGATTTTTTGTCTGGAAATCTGGATCCTTTCTGACACAGATATATAAGATCAGGATTAAAGCATCAGCAGAAGTACCTATTTCTCATTTAAAATTAGTGTATAAGCCTCCTTAAGCATTCAACCTAATCCTGATTACATGCAACCTATGTGTTGCTACATGGAGGACAAAACACTGACCGGTTGATCCTGCGGACATCTTGCTTCCTTGCATCCTTGTTTCATTGCACTCCTATTGCCAGTCTTAAAAACCATATGGAGTTTATGGATCTATTTTGAAATTCCTGACATAAAAGCCTTCTCAAAGGGCTGATTTTCTACAACAGTTACCAGATTGAATTTGCAGACAAGTTATAAATGACATTACTAGATCTGGACCTTGGAAGTTCACACTTAATGCAAATTGGACACACAAAGTTATCTCTTATCATATACTTAGTAATGCTGAAGAACTCATGTATCCAGATATAACATAAAACAACTGGTAAGGGATCCCACTGTTCATCTGAGCTGCCCTGCAGTCAGAGGAAGGTTTCACTAGGCTGCTAGAGGCACATGTGATGACCGCTTTAGGCATCTGACCATAGATTCTTGGTCCTGCACTTTGTGAAGTGGGACCTGATAGATGGAGAAGATCTGCAGCCCAAAGGTAAGATTGGCTTTTACTGGCAAATGTCAGGAAAAGACGCTGGACGATGGTCTTGCTTAGTTGGGTCATATTTAATGATGTCTTCTAGTAAAGCTGAGCATTTGTCATGGAGCTGATGCTAAAGCACCATCCAAGAGAGTTCTTGCTTCCCTTTATGGCCAGGAGTGGGATTTTCAAGGTGATTGCAATTACATGAGTCCACATTAGAGGCAAGCTCAACTTTGTGGATATAATTCATAAAATAATACAGAGTGAACCATAAAGACCAACCTTACTGATGACCATGAGAAAAAGTAAATCTTCAAAATCAAGTTGCAAGTTCTTTCTTTTCCATTTCCAAATATTTGCAAAAAAATGTAAGCTACATTATAAATAGTCAGTTGATGTATATACATATATAGATGTAACAGAAAACACAGAAGGGTTGTGTTTAATGTTTTATGTAGCTGAGCTTGGATAAAACAGAAAAACTCTCCTATGTCCTAGAAAATGAAAGCTAAATTTTGAATTATGTTTGATTTTTTTCCCCCTCAGTTATTCCACATCAGAATTACTCAGTTTATAAATAATGTGTTCCCCCTGATTCTTTTTCTCACAAATTTCAGCATTAAACTCTCAATAACAAAATGGTTTAATTCTGTCTCTTACATCACTTAAATTGTTGTACTCCACACTTTACTGACAGTTTTGTACCTAATGAGTTAAAGCAGCTCTTCAGACTTGTCCCATACCTACAGTATTGTTTACTGGTCAGAACAATAGGAAAAGAGGGCAGGGGCTGGAGCTGACATAAAATAAGCACTTGGACTGAAAAATATTAATTGCAAATATAAAGGTTTTTAAAGTGTACTCATTTAGATCAACTCAGGCTGGGTTTACTCAAGGGTTATTTTAGTAAAATCTTTTTGGTTAGTCTTTTCTCAGTAAAGGTTTGGTTTGACAAACCAAACTAGAACCACATCACGAGAAACGATCCCCAAGGATCCAACCCGTGCCGTGCATCTCAAACTGCTGTCAGAATCAGAAGCACCCCAGCACAGCACTTAGATTTGAGGTTATTTGAACTGCAGAAATGCACCGCCTTCTGAAACTGAGGAAGGAACTAAATAATACGTAATTTTAAAATAAGGCAACCTTGCATGTCATCTTTGCTCCTCTCATGAACTTCCTATCAGGCTTCCTGGTCCAGTTTGAAGGAATCAATGTCTGTATATTTAGGAACACTAAGAAAGCATAAGCAACAGGCTAATAAAAATAGAAACCAACCAAACAAAAAATGAGAAACAAGACTCCTATATAAGAATGTGTGGCCCATGATCATCCCCTTATGTATCACTGCATTTCCTTCCCTTCTTTTTGTTTATTATTCTCCCTTGTCAAACTGAGGTTCTAAAATTTTACCCACACTGAAGTCATGGGAAAATCACCATTTTTCTATTTGTGTAGACCAACAGGAAATATATTTGCTATGCTACTAAGTAGCTATATTAGTTTCCATTATCTGAAAAGCTGACCATCAGGATTAAAAAAGACAGGTGCCATGTGTATGGTAGGTTAAAAATAACCCATGGTATGTGACTGAGTAGGCAAATTGGTAATCTTGCTTTCTTTGACTGATAAGAACATCATGAAACTGCAGGAAGTGAAGGGACATGTTCCTTAGAAAACTGCAGTGCAGTCCCTGCTGATCTCTTTGGTCAGAGTGTCCTGATCCGATGACTTCTGGTTACTGTTCCCCATTTCTTCCATCTCAGCTCTCAGGCCTCTTTCTCACCACCTGACTGTCATGGAAAGAAGATAATAAATGAAACAATCTTAAAAATATAATGATGCTATTCCATTTATAAATAAGACCCAAACACCTTTATTAAAAAAAAAAAAAAAAGTTAAACAGACTTTTCATTTGAAGGGTAAATGCTGGTTTATACTATGCAGTTACATGCAGTTAAATACAGTTCATAATACGCTGCTATCTGAAAGGAACATTTTTTAGGTATTGTTGATATTTTGTGATAAATATATTGATCTTCAATATCGGTAAAATCTGACTTTGATCACAAACTATGTTGCTTCTGAACAGAATCTCTGTAAGTAGCATAAGGTGTATTTAAGACTTATATACACATGGACAATGACACTTCGCAGAAGTGTAAAGGTATGAAGTGTTGGAGGTAAAGAGGGAGCCCTTATTATAGCAGGCACCTGTGTATCCAGAGAGCTAGCTGACACAGCATGTGAAACTGGACTCACTCTTCTATACACAACTATGAATCAGCAGTATCAACATGGAGGAAATACTTATTCTGTCATCAGGGTCCCTAACCACAAGTTTCATACTGAGCTGACGGTGAAGAAAAGATGTGACCCTCTCAGGGTTCTTAAAGTACAAAATTAATATAAATACAAATTAGCAATACAGGCTTTTCACAACGTGATAGAATAGCAGAATTATATTTTCTACAACCTTATCTCCAGCGATTTACTGAGCAGACCAAAGAGAAATAATTTGTTGGAACAAAACATCCAATCAAGATTCTTGTTCTTGGTGCTCAGTAATCCCATGCTGGCTTGCCACAAAAGTTTACATAAAGTCTTCTGTTTCTGAATAGCCATTTGATAAGAAAATGGAGCATTACTGGTTTTCCCCTGAACAGTGAGAGTATCCCAAAGCCATAATCATGGTCCTACTGTACGACATCCTGATCTTGTATTTAGCACGTTTTTGTAAGATGTAATCCAGCTTGTGGAAAGGAGCCTTCTGCCTCCTGTACAAAGCCTTACATTCTTGCACAGCTGTGAGTCCGTACTTTCTTATCAAAACCAGGTTTGAGCTGTGTCTTGGAGAACACTGAGCTCTTACCAATGAGCAGTGAAGCCAAAAGGGGAGTTCTGTCTCCAGAAATACGGAGAACTTGATTGCCTCATTGGCAGATCATTACTCCTTGGAACTTACTAAAAATCAGAACCTCTAGGTTTCTCAAAAGTCAGAGTAAAAATGTCCATTCCCCTAACCAGTCTCTCTAGAAAATATTCATATAACTTACTATGTAGTGATTGAAACATGCTTTGAAATTTTTTAAAACCAAATTGTACTATGATACATTACAAATGTTTAAAGGCTCTGTCATGCTTTTAATGGCTTATAGAAATCTAATTATAGTATGAATTTTGTCTTAATATAAATGATTACATTTGAATATGCTGATCCTATAAACCAATAAGCAATAAATATTGGCTTTATTAAATTCTACCTCAAACATGTGTATACTAACACCATCTAGCCAAGTATGTTTTTCTAAAAGAAATTATTTATAAATTCTATGACACACTATATATCCATTTTAAAGATCAAATGTATAATGATTTACTGCAATCTTTCTATTGTAATATTTGATCAATTGATATTGCTTTGGAATCCCAGACTGTTCACTTTAGTAAAGCTGTTGCCAGATATTATCTTTCTAAAAATATGTAAGTGCAGTCACTAACAGCAACATGCAGCTTTTCATCTTTTTCTCTCTTTCTAATTACTCTGACTCTGATGAATGTTGCTTTCCCAAATTTAAACATTTCAGCAAATTACCCAATGTTTTTTTTCCATTTAGAAATAAATTACATATTAGGGAAAAAACAGAGCGCTGACTTTGCAGACAGAACAACTATTGGTGTCTGCAGAACAACATATTACAAAATCTTGGCCAAAAAATGCATAAGCAAATTAATTGTCAGCCAGTAAGTGAGTTCATTATCACTGACTTCATGAAATGCTTCCAAATGTCAAAAATCCATGCAGGTCAGAAAAGGTTGGGTTCCTCCAGTTTCTATTTTTCTGTCATTGAGAAATGCAGGAGAGTTCATTTTTTTTCTGAAGAAAGCAAGAGTCAGAGACCCTCCACCCCAAATTTCCCATGATGAATTTAATTTAATATGCATCCTTCCCATGCACTCTGTGAGAAAAACATCTGAGATAAGTCTTGAAACCAAATATAGAAGAAGAAGAAAAGTGCAGGGAAAAAAAGAATTTACTCTTCTTCCATTCTCACTAGATCAACATTTGTCTCTTCTGTTGCCTTTAATGCCAACGCAAAAAGTGAGGGAAGCATCTGCACCCATTCCCTTCCTTTTGCATTTATATAAAGTTTTCAGTCTTGGTAGTAGAAAATAAGTACTGGAGGAAGTGCTTTCTGTCTGAGTCTGTGTTCCTCCACATCTAGCTAGTAAAACAGTACTCCACTACTGTTCCATATAGCTCAAAATATCCTAGGTGGATTATGATGAACCCGAGACAAATTAGATGAGATACCTGCAGTTAGGCAATGATTTTGTCTTAATGAGTTATCTGTTCAGTAGAGCAACAGTTTTTAGGGATGCTCCAGAGGCCTGCCAATGATCCAAACTGCCTTATTAAATACCTCACAAAGCACCTTTAACAAGCCCACATGGGAGTTCCAACAGATACAGCTAAAGAAATTACTCTGCCTCCATAGGACCTGCAAAAAGAGTGGAAATTTGAAAGCAATGTGCCGAAGTAATATCCTAAGTTTTTGCAAACTGTGTGGTGACAAGATAGAGCTGATTCCTGGAAGAGGAAGGCATCTCTGCATGACAAAACCTGTTGGGGGAATAAAAGTTGTGGGAAAGAACAGTGCATGAAGAATTTCTCTTCCAGAACATGCTGTAAATTTTTAGTATGTACACTGAGCTGGCAAAGTACCATTTTCAGTGCCTCATTTAACTCAGTAAACTGCCTACAGCTGTGTTTCTCCAACCTCAAAAGGCTGATGGACCTAGTCACCCTTTCCACAAAATACACTGGTGGTTTCTGGGGGTCTCCCCTCAGTGTTCCTAATCTGAAGTATTTTTTATTATGCTATTTCCTCTGCAATTAGCCAGATGAGATTCTGCTTATCAGGGAACAACAACTCTAAATTCTCAGTCTTTAAGGCCTGTTAGAAAGGAATTGCCTTTAGTGAAACAGCAAGTGTATTTGTTTGGAGAACGCTTTGGTCAAGCTGGAATTTCTTCTTTCTAATCTATGTTGCCCTTAATATCTCATTTGATGTAGGGAGGGCAGTGCCTTTTCTACGTATTCTGTGCTTCAAAGCAAAACCAGGCTAAGGTTCAACAGTGCAATAAGCTTTCCATTTGCCTCTACATCCCACAAATGCAGGCAGCACGAGCTCCTCAGCTCGCTCTTTAGCAAAATGAAGTGAATTGACATGGAAGTTAAGAGAGAATGTTCCAGTCATACCTCAGGCTAGTTTTTACAGGGCATAATTCTTCTGCTTGTGACCAGCATTTGGTAATGTCATCATTCTTTCACCTTTGTTATGGAATGAAATTGTACACATATTTATAGGTATTATTTTAGGATATTGTTTCTGACGTATATTTATAATCAAAACAAACAATGATCTGCCCAGTTACTCCCTTTCCATGCTTTTTCCTATTACCTCATCTGTGCTCTCAGTTTGCAGAGGATTAAGGAAGAGGAACATCTGGTTTCACTGACCAAACAGAAGTGGGTGTTGGTCAGTCCTTCATTAGATAGAATGTGTGACAGATTCTTGCCCTGAAAATATTTTCGTAGAGGTGCAGTGCCCTTCTGCGTGAACAGAAAGCCACCAGCTAGAATGCCACCCACCAAATCTTAGCAGGTTGTTCAGCTCACCATGTATGGATTCGAATCTGAAATCCTAAATACTATGAAATTGCTTATTTATTGCAGTCCTCTGCATCTATAGTTCATGTGAAATTAGTTGTTAAGTTGGATGATGTTTAAACCAGTATCAAATGTTCATATACATGAAGTGCTGCCAAGTAGGCAACACAAGGTCCTAGAATCTTTAACCAGGGGGGTTCATTACATCATCTAGTCTGAATGTCCACATCACAGCTTGTCAAATTGCACCAAAATATCCAAAACTCCCAAATTTCAGTTAGATTAAGGTATTTCAGGTTTCGGAAGTGAAATGTATGTGCGTTTCAAGACAGATTAAATGGTACTGACACTCATAATAGGCAGGAAATTATTATCTGATGATTACCCCTATGCTCATAGCATACAAGAAAGGTGCTGTGCTACAAAAGGGAAAAGCTGAAGACCTACTTCAACCCTGACTTGAAGAAGTATTTCTCACTGAAACCATGGTTTACCTGTGTACTCCTAAAATGAGAAAGTGCTAGCCAACAACAACAAAAAAAAATTAATTCTGCACCAACGCAAATAACAATCCAACCTCTGCAACAGGCCAATCTCCAAACCTTTCAAAAGAAAAGACAAACATCCTCTTGTGAAATGGTGAAAAGGTTCTTTCTGAACCAACGCCTATGGTTATGTGAGAAATGAAAGTTCATGAGTTTCAGATATAATAATTACCTTAATGAACAGCTGTATTGAAGTGTGGTAAGGATAATGAAGAAAGGACAATTCTGTTCTTCCCATGCTTTGCTAGGAAAGGGGTAGTAGGTATTGAATAAATAGATATTGCATAAATAGAAACAAAGGCCAAAAACCATCAGAACATTTTATGTGATCAGTCACACACCGCACGGATAATTTCTCCCAGATATTTAATTAAAATATTTTCAGGAAAATATGTATTGTCATTTCAAAGAATCCAGATAATGGTAACACCGCTGTTTCTCTGGCAAGCTGTCCTAACATTTAATTACTTTCAACGTTAGGAAATAGCCACTTATTCAAGGTTAAATTTATCTATCTTCAACTTCCTGTCATTTAACCTCGATACCCTTTTGATAGTAAAGTTGAAAAGTCTCCCCCTATCTATTCCACATCTTTTCCACATGTAAGTACCTATGCACAAAGACCAAGCCACCTCTTCACTTTTTTTGATAAGCTGAATAAATATAGCTCTTTAAACCTCCTGTCACAAGGATTCCTCAATCTTATTTGTGTCCTTCCTGTGAACTCTGTGCAGTATTTTCACGTGTTCTGGAAGTGCAGACACTAAAACCAGACATGCCGTTCGATGGCGTGTGTACAGGCAAGGTCACTTCCCTACCTCTGTTTGAGATCCCTCTTTCCACAGACTCAAGTGCTGAGTCCTTGGCACAGCATCACAATGAGAAATCTCTTTTTAGCATTTTGCACTTGGGACCCAAAATTCTTCTCTGGAGCACAGACTTATCCCAGGTTACACACTTAACTGAGGCACCTAATTAATAGTCTCACATGACAAGGTCACTGAAGAGATTTCTAGAGGTGCCTGTCACTGTCAGCTGTAACAAGGCACCTGGGATAGCCAAGATCCTAAATGAGGCACCTCAGCCTGATACGTGAAAGTAATCTGAACAAGGATCTGAACCTCCACCTTCTAGGGCATTCTGTTGTACTTCAGATAATAGACTGTGTTCCCTACTCTAAAATACACCACTTTGGATACAGTTATATTAAAATCTACTTTGTTAGTTTCTGACCTTTAGCTTAGTGTTCAGAGCACCCCATAACCTGAGTGCACCCAGGGCTCTCATTAACATTTTCTCTTCATTATTTATGCCTCCCCACCCTTGTAGTTTACTAGGAAAGAAATCACATGATTTTTTAAGTTGCCGCTCAATTAAAAAATCATCTTTCTATCAAAAAAAATGTAGGGAAACCTCCAGTAAAAGAAGATTCATTGATGCTTACCTAGTAACAGCTAGGTAAACTTTGATATACATCAGCAGTTTTTATTTCTTAATACTTCTACAATGCACAGTGTTTCATCAAACAGCTACCTACTAAGTGAAATATCAAGCATTTCAAGTGTATTTCAAATAATACCAATTACCTGAAACTAAGAGAAAAACAAGTATTCTGTATCAGCACAGTTGTACTTGTCATTCTTACCCATTGTAACAGACAACAGGTTTGTTTGAAGGACCCTCCATCCATAAAACGAGGTGAATGACATTCACCACTTTTGAATATTGTTTAAATATAGCCATATGTGAAGTTTAAGTTCAATTTGGCAGATTGGTAGAGAACTGATCAGCCATATGAAATGGATTTTCCATCATATTAGACCTGCCCTTTGCAAGATTAAACAGGTCAGGACAGAACAAATCAATACAGAGGAATAATTTTATTAGCCCAAAGAGAAAGAAATACTCCCCCTGTGTGGCAATTTGATGGGGGTAGGTAAAATATTCCAGCTCTAGTCACAGTGATTTTTAGATTCTGACACCTTTATTTATGAGAAAAAGTATTTTTCTAAGTGAAAGCACTTGCTGAAGTCTATGGTATTGTTTGAGGAGTGGAGGTACTGCTCAATAACTCATTAGTCATCATAAATAAAACCAGCAAAAACTTAACAATGACAGGGTTCAGTTAATATTTTCCCAAATTATAAAGTTCGTCCTTAATTTTCTATAATTCCTGTATACTTTATGACTGGTAATTATTCTTATTTGACTGAGATCTATCCAGGAAAATTGATCCAGGTGAAAAAGTGAACTAAAAGGTAGTGTCGCTTGCAGTTCGTGTGTGTCATCAAGAGGCAGTAGATCTGCTGCTCTGCCCTTTCTTCCAGAATGTCCCACTGTGGGACGCCTGGCTGAAGCTCTAGAGGCAAGAGGACTTGCTGGCTGTCTAAGGCTACAGTTCACAGAGGCAGAACTTCCCCCGTTCTGCTTCCCTTCTGAAAGCCATTCTTGCTTGAAAGTAGCTGTTGTCCTCTCCACGCCCGAGCCACCTGTTGCTCCATGCACCACCAAAGCCTCGACTGTAAGCTCGACCACAGAGCTGAGTCCTCCCCTTGTCCCCAGTTGTTAGGACAGCAATCTTTAGATGAGAGCTTTTATTCGGTATTTGCTCTTATGTGCCCCTCACAACCTCAACACCAGTTCAGCCTGCTAAAATCAAGGAAAAGGGAGACTCTTGGCCAGCAAGGCTCTGTGTAAAGACTGCACTTCACAGAAATCTCTTCACTTTTGTAGAACAATTTGGAACTATCTTTAGCTCCTCTTTCATCTGGCCATAAAACTGTATCTCTATATACAGCCATCCATGCATTTTAGTTCCAGAGATCCTTTCTGTGGTCCCTGGAAGTTTCATATATACTACCTCTCACACTAGTGCAATATGATCATAATTTATTTTTTTTATGGTCCTATTCTATGCCATAGGACCCTAATGAGTTTATGTATCCAGTTTAAGGTCATGCAAAGACATGCCTCCTGAAATTCTGACCTATTCACTCACCTCTGCTTAAACATTCTGGACTGCTAAGGGTAAATGCCTATGATTTCTATATGCAGGGTGGTTGGGGGGGTTGGCTTTTTTTTTTTTTTTTTTTTCCTATTGCTGGAGTATTAAATCAGGGAAATATATTCTTTCTGTCACTTTAGGCCAGATACTTTGACACAAGTCACAAATTGCTAATCCTTTAGCAAACTCAGACAGCAGTCTGACATAACTCCAGATTTTAAACATGTTTTCAGATTGGAGCCCAATATGTCTTAATCATTTAACTGTGGAATAAAATGCATAGACCTGAAAAATACATCTGAAGTTTTAGGGAGGATTTAATGTCTGTAACATTTTATGCACTCTCATCCCATAGGACGATTGATCTTTTCAGTATGTCACTGGATAGTAAAGAGGATTGAAAACAGATCCTCAGAAGAAATACTACCTCCCAAATAATCTTAATTATGTTAAATAGCAGAGATCTGACTATTTCAGCCAGTTCTTTGAGGACTATGTTCCTAATATTGTTTCCCCATTTGGCTTGGAAAATAAAGTTGAGTGAACGCGGAAGGTGTAATTTTAAATGTTAGTTATCCTCTGACAACAAGCAGAGAAACTTTTTGGCAGTGCTCAGATCCTTTGGAAAATTAGTGTTTGGATTTTTTGAAGAAGATAGTACATCATGAAATCAAAACTTCTTCCACTGTTGGAGGATCCTTGTGTTACTCACCCTGCATACTAATATCTGCATGCCTGTGTTACATTGACTTAAAAAGGCCAGTAGGTTGCAATAGAAACTTATTAGTATTATTATAAATATTTGGAAGATAGATTCCTTTATATAAACTTCATCGTATTGATTAATTTTCTTTTGGGTTTAGATTTTTAATTTTTTGAATGAGTTAGTTGGATTGACGTTTGTTATGCACCTACCTAATATTTGGGACTATAGCTATCAGATACTGTTGATACACATTCTTCTTAGCACCAAAATTTAGTCTGCTTAAATACAAAAGGCTATATGACATGAGATGACTTTTCAGGCCTGACCCAGTATGTTATGGTCTATTTGTTTTTTGAAAAAAAAAAAATTTACTGTATATCTCTTTTAACATGTGCCTTCTTCATGAAGCAAATGTACAGATTAAGACAGGTCATGGAGTTGAGAGTTAAGTTTAGAGACATATTTGAATTATATTTTCTGCTGATTTACAGACATGTTCTGTGATTTTTCAGATTTATTTTTTTTTAATGAGGAAGTCAAGGTTCATTCTTCCTAAAAGAATGCTCTGTGTAGTGTATTCAGTGTGTCTTTCTATGTCAAAATAAAAACATAAGAATAAGTGAGTCTACAAGAAAGAAGAAAAGTGAAAAAAGTGTTTTAAGGATATACAGAACTAAAGAATATTTGCAAGAAAATGTCATGTGAATTTATACTAAAAACATAGTGCAAAGAAGAATGGAAATCAAGATGAGATTTATCCTTTGCATTGCATTTCACTTTCTATTATGGTCACAAAATTTCTCTGGATTGAGTCAGCATTCAATTTCTCACATGAGAAAAAAAAATCCAGTTACACTAGTAAAATGTTCTATTCATACTCATGGTTCTCTTTACAAAAGTCTCAAATATATGACCCCTAGTAAATTAAATGCAACAAATAGCTCTCACAATTCTTAATTAAGGGTGAATAACTATGAGATTATTAATGCTAAGAACAAATTTTGAACAGTGAGTTACATTGACAGTGAGTAGTATAGCCAGTGTTAAAAACTTACGAAAACCTGCACAGTCTCTCCCCACAACACTTTAAATATGATTTACTATCCTGCAATGTAAGTAACATGGACTTCTTAAAAAAGCCCACTAAAACAACACCAGCCCCACTCCCAAAAACTCCCCAAACAACCAAAAAATGTACCAACCCCCAAAAGGCACAGATCTCCTGGAGAGCAGGCTTTGGCTCTACTGCTGGAGCATATACACACACAGTTAAGTGTGTAATTAAAGGTTCTGAAGTGGTTGAAATTTCCTTTTAAAAAATGCCAGTATGATACGTTTGACTTTTTTCTTACCTGGAAAATAATAAAAATGTAAAGTGGAAAAAAAATTCTTTTACAGAAAATCAAATTATGTTTCCTTATAAAAGTAATATTGGAGGAAAAATCCAACCAAAGCTTCTATATTTTTAAGTACCTGGTTTAGTGAAAAGATACAGCCATTGTATTAACACTGAGAATAGGCTTAGGTTCTTTGCTGAATAGGAATGGAAGTAAACATATGTTTTAAATTAATCACAGGCATAAACGCTGTCTTGAACCAGAGCAAAGCAGCACTTGGCACTAGAGAAAGCAATTTTTTGCAACAAAAGTTAAATGCAGTCTTTAAATTTTAATGGTTCTGACTGACCTTTTCTTTCATTATTATTTATAGCCTACATCATTCTTCATTGTCTAAAATTATCAATTCACATCAAGGTAATGGCAAAATGCTTGATGCCTTGGAAATATCTTCTATTTCTTTTTAAAGAACATTATTATTTTAATAGAACTTGAAAGTATATTATGTTTCCTAAGTCATAGGTATCATAAATCAAATCCAGACCCCATTCCTTTTCCCAAACTACATGTAGAAATTTGTAGTTCCACTCCCAGCCCTCCATATGTGTTTTTGCATAATTTTTACCCTAAACCCCTGAAAAGTGCCTTTAAAATAAATTGCAATGTTGAATTGCTCTGTTGGATAATCTGTGAGGAAAATGTCAGGTTTCTTCTGACATTTCTCAAGGGATTCCAATGTCACAAACAGCAAGGAGGGTTAGAATTATGGTATTAGCCTTCCAAGCTGATTATTAATGTGTCACACTCATTTCATTTAAATTGGCATCCCGTGGAAGCTGACATATCTAACACCTGATCTTCAGTTACTTGTCCCAGTGATGGGAATGACTTATTGCAACCATGGAATATTTGGTATGCTGTCCTAAAAGGTGAAGGTTGAAAATCTTTCATGGAGGAGTCATTGCTTACATGTTTAGTGACTTTTCAGAGAGTTACGTGTATCTGCAAACATTTATGAGATACATATCCTGCTTTATATCAAACCCAGTGAAATCCACTTAAGAACTCCGAATTGCACTGAAATCCAAATTTTTGTCTACCTTCACTGTTAGCATTAGACAATATATTTGGGCTACAATCCTTGCTCAGAAATTCCAGCTGTTAAAACGCAGATAATGAAAGGATAATATGCATTCTGCCTAACATTTTCATTCTGTGGTCATATAGTTAGAAGTTTTAAACGTATTCATGTCATGAATGTTAAAAGAGGTGGGTTTGTCTTTACCATTTATTTCATCCGGATTCTCAGGGGAATGGTTAAATCCATTAGTAGCTTTTTCATTATGATACTATAATTTAGTGTACAATGATGCACAATCTTTCCACATCATCTGGAAGCCTCCCACACCAGCCAAGACTCCCTGATCTGAATATTGGTGGCATTTTATCAGGGGAAAACAAGAATATGAAGTGTAGTCCATGATGCCCTGGTGGGATCATGCTTTGTCCTATAGCACAAAAAATTTAACTTGTATTTCCTACGTAGGATGAACTATGATCCATGTACTAGAAACCATGAAGTACGGATAGTACAACTTCTTCAAGTACTGTTTCAAAACAATTTTCTTTCCACACCTGATCACTTTATCTAAGTATGGTTTTTTTGCAATCAGTTTTAAATCTGTTGTTTTTTCCTTTCATAGACAAGTTTATTTTACAGTGGGGAAAAATTAACAGAAAGTCTTAAGATTAGAAAAATCTATTAAATTTTAACCCTCAGTTTATCTCCTCCCTTACTTCTACATATTTCTCTCTAAAAACTGTGTGTGTTTATTGAACTGATTGACAAATAGTTTAGTTGAGATCTCAGAAGTGAAACTTTTTCCTGAGTAAATTTTTTATTACCTGATTAAAGAATAAATAGCATCATGCAGTCAGATTACTTTTAGAAATATTTCCTTTTCATGATATTTTATAACAATTATGACTCCCTAGTCCTTTTGTTCAGTTTCAGAAGATTTTTCTTTCCCTTCCTGAGTTCACCTTATTTATTTTTTTTTCTACTGTTGATGCAATATATTATGGGATTTAGTTTTGAAAAATACCTGGTGTGTGATGTTTGAAAAGTATGTAATGGGGCTGATATTTTCCCACAGAGATAAATATTTCTTCATTGTTTGACATTTACCCAACAGCAGAGGGGAAACAGTTACTACCAATGTGCAACTGAGGTTGATACAGCAGAAAATAATATTCCTGCACCACCAGTCTCTACCCTGCATGATTATTTTCTGCTGCATCAGCTCTAACATTAGGCACTAACATGGTCAGGCCAACACAGGAACTTCTGGAGAGGTGGGATTCTGAATTCTTCGTTATCTTGTGAGTTTTAGGACTATTACTTACATTTCTATGGTATTTGCTTGCCATTTTTATTTGGAGTGGCTATTTCACTTCAAGTAGACATGAAACAGATAGCTAATTTTTCCAGAACCGAATTCTGAGTTGCATCTTTTTTACAGAAACTCTCAAACTAATGGGAATCTTACTTTTTGATCAGAAGTTGCAGCAAAATGACATGTATTATTTGGATGGATGGGAATGGGAGATAGGTACATCAGCTTGGCTGATCTGGGATTAAGTAGTCAATAATGTTCTGAAGTGGAGGGGTTTGTGACAAACTCACAATTAACTATTTTTAATGAAACACATACAAATATTCAGTTATTTACAAGTGAATGAGAACTAGCAGCTCTACAACTTCCCCGCTTTCCTTGCATTCTTTTTCTTTCTGTCCTTTAAAAAAAAAATAAATAATCTTTTGTTATTCTTACCTTGCCAGTTTTCCATCCTAGGCAACGGTCTCTTCTGCTTCTTTGCTCCTTCTCTTTCCATGTTTGGGTTTTGGTTTTTTTTCAGGAAAGCGTAACTGTCATGAATGGAGCTACCTGAAGAGAACGTTAGTTTTGCTGTGGGGCAATTGCACTTGCTTGGGCAGAGAGAGATCTGTAGGTGGTAGGGTGGGACAGGTGGACATAGGTGAGTGAGGAATACAGCATTGCAGAGGGCAGACACATTATCAGGTTTCTGTATCTCTCTACAGCACAATTTTTTAGGGACCAAGCTGCATATGCTGCAAACCCACAAAATTACATGAATGTAACCAACCGCAGAAAAAAAGTATCTGCTATAATGGCATAAGGACTGAAAAGACTACATACACTTGAATAAGGACCACCAGGGTACTATTTGTCCATTCTAGATATATCAAACTTTTTTTCTGTGAAAATACTGAGTTATTTGAATAAATACCTGAAAATCTAAGTCTAATAAAACCATTCTTTATAGTTAAAAAGCCTCTCAGACCTCTTTGAGAACATTTGCTTTAAGGGAGAAATCCAGGCAGATGCTCCTTAAAATTCTGGGGGATTTGGGGTCCTGTCACATGTAATTTAATGCCTCACAAAACATTTGCCTTACCATTTTAGCAACATGAACCTGAGATTAGTTTAACAAACAGATAGGTTTCATTTATCCAATATGTTGATATAATCTGCATTTCAGTAGACTTTTGAGTAAAACTGTTACACAGAACTGGAACCGCTAGACTGTCAAAATATTTACTAGTCACACGCTTGATGGCTGGGTGGCATATATTTTACGAAGCTTTCATAGCTTTCTCCCTATTTGCCTCTTTATTCTCCCCCACCCCTGTGTTTTGTGTATGTTTTTTTGTTAATATAAAAATTTTTAAAAATATTATGCTTTCACTTGTTGTTTAGTCAGACATTAATAGGCTCTTTTGAGAAAGATGGGAGAAACAGCATTGCAAATGAAATGAAATTGAAAATTTTTTCTCAGCCTTTAAAGCCTTATACAGACAAATTAAACTAAGTTGCTGATGTTCTTTTTATACTGATATTCTGTTAAATTTGCTCTGAAAACCATAACCGGGGATTCGTTCCTAAACATAGTGTTATGAGGAAGATCATAAACATCTCAAAGCTACCAAGGGAAGATAACAGAGCATGATATATTTAACAACTACTGGAAAAAAATGTTTTAAGAGGGGGAACGCATTCCATGGCTAGATATCTATTAAATGTTTAGATAGTTTGGAGAAAAGATAGAGGAATCTTCACTCCCTACTCCCACAGAAATAAAATAAGTGCAATTTCAGTGCATATTTTACTCATTCTTTTGGGGCAGTACACACACAAAGGTGGTTTGAAGAAACCCAGAGAATTTTTACTAGTACATCAGTGAGCAACCGTAATTGTGTTTTCTACCTAATGAAGTCAATCCATTATAAAGGTATAACAAAGTTAAAGCTCTTCTCTAAGGACTTTTTTTTTCTTTGCCTGTAGGGTTTATGCTCTTTTCTGTGATTTTTTTTTTTTTAAAGGATCATCTGTTTCAACTGGAATCGTACAAATTTGAGAGAGGACGAGGCAGGTGCCCTTTTGACCCCAGTTCTTCCTTCACCTCCATCTTAATTGGTAATGATCTTTATGTTGCAAGCTTCACGGTCCTGTCAATCTGTCATTCTGAGTGTCTTTCTTCAGCACACCAAAGTGTTGTCAGTCTTCCATTGCATCCTTCAATGTGTCAGACTTAATCCTCATGGTGCTGCCCGCATAAATATTACATCCCAGGCAGTGGTAACTCCAGCAAGGGTGTCTCAGTGAAGTGAGTAGATGTTGTATGACACATGCCATCCTGAAGAGATAATTGATTGTTGTACAATTTTGGAAATAATCTCTTGCTTTCCTTCAAATTGAAGCAATATGTTTGGCTTAGTCTTCTACACAGCTGAGACAAATACACAAAATTTACAAATTTTCATCCACTGAGACATAATCTGAGTAATGAACATCTTGTAAAAATGTGAATTTACCTGGTTTTATATCAACCATTTATTATTTTTATAAATTACAGATTTTGACATTAAAATAGATTTTTTACAACACTGCCTTCTCACAGAACTATCCAAAACTGGTGATTTTCTGTTAGGAGACTTGATCTTATCCTTGAAAGTTATAAAAATAGAAATCAGCCTAAGTCCTGCAGTGCCAGAAAGCTGTGCTGAGATAGTGCTCCTCTGTGCCTTGCTGGTAAGTATATCACGGTAGGGCTGGGACCTTTGAAGTTGTCCTATAGCAAACCATATGGTTTTTCTTCTATCATGTTTTCCTGAAAACATTTTGTGAGATCAAGCAAACAAATCTTGGCAATATTATAGTACATCAACTAAAAATAGACTGCAACAGCAGGTAAAGGGTGGAATCCAGATGCACTTAGGGACTAACACAGTCATTTTGGGTTTTAGAAAATGTAAGATGAAAACTGAGCATTAAGAAGGAATAGTCATTAAAAGAAAGGGCTAGAAATAAAAGGCTAAAGATCAAATAATTTTTCAACTTTTCAGGGATAAAAAAGTTAGACATTTTTAGGGCCCTTTGGTATTTACATTTGACTTCATAGCTTACAATTAGACAGTTAAAGCCTTTGATTATAATTACAATGATAAAGCTCACCCATGGTGGTGAGGAAGTATTGGTCACGAGTGACAGATGTATGTTTACATGCTAGGTTTATGTGTTCCTTATACATGAGCAAATTACTTACAAGAAGAATCTTCATCAGTAATGCCAAATCTTTCAAATTAAAGCAATTCATCAAAATATTGTTCATTCCCATTAAAAAAAAAAATTAAAATTCCACCTCAAATTCTCAAGAGTTAATGGGTTAAGAAGTCATGAAAAAAAATCAGAAAAAAAATGCTGTGTTTTGACTGACCTTCCAAAATCCATGAAGCGTGGATTGTTACGCTTTTCTTCCATCCTTATGTCTAAATTGTTTCTACAATTCTTAACAGATTCCAGTCTTAGTTCAGCCTGGGAACAAAGGCTCATGCTATGGAATTTGCTGTAGGCCTGAAACCTCTTGGTCTAATCTTGAAGTCCTTCTCAACCTTTCCTCAGACAGAACTAAGTAAATAAATTAACCTGATCATGTTCCTACTGTGGGATCAATGTGAATTTTATTTGCTTAAATGGAAGCCAGATTGTCCCACTGAGCACTTCAAGACTAATGGTTAGTCCTTGTGTTTCTGACCTATTCATTACTTTGCCTGGATGATGGAAAGTCCTATGGATCCTCACAGTTTTATCAAAAAGATAAGTCCATTACATAAACCCTTCCCTGATCAATGTTGATCAGTCTTGGACATCCACCGACAAAGACTTAATAAAATCAGTTTTACAAAGCTAACAATTTCATAATGTGCCAAGATTAATGGGAAAAAATTATAAATTTTCCTTGGATCACTGACAGAACACCAAAAAACAGACACACTTTTAACCCTTCATCAAAACTAATATGACCTGAGAAAGGTATTTGAGGCTGCTTTTCTATGCCTCCGCTGGGAATTCTGTAACTTTCAGTGATCATAAAATGATATTTTAAAACAAAAAAAAAAGTCTTCAAAGATATTAATATTTTATTTATGATTTTATATTTTGCATTGTATTGGAATTAAACACTTCCAACACCTAGGAAAAATATCCTAAACAAGTTCTTATTTCAATGTATTCTACTATACTAACTTCTAATCAGAGGCACACAGCTTACAGAATAAACAGAATTAATGTTCCTCCCTAGACTCCAGAATATATATCTTTTATCTCTGTAGGTATCAATTTGAAAAGGGTAGATGTAGATGTAAACATGGTGAATAACAAAGAATCTTTTAATTGACATTTGAAAATGAGGCTGAGACCTCTAATGCCATCGAACTCTGAAGGAAGGGATGTTCCTTCAGTCAGCTGAGCCCTGATTCCAGCTCATGGTGGCCACGACCCTATAACAGGAGATGACAGCTACACCATGTACCCTCCAGGACTGGTCTTCCAGTCTTTCCTCTAATGCTTGGAGGTTCCCTTCTTCTTCAGGGACTTCAGTCTTCTTAGAAAGTGAAATCAGCTGCTGGTATGGAAACAGCATGCCCTTGGAGGCTGCATCTCAGAGTCACCTCCATTCTCCCATGTAGGTTGAGCCAAGGTGCACGTCCTTGAAAAAGTTTCATGCAAACCTGTTAGCAAAGGCTTTCACATTCCAGCATCCTCTTTTTTCCAACTAAACATCTGAAAACCTGCTTCCACCTCTGCAACTCACATTAACACAGCAGCCTATAACAGAGTGGCTGTTGATTAACAGTGAGGATTAGACTAACAAGGAAATTTTATATACCTCTGATAAAAGTTTAAAAGCTTTTACAATCTTGACCTTGAAATAACACTTGCATCATCACTAATTAGAACCAAATTTGTCTGGATTAAATTAGGAAGAAAGAGAATCTCTTGTTCTGTATCTCTTCATGTATTTTAACACTTCAGTTAAAATACCCACTTCAAGAAAACAATAGTTCGTGACTCGGCTTTCAAACTAAATATCCATGCTATTGTAAGTTTTATTACAGGTTATCTGACCCAGTGGTAATATAGCTTGTGATGAATTCCTCAATTTATGAACAATTAAATTTTAGCAATGTATTGTTAGCATCAGGAAACAGAATAGATGTTGGATGGCAGACAGGCTGAATAAAATGTATATGTTTCGATAAATGGCATATAAAACTTTTGGACTTCTAATTCTAATGAACTCACCCATCTGCTTTCAATAGCCAAAACTATTTTTGGTATCAGATCATGCACACTGATTAACTTAGACCACACTAGCTTTTGAAAGTTGAGAAATTACTTCATGTCTATGTTCTGTTACCTGCATTATATCACAAACAAGTTGTGAAAAAACTAAACTACATTTGAATATGTTTTTCTATCCAGGGAATCAATTCCAACAATATTTTCTGGTTTTACAGTTTTAAAACAGTTTCTTGTATTTGTGTTTTTTCTTTTAGTCCAGACAATAAACTAAAATAAATATATTTTCCTCTCAAAAAGAAGACAGAATACTTGACTGACAGACAGAAAATACAAACATACAGAGGAAGTTTACCAGCTAAGCAATAGATAATTTCTTTTGAATTTGTTTTTTTACTTCTGTGAAAAGTATCACTTGCTCAAAATGTGAATTGGTTGTCATGTGAGTAATAACTGGCTGACAGTCAAAGAAATGCATGAAAGGTGCTGCTTATGTTCTACTCGTGTTCTACTCCTTTATTCACAACATGAATTTTACATTTTACATAAAAAGGACTGCTGATGAATAATAGTTTAATTTTGCAGTACCTTCCAGTTTGAAGCGAGTGCACAAAACATGCCAATAACAAATGAAGGAAACCTAAGGTGGAAGCAGCCTATTTATAGAAATCCCTTGTATATATTGGGTTTTTAAATTAAATCACATGCTTCAGTCTGTTTTACTTTAAGAGTTTTTATCTAGGAAATCTTTGTTTTAGAAGAAGTTTGGTTTTGCTAATACTTTGCTTTTAACAAAAGGGCAAAAAAAAAAAAAAAGCATCTTTCAAGTGGCCCCAATTGAACTTTGATGTATTTTTCTTGAAAAAAAAATGCTAGCTAAAAAGTATGCATGTATCACTTGAGTTAAAATTGATTTTTGAGGTCCAGGGAGGTGGATGGGTGTTGTTCATTTAAATAAAGGAAGAATAAAGTTTCTATTCTTGTTTTAGCAGAATTAACCAGGCTGTGTTGAAATTTAAATTTTAGCAATTATTTTAGCAAATGCATGTGAAGCTGAGATTAGACTGGAAGACAGGAGGGGTGGTGAAAATCTGTGAAATTGCTGAATTGACTTTCACTGGAAGATACTGGTTCATCAGTACATGTACAGCAGCATAAAACCCAGCAACGAAGACAGGGATGAGTTGACATGTAGTAGTAGTAGCTTTTCAACAGAAGAGAAAAGAGTAGAAACATTGCCAGGATTTGTCAAACTGCAACTTCAAGTTTTCTTTAAAAAATCTAGAATTAGTCAGCATCTGTAAAAATCCAGCGGTGTTCAAATTATATAACATGGATTTAGAGGATATGCAAAAGACCATTGAAGAGTAAAAGAGAAGATCCTCTTGATGTCAAAAGTGTGAAGAATCTCAGAATTATGCCAAATATTCTTGTGCTGGGATCTTTGCCAGTCCCACTCATCAGTATTTGTCTCACCGCTCTCCTTAGGCTAGGTGGCCTGTCTGCTCATGCTTGATACGTGTCTTATGTTTTGTTTAGTAAGACTTCAGGGTAAAAATCAGATTTGATTCCTGTATCTGTACACTATGTTTCATGGAACAATATCCATCCAAGACTGGAACTTCCATTTTCTGCCCCCAGGATCTCACAGATAAAATCAGTGATAACTCCCCCGGTATATGGTAGAATGCCATACCAGCAGGTTAGTTACCTGTACTAACATTTATACCTGTGTCAGACAGAAGGAAAAGGCTTCATAGCCAAACTTCTGAACATCTGGACTTTTAAATGTCAATCCTGATCACCAGCAATATGTAACAGAGCATTTACTTCACACTAATGGATTTTCCAAGGTTCACCACAGTGTGGAAAGGATAAAAGCATCACATTTTGGATTACCCATCACCATAATTAAAAAGAAAACCAGCCACTCTGAGGCATTTTCCCAATGGAATTCTAAAAGGGGGATTTATGTAACTCGTTAGTTAGGGTTGTGAAGATTGTTTGGAGCATTACTAAGACACTGGCAAATTCTGTTGTTTAGTCAGCCCTGTGTTGTTTAAAATTAAAGCCGACTATTAGTGTTGAGTAACTTTAACTTCTACCAATGCTATAATTTATTTTGACTTTTCATTTCACTTGCCAATATTTTATACTAAATCATGACCATGTATTTTAATGAGGCAATAGCCATGCTTTATATGATGAAGCCTAAGGCAAAACTATGCCCAGCTCTGAATCAGCAGAGGTTCCTGAATCAGCCCCAGCTGCCAAAATATAAATTTTTAAGAATCATTATTCAGATGTACGGTACCATTCAATTCATACCTACCTCTGAAGAGGAACAAAATTTGCAATTTGAGAGAGACTAAAAAGCAAAATTCTTGCTTTTGCTATAATCCTTTATAAATGCCAGCAAATGTCATTTGAATGGATTGGTCCCGTTTATTTTGATGAGGGGGTAGGAAGGAAGCCCTGTCACTGAAACCTCCACTCAGATTAGCCACAAACTGCAAATTATTTATTTCACTCTTCTTGAGCAGTTTAGTTCCTGCTGTGTTATTTCCTAATATAAGGATGCCACCTAGTGACAGTGTCTGCTTCTGAAATCAGACCTAAAAATTTCTAATCTTAGTCCACAAGGGAATGAAATACATTATTCTTAATGTTTAGTCGGTTCGGGAGAGTTGCACCCATGCATAACTAAAAGGTATAATTATTGCTGGTATTTCACTAATGTCGTAGATACCCGATATCACAGTTTTACATAGGTCAGATAGAGATAGGCTGGAGTTTTGAACATACGTATGATCTAGTTGAGCCTAACTACATATAGATTTTCAACAGTTATGATCAGTCAGCCTATTATTTTTAGTATTTTCCTATGCTTGATTAATTTGTGAATGCCACCTAAAGCCTTTGAAAATGGGACCCACTCTCTGTTCCCATCAATTTTTCAGGAAAATATTCATCACCAGTTGTGCAGGATGGATGAGATCTCAGGTTCTGTCCCTACTCTGGTGAATATTTTAAGGATAATAAAACAAGTTACTGCTGGACCGGGGAAAAATAGGCTCTTTTTCTCTCTCCACTGAACACCTAAGCCCCTCAGCCAGCAAGTTATACCCACGCTGTAGTTATTTCAGGTAAAGCAGAACAGCTCCAGTAGGCTGGCTGGAAAAACCCTCAGCCTAATAAACAAAAAAAACCAAACAACTTCTGAGATAGCAGATACTGCTTCTTCTCTCTCCAGCTGGGGAGATAACTGCACCCAGCCCTCGAGTATTTTGAGTCTGTGCTTCATTAGTGAATCTTTTTTTCAGCCATGTCTTGCCCAGAGCCAAATGTGATAACCATGCTCAAGGAAGGTTTCTTGTCTGAGGTCCACTCTGTGGGTTCAGGCACGGTTTAGCCTTGAACCGTATCCGCAGCCCAAATCAGTGGGTTGGTGCAGCTATCACTATTCTTCTCCTTAGCACTGCACGCTCTGAAACCCGCCGCTGCCTTTTCATTCCATTCTCTGGCTCCTGTTATTCCTGGCTCCTCATAAACCCACCATGTCCCTCCCAGCTCTGGGACCCAGCAACGTGTTTCTTCTCATTAGCAAGACCAGAGCATGTCTGGAAGTGCTCAGAAGCAAACCAGTGGCCAGAGTCTTGGCACTAGTGAAAATTTAGGTGCTGAGAAGGGGTAGGTGTCTCTAGGGCCAAGCATTAACTGCACGACAGCGAGGGCTTTGACCTTAGGTGCCTGACGTGGCACATGTGGTTAGATGTTAATTGAATGCCTTCATGTTGCCTGTGTGAATCTATCCCAAAGTCATTAAGTCAGATTTGAAAATGTGATTTTTCATGTCCATGAATGACATTTAAGATTCTTGTCCTCGTGCTGTTCCAACTGTAAATGTTGCAGTGCTGGTAGGAACAATGTCCATACACTGTTTAGACTATATGTCACTTACTGACCCCTTACCTGAATTTGATGGAATACTAATGAGCCATCTTAATAATGCCGTTCCTAGCATATGCATTGAAACGACTACGTAGAGCATTACCAAACTGTTTGGTTTTGGTTTTGGTTTTTTTAACGCGTGGTCTGTAGGTGGAGAGCTTTTTACTGGTCTCTACAGTGACTACTGGGGAAGGGATGCTGCTTTATTTCGCACCATGAATCGCTTGGCCCATCTCCGAACTGAACCTGATAGCGAGCGCCTATTGAAAGGTATGGGAAGGAGGACCCAGAGGGGTTTTCAATGACTAGCCCATTTCTGTTTAGCCAGAAATAAAACAGTTATCGTCCATGCCTATGTACATACATTTGGAGGTGAATTTGTTTGAACTATCTTTTTAGCATGAAATTTTTCATTAAGCCCCTGCCAGGAGGAACAAATTGAAAACTTTACTTCAATTACATATTGGATTTAACAAGTGGAACTTTTAAATCCTTCATTTCTTACTTTTAAAATTGCTTTTAATTTCTACATTGAATATTCTGGATTATTTCATGATATGACAGATATAATTAAAATAACATGTCAAAATTATCTTTTTAACTAATGGGTGCTTCTACTTAGAACAGTACTCTCTTCTTTAGATGAGATCATTTTGTCTTCATGCTGCAATAAAACAACTTAATCTTTGCCAATTTGTATAGCAAAGAGATGTCATGCAGTAATGCAAAATAATAAACATATAATGATCATACACAATTAAATGAAATAAAAAGTTAAAGCAGGTAATTCAAAAGAAGAAATATTAAAATATGTCACAAGAAAAACACTGAAGAAAATCATGTGCTGGAAAAATTAAAAATTGTTTCATACACTTAAATGTGAAATGTAACTAACAGAAAGTCAGTGTTGAAATTTCTGTGAAATGGAGAGTCAGGATCTTGATTTGTTTTGCTCCAAAAGTATTGCAATGTTTCATCATAAGTGATGTAATTACCACTGATGTTTGGCAAGGACACTCAATAATTGCCTTTTCTGGTGATTCATATGGTGGGCATCATCTTTTCAATTAAAGGACACAGAAGAATTTTCTCCCAGATTTCAAGGTGGTCTTCTTTCAAATCAGAAGAGAGAAAATAGTTCTGCTGCATAGTTTTTCCAAACACAAATATGACCTAAGACTTGAATTAAATACTTTTTTGTTGTTGGTTAGATCTGTTTAGATCATTCTTACATCTGCTTTACCTCCAGTACTTGGAGCCTTGCTAAACTGAGTGTTTAAACTGGCTATATAATGGTAGCAACAATCAGGTGGATGTTCACAATATGCAAGTGAAGATACTCTTCTCTTCCCACTGGAAGATTTCATTTTGTAAAATACAAAATTCTCTAAATTATGACCTTAAACTTTGTTCTTCATTTTGACATTTCAAATTTGCAGAAAGGGAATATTTTTAAATGTATATTAAACACACTTCAGAAAATCAGAAAGTTGTATCGATGTCTTAAAATGACATGTCTGTTTTCATAGAGGACAGGAAGTTAGAAAATATTTACTTTACTCACTGCTTAAGAAATCTTACTAATTGTGTGAATGACATCCTCATTTAAAGAACTTGTGAAAATTTTGCTACAATTCAGTCAGATGAAATCACAGCTCTGGTTGGTGTGGGATTAAAAGTTATACAGACATGGACTGAAGTCTGAACTTAGGTTTCAACTTGCAAATGTTAAAATGCCAAAACAGGAAAAAAATAGGAGGTTTTTATTTCATTACAAAGATACATAATGTATCTTCTGTCTATGAAGATACATGTTCATATAACATCTTTTACCAGAACTACCAGAGCTTTTCCTTTATCTAGCAGGCTATTTGTCCAAAGCTGACATTCCTACACCTGGTTTGTATGGGTTCAGAAATTGTTACATGAATATTAGTGCCATCTTTTAGCTTAATCCAAATTAAAATATATAAACCCCAGAGAATAGGACAGGAAAAAGGTCTTTTTCTTGAATACATACAAAGGAATATTGATTTGTGAATTGGAGCTATAAAATTGGTTTGACATTAATGTATTCCACATGTTCTGTAGATACTCACCCACAAAAAAATATATCTTTTTTCTATTTCTATCATCCTATTACCCCTAGGTAGCTCTCTGACAGATAGATCCCTGATTCTTTAATTTAATTTATGTCTTTGCTACCAGATGATTTTAAGGATTAAAAAAAAATTTAAAATGTTTTAATAAATTGGGATTAAAATAATTTTTGTTTTCTTTTAAAGAACCCAAATTCGTTAGCTCATACATGATTCCCGATAATGAAGACCACGATGATAACAAAGTGTATTTCTTCTTTACTGAAAAAGCATTAGAGGCCGAGACAAGCACTCATGCCATATATACCAGAGTGGGACGCGTATGTGCGGTAAGATTCTTTTTCTGATTCCCCAGCTAAATAAAAAATAAATAAAAAAAGTTCCCTTCTTTCTCTCCCAGGCAAATATGTCATCTGTTAACATACGTGAGAGTAAGTTATAGGTCTGAATGAAAACCCTACATCTAAACAGCCTCAAGCATTAGAAAATTCAAAAGTGATCTGAAATCTGGGCTTGAAGACAGCTTTTGCTGAGAGAAGAGCAAAGTTCAGAAATCTTATAGAGCTCCATCTCTCTTTGTGCTGATAAATGGTAACAGCAATAGCAGCTGCCCACAGGGCTCCTGTACCATTCATATTCTCAATTCAGATCAAGGCTCCATCGCCTTTAGTATTGGCTGTAGGTCCCGGGCCTCTTGCCGCTCTCACCGCTGACATAAACTAATGTCACCTTACATTCCTGGTGACAGGACCCACTCAGCCACCAGTCCTCTCATTCCCTTTTGCCTTCCTATTCTGTCAGCAAGTAGCAGACTTAACTCACCTGTATTTGTGCAGGCTATCCTACCACGCAGCTGGATAGGTCAAGAGGAGGTGGGCACAGATAGAAACACATGAAATTCCATCTGAATGTAAAAAACTATTTTCTTCCTGCCAGGGTAGTTGAACACTGACACAGGTTGCCTACAGTTTCCATCCTTGGAGAAAGTCAGAACCTCACTGGACATGGGCCTGAGCAATTTGATGAGCAAATTGCTTAAAGCAACTTACTTGGAGTAAGGCAGAGTTGGATTAGATGATCTCCCAAGTCTCTGCCAAATTGAGCTATTTTGTGATTCTGTAAATTTTGAAAACCTCTTTCTGATGTAGGAATGACAGGAGGGTTGCAATCCTAGCCTCCTGCAGACTGCTTTATAAATAGTAGCCAATTCATGGTTTCATTTCATATCCCATTTCTCTTCTCGATGGTAGCTAAGGCAAACTGTGCAAGCAAGAAAGTAGAACTGAACTGACCTGCAAATTATTATTGAATCCAGGCATAAGGTTTACCAGAATGAGCAGAAAAAGGCCCAAGGAAAGACACCGCTTCCCTCCACTGCCCTGCACGATTATCCCTTTCCCACTCAGGCCACGCTCCTGGTGTATTGATCCCATCCCTTTTTGTCACCCTGGCCCCACAGACCGGACGGAGAGCTTGGCCATTGCTGGAGAGGAGCACTGTTAACAGATGATCTCCCAGATCAAGCTGCCCATAATTGCTCCTTTCTGAACAACTAATGAAGTTTGGGTGCATCCCTTTTCTATTAATTGAACTATGGTAAGGCTGATGAGAGGAGCTCTCTCTTTCCCATTGGGACTGCTTGGTTAGAAGAAGGAATGAGATGTTTATTTCTTAGCATCTGATTTTATTTCTGAAAAAAGAATTGCATTCCCCCTCCTAACCATAGGGGATATACTCCTAAAACTGTTGGGCAAAGAGCAAAATATAAGTTAAAAATCTTATGTCACCTGAAGGTATAGTATATATCACATATGCTCACCAGCATACTACATCTTAACATTTCTTAAGGAGTGCCCGTGTATAAATTAAACCATCTGAAATATGCAAAGTACCAAATTGCAGCCTAAGACATTAAAGCCAGTTGGCTCTCAGAATTCAAGCCTGCATCAAGATCTAAAGTAGAATTCTTTGGCCTATGTTCTGGTAGATGTCTGAATAGATTATTTTAATAGCTCCCTCTAGTCTGAAATGCATCGACCTGAATGTCTTCTCTCTAGCCGTGGGTTAAACCAAAATCCCACAGAGCTTTCTCTTCCACTTGTCCAAAACTCCAAATCCTTCATCATCTGGGCATTAGCTTCACAGCCATGTGCTATAACTCAAATTTGATTTAATGAATACAAAAAATAGCTTTGATTCAAGAAGTGTTTTTTTTCCCTAGCTCTTAAATTTTCCTCTGAGCTGTAACAGGTTTCGCAACACAGAGGTACCTACTCTGTAAATTTCTACTTTTCTAAGTAAAACAGATCTCTGTTTTTGCAAGATCTCAGTGTGATCAACAGTGCTGAGGAAATACATTAATTCAGTAGTGTTGAATGAAGTTGTGAGAGGAGTTTTGCAAACCTAATACAGAACCTGCAATAGTCCGTTAGACAGTGAGCCTGGACATGAGGCCATAGCTTTGAGGATGCTGCCCAAAGATTACAAATTGATTACTATGTAGTATCAAATGCCTCTTTTTCTTGACAGTCTGACAGTCACAATAGCAAGACAAAGATGAGGCAGCCATAGCAAAGCAGGTCTTATGTAAAGTTGTTGAGAAATTTTTAGAACATCATGTAGACACTCACCTCAGACTTTCCCCAGCTGTACCTGTTTTATCAATTCAGGGTTTCAGTTTCCACTCAGCTCCTAAAGCAAAGCTAAACTTTGCTAAAAGTTCTCAGTACATCCAGTTAACAAAAATGAGAAATAAAAAAGCTTTACAACAGCTGTATGGTTAAAACTATCCACAGATGCAGCACAGAATTAAAAATTTCTTATAAACCCACAGCTCTTAATGAGACCTGGATTTGATCAGCGCAATCCTAGTTGAAAACTGACTCCAGAGAAATAATACTAGTAACAGACATGTGGTATGAAAATGCATACTTTTGACATTAAAGATACAATGAGTAGCAAATTTAGCAAGGATGTTTGTGCTTCTAGACTTACTCATTCAAATTACCATCAGCGTTTGTTTCTTTCCGTGCAGAATGACATGGGAGGCCAGCGAATGCTCGTGAATAAATGGAGCACTTTCCTCAAAACCAGGCTAGTTTGTTCTGTGCCTGGGAGAAACGGGATTGATACGCATTTTGATGAATTAGGTAAATATCCTAGACTGCAACAAACTTAAAATCATCATATAAAACATATGCTTTCATGATAACACATCTTACTGCCAAATCTTGTGCTTGTATTCATTAACAGAGAGTGGTTGTTAGCGTTTTGTATCCAGTGTCTGTGAAGTTCTATACATACATTAACTATCTTTACATAAGTTGACTATCATCAATTATGCCTTTAAGTATTGCATTGTTCTTCAAGATTTTTTTAAAAAATCTGCAAAAAATTAAACTGCTTATCTGAGTAAAGTAAGATTACACTCAACAAGCAATGAAGTTTCTCTGTTGGGGCTGAGAAAAGTAATTTTCTACCAATAACATTGCATTTAAATTTTACAGAGGATGTGTTCTTGCTGCAAACTCGTGATAACAAAAATCCAGTGATATTTGGCCTCTTCAACACTACAAGGTAAACAACTAGAAGAAATAATAGCAGCAATAAAAGAATGATTGAACAGCCTATTGGAGAGACAGAAGTTGCATGATAAATATCCCTTGGCAAATAAGTAGTAAACAGTTTAATCCCTGTTCTATTCACAGTGGGCTTCCACGTTAATGTAAAAACTGCTCCATGACACTCGAGGGCTTGAAGTCTCATTCAGTGATCCAGTCTATCTGGATCATATATTAATTAAAGTTTTCTCTGCTTGAAAATTTCCTGGTGTCAAAGTATATGCACTCCTGCCTGCTTATAACAGCAGCCTACCAGAGAGAGGCACCTGTCTTCCTTTCAGAGCTCCACTGTAATTCAGGTTTAAGGGGGTAGCAGCTTAAACTGCTACTAACTTCTTAGTGAAGCCTGAAACACCAGCTTTAGTGCTGCTGGTAACCTCCTTTTCCACTCAGCCTGGTTCAAGGGCAAACACGCAGTACCTGTTTCTTGGTGATCCAGCTGTTTGGGATGTAACTTGTAGAGAAGAGCAGCTGTGCTTTTCACTCTCCTAATTTTTTTTAATTTTTATTTTTATTACTAAAGCAAAGCAGATCTGGTCCTCTAGGGATGTAGGCACCTAGTACTTCCTACTGCCTCCCTACACCAGTAGAGAAAGGTGGGCATCCAATTAAAATTATCTGGATCACCTTTTGGAGTCTTCAGAGAGAGTTTCTTTGTAGAGAGCACCGACGCTTCTTTAAAAAGTACTGAATCACTTCTCTGGAACTAAGTGAATAAAATTTAAAAGTGAAAAAAGATACTTTTATATGGATTGATCTACATAAAGTGATCTTGATGATCAAATTAATAACACTAACCAACATTTCCACTCAATGTAAACAGACTCCTGCTCATTTCAGTCAGCACTGGATGATTCCCATCTTTCCAAAGTAACAACAGGGGAAAACTTAGAGAAAAAAAATGGTTAACTGCTAAAGTCACTGATCAAAGACATATAAGATCTGAGTGCAGTTCACTGGGCTTCCTCTGCATTTATAAACAAGCAATTTAGATCTTGTGTTCACCGTCTTCAAATTTTGGGATAACAACACCAATCTTCCTCAGAGAAATGTTAAAAATATAAATCCATTAAAGACTTGGTAATGAACATTAGACACGGCAGATATAAGAAAAGCATATAGGAAAGAATAAGTAGGTTTTTCTCCCTGAATACTGTTGAAATGTGATTTAGTTTTAATTATACAATAATATCAGTGTTACATGTAGAGAATGTGACATACTGCTTTAATAATGTCTTTGAATTTTACTTCGTAGCAATATATTTAGAGGATATGCTATATGTGTTTACCACATGGCAAGTGTCCGAGCAGCTTTCAATGGACCATATGCTCATAAAGAAGGACCTGAATATCACTGGGCTCTATATGAAGGAAAAGTACCTTACCCTAGACCTGGTTCAGTAAGTACGATCTGTTTTCCATTGCTTTGCCGTCTAAATGAATTTGGGAAGGAAAACCAGGCTGCTGCTAATGTACAAATCTTCCTGGCTTCACGGTCCGGGATATAGTAATTTGGATGCATACATACTTCAGCATTTCTGGAAAAGCGTGGAGTGGTTCAGCAATAAGTTTAATCAAGTACTAGAACCACACATTTCCCATAGGAAAATAGTGGAATTAAGTACATAACATTTTCCAAAATCCTGTTAACAAACTTCTGTTAAGATCCTAAGGTCCCAAAGTCAGGACCCCAGACAATAAGGATAGAAAGAGACAGTTCTAGAAAGTGAATCAGATGCTGCATTCAGAAGCAGTAAGTGCATTAGCTGGGAAGGAACCTCACTTTCTATTGAGCCTAGAATAACAGTTCTTCTAAATTTGTCTGCTAATGTATTATTTTGCATCTGAACCTTTATAACTTTAATCTAAATGCCAAAGAAATACATGAAAAATCAAAATGTATTTAAGTGCATTGAGGCAACTGTGAGGTTTTTTCCTAATGGCACTTCCTCTGGACAAATTGTCCCTAGAGACTTGACATGGGAAAATTAAGCCAGGCTGAATGGGAAACATTATATTTACATTTTAAAAAATATGTATTTAAGATACATGCAATATTTTCCAATGTAAACAAGATTGTTACTAGAAATAACAAGCTTACACAAGGGAATTAATTTTCTTCCTGTTGCCTGCTGAAACCAAGACATTTAACAAGTGTTAAAGGAAATACATTTTAAAAAAATGTATCCAGTATTTCAAGATCAGTTGGTTCTGATTCATTTTTTTCATCTCTTTTTCAAAAAAGATCAAATTTCAATATTTCTATGATTTAGAACAGTGAGCAGGTTAGAAATGAGACATAGATTTTAACAAAAGTAACTAATCAGAATAAGTATGTTTGTAAATAAGAAGTAAATCCTCTAGAAGACCTGAGGTCCTTCTTTCAAAATTGGTTCTTTCTAGAAGCAATGGTCTGGCCGCCTCACAGTTTGTTGGTTTCCTTTCAGACATCACAGAGTGATATTTACTACCCTTAAATCATGTTCCTGAGCTTATTAACATTCTTGTTCTGTACCCTTTAAAAAGATGATAGAAATACTAAAACTACATTGCAAAGACCCAAATTCAGCAAAACCACTCATGCTTTTTGCTAATTTTCACCCAAGTTTCTTTACAAACTTCTTTTTCTTTCAATGGACATTAAGTAAAAAAAAGAAAAAAAGGCATATTTTGAAAAATTTTTTGCATTTAATCTGGCAACTATTGTCGCATGCTCTGCAACTATACAGATGCTGTCACATAGAGAGTTGCGCATGCTTGGCACTTAGATTTTTCATTTGGTAAACAGAAATTCTGGAAGAAATCATAAGCTCATTATTTAGAGGCAGGTAATTAATTTCTACAAGGAATTCCTGATTTCTATGTTGATTTCTGCAAGGCATCACAAGCCATCTTCATCTCAAACCTTTTTCCTGTTTCTTCTCAGGTGTTTCTGAAGCTTGTGCCCCTCTAGGGTCTTAGCCTGGGACTCTCACATCCTGGCTCAGGGGGTGAGGACAGTGGTCCTGCCTTCAGTGCCTGTCAGCGGGGTTGGAGGGTGCCCTTGGCATTGCAGGGGCTGGTCAGCATCTCACAGAAGGGGCACAACCAGGGCCCCCCTCACCTTGCCCTTCCTGCTGCGAGTCAGCAGGAGCCCCAAGGGCCAGGCTACCCCAGACAGCATCACAGCCAGGATTTCTTCTTTGCCCCACACCTTTTGGGAATACAGCTCCTTAGCCACCCACTCATGGCAATTGCCATCTGTTGCAAAGCTGCTTGTATTTACGCTCCCTGAAGGTCTGCCCCTTATCATGTCAGCATTGTGGAGATTTTTGACTTTGTGAGATGCAAAGACATTTCTAACAGCTGTTTGGCTAAAATCCCACCCCCACCCCCCCAGTTTTCAAACTTCACCTCTTTATCTTCTGGCAGGCTGGGGGCTCACACTCTTAGCAGAACAAAAAGTTGCTGGAGCATTAATTCCAGTGTTGTTTTCCCTTTGATAACTGAATCAATATTCTCTTTTATACTAAAAGCAATCATTTGCAGAAATAAACATTGCATACAATTCATTTATCACTGAATCGCAGGAATGAGATGTGGAAAGGCCTATTACCTTATCTGGTCTGTGCTGGTACAGCCTTTCTCCCTGTAGTATGATTTCAAATGTGTGTTCTCTCACATTTTAAATTAATGTTTTCCTCTGCTTCTCTTGGGGTTAGAGACAGAAGTTAAAATGCAGAAGTGGATGCTCCAAAAGAGAGATTATCTAGGAATTAAACATTAGGAATTAAACATTATGAATATGGTTTGACCATCGTGGCCAATAAACTACCACTGTAACAGTGCTAACAATAATACTATTTTTTTTAATTTGTTTGTTTGTTTGATATAGAATAAAGTCATTGGTATTGAGTCAGGATAGAAAATCAGATAAGTAAATGATCACATTTTTAGCAAAATTATTGAAAGGAATTATTGAGTTTTGATTTGACATTTTATATAGCAGATTTACATCTTTTTGCAGTTTTACCAAATACTAGGACAGTCCCATGCACTGATTGCAGACTGGCTGTGTATTTTACAAAGAAGATATGGTCCAAGTTATTTAAGTGGCATTATTTCCAGGCAGTAAAACACTTCACATACGTTATTTGGACTAGTGTTAAACACAGGCATGAATTCAGTATTAATGACTTCAATCATTACATTGATACCTCCTAGCACTGAAGATTAAATTGTGATTGTTTTTGGCAAGAAGGAGAGAACACTGAGCCAGCACTTCAGCGAAGCTGACGATGATGTACAGAAAGGCTGCCCTAAGCTCCACTCACTTTCAGTGCTTCCCTGCTTTGGCTCCAAGTGGCTGCCTTTGGGTCAGGCTGGGCTGTAGCCTCACCAACGGGCAAGGCATGGGACCTGAAACAGATATAGGAGATCACAAGTAATTTTCCCAGTGTCATGGAACAAGTTAGTTGAGGAACCAGATCCTTCCTCTGTGTTAATTGATTTAATCATGTTTGTCTCTATATACTGCAGAGCACACCTGAGGATGAACTAGCTGGCTCTGCCAGCTAACTGGGGATTAATTGGTTCATTTTTGGCTGCTTATTTAGAGCACAGTTTAGAGGTCTTTCAGTAGCATGAAGAAAAAGCATGTTTTGGGCTGTAGCCCACAGTGTTAGGTTTCACACTCCAAGAAAAAGTCATCATATTGGTAAGAGCATATTAGAGGAGCGACAGTGACAAGATGGCCAAAACAACCTGCCAAAGAGTCAGCACTCTTTGGTCTTAGCTATTGAGTGGGTAAAGGTGGAGCTTATAAGGAACGAGAGTAGAGCTTAGAGCTAAAGGAACAGAAAAGCACCACGAAGAGGCAGAGAGGCTGGACACGCTCTGCACTCTGCCGCTCGCCAGCCTGCCTGGAGCACAGCTGCTGCCATAGGCCCAGCTCGTGTTCTGCTGATTCTTTTAGGCATTTAGACTGTGCTGCTTCTGGGAACGGCATCAGTTACCCCAAAAATGGTGTTGATAGACTTCAGAGATGGCTGCATCTACTGTTTCCTTTCTAGACTGCTTGATTTTATTCAATTAAAAATGAAAAGCCTGTGAAGGATTATTTTTATTAAAGCTCTCCAGGGCTAGAACTTAGCAAAAGGAACCTGGCAAAGCCTATTCACTTGGTATGCAGCGCACTGAAGACAGAGGCTTAGCCTGTCTTCATGCTCTAGCTCTGTCTCTTTATTGCAAACAGCCGGTGAAATTCCATCACTAGGTTGATTAGACAATTACTTTAGAGTCAACACTGAACAAATACTTTCCTGTAGCTAAGCCCAAAAAGTGGAAACAAACATTGCCCCACTTGACAAGTGCAGGAGTTTGTTATTGTCAATTACAGTTGACCACAAGTTTAAAATTACTGTTTCCAGTAAACATGAAGAGTATTTTATTTCATTTTATTGATTGAAAAATCCAGTTTGAATAGGGAAAGGCTGCTACTGTGGCTTTGCTTAAAATGCTTCTTAAAACCACACTGTCTTATGAATATTTGGAGAAAGTAAATGATTACTGAGATAATTTCCAGCTTGATCATAAATGGTTTCAATTAGACATCATAAAGCAAATTGGAAATCTAGTATCTATGTTCAGTTAGGGAACACTATATCCCTCACAAAGCATCCTAAAATTAACTTCTCTGTTTAACGCATTAAATTATCCCTAATTGCACATTTGACTGTAGGAGTAAGCCTCTTTTAATCAATCATTGACGTAAAGTGTATTTGCTTTGCAAAACGGTAGATTGATCAATACAAACATTGGTATTTCAAGCTGAACTGTGATATATAACACTGTCATGGTGAGTTAGGAATTAGAATCAAATATAATACTGTTACAATGCCCAAGATCAAGAATTACTGTTTCTGCCAGCATCATTTTTAAGCGTGCTTAGTTTCTTACAGTAATACATTTTGCAATCAAAACTAATAAGACTAGAGATTGATTTCAAGCATTAGTATTCTGCTGACTTCACATGTTTGTGTCTCCACTGGGATAGAAAACCCCTTTCACCTAACTCTGTCAGTGGCCATTTTGATTATACCTTCAATATGAATTTGGGGATGAACTAAGCACTACAATTTTTGTCAAAATCTAAAAATGTCATTATTTATTCTGCTCTCAGTATGCCAGAGGGGAAGGAGCTCCCTCTTTCTAACCATGACAATGCCAAGGCTCTGTTTAGCATTCCCTTTCTTGTCTTCTCACTATTAATAATCCACACATGCATAAAGTATAGGGGTCACCATCCCAATTCCTACTGTGGTCTTCTGTGCCTGTTTTTACGTCAGGTTTTCTGTAGGCTTGTCATAACCCCTGAAAACAAGACCAGACTCTGACAATTTGTTTGGCAAGCCTTCGGGATAATCTATGTTTTATGTTTTTGCAGTGTGCGAGCAAGGTGAATGGCGGTCTGTACACTACCACTAAAGACTATCCTGATGAAGCTCTCCATTTTGCCAGGAGCCATCCACTGATGTATCAGCCCATCAAGCCTGTTCATAAGAGGCCAATACTAGTTAAAACAGATGGGAAGTACAATCTGAAACAAATAGCAGTGGACAGAGTGGAAGCTGAAGATGGGCAATATGATGTTTTGTTTATTGGCACAGGTAAATTAAAGAAAGCAAGACAGAAAATTGTTTTAAGTTTGGGGTTGGTTGTTTGGGGTTTTTTTACCTCCAGGATGAATTAAATTATGTATAGTCCAAAAATAAAAAATCAATACAACATCTCTCTTTAACAATCATTCTTTGCATGACTGTGCCAGCCTTCACCTTAGAGAGGGGGTTAATCATTCTAGACATATTTCATTGTGCTGATAAAATTATATAAAAAAATAATGGTAGGGAAGCATTTAAAGACTAGGAAGAGAAACTTAAGTACAGGATTCCATTTTTCTTTCTTTCTTTCTAAACAAGAACCTTAAATTAAATTCCTGAACAACTGGCCTTATTTTTAAAACTTCAGAACACAATCATGTATCTGAGCATAGCTCTGAGCTGAGCCCTGGAGACCTGAGAGAAACAAAATTGATACAATTTTCAAAAATATCAGTTCAAGTTACTGGCTTTATTCCATGGTTTATTTTCCCCCAGTTTGGAGACCACAAGTCTAGCTGATACCATTAAAAAGAAACTGCCAGCTTCCAGATTTGGGTTACAACACAGCTCAAGGAAGGAAGAAGGAAATACCCAAGTTTCTTAAAAAGGAACTACTCTTAGAAGTTTTCTGCCAAGTTTTCTTGTCTTTCTTTTGTGCCATTTTCGTAAGATACACAGAGCTTGCTTAAAGAGGATTTTTAAACATCTAACAAATATGGCTAAGGTAAAATATATCATAGACCTGCCCTAACTTCAAGAAACCAGACAAAAAAAAAACCCACATTCTAATGATATTTGAAAAATAAGAAAACTTAAGAAAATAAGAGGAAAGCCTGGAACTAGACAAGACTTTAGTCACATCTAATCTGTCTGGAAAAAATCCAAGGATTCATACATTTGTATTTTATCACTTTAACAACAGGAGTGGTATCACAAATCATTTTGACCATTTTGTCTAGGAAAGCAGCTACAGTGAATTATTTTCTACTAATGAAATTCCTCTGATAAGCACATTTCAGTGTTCAGAACATTTAAAAGAAATATTTGTACTATAGCAAAGGTTTATTTATATTAGTGCTGTTTTCTAAGCATTTTTTAAATGGCCTCAGTATGGTCACAGCACTGGACTTAATGTGGTCTAAAAACGTTGTGCCTTGTGTCATATATTTCTGTACATCAGCTTTTATAATGGTGCCTAGATTTTTTCATATTTTCCATTTGCATATTGTAATTGATTGAGATATTGTATCAAATACTCTTGTAGACAAGTTCTCTGATCAGTGAAGTTGAATCTAAGGGGACTTAAAGAGTATGCTTTAGACTTGTGCTGAACTGGCATCCAACACCTGCTTAGCCTTCTTGAGATGTCTAATCCCAGGTGACAAAAAGTTCCAGCATAGGAATTCAGGCTTTAGAAACTCTAAAACAAATCCTGCAATCTCTGCTCTGGCAAAGCTCCCATCAAAAAAATCACTTCTTATAATATAATATAATGTTAGAAAGGGTTAATATTGTTTTTGTCCAACACCTGCTGTGTAACACAAGTTTAGAGAGTCTTACCAATAAGTAGAAGTTTTCTTAGGGTAGCAGTGCAGGCTAGAAAGGTTCAACAAAGACGAAGCCTGAACGTCAAGGCTTTCACATGTCTGTCAGCAGGATACAAAGAGGGACTTACTTATGAAAATCAGAGCTCAGAATGCAATTTCTTTTTGCTGTTCCATCACAAAATGGATGCCTTTGATTAGGTATTCTCTTTGAGAAGTGGTGTAGGACCCCATTTTAATAGCTCCTCTTTATGTTTGCCCCTTTGATCTTTTGCTGAATATTTTCCCCAGTGCTTGTCTGCGTAATATTTCCCCTGTAAATCAAAGGTGACTAAAAGTAACAGAAGAAAGAAAGTGATATTTGCCGCTGTTGATGAGAGATTTTTGGATTAAGGAAGGCAAGACTATTCTAATAATAGTCAGCAAGACAATACTGAAGTGGTGGAAGACCATATGCTCTTCATGTGTTTTAATTTCCTGCAAGAGCCGTAATGACAGAGAGGCTGATAAATTTAGACTCCAATGTGCTTTAGACTTTTTGAATATGCAGCTTTTTCTTGGTTCATCCTCCTTTGATTAACAACTTCAGACCAACAGCAGCTCAGTGCTTCCCTGGAGGAGGGTGAGAACTGTGGACAATGAACCCCTGAAGGTTTTGTGTACTCTTGCCTGGAGGAATGGAGCTGCTGCCACCAACTAAAGAGAGTTAGTAGCTTCCTAACTAGTGTAAACACTCAGATCTTATAATTAAAGCTATTTTACACTGGCTTGCCTTGATGGACTCAGCTCCTGCCTATTCTCAATTTTTTTTTCTGAAATATAGTCACCCTTTTTGATCCTTTTACAGCTCATGAAGGGGTTATGACCCAGAATTTGAAAAACACAAGTCAATTAATCATATAGCTTGGGGATGTCTCGGTTGACTTTTATTTGCCGGGACAAATTGTCATATGTGTTTATTTTCTAAGAATAGGAGTCCTCAACAATAAAAGTATTATGCAATTACCTGTACATATTTGGAAATTTCTATGCACTAACACTTTGAAGAAGTCATTTAATGCATTTGAAGGCCATATAAATGTTTCCACCTATTACAACCTTTTGTTTTGTTTTGTTTGTTTTTTGTTTAAATTTATTCCCAGATAATGGAATTGTACTGAAAGTCATTACAATTTACAATCAAGAGACAGAATCAATGGAAGAAGTGATTCTTGAAGAGCTGCAAGTATTCAAGGTGAACTGTGTTGTATATGAAACATATATGCACGTCTCGAATTTTCTGCAGAACTAAAATGTCTAAAAATATGAGGGTAGTCAAATATGTAACAATTACATGCAATAAATTTTCCAATGATCTAGTTATTTTATGACTGATCTTCACTTTCAGCTGAAGTTTTTCTGAGGTGAAGTTACCTAGCCCAAGTACTGAAGCATATGGCAGCAAACCAGGACCACTGTATTTCTATTTACATGTTTGGAGGTTGTAGTGTGACTTTTAATTGGAAACTTATTGCAATTTATTTAATTTCCCCTCATCCCTCATATCCAATTAAGTATTTAAAAGGGTAAAATTGCATGTGCAAAAAATGTGTCTACTACAATCTTGGAAGCTTCAGATAAAAAAAAGCGCAATCCTCAGAAAGAGTGAATCAGTCAACCTGTCTTGTGGGCAAACCTGAGTCCTAGTGAGGCAAAATGTCATTTTGTTTAAGAATGACCCATGACTAAAGCTCAGTATTCGGTACATGGCAAACTAATATACTGAAATTCTCTTGGTGAGTACTCAGTTCATATCATGTTAGCCACATAAAGTAAGAGGCTAATCTACTTGCATCTGTAAGGAGAAACTAACATCCAAATTTAGATGTTTAAACCTGGTACCCACATTTAGGGCCTGTGACTATTGACTTGTTGCCTGGGGGAAATCACAGAAATTGCCCCTCTTGATAAAGCTCGTTTTAAATACACCTATTAGGGGTTATGTATTGCCATTGCTCCAGGAAATCTCAGCAGAGGGCAGGGAGGACAATGGTAAAAGAAGGAATTCCTGCTATTTTTATCTTATCTTCAATGAATGTTTTATTATAAAGAACACTCCACTTATCACTCTCAAGTAGGACAAAAGAGATTCAGTGGTGGCAAGATCTGATGTCATGTTTGACAGGGAAATTGTAGTGTTCCTGTGGCTCAGATAATCCTGAATTAAGTGTTAACTGTTTTTAAACTCTTTTAAAGCAATACTTCTTAAAGTCAGTTTCCTCTGTAATATCAGAACTTAAAGAAAGTCTAAGTATCAAGCAGCAAAGCTGAGTATAATAAGTAAAGATCAACATTATTTTATTCAAATTATTGTCATAGTAATAAGATTATTTTTTTTCCCTAAGTAAAGAAATATTTCCTATTTTCTAGGTGCCGGTTCCTATTATTTCTATGGAAATCTCTTCAAAAAGGGTAAGTATTTAACAAGTTTGAAATGTGAAGATTGTGACTCAAATGTAACAAAGCTATAAACTCTATAGAGATAGATAGATAGATAGATAGATAGATAGATAGATAGATAGATAGATACACATACATACTTACATACATACATACATATATACATAGATAGATAGATAGACAGAGGGATGTACATCGTCCATAATGAGATCTGTTCTGAAACATGTAATCCTTTTGTAATATAAACTTATGGTGATATGTTCTGTTCTTTTATGAAGCGTTTATATTTTTCAATTCTGATGTTGTATCTCCTTAGTTCACACTATCATGCATATCAAAGCAAGTAAAGCCCAATCTGTTTCATGAATTACTGGGGTAGTAATCACAGGGGGGATTAGCCTGGTGTATGTGGCATCTCACAGAAAAGTTCCTTGCTGATAAATGCAGACAGACTTCAGCCCCACGGGGCTATCAGTGCAAAAAGAGCCTTACTGGCTCTCCCGCATGTTCAGTTGCCCATGAAAGGCAGGGATGTTTGGATCCAACTGCCTTTTGAGTTTCTGCTAGTTTCTGCCAATATAGACACCCAATTTATTACTCTTGTGGGTAGATTCTCATTTGTACCATATCATCGTATCATCTCAGGATGTAGCCATTATAAACATCCCAGGATAGTTATATTTTAGTAGATATTAAACATCCAGCACAATATAGGCGAACATAAATATAGTGATACACAAGTAACAAAGAGTGAAACTTGCATTAATAGGAGGTGTGAGTGTGCCCCAAAAGATGTTAGTGTGGGTGTCTAGTCAACTTGCATTCTTTCTGTAGATAATGCAGAAAGACAAACTCACTCTGATGGTGATTCAGAGGAGAATCTTAGGTGTAGTGTATTCTGAATTATTTCCTGGATCAATCTGGTTTTTTGCCCATGGATTGTGAAAGGAGCTCTTGAGACTAGATTGTCTAACAACGCACCTGAGTGATTATCTCGAGAAAGACTTCAGTGTCATTTCAGACATTTGCCTTACCTTCAGCTCTCAATGAAATGTCATGGTGAAAGGGTTGTGCTGGAAGAGTAAAAAGGAGATACTCCATAAAAAATTAAGTAGTCTTCCTCCATCACATCCAGCTCCCAAGTGCTTCTAACTCTGCTAATACAAGAAGTATCTGGAAAATCTGGAGAGAACTGTAAAAATGCCACCAAAGCAATCCAGTGCTTAAAGAATAAACCTGATTGTGAAAAGTGAAAGTAGCTTAACTTTTTCAAGACATCAAAGAGGAGACTGAGAGAGAAGAGGACGGGTATAAAATTTTACCAGAGTGACTTCCTATTGTATGAGTGTAAGGCTTTTTAAACATTGATGGTAAAGCAATGTCAGATTAAATAACCAAGCTCACCTTGTTTGATATAGATGAACTTAATCTGGAAATAGGATAGTTTTCATACTGAGGACAAGCAAATGTTGGAATACGTGTTAGGGACAGGTTTGGCACTAATTAATTTTGTCTTTAAAATAAACAGAAATATAACTTAGTTGAGTTTATGTGAGAAAAGTTCTGTAATTTGAGCATTTTGGCTGGTCTCTTTTGAACTTGGAGTTAGTGAGACTGTGGAGACCTCCTTCATAGCTTTGTCTCATTACCCTGATAACACTAACCAGTCTTCACCAAGTCAGTGGTACAACGAAATAGCATGTTTCAAGGCTGAGCTAGTTATCTGCAGAGACTGGGAAGGAATGTTCTTCTTTGATGTCCAGTTGGTTAGATATCGGATGCTTTTTGCCCTCCCCTGATGAACCAAGACTTAAGAGTAGTCTTTACCCCCGCTAAAAGATGAAAGAGAAAATCCCATGTCATATGTCTCATTGAAAGTGTTGTTTTTGTCTTCTGAGACATCCACACTGCAGCCTTTGCAGACAAGAAGGAATTCCCCTCAAACAAGGTTCCCAGGTTTCTTCTTCATTCCAGTTGGCAGATTGAGTTCCTGCTACTGTCATCTGGTTTATCTCAGCCGAAAAACTCTTCAAGCATTGCTGCTACCAGCATCCTCCAGTATTTTCCCCTGACATTTCTGAAAGCTAGATTTCTGGGATCTAAACAGATATAGAAGGTGTAATTAGGAAAAAGAATGAACTATCTGTATTAAATTTTGTGGTTTGTGACAGTAAGCCAGACTAAATGAGTTGCCAGTGTGTTCCAGCTTTAAACAATTTTAAAATGTCAGATTTTGAAAGCTTGGTCTAGGAGCAGGAATATGGACTAAGTTAGGCCATTAGGATAAGCACAGCTTCAGTGCTCATAGGGAATCCTTTTTCTGACTGGTAAAACCATGGAAGGGAGCTGTGCATAAGCAGTTCCTATTGCGGTGCACACTGTGCTCAGACCATTTACATTCACCAGCAACAAGACTTTTTCTAAAATACCTCTAAATTCAAGCTGTTGTCTCCTGAATTTACTATACCAGCATGTCAAGAATTGATCATCTTTCATTTTATTTGAAAAGGACATTTATGTGAACTCAGAAGATTTACAGTCTTAGTACTAATGATGAAAAAACCCCATAACCCTACAAATAAGTATTAAAGAAGTAGATTGTGAGCAGTTAATTTGTAAGGAAAGGCTGCACAGCAGTATGAGAAAAAAAAAAATATCTATCTACCTATCTCCCATGCATGGAGGGATTATACAAATCATGGTATGACTGTGCATGAGTATATGTGACTATACTGTAAGCAGCCACATCAAGAGTTAAATTTACTCGAGAACTCCCATTTTAAGATCGAGGTGGCCTTTAACTTTTGCAAATTTGAACTTCTTTGTTTAAAGTTTTTCATGTCAAGATGGTTTTTGCAGGTCAGTTAGGTGACAGGGAAGTGTAAAGAGGGAGGCACTGGAAACCATCTTGAGGAAGAAAAAGAAACCTAAACTCCTGCCTATTCAAAACTAAAGCTTACAAAGCTGGAACTCCAGAAGCGAGGAAATGCCAAAATAAATTGTTTATTTTACCTCCTTTCTGTTCCTCTGTGCTCATGCAGAATTGTTCAGGCTGTAATCAGGTATTTTGCTACAGAGCAACTCTGCCTCCGTCAGGGCACCGGCTGGATGCACAGCCGGCGAGCAACGGTAAAGCGACCGCTCGCTTGGTAACTCCGTTGGTAACAGAAGTTTTAGCAGAAATTCTAGGAATTTAGTTGTATGTGGTGCGGTTTTGTTTTTTTTTTTTTTCTTCCAGCAACAGCTTTACGTTGGATCAGAGTCAGTCATAGCCCAAGTGAAGTTCCACCAGTGCGACATGTACGGCACGGCCTGTGCGGACTGCTGCCTCGCGCGAGACCCCTACTGCGCTTGGGATGGGGTCTCCTGCTCCCGGTACTACCCCACGGGAATACAAGCAAAGAGGTGAGAACTGCTGCTTTCCCTCACAACCTCTTTTGCAAAACACCTACGTGAAGGGTTCGCAAAGATATTCGTACCTCCCTCTCATAAAAACAACCGAGCAGTGAGAAAATGCGTCAGGTGTTTCTTGATTAAAGCGCGACCTTAGGGGATTGCGAGGGAGCCGTATTAACGGGATGGCATCAACTGCAGCACCAGGAATATTTTTATGAATGAAGCAAAGTCACCTAGCAATTATTTGCAGTAACTATTAAACAAACCTCGGTTTCCTTATGCCTCTTTTGGTATGCAGAGGAAAGATTCTTTACATCATCAGAGACCTGTTTTGGTAGTATTATACGGCAGACATACCATACTGCGATAGATACACAACAGAATTTCCCAAAAGAGCAAAGGAGATTCTGTGTTAATCGTCAAATACCTTCACCAGCCAAAACGAAACCAGAGCATCTGCAAAAGCTAAGTTTAGGCTTAGTCTTTCTTATTTACAAATTTATTAAGAGAAGTTTCTCTAGAGGTCAGTTCAAAGCACAAGCCTAATTCGGGTGCTTTAGTTCTTGCCTTGGGCAGACGACTTCTCTCTGTCACCACTCACTTATTCATGGCTCTTGGCCTTCACTCTTTTGTGCAGTAATTTCCCACATGCTTGTCCTCCTTCATTCCCTCTCAAACCCAGGGTCTGCAATTCAGCTACACAAATACTAGAACATGCATATTTTATTCCAGACCTTTAAACAAGACTTTAAGTGAGCTTTGCCACTAGAGAGGGTAATTTCTAGCCTTAGTCAGCAAAATTTGGGTCATGCATAATTGAAATCCTTTCTGCGGCTTTTTTTGCAATTACTGTTTTGCAAATACATGCTTACATATATTAGACCTACATGGTCTGCAAGGATTAGAATGAATTGAGTGACTTCTGGAGACGGACCTGAAAACCAGAGGAGGTGGTTCATTCAAAACCGAATCATAGTATCCCAGTTTATTATTGTTTCTTAAGGAAATCCAAGATAGTGTGTGTGGGGGGGTTATTTATTTGTTTTTGTCCTACACAACTTACCTTTCCATGAACCTGGATGAGCTCAAACAAATGCACTGCTGACTGTATCCAGGTACAACAGGCATTTCTGTGGATGTTTTCTACAAGATAATGAGCACAGCCATGTTACACTGGGTAGTACAACTTTTGGGGGAAGGCATATTAAAAGTCAAAATGAGAAATACAGCCAACAACTCAGCATAATTAAGAATCTCTTGGACTTCTTACACTAAGACATATAGGTTAAACCAAGTAAGAAGTTTACACCACTTTTACAAGCAGGATTGCATAATTTTCTCATGCTTCCTACAATCAGACCTAAGGGAAGAAGAGGGCTCTGGTTGTCTGCTCAGTGTGAGAAGACTTTGGCTAAAACACTCTGGCCCCAGATTAAGAAACATGAGCAGCTGTGTAGTGGGTCAGATAGATTAATTTCCTACAGTAAATAGAAATTGGATTATCGTAATTTTAAAGCAAATGGGTTACTCAACTAATGTCATAAAAATAATTTGGGGAAGAGAGGGGCTTAAGATATTTCCCAGCACCTTGCTAAGACTGTATGAGCATTTACAGTGTTCTGCAGGCTACTTATTGTGTAAGAGAAGATAAGGGAAACTCACTCAGTCCCAAACTCTGCTGTACATTTTTAGCATATTTCTCACCTAAGACAATTTCCAGAGTAGCAGCCTTTAAGTCCCCTGACATAGGCATTTTTCCAGGGTTGAGTGATACGGGCAGCCCCCATAGGCACCTTCCTATGCCTTACCTCCCCAACATCCAGCAGGTCAGTCTCTAAAAGAAGCAAATACTGCTGTTATCATCATCCTTCTCTTAAGATAAGCACTGCAGAAGTGGAGAAGGGATTTGCACTCAATTGAATGTTCTTGACGTCTACAAAACTTTTTACATATAAGAGTTTGGGGAACAGGCAGCAAGAGCTAATCACATTGAGAGGGAGAGGTGGCATTTGCTTTGTTCACTTTAGCACATAGTTGAGGCTCAGAGCATTTTAAACTTAGGAGCTCACATTGTGTGGTACATGAAGAGGCAGGGAGAGCTACTCAGGACATGTATGGAAGTTTGATGTTTAAAGTTGTCTCCTGCTAGGTACCAGGTGGGGAGCACTGCTGGAAAAGGCAGGTCTCAGTAGACAACATGAAGTTTTCTGGTACCAAGTGACCCTGCGCAGGTGATAACCCTGCCATGGCTACTTTGTGCTCCAGGCAGAATTAATGTCATATCCCAAAGCATACACATCTTAATTTGGCCTTGTCTCAGAGCTCCAGATTTTTGCTCAAGCTGCACAGGGTCATACAAGTGATGTGAGCACAAGGGGTATTGGAGAGCACTTGTTTCCCCTGTTCCTGGCAGCCCTCCCTTCATCGCGACTCACGGAGCTGTGCCTTACGTTACAGCACACATAAGCCAGCTTTAATACCACCTCGGTCTGCTCAGATGTGACCCTCATACGGTACATTTAGGTGGGATTTTGAATTGTAAGAGCAGCCTTGCTAGCGCAGTAAGACAGAGCACTGCTAAGAGCTCTCTTTATAATTCCAGTCCTACTGGTGAAGGGTTGAACAGAGGCAGAGATGTACAATGAATGTGCTCTCCCTGCTTCAATTCAAACACTATCATCTGCTTTAGAGCCTAATGCCCCCAAGGTGCGACAAGTGTTTGCAGAAACATGAAACAGAACAACTGTTAATTAAGGCATGTTCAGGATAAAGAGGGAAATTATATTACATTCCATTTCCATGAAGTATGCTTGAGAAAGCAGAGGTCCAGGACTTAAAGAAATGCTTTAGTTCACCATTACCTCTGCAGTCTGATTTAGGCAGGCTCCGTTTTTATCTAAACAAGCACTAAATTCTACAAGTGAGGTTCTTTGCTGTGCCAGCTCACCGTCCAGGCTGAAAAACAGCTGAAGTCATTTTAAAATGTCTTTCAGCTTGAGTAGGCCTGGTGACCTGTGGCTCTTCAGCTAATTGTAAGAAGCTGACAGTTGCCCTCCTGCCTCCCCTCCCTCTCTGGCTTCGTTCCCCACCACCCGCTCCACCAGCGAGCACACAAACATGCTCTTCATCTCTCGTGGTTAGCAAAGGAGCACCGAACAGGGGTTTTTCCCAAAAATTTATTTTCAACCCCCTGAAGCCTCCTGGCCCTCCTTGCTGCCTGCCCACCATAGGGTGTTCAGGCTGGAGGGGGCAGTGACAGCAGCCTCTGGCTGGGGGCACCCTGGAGAGGCACTGCAGGGCAGGGCGGAGCAGGGTGGGGCAGGGCGTGGTGGGTAAGGGGTGTGGCCATTAAGGGGATGCTGCCACCTTGCAGCTAAATCCAGGTGTGAACCCAGATGTCCCCCAGTTGTCACATTCAGTTCAGCAAACCTAGGCTCACCCTGCTGGTTTACTCACACAAACCACAATTATTTGTGTAAGTCCCTGAGACTTTTCGACTTTGCCTCATCTACGCCTTGAGAAATAATGCAGAAACACGGAGACGATGGTGATGGTGATGGTGATGATGATGATCACTGTGTTGTTTTCTTGCAGATCATTTTTACTAAGTTCCTGAAAGCGTAGAGTTACAGACTGAAATCTAAATTCATGGAGTTATAGATTGCAAAAGACACTTTCATTGTTCAGTACATTTGCTACTCACTGAACGTTGTTCCTTACAGTGGTTTATCTCAGGAATTTTCTGTTACTCTGTTGTTCATGGAATTCTGAATGAAATGATTACTAAGAAAAAAAGAAACAAACAAACCCAAACCACAAATACCAGGGTCAGTATTTCAGTATTTCAGTATTTGTGAAATAAGTTTATTCCCCAGCATGTTCCTCTCTTTCAGCACCTCTCCCCATTTTTTGCTTCTCTTCAAAAAAACTAGCAAGTGAAGGCACTGGTAAAAATCTCTTCCTCAGCCTTCACACAACAGAAAAATTCCATCAAACATCTCTTCTTCTCAAATGGTTCCAACAACTGGAGAAATATCCTATTTTACAGAACTAGGATTTTTTTATCTCTACAATGACATTCAGGAACTGAAGAGTAAATACACATGCCTACTAACTGTCCTGTTGCTGCTTCATAGGGCTGCTGTGCCTGACAGCAGTAGGGACTTTTTTTTCTTTTCCCCCAAGGCTTACGTCTATAGTATTTATGTATATTTGTGGAAGAGAATACCTCTTCTGATTAAACTGTATAAACAGATATGCAAAGCTGGTGGCAGCATTATTCAGCACTGACACTTAGCAGAGTTATCAGTAAACAATGATGCAGCATCTCTACGTTACAATGAGAACTCCCAGGGCATGATAAAGCCCTGTTACTATCTCAGCATCTCAATTTTTGCTTGATAATATACATGCATTTTCAGTGCTTCTGCCTAAAAGGCCCAACACAGTCCCCACTGAATTTGCAGGTTCTACTGAAACAACACTGGCAAAACATTGGTTCTGCTGAATATTATTAAAGGTTAAAGCTGTCCCCTTGGTCCACCAGCACCACTGGATGAAAAGTCCATATGTGTGACAGAACTCAGAAAATCACCATCTACTGGCAGTTTAGAAATACGAATAACACCCATGGGCAAGATCTTTTAATAGTGTAAATTTCCATAGTTTCAGTAAAATCAGTTTGCACCAAATAAAAATTGTCTTTTGTGTTCAAATAGCATTGGAGAAAAGCTTTAAGTAGTAATTGCAAAGAATAACAAAACTGCTTGGCTTTGCTTGTTTGTATCATGTATGATTTATGCAGTACACATACCTGCTGTGTAAGATTTGCTACACTGCATACTTCTGTTGATCTGTTATGTGTGGCATTGGTAATACTGTGTAGAATTACTCCTTATGAGTATATAAGAAAACTATCCTTAGTGTAATTAAACTTCAGATTGCTGGAAGTACTACATCTAGAAAGATATGACATTCCAACCAGCTCTTTTGTTTTCCTAGTAAGTAACCTCTGATTTTATATATCAGGGTACTCAGAGGAAAAAATTGCCATATAAAAGCACTGTTCTTCTGGGAATGCACCATAGGATTACAGTTTTCATTCTTTTTCTGCAAATGTATTTGAAGAATTTGAAGCCCAGATCTCACACCACTTTTTTCTTTCAAAAATAATTGCATTATTTCCAGGTCACAGCCAGGGCTTGCAGGTTCTGACCACAGTTCTGCCACTAGCTGCCTTTCTAGGCATGGGAAAGTCATGACTGCATTTGTTTCCCTATTGAGAAAAATGAGCTTAACAACTGTCTGCTACACAGAGGTAATAAAAGAAAGTATTTCCTCTGCCTTTTGATATTCCCAAGTGAAAAAAATAGCATGAGAGCAAAGGATAAAAGAACTACCTTTGACATACATGGCAAAATTTTCTAAACTAAAGCAGGGCAATTTCCTTGGCTTCCAAAAAAAGAGAACCCAAAGTCAGGCTAAAGGTCCCTTTGACTCTTCCTAGCATTGAATGTTGCCCAGTTCATTCAGAAGATCTTGGTTTAGTATTTATAAAAATAGTGTAGTTATGTATAAACTGGACACACAATTATGCCTCTTCGCCAGACAAGTGTGTGTCTTTTTTTCAGACGTGATTCCCAATAGGTTGAGTAGAGCGAAAATACCAAGGCATAAATGAGCATTTCGCACAAAAATGCTAATTTTTTAGGAATCAAGATTTAGCTCCTTATGTTTTTAATGAATGCCACTATAGCATAAACCCAACAATCTGTAAGCTAAACTTGTTATCTCAAACAATCCCATTTTTTCCCTCCAGACGTTTCCGCAGACAAGATGTTCGACACGGAAATGCAGCGCAGCAGTGCTTTGGCCAGCAGTTCATTGGTAAACTACTCACACGATTATGAATTGTTAGCAAATACGTGGAGCAGAAAGCACAGGCTTTGCCAAGAGTATGAGCCAGACCACGATCTTACCTGAGGTTTTTTACTGGCATGTTCCCATAATAAGTTATAAGAGACATAGAGATGAGCCTACGTCAACCAGGTGTAAAAATGGCTTTGTTTCGATGGCAGGTCGGGTGCATCCCATAGTATTCATGCAGCCCTTCCATTCAGACTAGGGATGCAGTTAATGCATCGTAAGGGTTCCAGCAGACATGGAAGTGGAAAAATGGGACAGGGATAAGAAATAACAGGGCTGAATCCTGAAATGAATATGAAATACTGCCAGAGCACTCAGCCAGAACTGAAGGAGCTCCGTAGCATAGACACAGGCAATGACATGTCAGAACACAAATGTTTCTTTGTGATCATTATCAAGATTTGTTCTAAAAAATATATATATATATATATATAAAAAAATAAAATTTCTGTGTCTTATGCTTTTGTCCAAACCTTGGAAAGTGATGATGTCAAACACTGGTATTGGCAACGGCAAAACAGACAGAAAACAGTTGCCTGGACATCCTCAGTATTTTGCAGGATAACACCCAATGCACTTAGAGAAGGAAAAAAATCAAATATAAAAGGTTATTTTAGATAGATAACCAGAGAAAAGTTATTTAGGTATTAAATATTAGTTATTTAACCAGAGAATGCATCATTAAAATTGATGTCCATTGTAATATACAGTAGATTTTGGAAAAGTATATTCCAATATGAAATACTAATTACACAGTAAGTTTAAAATACAATAAGAAATTACAGTGATATCATCCCCTGTATTTTTAAGGGTATAAAACTGATTGGTCTCAAGAATATTTCCCACTACTATGGAATAAGATGGTTTCATTAATAAAGGCAATTGATCGCTAGTGTAATATCTAGCTTATCTTCCTCCAGATGTTTTGTTGGATGGAAAATCAGAATTGAGTTTTGATTAATTTCATTCACCTTGGTTTTATTAGCACCCTTAAGCCAGAATTATACATTAATTTTACATGTGTATAACATGGATATGTATAATATTGGTTAAGGCTTAGTTACAGGTTTTAAGAATTTCATTCTGCAAAAGGCTATGTGCTCTCAGTTTTATCTCTTAAAATATTTCATTATTTATTATATTTAAGTATTCATCGAATCCTCCTGTTTCACTGAGTGAAAATGAAATAGATGAACTATTCGTAAGAACCATGCACAAGCAATTAACAGTGTGAAACACTGAAGTTTGTTTCTCTGTGTATAATCTTAGCTGAATCATGGCACAGTTTGGTCTCTTTATCTCAGGAACAGATGCTGTGAGAGTCTGAGATGATGAAAAAATTCATTTAGCAGGTCAGACCTTTACCAGACACTACTTTTCAGTCACTATCTGGTTGGATCTTAATTGAACTTCACTCTTAAAAGTAAATACACCCTGAATATGGGGGCTAACAAGTATTGCCAGTAGCACATACTTTTAAAACTTTTGTTTTCCTTCCAGGTGAAGTCCTAGAGAAGACTGAGGAGCGCCTTGTTTATGGAATAGAGTACAACAGCACCCTTCTGGAGTGCACCCCTCGGACCTTACAAGCAAAAGTAATCTGGCTTGTCCAGCGAGCACATGACACTAAGAAGGAAGAGGTAAATATGCTTATATACTAACTTTTTAAGTAAAAGAGCCCACTGTTAGGAATATTGTATCTACACTGAAAGGCCTCTCATCAACCGCTGAAAGGTACATGGGTGTCAGGGAAAATCATTATGTCCGTTTGCTCTCTTGAATTAACAGACCTGAGAATTTCATCTGGTATTTGCATTCAGCATCTTGATTGCAGATGTTAGAAATGTAGCGAAGCCCAATTTAAGATCTCAAAACAAAAGAGAATCCATTACTTCTCTTGGTACATTATTGCAGAGGTGAAATGTGCACATACCACTCTGAGTGTTATAGTTTAACATCTATTCATTCCTGCTGCCTCACCCATTACATTACAGAACCTTCTGAAAAGGGGTGTTGGTAGATTCTTTGCCTCTTTCCCATGTATTTCACTATTATAAAAGTGCTTTGTGAGTGTTACTATATTTACCCCTCAATACCTCTCTGATGCACATCACTGTAGCTGTCTCCACTTAGCATGTGGAAAGATGTAGAGAGACAAGCCTCGGACTGCCAAAGGATAAGGATGGTCGTCTTACTGCCTAGCCGCTAGGCTCTACTGCAGATGTGAGACCCCACTCAGACACAGGCATCTGCACATCTCAGGAGTGGGACTCATCTGACTGTTAGAAAATGTGCATACTTATAATAAAGAGATCTACCCAGGAGCTTCTCAGTGTAGGCTGCCTTTGAAGTCAGACTAGATGGTGGTGCGGTTATAGCCAGTGCTATCACCTCATGCTAAACTAGACAGCTTCATGTGGTAAAGTAAAAAAAATTACTAGTAAACCACCGCATACGAAAATATACAAAGTAACGAAGGATGCCACACTCTGCTTTAAATATCTAAAATCAAGCCAGATGAATGTCATCCCTATTTCAGGCACATTTTTTGCCTGAAGTGTTGTCCAAGTCCCAAATCTCGGCATGGTTTTTCACACTTGGTATTTCCTCCTGTATTTAGCTGGAAGATCCCTAGCTATGCATACTCATTCTTATAATAGAACTGTTAATCAGGTCTTTCACAGAAGGTAGTGAACTGTGAGGTAGGGAGGATGTCCTACTATACACACATCCTACTGGACGCAGCAGCTCAGATACTGGACACCAGGAGCGTAAATTTGAACAGACTCTAACCTTCCAGTATGTCCTTATACTACTAAGACGGATTTGTTTTCATATTTCCTGCTGAAAGTTATTCAGGTTTTCATGAATAATAATATAGTCATTAGAAAATGACAAATAAAAGCAGAGAGAAGTAGAATCATGGAGTCATAGAATCACAGAATAGTTTAGGTTGGAAGGGACCTTTAAAGATCATCTAGTCCACCCACCACCACCACCATGGGCAGGAACGTCTTTCACTAGATCAGGTTGCTCAAAGTCCTGTCCTTGAACACTTCCAGTGATGGGGCATCCACAACCTCTGGGCCAACTATGCCAGTGCCTCACTGGCAAAATTTCTTCTTTATATTCAAACTAGACCTACTGTCTTTCAGTTTAAAACCATTTCCCCCCATCCTATTGCTACAGCCCGTGGCAAAATGTCTCTCTCCATCTTTCTTAGAAGCCCTCTTCATAGCTTGAAAGGCCACAACAAGGTTTCCGCAGATCCTTCTCTTCTCCAGGCTGAACAACCCCAACTCTCTCAGCCTTTCTTCATGAAAGAAGTGTTCCAGCTTTCTGGTCATTTTCATGGCCCTCCTCTGGACCTGCTCCAACAGGTCCGCGTCTTTCCTGTGTTGAGGACCCCAGAGCTGGATGCAGCATTGCAGGGGGGGTGTCTCACAAAAGCAGAGAGGCAGAATGCCCCCCTGGCCCTGCTGGCCACGCTGCTGGTGATGCAGCCCAGGATACAGTTGGCTTTCTGGGCTGTGAGTGGACATGTTTGGCTCTCATCCAATTCTTCATCCACTAGTATCCCCAAGTCCTTCTCTGCAGGGCTGCTCTCAGTCCAGTCACCCTCTAGTATTTCTCTTCTGCTTAATATTCAGCACTTTACTGTTGAATAGAAAGATGAGGACTCCATTGTCCTGGGTGCTTCTGATGGCCGGATTAGAGAGCTCAGTGCTCCCTGCTTGCTAGCATCTCTGAATGCCTCTCTCAGGAGCTCTAGGGGGAACTCAACACCAAACTCAGAACTGAGGCTGTAAGTTATCCTGCAGTTAGATATACAAATACCTATGAATGTTGCCTGAAAGGCATCTGTCAAGGTACAAGAAAGTTCACAGGGATACTTACTACAGGTAAGCTAGCAAATGCACATTTGTTTTCCATCCAGTAGTTTATCCAAAAGTTTCAAGCTTACTCACCTCTGTGATTTAGCCACAAGTGACTAACCCATCGTGGGACAACAGGAGACTGTCTGCTCCACTCTGTCCTCCCATGCTGGCCAAATACTCCAGAGTGCTTTCCTTTCACAACTCCATCTCTTCTTTACTTCAAGTAAAATTTTTTGTTACCTAGAAACTGTAAATTAAAGGATCTTGGATCTCTAATCTTCCTCTCAAAATTAAATATTGTATTCATGAATGTACAGTTCAGAAGTAATTGCTGTGATTGAATGTAACAGTAGAGGGCTGTGCTTTGTAACTGCATCAATTTGTTTTT
>JAVJGJ010000057.1:67376426-67386819 GCA_035590215.1 Microhierax caerulescens | reverse complement strand
CTCAAGGCCCCGAGGCAGAGCCGGCAGCTCCCGAGGTCATAGGACAGCCCAGAGAAGGGGGAGAACTGCGCCACCACGGTAGCCCAGGAAACAGAATTTTTGCCATAACCAGTAAGAGGCTTGGACTGACCTGACATTGCAGTATGCCAGAACATGTTTGGCTTTGTATCAACAAGGTTTCAGCTGATTTTAACACTCATCTGATGGTAAAGTGACTATCTATTCATATTTGTATGACCTGAAGCTTTGTGAACACCAGGAATGGGAAAGGTCTGGCAAACCTGAGGAGGCACTGCCTCGTAAGGAACAGCCCTTGATAGCAACCGAGGCTGGGAGAGACAACTTTGAGACTTCAGCAGGGAACAAGTGATAAGGAGGCAAACTAGAGAGAAGAGGAAGAAACTCCCACCCTCTGTGAACATCATCTTGACAATGGGAGGGGAGGTTCAAACTGGACATTGGGAAGCATTTCTTCATTGAGAGGGTAGTCAAACACTGGAACAGGCTTCCTAGAGAGAGGCTGATGCCCCTTGTCTGTCCAAAGTGTTCAAGAGGCATTTGGACAATGCCCTTACATAATATGCTTCAACTTTTTTGGTCAGCCCTGAAGTGGTCAGGCAGTAGGACTAAATGATCATTGTAGGTCCCTTCCAACTAAAACATTCTATTCCACTCTATTCTGAAGTTTTCAACTCAACATAATTGACAAAAAAAGACTGATAACTCATTATAACCAATACCTCAGCTTCTGCTTGAAGAAAAGTGCAACAGCCAACCTTAGGACAAGAAGAACATTCGAAGGATGATCATAATGTAAGAGAAAAGGAAAAACTACAGGAAGAGGTGTTCTGTGTAATGATTTTTACTATATTGCTAATATAAACGGCTGTTTTGGTTAGCAAACTTGGACGATTAGACTATTAGAACATTAATTCAGCTCAGATGCTTTAGTTCTATATATGCAACGTATCTCTCTTGCCAGTAACATTATTTTATATAACAAAAACCATACCTTGAAATCCAGCCTCAGTACCAAGCTGAGATATGGCTGTAGAACATAGCTGTGTTTGTTTATACGATGTTGAATTTCAGCTCTCATAAATATAATTTTAAAATGGTGATGCTCATAACTAACATATTACTGCTGGGTTGGCCTATTACTCAGTTTTCTTGCCCCCAGCATACGTAGACAACACCCACATCTACATTTAAAATACACTTGATAAATACAATATCATGAGGAATGAGGAAGTGATTCGGTAGCACTTGCCTTTTAATCATACTCAGGATGGGAAATAAGGTGGGATGTCTGAGTCGGTTAGACCATTTATCCATCTGTCTTTATTTTGCAGGACTTAACATTGTAATACAGCAGTTATAGTTCTCTGCCATATTTACTCTAGCTAGAAGTTCCCTTGTCCTTTTATAAGTCAAATTCTTGGAAGCCCTAGGCATTCATTTTGTTCTTCAAGATAAAGGTCTGTTTTCAGAATTCATTATTGTCATGGAAACAATGATGCAACTGTTTAAATGTTATGACTGAGAGAGGGAAGGGTTAATATCTCACAAGATCAAACAGATGTCAAGCCAGATGAAAATATGGAACCTTGTAAGAACTTAACATGCTAAACTCTCCAGCCACCCAAGAAAGAATTCTTCAATATTTACAGGTTAAATCCTGTGAATTTAACCTACTTTTCCATACTAAATTTATAAAGATATCCACAGTTTTGTTTCTGTGTGTAGTTAAAAGTTGTGTCTTTTTGGTAGGCCTGAGCAGCCTGAAATTTGTTTCATTTTCTTCAACATCTTTAAACTGGATGCTTATCTGTCTGCTAAGAAGATCAATACATTAGATGTCCTCAGAGTTCACTTAATGTGCAGATTTATTAATTTCTACACAAAACTGCTTCTATTCAAATGATGATCAGATGAATGATGTTTGCTATCCATCTCTTAATCCAAAAGCTCAGGAGTTAAAGGGAGAAAACTGGGTTCCCACTCCTCTCAGCAATTCCCATCCTCAGGAAAATGACCTATTGTAAGGAAAAGTTTTCAACCTGTGCAGTGAGGTTGGCTTTGTATACCAAAAACCTAATACCTTTTAGCTTAGGGAAAGACGACATCTACTTTTTCATGGCTCTTAAGTTATGAGCAGGGAACTGAGAAAGTTCTAGTCTCTTCTCCAAGAGTCAATTAAAATATGTACACAAACATTGAAAAAATTTGTTCTTGAGGGCTTAAAATCCTGACCTAGTGGACTAATTACGTTAGATTCTAGGTGTTATGCTTTAAATCCCTTAAACTTTCAATAAAAATTCCTGCTCCACTTTTTGAAGTGTTGATATTGGCTCCTGGGAGTCAGAGAGCAGCTGTAGCTGTATTCAAATCTAACACAGGAATCCCCCTGTCATCCTCAGTTGGTTGCCACACCACCACAAAGGGACTCAGTTCCACCCTTCCCAGATTTTCCTATTACCTATTTTAGGCTTAGTGTTACCTACTAAGGAAATTATAGTGAATTCCATTTCGTGGTACTGATTTCTCTCCAGACACTGATTAAGAAATGCTATGTATTTAACTCAGAGCTATAAATCAAAGCTAACTTGGAAGTTTAGTTGTAGCTTTGTTCAATGCCACTTGAAATTGGTTATCTTGTTGGCAAGATTCATGGAGGTCACAAATTCTCTCTTGTGAAGGAACATTGGAAACTATAAAAAGTAGTCATACTCTTAGAAATGTAAGTTGCAGTGCTTTCTCAAATTCCTTTGTCTCTGAGTGGGGAAAACAGGTTCTTTTGAATTAAAACTATATTTAAAAGAAAGCAATCAAAAAAGAAAAAAGAAAAAAAAAACCCTCCAGCAAGTAGAAATTCTGCTTGCCAGCTAGTTCTGCAGATTTTACTCAACACTAGTTGCCTAAACTCTGGTCTTCAGCCAGTGCCCTGGTTTTCAATCCTTTGAATGGCCTACCCTGCTTAAAGTAGGGTCTGCTAAAAAAATGTGGGGTCAGTTAAAAAAAAAACAAAAAAACACGTTAAGAGGACACAAACTTAAGAAAATAGAAAAGCACTGGTAGAAAACTTCTAAGTTATGATTCAGCACCTAATTCCATTACAAATCCAGATAGCCTCAAGGGTCTTAGCAGGTAATTGTTTCTTAACTGGAAGAAACATTCTTGTTAGGCAGAGCTGAATTATTTTAATACCCAATTTAGTCCACTTATTTTTGTGGAGAAAACTGCATGAAGGACAGGCCTGGTGGCAGGCATTAACATTTTCCTTCAGGGGAAACACAGGCATTCACAAGGGAAAACTGACAGAATGGTGCCTGCATGAAAGAGAAAGTTAAAATCCTACATATCACTTAGATAAAACTATGTCTGGTAGCTCTTAAATTAAACCCTGGCTTCCCCAAAGTCCATTGCATACTTCAGTTAATTTCCTTGGGGAAAAGTTTTCTACTTAATTTTTCTTCACTTAAATTTATGTAGTCAGACTATGTTAAGCAATTAATGAGTAGGACATCCACACATAGAAGTGGCTGGAGTACTTTTTTGAAAGGGAGAGATGTCTTCAAATTAGCCTTATTTTCTCTTAGCAAACAGTAAAAACTTCATTAATATCATATCATTTATACTCACTTACCCACAGTCAGATTTTATCTATTGATTATTACTGATCTCTTGGTACTGAATACTACTTTAAACATTTGCAAACCTTGAGATTCTTTTTATTTGTTATCACACCACTGGTTCCCTGAATGAACACACTGAAGACAAATTGGTAGTGTGACAATAACACCTAAACCCAGCTAGAAGGACAACTAATTGTGTCAACCTGAAATTAATGTCACACAAAATGAGTTTATTTTCCTTAATTAAATGAATCATTGTTACATTCTGAAAATGTCTGTTCAATAGCCATCCTTATGAATCAGTATTGCTCATAAGAATGAATGTAAAAAGAGAGCAAAATCAGTTTTGAATGTAGCAAAATATAACTACAAATGACAATGCCAACAGAAGGGTGCAGGAGTTTTCCTGACATCACTGACAGGGACTGGAAAGATGAATTCATGGAGGAAGATTATTCAGGGTCCTTGTCCTGTGGCTCTGACAGCACCAACTCTCCTGCTTTCACAAGCACCAAATTCACTATGCACAGCTATCTACAAAGTGCCTCATGAAGATGCACTCCAGCCATCTTCTTTCTTGAAAACACAAACATGAAATCTGACATGAGCCTTTGAAATATTGTTTTATTGAGCCATTTCTACTTTGTTACTATACTATGCTCCTTTTCAAACTGCATTTTAAAGCAAGCATACTGGTCCAAGGCTAGGACTTGAGATTAAGTGCAGCCTTGGTAAGGCTTTTCTAAAACAGTTCCGCCTTTATCAAGAAATGTAAAGTTTTATTCTAAAATACAAATATGTGAACAATATGAAGATTGTTAGCTCTTTCTTGTTTTAGAAGAAAAATACAAATTCAGGAATCTGTTTCTTTTAAGCTGAAAATACATAGAAATTCTGCTCAAATACCTGAGGTGGCCTAACATAAACATCTGTAAGGATTTTGGTAGGTGGATCATCTCCAGAGACCCTGTTCTAAGGGGTACTATAAAGAACTTTTGTGCAGGATTTATTGCATCAATAGGAATGTGTGCAGAAATAGCAATCAGATTGCTTTGATTTTTTTTCATTTCTTTCTCAAAGTAGAACGCAAAACTCCAGGTGTCCCTAAGGTCTCCACACTTCCTACTGAATGTATAATGTTTTAAAGAGGACACAATAGAACAGAAGACAGAAAGAATGGAATTATATCAACAAGTTTGTTATCAGAAGGCAAGATAGAAAGGTAGAACCTTAGTAATACCAATTATTTTCCTCTAATTATCCTCCAGTTAATGGATCTTAGAAATATTGCATTCTGTCTTTGCATCTATCTGCTGAATTTTACCTTTCCTCTTCTTAACTCTGACTTATTATTGAAAGATCATTAGAAGTCCAGAGTGAAGAGCTGAAAGTAGTTTTCTGGCCTGAAGTTGACTATTAATGAAGTTTTTCTCTAAGTCAGTTTGTATCCCAGTGAAACGTGGCTCATCCACACCTAACTTCATGAACTGCTGTAGATTGAAGTACATTGCAATTGTACTGATAATTATTACTATGATCCAGTATTTTCTGATTCTGCTTTTTCCAACAACTAAGAGGCAAATTATTTTACCCAGGGAAATGTTGGTTACTGTATCTTGTAAACTAGTTTTCATCCTAATTGGAAATAATATACATTGATTTCTAAGGAGTAAAAAATGTATTGTTATAATATACGTTATAAAAATAGTCGTCTAAATATCATTTATGATAATCACCAATCCAGTTAACCAAGATATTAATAAAAGTACAACTGCTCAAGCTAGATTATTGGAGCCAAGCCGGAATTTTTAACATTTACAGAACATCTCAATAGCCATGCTGCTGTTGCAACTCACACCCCTGCCCTGCTCCTTCTCCCAGAAAAGGCATATGCTTGAAAAAAGGGAAGATCTGCATCCTCAGAAGTCACCTGGAACAGGTCTTCCTCCTGCCCCTAAACTCAAGTTTCAGAGGACTCTGCACAGCTCTCCAGGTGTTTTTGAGGGCTGGAGATTACCAAATACTATTTTTAGTGCTCTCATTGCACAGTCTTCATCTGGGCAGAGGAGCTGCCGGTGCGAGCGGCCGGGGCTCACTAGATGGTGCTAGGCACAGGCTGGCAGCAGCATCACCCACCAGGCTCCTCTCCTGCGGGGTACCTGCTTCCTACAGAAGGCACGGGAGCATCCGTGCACTTTCAGTATCGCAGCAGCCGGCATTAAAATGACGGGCAAAAAAAAGCTTTGGGAAAATGATTCATACACATCTGTAAAAGGAGCAGTGGTATGCCTTTTTCAGATCATCCCAGTCATTTAAAAGCAGCTTTCACACCTGATAATAGCTTGTGGCTGTTGCATCAGTATTCCTATCTTGCTTTAATACTCTCTTTTGTTGTTCTGATCCATTTTTCTTTACTTCTCCATTAATTAGTTTATTTCTGTTTGTTCCCAGTTCTTCTTGGAGTGAGAAATTCATCACCTTGTCAACAGGTTGTCTTCCTCAGGTCTGGTTCCTGAATGTAGTTCTCACCCTGCTGGCTTTCCTCAGGGGACATCCAATGCCTGCAGCTGAGTCACATGCAAAACCAGTTTGTGCTGAACAGCAGCCCGCATTGCACCCTGGGGCAGGGAGGGTGAGGTGTCTCACCCCTGCGTCCCCACAGTCCATCAGTGCATCCCTGCCCTGGCATAGGACACCCACAGCCCCTCAGGGGTGCCTGTGCTCCAGCAGCTGCCGTTTCTCTGGCTGTCTCTGAGCAGGGTCTCCATGTGCTTCTGCAACCCACCAACATTTACAGCCTGTTGTTTCAGTGGAATTGGCGGTGACCAGCCCAGGACCATGCTGGAGCTGTGCCCTGCAGCCCCACACCACTACCCTACAGCCCACAGCACCAGCGCCTGTCCACCCCCACAGTGCCAGTGCCTCATCCCTCCCACAGCTCTTTTTGACTGAACCGTTGGACACAAACATATGCTGGAACAGCATGAATGTAAGTAACAGCTTAAAGAAATGCCCACGTGGTCAGCCAGCCCCAACACCTCACACTAAACCTGACAAGCCTGTGTAAGGCATAGTACAAACCACAGAACATTAGGTTTTATTTTACAGAACACAGAGCACCAGGTGTGGTTTTGAAATAGATGTGCATTTCTGTCTCTTACCTGACCAAAACAGTAATAGTTGCTTGCTGCAAGACAACCCATAACTACTGTAATGTTAACACTCTACTTCAATAGATTTCACTGGCTGGCTTGTAGAACAAACTTTCTATTGCAGCACTATCCAAACTAGCCGGCTGCAACAAGGCTTTTACCACCCCATCCCAGGTTAACTTCAATAAGTAGTTCCTGTGCCTTGCCCCAGCACAGCCACCAACCCCCCACAAGGTTTCAAAAGTTCATCTACTGCCCATGCTGCTTCTTCATCCTCTCCGGGCCAGTCCACTCTGCTTCTTGCCTCTGCTTTCTCTCTTCTCTGGGCTCCTCTTCCAGCCATCCTATCCTCATCCAGGCCCCTGCTTCTTTCTGTTGCTCCCAGGGTCTCTCCAACATCAGGGGGTCTCTCTCTCCTCCCTTCTGCTTCTTCCAGGCCTGTCTTCATCCAGTTCTCCTCTTTATACCCCTTAGAGCTATTTAACTACTTGGCAGGAACCAGCCGCAGCTGCACCTTATCCACATCAGCCAACCCAGGGCCCCTGAAGCCAGCCCAGAGCTGTATGTTATCATTGTTAATTAACCCAGCTTCATTGCTCTGTAATTCCTCTACAGCTTGCTATGTGTTTAGGTCAGCTGGTGGGGACAAACAGGTATACATTGAGCACAGGCTTTGCTACAGGGAACCAGATCTGTAATTTGTGGTTTTGTGGTCAGTCCCAAGCACGACTGATGTTCCTGTACAACCTTAGGATTGCATTCTTGCACAACTCTGTTTCCATATTTCTATTCTTGATATATGTACGTCTTTATGGATAATTTAGGATTGATTTTGTATGTGGTGGTCGAGCCTACCAGCTTCCTGTGCATCTGCCTGTATCTCCCTGGAGTTTTCAAACCGCAGTGCTGCTCTGGGTTGAGTAACAGCGATATTTTTCCTTTGCTTAATAAATACTAAGCTTATCACAAATACTCCTTCACTATCCACTACAGCTGGGTCTGTGCTAAGGCAATAAATGCTTGGGAAAGTAACTCTTCAAATGCAAATTGGTATTTTTTCTGTAGTTGTCTCCCTCACATTAGTACAAAAAACTAATGAAAAACTAAAGGGCAGAAATCAAACCTCTAGCATGTATTCAACTAGAAAGTGATCTGGTGGTGCAAATAACTATAATTCCCCCAGTGATGATGATGCCGTGCTCACATGCAGCTGCTGGGGATCTCAATCTTTACTTTTGTAACCACTTGACTTACTGCTGTACCCTGTGAATATTTGGTTCTGTAGCTTTATACCTTGCAGATGTGTATGAGGTCTTTTCATTTCTTCCTGCTGAAGCATGAACTTATATTTTGGACATAGATGAGAAATTAAAAAAAAAAAAAAAAAAAAAGCCCACCACAACAAAGGATAAATGTCCTATAAAACATTGTTACTTCTGGGATCCATAATTTTAATTGATATACTGATTAAGTAGAGTTGCTGTTACATGTGTGCACAGTAAGGCAAAAAAACCCCTATTGGAAATGCAAAAAAATAATACCCAAACAACATAATGGGAAACTAATATTTTACTTTAATATTAATTGATAAAACTGTTATATTAAAATAAAGGTATGTATAATTCCAGTGAATACTACTACCATGCATTGCATAGCATTTAATTCCCTTCCACATAATTTCAGTGGTAGGAATAAAGTACTTAGTTATCCCTATGGAGTTGTGACAATCTCCTTCCCCACGTGGAATGAGTTCTACATGATTAAACTGTCACACTGAGAGAGGGATATTAGCATTATGAGCACCTCAGAGGGAAGGGATGGCTCAAACCTGCTGTCGGTGAAAGAACGCTTTCTGAGGTTGGATCAACATCTAAGAATATCCATGTCCTGAGGCTGCCAATCCTATGAGGATCAGACTGTGCTACAGATTTCACACTGAACTCTGAGAGGAACCTTCTCTGCAAGGCACAGTGCAGTGACTACCCATGAACAGCAGGAAGCAACAGGGAACATAGGGGAATAAGAAACATGGGTGAGGAAGATGGGGGAAGCTGTAGTTTGTCTTCTAGCTGCTATTGATGGACTGAAACACTTGGTCTCGTTTGAGGTTTCACAGCTGATGTATCTGAGAAAAAATACCGGTTTAGCCACAAATGGAACAAAATGACAAGTGAGAGAGATGGGTTGGTTACATTTTGGCTGAGAAGGTCAGGGAGCAATCTTCCTGCTGTTTAAGCTACCTACTGGGAGGTCACCAAACTCTTCCAGAGGTACACCACAAAATGATGAGGGATGGAGGAGGAAATTCTGATTAGAATTGGAAAAGAAGATTCTTTACAATGGAAAGGGTCAAACTTTGGAGCAAGTTTCCTAGCAAGCTTATAGGATCCTCACCACTGGTGATATTCAGAAGTTAGCTAGGTGCATGTCCCAGAGGGGCCTGCTTTAATGCAGAAGTTAGCTCTTCTTTGAAGGGTTTGAACCAGATCATTTCCAAAGACATCTCTGATTTTTTGGTTGTTTTTTTAAGCAAAGAGGCAGCCTCTCACTATCCCATTATACCTATTCAGGCTTTGAAGAGAGACATCTTAAAATCCCAGATTAGGCTTATGGTTAAACTTTATGATCTTTAAAAGTCTTTTCCAACTGAATTATTCTATGATTCTATAATTAATTGCCCATCTGCTCTGTCAGTAACCCCATACACAGAGTAACCATGTGGTTCCAGAAGAGGTTACCCATGATGAGTGTTAGTCCAGTGGGTAAGAGACTTAGCACTACAGCAGTAGCTGCCATAGCCCTTCTTTTTACAGGAGTATTTGGTGTTGCCCATGGTTGCTCATTTACAGATTGTAAAATAAGATGTTGCTTGGCCTTCCACAGGGAACATCTTGTAGGTGGTCCCAGGGCTGTAGGTCTTTTCTGTCCTTTTGTTCTTTCCATACGGTGTCCTGTTCTTCCCTGCACTTCTACCTTCAACATACTTTGAAAAAACCTAAAAATCTGTAAAAATACAAAAGAGAAATAGAGGCAGGGCAGTTTCTGAGGGCTGGTGTGGCGGGTAAGGTAGCTCATGTGGAGTAGATGGTTTGAATGTGGGGTGGACACTAGGAAGATACTATTAAAAAAAAAAAAAAAAGTCTCTTACCTGGTATACCCTTAGATGGCTACTGTAAGCCTTTGTATCTTTGCCACCTGAGATGTGGCATAGATATGCCTCCCCTGCTGCATTTTAAATAATGTGTATTTTTTGCTCCCTTTCTTCTACATTTGAATAAACAAAAATATAATTTAACGCTCCATTAACAAACACTGCCCGGGTCTGCATGGTACTTTCATTTAGTGACAGACTTGCAGGGCCTCAGGAGATATTACCCAGACATATGATCTCCTTTGATGATAAAGTCTTTGATGTCACTTATTACTTGGAACTAATCATGAAATCATAAGCATGTGTTGAAGTATGCAAGGTATATCCTACACCACACAGCTAAAAAAAATAAATGTCACCGTACTGCTAGGCTTTTTTCTAGATGGTGTATCCATGACTTCCTTCTAACTTGTGTATTTATTCCTTAGTAGTTGCACTTGTACAATGCGTCTCTC
>JAVJGJ010000057.1:67352918-67372902 GCA_035590215.1 Microhierax caerulescens | reverse complement strand
TCCTTCCTTCCTTCCTTCCTTCCTTCCTTCCTTCCTTCCTTCCTTCCTTCCTTCCTTCCTTCCTTCCTTCCATCCTTCCTTCCTTCTTTTATTCCTTTGTTTTTGTATAAGGGTGGAAACTCCTTATGTTTCATCTATATGGCTGTTCTGATTTGATGCCCTCTCCACAGGCTCAGGAATACATTTAGAAGTGCAGACTATTCAGCCACTGATATCTTCTATATCTGATCACTGCAAATGGTTTAGCTCTGATAAATCCTTGTCATAGTACACTTGATTAGATGTTTTAATGTTTTTCTAATATGACTTTACAACAAGCTACTTTTACCATTTACTTCTATGTAATCAGGTAACCCACTTCTAAGATTTTAAACAAAAAATATTTCAGCAATTTCTATGCCAGTTTTCAGAGTGCTGCTCTATAATGCCGTAGTGCCAAGTACAGATCTGACTCCAGCTTTTTTGAAATATCCTTTCCATGCTTTTAACAACATTTCACACAAAACCATTAAGGAATAAATACCAGAAACCCAAAGCAATATGTTCATAATAATACTCTTTTGAAAAGGATTTAAACTCATAATAGTCAACCTTAAGTCAGACCGCTGCTGCAGTGGGCATGTCGAATCTCAGAACTGTAGGTGTGTACTGGGGTTACACATCTAACAAGTGCATTCTTTAATGATATTATTTACGGGGAGCATTATGATGGGGTTCAAAAAATAAGTTCATATTACTCTATTATTTTCAGTACTATTTTGAAACATACATCAAATGCAAAGTGGTAAGATATTTTTTTTTTCTCTTCAACTATTTTATAGGCTATGTCTGTCTTCTGAACAATATCAGATGGTGAAGTTTTGCTTTAACCTTCATGGACCAGAAAGATTTGTCCTTTTTACAGGGCACTTGATGAAAGAGACACAGCCCACAGTTTTACCTTATCTGGCTACTTCTGAGCTAGTTGCCTAGATGCCCTTTAGAATTGGTTAAGAAAAACAAATATCTAGGGCATGATTCATCTAACCTACTTTAGGTGGCTACTTCAGGAGGTGAGATGAATCATGTTCTAGAGAAGATTTATGCTCTCCACTAACTATAATGATAGCTTAAACAACTAATTCATAGGGACACATCTTTATGATGTGGGTTGCTGAATTTGCTCTGATGAATCTTGGCCTTAGTCCCCTGATTTTAGAATTGAAATAAGAGTACTATTTTTTTAATTATTATTTTACTTTATTTATGCCAGAATGGTCATCTCAGCAACATAATACTAGATTTACCTGCCTAGAAAACCTAACATGAAGTATCATTCTCAAACGGTTTTGCTATTTAGCAAAATCAAATCTTTTACTGTAGGCTGAAGTCATGATGTTCTAAAACCCACCAAGATGCACATTTTTCTACGTTTGGGTTTGGTTTTTTTTTTTTCCTGTGACTTTGAAGTAGAATTTAGAGTTGACTCAAGTTTGGTGAAATTTCAGTATAACTTCGATGTTGACTGTGTAAATTTCAGTGTGGTCCTTCTGGCTGTTGCATATGCTTGATGTACTATCTAGGTAAAATCAATAGCAGGGGATTTTTGAAGACAATCTCTAACACTTTGTGAATTTCCTAGCAAGTATAGTATAAGAAATGCTTATTTTAGCTTTATTTTTTATTTTTTTTTAATATTGAGCCATTTTTGACTGAACAATATATAAATGTTATTCCAGCATTGCAAATTTTGACTCAAGTTGTATTATTTAAGTTCTACATTCAACATCATCTTGAGTATTCTCTTTTCTCTCAGAAACTATTCTTTTCAGGGAATGCAGGGAGACTCGTAAGAACACTTTTTTACCAATTGTTCCTCCAAGGCATTTTTACATGGATATAAAGTCTTATACAAACAATCCAGGACTCAAGGTCTATGAAAGATAACAATTATCATTAATAAGTCTTTGGAGTTTTCTTTCAGGTCTTATAAAAATTGTTTTCCAGTTTAAATGAAGCACTAAAAGAATCATTCAGTATATATTATTCATTTAAAAATGAAGCTGTGTGGAGAGAAAAAATATTGTCTCGTAGTGATACTGCAACTCTATATATCAATTCATAGCTAAGCATTGTTTTGAATCCGGAGAGTGTAGAACAGCAGGAGTTTACTCTCTGAGATTGTTTTACTTAATCTTCTTTTTCTTCTGTTTACTTCACAGAAAAGTGCCAGTCATAATAGCATAAACCCAAACCGAAACAAAATTAAGACCTCTTTATGTAAAGAAATAGGTAAAAGCATTTATTAATTTCACAGAAGCCTTCATTTAGCCACCAAAGTACAAGGCATTTCAGATTCAGCTCAGGTTGACAGTGACTTGAATTGGCAGCTTAACATAAAAGTCATCTGAGAATTTCTACCTTCCATATAAATAACATTTAAAGAGTCACCTTTTAAATATCAGAACAATTAAACAATTTGAGATCACTATCATATGTTATTGTTCTTCAGGTAAAAATGTCCTCTAAAACATCTGATGCACATTAAGTAGATGCTGCTGAGTCCAATTTAGAAATCAAGTTGTGTTGGTTTGTGCAGCTTAGAAAAACAAACTAGATGACCATACCGATCCTTCCCATTTCTTGAATATATTTGCCTGCTTCTATTAAGTAGAATACTATATTAATAGTATGACAAAAGAGGCTGCATGCCACATGATTGATAGTGTGTTTAAAAAGAAAAAAAAGAAAAAGGAAGATTTTATTTAAGGCAATTAAGACCAAGAATAATCAAGAAAGATCTTCACTTTTCCTCTTACCCCATATCTAGTTAAAGAAATAGATGTTACAATCCAACACAACACAATTTTCATAAGCAGAACACTATGAGATCATGAAAATGTAAGTTTACTGTAATTTTATATATTAGGAAAAAAGGACAAAATTAGTATCACAAGTAATTGGTTTTGATTGTTTTTTTTTTTTTAATGTCTTCTAAGGATCTCATGTTACTTTCTATAGTTATTATAAGTTATTGTCAGGAATTATTGACAGAAACTGTTAAAATTTTAAATCTGAAAAAGTTGAATTTTCAAATGTTTCCTTGCACAAGCCCCGACACAGTTCTATGAGTTCCTTCTTCCTAACCACGTCAGGGTTTATAAAACAGACCATTCATTTATGTACCTTACCAGCAGGATATATCTGTCATACACTTTGGAAAAATCTGTTAGGATCCACGAATCTATCAAATCACCTATGCTGACAATTCTTCTTAAAAATTCTGCTTTCAATGAACCATACAGAAAACTGCCACCTTTTAACTGTTAAGCTTCTGACTACCAATAGACTTTACAGATAATCCTACCCAAATCACAGATAAACTTAATGTCTGCTCCTCTTTTCTTCAGCCTTCCAGGAGTATTACAATTAATGTCCTCAGAGCTGAAGCCATTATTTTACTGTGTTTGTGATAGGCAAAACATAATGGGAACCTAGCTTAAGGGGCAGACTGGTGAAGTTATGAGACATAAAAATGCTGATCGGTGCCTTCCGTGAGAGATAGAGCTGGGGATCTAGTGTAGTCAGGCACTTTTGGAAATCCCCTCTGTCGTTAAAATGCCTTTGGGCCATTAAACCTCTTAGAATAAAAACATTAAATAAACCAGTAAAAGAACACTTAGCATTTCCTCCTAACTATAAACATACATATATATTTTTCTACTTTCAAGCTCCTTTTTTATGGATTTGGATGTTGATGGGATTAATACCAGAACTGTGGGTGCCTCAAACTTCTTTCTAAGCATTTTTTTTATCTAACAGGCTGTAATTTTTTATTTACAATGCTGAACATTTTTTCAGTGAGAGAAAAAATATTTGACAAAGGTTTAGGCAAAAAAGGGACATCTATAGTATGCACTAAAATATACAGGATAGCCTGGGTCCACGTACAATGCTGTATCTCTCAGATTTACTTGTTTATTTTGAGGTAAATCTAGGCTCATTTCTAGGTAAATACAGGAGCCAGAGCTACAGAAACTGTGGTGCTTGTGTATGAAAATCACGTGTGCTGGGTTCTGTTTCTCTGGGTGCAGAGGAAGGTAGTAAGTAAGTTTGGTATTTGTCATTTCGCTTAGTACGTTGTTGCGTTCCTGAAGGAATAAGTATGATCGTGGAGAAAGAATGTACTGCTTAAAAACTAGGTGCTGAGAGAACAATTATCTTCTCATCTAGTGTTTTGATTCAAAAATAGTGTTTGACTCTTTTCCTGTTTCAGGGCCTGTTTGCCATGGTACTAAAACAAGCATGAGTTTGGGCTGTATGTTATTATTTGTCACAAACCTCCAGCGTTATGAGAGACTGGCAGCAGCTGAGAGCAGTGTAAATTAATCTGAGGTGTATTCTCTACTTCTTTTCAGCCAGCACTCTGAACCTTAGGCAAACAGATGGCTGAAAGATTAAGTGCTTCAATATGAACATTTCTCAGGCTGAAATATAATGTGCTACTTAAAGTCTGATTTTTTTTTCCTTTGGTTTGGGTTTTTTTTTTTTAATATTTAAGCATAAAGGAACAAAAGCCAATATGTACTATTCTATTAAGACATTACATTAATATTTCAAATATTTCAATCACAAAGTGGTTACTATAACTTTGACATTAAGTTTACTTAGTAGTTATACAAGCCACTCATTATAGACCTTATTAGTATATGTATTTTTTCATCCATCAAAAGAAATAACTGAATATTATGATTCCTTAATTTTTAATGCAATCAAATGTGTTTATATGGGCTATAAAAGCCCCAAGGTTAGCAGAAGGCTTTTGATAGATTATGTCCTCCATGGCTACTTGCCAGGTGATCAACGTTGCCAATTCCAGCAATAATGTAAGCTCTTGAGTACAACGATCCTGTGTTTTTCTCAGTATGACTGCAAATACAGCAGTTAACAGAGCTTTCACAGTCTCTCCTGCAGCGTTAACAGAGCAATCTTCCCTCCTAAAACACAAAGTGAAAAGGGAAAGACTGGAAGCTCTTTTTTTTTTTCCTGTGAAAAAGGAATGCCCAGAGTTACATATTCCCATCCCTTTTATAGAGGGTAGATTTCATAAATGAGGTGCTATTTTTCTTTCCTACTGTAAAAGCCTCTCCTAAGATTGATTTACTCATCCTAATTTAATTCTTTGAGTGTGCTTAATCTAAAAAAAGTAATTGGCTCGCTATGTTGATTTTGTGAGCAAAATTCAGTATTTAAGTGACTACAATATGTATGATTTAATACCTTTGAAGTTGTTCCTGCGGTGGGATATCCGAGAAGAACTTGGAGCCACGGAACTGGCCTGTAGTTCACTCAGTAACGCTAGTGCCAAGTTTACCCAGCATATTGTGTCATCTTTTGGCTTTCTTTCACTAAAATATTTATTCCCTTCTGAAGAATTTACTGCTAACCACAACCATTTACTTAGGATTCTCCTGGGAGGCTGGACTTCGCACAGGCACACTCATCAGCGAATGTTTCCCAGCTAGCGTGCTCAATTCCAACAACAAACTTCCAATGGCATTATTTTTTCTTTCAGTTTTAAACAGCACATATTTCTTCCATGTTGGAATATAAAAGCAGCAGACAAAATACTTCTGTATTTCTACAGCAAAAGACTTTTTTTGTTTGTTTTGTTTGATTTTGGGTTTGTTTTTGTTCAACAGATTCGCATTCGGAGTGAGCGGTGTTCTTTCCCTTGGAGTGAGAGACAAAAACACTGCAGAAAACAGACTGGCAGTCTCTGCTCCCTCGCTGCTTTTCCTCTTCTGAGACAGGTGCTGTGGTGCCAAAAGGAAAGAAATAAAAGGGTGAAAATGCAGCCTTTTGAATCTGAGAATCTACGTTCAATTTGGTGAAAACTTCTTGCAGTCATACCTTATTTTAATGTATATTCCTAGAAATGGGCAGTTTACTTGTTGGGTCAATTTGGCTTCTGGTCTATTGACTGCTTGCTTTAATGATTTCAAAACCTCACACCTGAGAAGGATTTGCAATACTAATATTTTGGCATTGATTTGAATATTATTTTCTTTATATGGCATATTTAAGGGGATAGTTTTGATTAAATATATGTAGTCTGATAATTAAGAACTAGCCACAGCAGATAGAAAGGACATTATTCTTTCCTTACAAACCTTTTATAGAACTGAAAGTTGTTCTGTTCCTCTTCAGTCTGTCTCTTTTTTCAACTCTTACTCCCACTGTCTAACATATTTTTTCCTGGAATTTGATTTTTTGTTGCTCTTCTTTGAACTCTACTGAGCAGCAGGTACAGTGTCACCTTGGAAGGTGCCCTATTCAAGAAGCAGGTTAAGGTGCAAAGTGGAAGGAATACTATACAAGTTGTTCTGATTTATGTGGTAATGCGATGTTTGACTTAACAAGACCGTGTAGTTGACATGTGCAACATATGATCCGTTATAACCTCAAATTTTGATCTACTGCCTGTCTGGTCACTCTTCACCTTGTATTTAATTAGTTGGATGTGCCTGCTCAAATAAACTAAACTGCATTTTTTACATACAGAATTCCATAGACATGAAGCCATTTCTCCAACTGTTCAGTGTAATAGTTAGACTTCAATATTATCCTCCAGTATATTCATAGTCTCCTCCAGATTAATGTCATTGAAATTGTAATAAGAAAATAATAAAAGCAATCAAGATTTGTCCATTATCCCAGGACAGCTGGGATAATGTAGTATAACTTAACATGTTCTTCGTTATTTGCCAATATATTGCAGATAACTTCTGCAAGCATGGCTATCTAGCTTTGCATCTAACCTGTGGCGTTTTTTATTCATGTTGTTTCCTTCCTTGTTTATGAGAATTAATGGACTCAATATAGAACACCTACTGCTTCTCTGCATCTCCAAGACCTAGTACTGGAAAACACTTACATTGATCTGATATGTGCCAGATTCTACCTGCTCTTCCTATTTAATTATTTCTCTATTAATTATTAAAATATTCTGATTGTTTTTTTCTGGTTAGCAGAGAAGATTCAACACCTAAAGCAAGCAATAATCGGTGTGATTTTCAGAACACTTCCTGTAGAGCAATGAAGCTGGGTTAATTATCATTGATAATATACAGCTGTGGGCTGGCTTCAGGGGCGGTGGTGGGTTGGCTGATGTGGATAAGGTGCAGCTGTGGCTCGTTCTGGTGAGGGGTTGGGCAGTCAGTGAAGAAGGAGCAGCCGAGGAAGAGAGAGGAGGAAGAAGCAGAGAGAAGAGGAGAGAGAGCGGGCCCTGGATGAGGTGAGAGGGGGAGAAGGCAGCAGAGGGACTGGCGTTAAGACTGTAATGGTATGAGACGGTAAAAGGCTTTATTGCGTTTTGATAGTTGGAGAGTGCCGTGGTAGCTTACTGAATAAATTTGATTGTAGAGATAATAATGGTTTCTCAAAAATATGGGTTGTTCAGCCACCTAAATTTTCTAAGCAGACAGGTCAAACAAGAGATTTGAGTGTGAAAGTTTTTCCTCAGCGAGTCGTTAGTGCCAAAATAATGGGTTCGAACCTGGGTTTATTTACATCAGTGCTGAAGTAAACCGCGAAAAGCATGTAAAAAGTGGGGTCTATGCTGTCATCAACAAGCGCCACAAAATTCCCTTTAATCTTGTACAGTTGCAAGCATGTTCTTATTGCAAATAACTGTAAAATAACTTACGAAAGTTATGTGGCCTTTTTGAATTATTTATTAGTAACTGCTGGTTTTGCATTTTAATGGACTCTTTCTTGTTTCTGATTTTTTTCATTTTTAATAAGTACATATTCTCCTTCATATGTACAGATGATGGCTTGTTTTGGAGAAGGGGTAAGATATCTTGTGAGAGTGGGGGGAGTTGTAGGCAAAATGTTGCTTTGTCAGTAGTTCTGATAATCGTGTCTTCCCAAATGCTCATGTTACTTGTAGCTTGTGAAAATTCGGCGGGAAACTTCCTTCTTAAATCGGGCCGGTTTTTCCTAATGGTGAGATTCCTCTCCCTGTGCTTTAGATATGGTAAGCACAAACAGCGCCTTCAACTTTGACTCTAAGCCATTATTGTCAAAAGGCAGTAGTTGTTTGCAAACTAGCAATTAGGTGAAAATGTCTTACTATAGCAATTCCTTCGGGCATCTGTTGTCTGTCTCAACTTCATCCTTGAAAATGGATGTATTATCGCCTTGGCAAAGCTGTCAGATGCTGTGTTCCTAAAAATGAATGTAGCATTGCCATTTATTTTGCGTGTTGCTCTTGGGTTGTTTTTTAATTTTCGTATTTTTTTTTTTTTTTAGTATTCAGCTCTATCTCTCCATTCCCTCTTGCTCATTAAAGGCAGTAATGAATGTATTCACATCTTCTTTTACATAAACAAAGAAGTGTGTATCAACATTATCGGTGCATAAATGCTTCAAAGGTGCTCAAATTGATGCCAGATGCTTCTGTGACTCGTTACCAAATGGTGAAACGTCTGAGAGCTTAAAAGACGTTCTTTTTTCTTGCTGGAAATATATTTTCAGAAAGGCCTTTTTCTGTTAAGAGCCATCACAGTCCTCAGTATGCAGAACTGACAATAGCTGAGCAGGCAGCTTACATGTCAGAGCAATTTGCTTATACTACCTGCATCAAAACACTGATTTAAAAGTAGTCGATTATTTAGGGAAATTTTAATAAGATGCTTTTAAGCAAAACTTAATCTTAAGAAAATGATGTTAATATGTTGGTTTTCAGGGTTTCTATAGCTATAAAGGCAAGTAGTTGTTGAGAATATGAAAAATCTGTGATTATTTTGCTTCCTACAGTTTGATCAACCCCAAAATATGTTGTAATTTAGAAAGAGGGATAGATGTCAAAGTTGTAAAATAACTGATAAACCAAAAGACATTCAGGCATCGTTTGGTCCGTGCCTCAGCCTGATACCTGCTGCCTCTTCTGACTCATTTGTAGCCCCATTTCCACAACTCTGTCTTACTTCAACCAAATTAATTCAGCACATACAGAATAAATATTCTAAAATTAATGACCATTCATTTCCCAGTCTCACCTGCTTTACTCTGATATGAGAAACAAGCTCATATGCTAAATGGTTATGGTCTGAGGCATTAACACTGACTATCACACCAAAAATTATTTTCATTATCCAATATGTTGTTTTCTTGGTGTCCCACAGGATACTTGGAGGGTTGAGGCTAACTCTTGCCTGTATGCTAGTGATGAGCTGCACACTGATTTTATTTTGATGCGTTTTCTAGTGTTTGTCTACAGGGGCAACTGATCAGTGAAGCAAAAACCATACCTAGTTGGGGACTTAAACATTTTCTTTTTAATAGTTGATGAAAATAAAAACCATGATGAGACTGACATTGTCTCTTTAGCGTGTAAATACTCATCAAAGTTACCATACGTTTTACATTCAAAAAGATTTATTTTAAATTGTAATTATTTATCCCTTTATTCTGTAGATAATATTTTCAGTGCCCAGGCTAAAAAGAAAGTTAAGTGGGTAGACTCCTGTTTCTAAGCAGTATCACCTAGCTGTCAGGCATTATTACAAAGAGGCATTGTTTAGAATACAAATGCGGTGAGGAACTGTGCATCAAACAGAAGTATTCCAAATATTGATTTCTCTTTCTTTTTAAATGTAATGAAAATGTAATCCTCTGAATTAACAGCTTGATCTAAAAGTCATTAAAATAGATAGAAACATATCCATCCATTTAACAAGTCTTTAAAACAGGCACTTAAGTAACTTTTAATGCTTCTCTCTAGCTTGATGAGTATTATCTTCATTATATAGATGATGTTTTGAAGTCATGGAAAGGTTAAATGTTGATTCCAAGGCCACAAAATGAGGCAATTGCAAAGCCAAAACTGAAGCATAACAAGTTCTTTGTCTGTACTTTGTGCTCAAGACAGTACGTTACTGTTTTTATCCAATAAATGAATTAAGAGTACTTTTTTAAAAGGCAATATATTTTAAAATATCTCTCGATCTTGATATCAAAAAATAACATGTAAACATTTTTTTATGTAAAACAAAGAACATATATGTGTCAAGAAAGACTAGTCAAAGGTTGTTACATTACACAACACAGTGAATAAGAAGTCTGTGTAGGAAACGGTAGTACAAAATTAATTAAATAGGTATAAAATTATATGATAATTGTGGTCTCCCCTAGAAAAAATATCAAAGTTTTTATTAATTTTACTGCTGAATTCCCTCTGAGGTGTCAGTGGAATAAACAGGAACATTTTCAGTGGTATTTTGACTGGATTGCTTAGGCTGATGAGGCATGCAAATAAAACTGGATGTACAGAAAACTAAGCAGCTAAAGTTAACCATATAAAGTGCTGTGAGAAGAAAGAACAAAGGCAATATTGAAGTCAAGAACCAAAACACAGTTACAGAAAAGAATTGTGCAGAACTGATGAAATGCAGCACAGCAAGGAACATTAGAAATGGTGTAGAAGTGGTTTTATTTACTGAGGGATCCTAGCTCAGTGGCCAGTTACAATGGGCCTGGATGGAAATTAGATACAGACTTAACACAGGAATGAAATGCCCAAATGCTTTTTGTGCTTCTTACAATGTTCCAGATATACCCATCTAAATTAACAGATTGGTGATGGGTAAGAGAATTTCACTCTTTCATCATGCTGGTAACCCCAAAAGATTATAGTGTTACCTGTTACTACAATGCTATAAAAACTTGGACCAGGTGATACTGGTGTTTTGGAACAAGAAAACTTTCTCTTATATGTTGTGGCACAGCTACCAGGGTGGGGCCTTCACTGGTTTTTAAGGTGGCCAGGACCACTTCAGAGGCACTGTCTTAGAGGGAGGGAGGATTGTCCCTTGCTGGCAAGGTGGGAGGAGGGTGGTGCCTCTCCCCATCCCTCTGCATTGCTTGAGAAAAGCCACCATGAATGGATAGAGGCCAAAGGAAGGAAGAGGGTCAGGCCTTACCATATGGAGTTGACCTCAGATGGCCAGAAGACTAATCCTGGCAATGATATTGTTGGTTTGATTTTGCACAAAGTATAACTTCAATCTCAATCTAATCATGGCCTTAATGTTGAGGTCCATCTCCACAGCTAGTCAAGGAACCTTTATGCAAAGTTAGTATCTGTGGTACTTGGAAGTCAGCTTATAAGTAGACTCAAGACAAATTGATTAATTAATAGTACTCACATTCTATATGTAGCTATATGCTAGGTATTTTCTGAGAGCACACTCCTGACTTCAAGCATCTTTAGGAAAACTCAGCTGTTCCATAAATGATATTGGTTTTCAAAGACCAAAAAACAGTCTCTCTAATTTTGCACTCCACTTAAGTGCCCAAGCAAGTACCTTTGACTTTTCTTTGGCAATAAATGCATTCTGTACAGCTGAGCTTTCAAAAGCAGGTTCATAAGGTTCCAAGGATTTCAGACAGAAGCATAAATCAATACATTTAGTATAATTTAACTAAACTACTGCCACCAGTTTATGCTTAGAGTCCCTTTGTCAGTGCCTTGACAAGAAACAGTAAAGCAAACTCATTGCCAAAGAGTCGTTTGAACCAGAATGAGATGGCAAAAAATTCTCCGTTCAGTTTCCTTGTGTCCTTCACTATCACCATATAGTACAATGTATTCACGTTAGAATAATACAAAAAAAGGTTATATTACTGGTTTAAATGCTACAGAAACAAATATTCTTACAATTTATTTATACTTCATGTCTAAATATTAGGTTAGATTTTGAAGGCTTTCAGTCCTAAGAAAAAAACCTTCACAGTCTAGAGGATTTTCTTGAGTAGCAAACCAGCGTTGAAATTCTGAAGTCTGGTCCCAAAGCTGAACAGAAGTTTTAAAATATAGCTAAGATTAAATTTTGGTTTATATGCACTGCTAGTGAGTGTCCATCTTCAGTTTGCATCACAGGAATAAGGGATCCTGGGTCCAGCAGGAACAAAAAGACTTGGTTGTGTATTTTCTAAAACAGTATTGCTTGGAAGGGGAGGCAAAGGGATTTGGGATGTTGTGGTTTTATTTAACACTCATCCTAAGTCAATATTTTCAAGCAATCTGAATGTGTCTGTATTATCATGTTGTTATATATGCATTTTTACACGCATTTCTGTCTGTGATCGCTCTGAAAGCCTGAAGCCTTATCTCATGCTCTATGAACAGGCCAAGAGTACTAAACTTGGTTTCTGTTGGATTCATGGGCCAAAGTACACGTTTTAGCAGTCTATATCTAGCTCAGTGCAGAACAGGTGTCCTTGTTATAGCAGAGAGACTGCAGCATTTTTTATTAAATCGTTTAGTAAAAAAATTGTAATTATCACCTTGCTAAGTTCCTGATAAGTTCTTTATTATCCTAAAATACCCAGTTGGGAAATCTTGGGGTTTGTGGTTTTGTTTCATTTTGGTGTTTTGGGTTTTTTGTGTGTGTGTTTTGGGTTTGATGGCAGTTGTTTTTTTTTTTTTTTTTTTGGTTGGGGGTGGGGGTTTTTTTGGGGTTGTTTTTTTTTTTTTAAATTTTATTATTTCTATTATTTTGCCTCTGGGTTTCTTCTATTTCTACCCTTTTCTACCTATCTTTCTCTATATTTTTTTTAACTTTGTTTCCGTTTTCTGTCATCGCTTATTTTTATTGCCACAGTCAGCCCCAAGGTAGCTCATACTTTTGAAGTAGAAATTATTAGCAGGAATTACTAACAGCTAATGCTCTTTGAAAATGGATGGGATATATCTCTGCAGGCTAAGACAGCTTTTGATTTGTTCACCCATATCTTAACCCTGGAAGCAGTTTTTTGTTTAACTTTGCTCAGTAGAGCCCTGTATAAATGCATACTTGCAATGACCAGACCTCAAGCTCAGGCTGTGGCCCTGGAGCTTACCTTGTTAAGCTCACTTGCTACAGCAATTTGCAAGGCCCCCTTTGTAGGGCTAAGAAATAGGTTGCAGGACGACTGGGAAAAGGACTGCCCCATGACATTGTTTCCTCAGTTGCTTTGCTACACAAATGGCAAAATACGGAAAGAGTTACTAGAATGATTGGCTACATTTTCTCCTTACTTTCTATTTAAGCAGCTCTCCTAGAACACTGGCTGTCATTGAAAACTGACATTTGATTTTCTGCTGAAGTAAATAAACACTAATCACTCACTCTCTGATAGTTGCTCAGATAATTAATATAATAAAAGGTTTTCATATTGGCTTTGCTGGGATGTTCCTGGGCAACTAAAGGTCCTGATCACTTTTTGCATCCTGCATATTTCTCTTGGCTCTAGTATTTTTTTCTTTTACCCTGCATACACAGTTCTTCACTACATCTAGTGACTTGGCTGTTATCTCTGTTAGAGATACAGGAATTCTGCTTCTATGAATGTTATATTAATCTTGGAGCTCTATTGAAAGTGTTCTCAATCACCATCATTGTAAACCTTGCACACAGTAATTTATTGTGGTGGCTGCAGTCAGCAAATCATCTATAGCATTTGCATGGAAGAAGGCAATCTTGCTTACCTCACTATGGCATCCATTGTTCCCTTTAGCAATTTAATTCTGCATATCATGAGTCAGGGGCCTGTTCTGCAGTGAACAATATTAACAGTGTTGGCTGGGGTATCTGTGAAAGAAAAATGTGCTTCAGGTAGTGTTTTCCCTCCACCAAGCTATGTTTGACTTAATCAGAGCAAAATAAACCATTTAATGTAACAAGCTAAACAATGCCAGCAAACCAGTACTGTTCTGGAGAGAATTCGCCCCCTTTTAAAAAAAAAAAAAGAAGAATCAAACCTAATATCAAAGAAAGTCTGTGTATTATAATACATTGGCAGGACTGGATATGGTATTTGAAACCTGAAATTCCAGAGAGGTGAAAAACATAGTGAACTTCTTTGAACTTCAGAGACTGTAAGGCTTGGGCTATATTTTTTTTCTCATTTTGTCTGAGTACTCACATAAGTTGAGAATGGAGATCAAAGGACATGCTCTTTTCATTTTCATTGTGACCAGGATTTCTCTCTGAGTTTGTGCATAAAATAAAGTTAAAATGTTTTCAAATTTGTTTTCCTACTTTTTTCTGATGCCTTGCAGTAAAAATTCACAAGTGTAGTGTGGTGGCCAGAGCATTCTGCCATGCAACCAGTCTAAATAGCCTGGAAAGAGTGAGGGACCCTGAGAGTGGAGTATCGCATGTGACAGGTCCAGCATCTGGTCATAGCTGTGTTGGACAGTCAGGACTGCTCAGGGAGATCTGTCACATGCCATCAACTTCAACATAGAAAATCATGTGCCCTGGTATCAAAAGTTTGGGATAGATTGTCTGTAGTATCTGGATTCACACTAATTAAAACATATAGCCGTGATTGTTTTCTTCATGCAGTCCAGGATTTGTTCTCCTTTTAAAGAAAGTTCAATGTATTATGTTGTGTTAAATTTGTGTGTGTATGTCTGGGTATGTAAATCTTTCAATTCCCACGCAGGAAACTTTATGTATTTTTAGTAAGCCTTCCTGACCTACTCTTGTACAGGATTGGAAGATCTGGGTTAACAAATCTTGACATCTGCATTCAGGTTTTAGTCCTTAGGGATCTGAAGACCTTTGAATAATTGAGTTCCCACTGTTCATATCTTCCAGTGGAAAGCTATCAGCAAGCAAACATTTCTGATTAAACATGAGCTGGGAAAAAAAGTAGTAATAATTGTACCATCCACATGCTGCTGTCAGTAAAAAAAACAAAACCATCAGGCCTTTGCCACCCCACAACAAGCTGAAGATTCTGTAGTTCCAATATTTTGGCTTATTTACAAAATCTTAGGAATAAAGGATTGACTTGTATGAATAGATACATCTTCCTGTGAATATTTACATGATTGCAGGGGGGGAAAAAAGAGTATCTGGTGCAAGTAAAAGTCTATTTCTTCAATATAAAATAATTTAAAACATCCTGAACAAAGTATCAAAGTATATGGTTCTCAAGAAGTGCTGAGCAAAAGCAGGAAGGTTGATTATGTTACAACATATGAATGTAAAAACTGACTTTAAAATACAGTAGCATTCCTAAAAGCTGTCATACCAAAATCTAAAACACAGCAAGTTTTCAAAAGAGATCTTAACCCTAAGTAGAAATGGTCATAACTTATATATAACATTTGCTTTGCATGTAGCCTTTTAATTTATTATTTTTCCTGATTCCTGAATCAGTTGCCAAACAATCATTAATTGCCCGTGCTACTGGACTGGTTCCAATAGTTAGAGTTAAATAAGCTATTAAGAACATGATTGTGCACATTAACCCATCAGCTAAGACATTCAATATATCAGTCATTCACCATCAAAGCTATTTTTAATGGGAACAGTTATGGCAATTGCCCATGGTTGTGAGGACAAGTGAGATCAAGATTGGTAGCAGTAACAGCATTTTTTCTTTGTGCTCCTATGCATCTAATGTCTGCTTTGTCACAGATTAGAATTACTGAAAATAAAATCTGAAATGAAGACACAGATACTTAAGATCATAGTAGGAAGAAGAGCTGAAGGCAGTATAGCTTGCTTGGCTCTGCAGTTAGGCAAGGCTTATTTTCTGAGAAGCTCTTATTCTACTGATGGGCAATTTAGAAAATTCTTAGATCATTTTTTGGTCATTAATTGGGAGCCATTTAATTTATTCAGGCAGATAAGAGATGTGAGTGTGGGAATTGCATACTCTCAAGACAGTCAAGAATCAAAACAAAGGATTTAGAGGAAAAGAAACCCAAGCTTCCCCATGCTAGCCTGAGACTTCTTCATGTCTTTGGTATGTCAATGAATGTCTTTAATTTGTTTTAAACCCAGGAATAATTACATTTCTGTAGTCTGGAAAGCTTCAGAGAGTCTAAATTTCATAGTGCTTGTAAAGTCTTTGAGAGGCTTCACTAGTAGATGTTCTAAATTATCACTACATACTTATAAATATACTCTTATTTTCTTAAAGTTTTATACTTTCTGGCAGAATTAACTGAATATTTTCCAGGGACAAACTGCTAAATTTCCCTAATATTGTGGAAACACAGTAGCACAAACTACTTAAGTTATGCAATACTGTATTGATATGTTTTTCATATAAATACCTAATGTTTAAAAAAATTACATTTTAAGTTGCGTAAGGTATAAAAATGGAAAATAGACAGGGAAAGCCCAGTTCTACAGGTCATGGAATTATAGGAACTGGGTGATTGCTGGTACTTTCTCCTTTCCTTCGTGTCAGCTCTGTACATTGCTTCCGGGGGGGGGGAACCCCAAAACTTGTAGATATAGTCCACCAAGCTCAACAGCCACTTCACTATTCTGAAAAGTTCCTGTAGCTCTGATTGAACTGTTCCTGTCACACCTGGTTTACTTTCACCTTGCTCTTCCTCCTTACTTGGACTCTTCATATCAGCTTTGTTTTGCAGCCTTTTTATCTCCTCAGTGTGTCCCATTTCTTTTTCTTTTTTCACCTAATGGTGGGTAGCCTCTCCTAACTCAAAATGCCTCACAGCTATCCAGTAATGGATGATTGGTACCTAAAGGAACTACAGTTGGGGGTTTATGCCATTCTTAGCTTGCCATGTCTTCTTTTCCCTCCCCTTGAATCTGAAAAGTGAGAATGTGTGTTTGAGTAGTTGGAGGATCTGATACTGAGGTTCATTTCACTCAAGTTTAGCAGATGTTTGTGTCTGAAGTAGTCCAGGAGAGTAACAGACTCTGTTACCATCAACACATTTGGTGCCGTCTCTATGGTGGGCTCACCAGAGACTCCAAATTCAATAAAATGGAAGGTAGAGTGACTGCTTTTTTAAATAGCATGGGTTTAGAATGTAGCAGCTTCCTTGAAAAGTTCAGGACTAGCAGGAAAACCATTTAATCTGGGAGGATATGCTGAGTAAATAACAAATCGGGTTTGTAAACTGAGAGGTCTGGGGAAGGGGGGAACAGAAGTGTCTCCGTTTGTGTTGCACGGCAATGCCACTTCCAGTTAAGTGTAAAATCATGGGGGAGAAGGGGAGCACGACTGATTTGGAAGAAAGGGAGGCAGCATATCCTTTGCATAGGCAGTCTCATCAAAGGGGGTGGGGAAGGTCATCTAATTTTGGAATTTAAATTTGTTTATGAAAAGCACTGCCTGGGGGTAGAGTGAAGCTAGATAATTATCTTGGCTTCTACAGCTGATACTGAACTTCAAGAAATCAGAAATGGCATCAAAACCAGGATGTTGGACACTAGGATTAAATGGCAGGATGTATTTTCTTCTTTTCATACTTTTCTTCTGTAGCATCCTGCCCAGTTTTGTAATCAAGAAGTTGACACAGTTTTGCTAAAATGTCATATTTTTATTTTAAGCTTGACTGGTATTTAAAGTGGATTCAGGTAAACAACATGCTTTTATGGTGTTATTTCTTTTCTAGAAGAAACAAAAAATTCTAATTTTGTTTGTCTAAAATTCTAAAAAATGGGATGTATGCAAATAAATAATCTCAATGCCTAAATTCAAGCAGTTCTAAAATCTCAGTTGTTGTGTATATCCCATTCATCTGTAGAAGTCAGACTGGTGACTGATATCCATAGTGTATGAAGCCTACTCCTGTATTTGAGTGGCTCTGGCGAGGAACAGATAGTGAAAGGACAACCTATGACTTGAGAAGAGCACAATTGCCTTTCAGAGTAATAAATTACCGGCTACAATTTCAGCACAGAGCAGCAGGGTCTATAGAGTCCTCTCTAAGATAGTAGAAAAATACTTCCTCAGTTTATCGTAATTTCCTTTACTTGTCAAATCCAGACCAATGATCTGCATGTAAAACAGTTTCTTTGGGACTTGCAGAAATAGGAGTTCTTCTGAACAATCTTGTAGCAAAAAGAAAAAAAAATAAATTAACATCACAATTAGAAAGAAAAGGCCATTTGATTTCCACAGACTAGAATTTTGCTTATTTTTTTTACATCTGCTGTATCTTGTTTCCAAAGAATTACACTATTCAATAAATAACTTATCTCCATTGCAATCTTTTCTTATCTAATTAAAAACCTGAAATCCTCAGAGAGAAGGAAAGAAAAATGTTCATCTGACAGTAGGTCTTTCCTCTTCCTAGAGAAGAAAAAAAAAAATCATATTTGATTCTAGGCTTGTTGCACACTGAGCTTTATCTCCAGGAAAGAGTAGGGCATGGTGGAAAAGCAGTTCAGAACCTTTAATGAGCAAAGTTATTCAGAAAAAAAATTGGAAGACAGGATGGCAAGGTCATAGTAAAAAAAGTCTGGGTTTTTTTTTCAGCACAAGTTTCTTGCATCCTTTTTGAATATTGCTGTCTTCCAAGAAGGAACCTTGCACTTTTTCTCCCAATCCCACTTGAGGACAACAAAAACTGCCTATAATCTGTCTGCAGGTCACCCTTGTAACACCTGGTTTGTTCTAAAAATGGTTTCATTTGTTCAAAATATTTCCTTTCATATGATGGTAATAACAAATATAAATCTTGAATTTCATTAGAACCTTTACATACTGTAATACTGCTGTGATGCACAAAAAAGATCACGATTTTCTCTAACATTGTCATGTCCTCTTGTTAGGATTTTATCCTGAGTCTCATGCTTTTCAGTGTTTCATTTAAAGCTCAGTCTCTTGGAAGAAATTTGTTGGACCGAATTCCTAGCTTGCTCATGGAAACTAAGGTTTTAAATAAAACATTGCATGTAAAGCTGTTCATACTGCCATCAGTTCTTGAGATTTTATCTAGTCCTTTGCCCTTCAGGTTGTGGAGAAAACCCCAAGATCATCACTCTTGCATGTTAAAATCAGATAGGAAATAAAAATTATCCAGTCTATAAGACATCTTAAAATTCATGAGCTCTTTCTCTTTTTAACAGTCTCATGATTTATTGTGCCTGGCTTGTGATTTTTTGAGTGTCTGGCTTCGACAGTACAGTTAAATATAGAATGTTCATTCATTTTATTCTGTCCAGTTTCTAAAACTTATCTGTCAAAATCTTTCTGTCTGTAGATTCAGGTTTCCATTTAGCTAGCTGACCCCTTTTCAGAAAGCGAATCAACCTTTTACTTAGCACGGTGCTATCATTTCATGAGACTTCTAAATATACTTTATTTTTCAGAAAAGTTGTGTTTTATTTTGCTATAACAATGTTCAATACTCTTTGTAAAAAGGATTATTTCTTATTTTTTGTGTTGCTTTTTTTCAGGTCTTATGCTCTGCTTAAAATCTTCAATTAACACCTACTAAGACATTTTGTACTTCAGTATCCTCTTGTCACTGAAACTGTCTAGGGAAGAAGGAGGAAATATCTAGGGTGTGTTTAAAAGTGAAAAGTACATAGATTTGCCAGGCTGGTGAGGGACTACTTATGAGCACTGCTAAATCTTTACAAAGAGAAAAATGTGTGGTTCTTAGGGGATAGCACAGTTTCGGTAGACAAGGCAGAATGTTTGTTTCTCCAATTCATGCTATGATATCTGACCCAGTAAATATTCATCTTAATTGCAAAGTGTTAAGAATACCCAAGAAAGGGGGTGGGGGGGGGAAATGATAATTGCTGAATTGAAGTTACGGTCTAGCATTGTGGGGAGTAAGATTCAGCTGCCTCTTCCTCTACGTGTTAAAGGGCTTTCTAATCTCTACAATCTTTCTTTGTTTATTAGTATAATATTTGATTTTGGTACTCTGCTCATTTCTAAGCTCATAATACAAGTATCCTATTCTTTTCTAGCATGAAATTGCAGTCTGTGTCATTTTAATTGGAGAGACATAGTCTTTGCCTTTAATTGATCTCAGATATATAATCTATCCAACAGACAACTGAGGCCCGTTAGAATCAATCATGCAGTTCACCAAGGGGAAGTGCAAAGTCCTGCCCCTGGGACGAACAACCACCTTAGGCACTGGGGTATGCTGGGGGCTGATCAGCTGGGAAGCAAGTCTGTAGCAAACAGACCTGGGGTCCTGGTGGGCACCTGG
>JAVJGJ010000057.1:67336221-67352818 GCA_035590215.1 Microhierax caerulescens | reverse complement strand
AAGCAAGTCTGTAGCAAAGAGACCTGGGGTCCTGGTGGGCACCTGGTTGAACATGTGCCAGCATGTGCCCTTGCAGCAAAGGCAGCTAGTGGTATGCTGGGCTGCATTAGGAGCGTTGCCAGCAAGTGGAAGAGGGTGATCCTTCCCCCTTTTATTCACTGCTGGTGAGGCCGTAGCTGGAGTACCGTGTCCCGTCCTGGGCTCCCAAGTACAAGAGATGTGTCGACACAGTGCAGAGAGTCCAGTGTATGGCAAGATGGTTAAGAGCATTTCTTCTGTGAGGAAAGGCTGAGTGAGCTGGAGTTCTTCGGCCTGGAAAAGAGAAGGCTCAGGGGGATCTTAGCGATGTATATAAATACCTGAAGGGAAGGTACAAAGAGGATGGAGCCAGGCTCTTTTTGTTGGTGCCCAGTGACAGACAAGAGGCAATGGGCACAAACTGGAATGCTGGAGGTTCCATCTGAACACCAGGAAACACACTGCGAGGGTGACTGACCACTGGAATAGGGTGCCTTGGGAGGCTCAGAAGCTGATATTGATACTCAGAAGCTGACATGGTCCTGCACAACCAGCTCTAGCTGACCCTGTGTGAGCAGGGGGGTTGGAATAGGTGATGCCAGAGATCCCTTCCAACCTTAACCAGGCTGTGATCCTGTAAAGAAAGTACTATTTTCAGCTGGTTTTACTGATACAATATTTCCAAAATTTAATTTTTAACTGAGTCTTGGTTTGGGAATTATATCCCACTCAAGTTGAACAAGACTCACAAGAAGCATGATGAAAACCATTCTTCTATGCTTCAGTGTCTAAGCTAGGGAAGACTGATCAATGAAAGATTTTTACAGCTGGTTTTGATAACTCCAATTTCTATTTGTGTAAAGTAAATGTCTAGCAGACTTTTTTTTTTAATTTGAAGTGCTAGTTTTCCTTAATAGTAGTCTGTAGCACTGCATGCATATAACTTTTGAAAACAGATCAGTTATTGGAAGACTTAGACATATCATCAGAGGTAACTTTTAGTTACTTTATCTTAAAATAAAAATCAGTGCCCAGTATCTTTAATGCTCTGTTGATTTATGGTCCTCAGAACCATTTTGCTGTCTTGCTAATAATTCATTCCTAGTACATGTTTTTGGGGAAAGTGCTTTAAAACATAAAATTAATATTAAATGAATATTTATAATAAATATTAATGGAAAGTTTACTGTTTGTAACAGATAATGAAATACACCTCCTAGATTGTAATTATTCATGTGAAGATTGGAATTTGCTACATATCTTGCCATTTGATGTCCTCACTTATATATAGTCTACTCCAATGGGGACTTTGAAGCTGACTGATCAGTCTTCATGCCTCCTTTGAATGCCTTGCCAGGAACAGTTGTTTCTGTTCATGCTATGCATATTTCCATTGCAATCTATCTACCTAATTGCTGTACATCAGTGTCAAAAAAAACCATGTTTATGTTTAATTAGAATTAGATCCCAGCATTTGAATATACAAACATTATATGCCTGTATTGGGTTTAGCATGATAAGGTTTTGGTAAGGAGGTGGAGCTACAGGGGTGGCTTCTTTGAGAAGCTGCTAGAAGCTTCTCCTGTGTCAAACACAGCCCATGCCAGCTGGCTCCAAGACAGACAGATCTGCTGCTGGCCAAGGCTGAGCCCATCAGCATCTGTGGCGGTGCCTATGGGATAATGGATCTAAGAAGGGGGAAAAAGTGCTGCACAACTGCAGCTGGAAAGAGGAATGAGACTGTGTGAGAGCAGCAGCCCTGCAGCCCCCTGGGCAAGGGCAGGAGGGTCTCCAGGTGCCAAAGCAGATTTCCCCAGCAGCCCATGGTGAAGCCCCCAGCCAGACAGGCTGTGCCCCCAGCCCAGGGAGCCCATGGGGGAGCAGATCCCCACCTGCAGCCCATGGGGGACCCCAAGCCAGGACAGGGGGTGCCCGAAAGGGCCGTGACCCATGGGGAGCCGTGCTGGGGCAGTTCCTGGCAGGCTCTGTGGCCCCATGGGGAGAGGAGCCCAGGCTGGGGAACCTGTGGGGACCCCCTGGGGCCAGCTGGGCCTGGAGGGTTGTGCCTCCCAGAGGGACCCACGCTGGGTCCTATGTGCTTGACAGGGAAGGACTCATGTCAAGAGAAGTTTGTGAAGCACTGGTCCCCCATGAGAGAGACCCTATGCTGGAGCAGTGGAAGAGTGTGAGGAGGAAGGAGTGGTAGAGACAACGTTTGATGCACTGACTGCAACCCCCATTCCCTGTCCTGCTGCACTGCTTGGGGGGAGGACGTGGAGAGCTGGGGAGTGAAGTTGAGCCCAGGAAGAAGAGATGGATGGGGGGAAGGTGTACTACAGTTTAGTTTTATTTGTCATTATTCTACTCTGCTGTTAAATGGCAATAAATTGAACTAATTTCCCCAAGTCCAGCCTGCTTTGCCCATGATGGTAATTGGTGAGAGATTTCTCCCTGTCCTTACCTCAGATCATGAGCCTTTCATCATATTTTTTGTCTTCCCCTGTCCAGCAGAGGAGGGGGAGTGATAGAGCAGCTTAGTGGGCACCTGGCAGCCATCCAAGGTAAACCCACCACAATGTCCCACAATTTTGTAATTCCATACCCTCCCTCCCTGAGGAGGCTCATTTAATATCCACTCCTAAAAAAAGCTTTGTGGTACTCTTGGTTAAGTTTCTTACCTGTTGTGTGGGGGTTTTTTGTTGTTTGTTTTTTTTTTTTTCCTAACCTAATTTCTCATTAACCAGAACGAACCAATTTTATATAAATAGTATTTCAGATGAGAGTAAGACCTTAAGGTCTTTCATAATGACATTAAATTTTCTTTCATTCCTGAAAATATAAAGCCTGAAACATTTCTAATTATCTTTGCTGTTTTGCAGAACTTTGTTGCATCACTGATTTCTGGTCATGCTGTAACAGATCTATTTACCCATGTTTTTTCCCTCTGCTGTTGCATACTCGGCCTCTGGATTGTGGCATCAATTCCTGTTGTTTAGCCCTAAGTTCACAAGGTATTGAATTTCACTTCATTTCTATTATTACCATCCTCAGGGTCATCCGATATTTGCTATATGGAAGAGAATCTTCAATTCTTTTCTGTACGGACAATGACTCCCATTCTTTTTAAACAGAGAATCTCATTAATCCACTCCTCCACTTTGTGCCAAGGGCATCAGAATATGCAGTAGAAAATTAACCTCATGACCAGTTCTAGAAAAGGTCTACTTGTAAACCCTCCCCAAGCTTGGTCTGCTTCTCAGTGTGCTTTTCCATACTTCTTGCTTTCCAACTCTCCACAAAATTGATTATCTCAAGCTTATCCATTTTCCACCAGTGTGGCACTAGCTCAGATCCTTAACTGATAATCCAGATAGGTAAGATGCACCCAACTTTAATGCAAAATGAAAATACAGCCTCTTACCAGTGGAAAGTTTAGGTTAATCTAGACTTGTAAATTCATTCTTTCTCATTTACTTTTACATCAGTATATAAAAATAAGCCCCATTAGTTCAGTATGAACATTTAAACATGTAAAAAGGTACTGGAATGGCAAAACAATTTGATAGGCAAAAGGCAAACTTAGAGAGTAGCCCTGGGGTTTTTTGTCTTGGTAATGAAATGCATAGGAGAAATATAAAAGGGAATGCCGGTAGGGTTTTATTTGCATACTGAGAGGTAGAAACTAATGACCTGAAGGAAAGGTCTTATGTTGAGAATCTGAAATAAGACAAGCAGAATACCCTTCCGTGGGCTTTACACTGGTGGTCATCTTCTATTCTTAATCTTAGGCTTAAAGAAAAGTCTTTGATACAGTTCCCCCCCCCTTTTTTTTTTTTTTGCTACTCTCTAGGGGCTAGCCATATTAGTGGGTTGAAATCAGTAGTAGGCATCTAACTTGCTACATCTCAGAAAATGTAATTCCTGCCTATTGACATATGCAGGTGCTCATAAGCTGTAAAACATATGGCCCCTCGTAACTTATGGATAAAAATAATACCTACTACTTTTCCATTACAAGTACCCAGCTGAACACATGGGGAGGGATATCTCTTTTGATTCTCTTACTCAATACACTTTATGTTGTCTCCTATGTGCTTGACCAGAAAAGGAAAAAAAAAAAAAAAGAGGTAAAACCCCAAAATATTTCTCAAAAATTAAGTCTTGTAGTGCTTAGGCTTTATCATTAACTTTAGCTTATCTCTGGCCTTTTATGACCTTCTGACTGCTTCATACTAGCAGCATTAAATCATTACCATTGTAAACTTTTATTCTGTAATATCACATATATGCAAATCAGCCTTGAAAGGCATGTTGTACCCCAAAAAACAAAGGCAGGCTTTCAATCTGAAGCCAAGCCATTTCAACCAGAATCACTTTTTTTTGCTACTTTTGTTTTCTGCTCCTTGTATACCACATTACTTTGCACAAAATCTCAAAATAAACTTCGCAGCTCTTTTTGAAGACCTGGCCTTTTTTCCTTTTTATTGTCTAAAGCATTTCAAATCCTATTTTAACCAACATCTCCAGGATAAGAACCATACTGGATGTTGTTGAATATGGAAATTTTCTGGTGAAAAATGAAAACATTACAATGGATGTTTTCTGTGTACATTCATCATAAAAAATGTGATAGAAGTTTAGAGACACATAAATATGAGCTCGCATGTGAGCTAGGTCTGTTCAAATGATGCACAGCTGAACTGCACTATTGAAATAAACTACAGAGGTTGACAAAATAGTGGATAACCACATGGATGGTACAGCAGAAGCAGAGAAGTATTTGTTAGGTGGTCTTCAACAGAAAACCCCTTTCTTCTCTGAATATGCTGTTGGTTTTAATTCCAGACATTTCTCAGTACCAGCTGCCTGGGGATGCTGCCTGACCTGGTATCAACCAGCAACTGGCTAATCAACAATTGAAAAAGGCCAGCTGAACTCAATCATTTCTTAAGTGATTCACCAAATAACAAGAACCTTATTCAGATTAAATTTTATCAGCAGAGCATGGATAATTCAGCCCTTAAAACAGAAAGGAAGGCTCCTGAGGAAATACCTATATTACAGTATGTATGGCTTACTGTGCCTCACCTTGTGTTTTTTCCCAAGGGCTCCAGTGCACAGCATGATAGATTAACCTATTCCCCTGAGAGTTTTCAGAGAGAAGAGGCTGATTCTAGGTAAAACAGGCTAATGTTTCATCATTCCTGTTCCATGGATTACCATAAAGAATAGGAAGAAATCAACTCCTACAGTAGATTATTTTAGATGGCACTAATCGTTGTTTGGACTGTTTGCATGGTGTAAAGATTACTTTATCTGCAGTGCTAAACCTGTTTTTTTTTGCTGAAGTTGATACCTGTGTGCTTATGGAGTTTTCTCTGGCAACACAACATTTGGCTGCCAATGAATAAGCAATAGGAGTCTTTAGAAAGTTTCCTCAAGAAGCTTGGGAGAAGTGTCCATTTACTATGTGCAATACCTTAGCTCTGTAAAGAAATAGTTTCAGGGAGAACTTCTACATGAACTTTCTATCCAATGCAGCTGTCATGTCCTCTGTCTGCAGGTAGCATTTTTGTGCTCTGCCATAGAACACAGCTCAAGGGGAAAAATATGGCAATATTGGCTTCCTTAGGGAAAGAGAAGCCCTGTCACAAGGGAACTGTCATCTCAATAATTTCTTTCGATAATGAAAGTTGCAAGGGCTTTTCTTTTTTCTCCCCTGCACTGTAAGTACAAGATAAATAATTAATTACAGCTGGAAAGTAGCTACAAGAAAAACTCTTTATTATGGTAAAAAGTTCTGTTCTTTATGAAGTTTTCCTTCTGTCTGTATTTTACATTATAGATTATAGACACTAAATACTTCTGGCCTTTAAATGGAATTTGGAATAGACAGGTTAAATCTGCTTTTAAAATACTTTTTTCTGTTCCGTATGCTCCTTATAGACTTCATTTTCTCTCTTTTATACTGCAAAAGTGTTCATTTTGTAGTAGGCTGATGTTTTTATAAAAACAGGAGTATATTAGATGTCTTTTTATGGAGCTGTTTAACCAATATTTCTAGTAATTACAGTTCAGTTGGATGAAAGGCTGAAAAATATGGCAAAATGTATATAAAAGGGGACTTGAAAACAAACAAGCAAAAAAAAAATGCTTCTGAACATGGAATTTTTTCAGACTTGATCAAACATGCTCTTTTCTTAAGGATAAAGCTATAAAGAACTTGACGGTGTTTTTTTGTGGGGTTTTTTTTTCTTTCATCTCTTAAGGAACTGAACATACTGTTCTCACAGATGACCACACAGCCTTAGAAATGGAATTACTTTTCTTGTCATTTATAACTACCAGACAATTAACAGTACTAAGTTTGGGAACATTCTACCTCTGCAGCTGGAAAAAGCAATAGATTTTCTCCAGAACTGAACTGGAACTCCAGCTGAACCTCTGAATCATGTCTAGGAATATTTTACCCCAGTTTAGGGCAAACAAAACCTTTGATTTCTTGCTTCTGATATTATAGTAGAAGTTGGAAAGCCATACAAGAAATGGAGTCAATCCTGTCTGAAATTAATCCATTGTGCACTTTTATACAGAAGGGGTAAGTGAATTTGACAGCCAGTGGCAAAAGAACTTGCTTAAAGTTAGAAGCAAGGAAATAAACTGTTTTCAGAAAAGATTTTCCATTACAGGAAAGCTTAAATTAAAGCTATGTTACAATAAATCATAAATATGTTTTTACTTTTGGGAAGAAGGGGATAAATTTTTAAAAGTTTGTTAACAAAGAGTTAAAATGTTTGGAGAAAAGGACAGCATTTGTACTAACAGCACAAGCAGTTGTCTTGGTTTGATTCTGTTTATGCCTCTGGAAATGCCTAGCAAGCTTGCAGGCAATGGAAAGAAACATGATTTATAATAGATATAAAAAGCAAAGTTCCACCTTCAAGCTTGAGGGGAGAAAACAGGATTGTGGCCGAGCATAAATGTACTTCACAATTCGTGCTTCATTTCTTGTGGTGTAGTCCCATTGGCATCAATGTGTAATCTATGGTGGAAGTTACCTTGTAACTGGTTCCTGCAAATTGTCTGATTTCCTTTAGTGCTGAGGTTATAAGGCTGCTGAACAGATCGCTGTGTCTCAGAGGGGAAAAAAAAACCCAATAGTTTCTTCTGTACCAGAATTATCTGATGTTTTACCAATGTATAAATTATAACTCCTTCCATAAACTGAGTCCATGGGGAAAGTCCATAGATGCTGGGCTGGATACCAGGGCTCACAAGTCATGATCATTTTCATTAGGCGTAACTCGACCCAGAGCTAAAGAGAGCCAGTGGGATCTTGGGTACTGATCAATGGTCTGCAGTTGTAGACTTCTGTCATATTCAAAAGCCACTTGCTGGTGCATCTCTTTTGGGAAGATGTCAATCCAATTAACTGTTAGATGCTTGAGAGATGAATGCATTTAATCAGCCTTATTTTGCTAGTACATGTAATGTCTGTGTTTTCTATTTTTACAGTTAATTGGGAACCATTTGGTGATGCAGGATATGCAAGTAAGTGCACCATTTAAATATGCTGAGATGTTGGTTGGCATTTTTCTGATTTTTAAGTTCAAGTATTGAGGCATACTATAAGAATAAAACTACAGATGGATGATTAAAAATAAATATTAATCTCTTTATAACTCTGAATTATTTACCACAGTCATGTCTATAGGCTGAATGAATGCTTGAAATATAGAACAAACAAATTAGAAAACTATAAGCTACTGTCTTTTTTCCCTTCCAAATGTCTTCAGAATTTAGACTAATCACTTGTATACTATGCTTACACAGATTACATACTTCCTACCCTAAATAAGCAGAAGGAAGAATAAATGAATTGGAGGAGGCAATGGAAAAATTCCAGGATGCGCACAAGTTAATGACAAAAACCCACTAACTTCAATAGAGAATAATAGATTCATTCACACTGCTTTCTATCTTCAATGGATGTTTGTGATTAAGTCTTGCTAAACAAAGAATAAAATTGGAGAATTGGTATTTAGATTAAAAATATATAACACTTAAAAATATTAAAGTGGTTGAAGTGTGAAATTTTTTCACATGTTCTGATCATCAAAATTCTGAAACATTTCAGCCAGCTTTATCACTTCATATGTTGGCAAGAAGATACCACACTTTAAATGTTACAGCTACATTCTTAGCTGAGATATCTTTGGAAGAGATTATAAATGAATATTGATGTTTTTTAAAAGTTATTTTTAGTTTTTGTAAAATAATTGGAACATCATGGAAAAGGTACGCTTTCCAGGAGAGATACTCATTAGTGGAAAGAGGTACTTGTTTTGTTTTTATGCATACAACTAAAATAAATAATAGCCTCTGTTACTCGGAGGCCTGCAAAACAGAATTTATATGTGTTTTATGTAGTTTTCTGCAGACATAATCCAACAGTTTTATCAGAGCCAATGCTAAAACATTAAAGGTGATTCTAGAAGGCTGTTTCTGCCAAGTGACACCCTACTTGTTCTGAAAAAAAAAAAAAAGTTCCGCACAAGGCACAACCAGATCACTCTAGTATACAAGGATGGGAAAATGTCACAGGGGGAACACAGAGGAGATAAAAAATGAAGTTGGCTACTGAGATTTTCTTTAGTTGAAGTGCAAGAAGAGAGCAAAGTAGTCACTGTTCTGTGTGAAGGTGAAGCAATAGTTATAACGGATAGGAAAGGTTGTTTGTAAAATATGGAGGCAGAAATGTTGTTGTCTCTAACCTTGTATTCTTTCTTCATCCAGACATTACTTTGCAGGAGGATTGGGACAAATGATGAAGATAACACAGAACAACATTTGCAAAAGTCTGCTCATATTTCTACCAGTAACAGAAATCTTGTATTCAGATGCCAGACACTTGAAAGAACTTCCTGTTTCCTTTCATCACAGATACTACAGCTGAAACCTATTATACGTATAATTATAAATACACAGTCTGGTAACATTCTAGCCTTACAGCCCTGGACTGCTCATAGTAAGTGGTATGGGATGGCTACCTAGTTTTGGAGCAGAGAAGAGTTTACATGTGTGAACATGAGACTTGCTGTGCCAATAGACATCAGGGCCAGGAAGCATTTTATTCAGTAATATCTGTTGTGCATCTTGCAAGTTAATTGTAAGCAGTGCAAAATATCTTTCCATTAGTTCAATGGCCTGAAGTAATTGTGTGGGCATAGAGACCTATCTTTAATACACGTATTTCAGATACAAGTTTTACCTTGGCTGCTCAGAGTTTGGATTCCATAGTAAATTTCTAGATAAATATTAAATGTCATTAATGAGTGTCATTGAAGACTGAAACATGCCCTCATGTGCTGGAAAAAGTAACAAAATACTGAAGTTTAGAAGCAAGTATGAACATTAGTGCTATCATTTATCTGAACGAATATATATATTCGTATACCATATATATATACATACAGTATACCATACCAACTGACTGCTTCTATTAAGGTTTTTATCCTGTAGATCTCTGGGGAGAATTATGGTGGGCTGACCTGAGTGGGCCACTGTCTTCCCCCTCTTCAACACTACAAATAGAAACTGTTGTGTTTCAAGATAGGCAGAGAGATCACTTACCAATCTCAGTCAAAACAGGCTCCATTAATTTCATTTATTGCCTATTAAAATCAAGTGGTATAGTGACAAAGACAAAATGGAAATGCCAACCCCCACTCTATTCCCAAATTCTTTCCTTCATTCTGACTCCTACCTCTCTGCACCCAATGTGGTGCAGGATAATGGGGAACGGAGGGTTGTGGCCAGGCTGTAACAGCTCTTCTCCACTGCTCCTTCTTCCTCATGCTTTTCCTCTGCTCCAGCATGGGTCCTCTCCACTGCCTGCTGTCTTTCAGGAAAAACCTGCTGCAGTGTGGGAGCAAGGATGAGGATGACCGTGCCAGTGCGCTGTTGGGAGCTCCTGTGAGAGTCAGGTGCCCTGCTGGTCCTGCTCGGAGAGTACCCACCTGCCCCAGGGCTGGGCCCGCCATGGCTGCAGCCTGGGCCCCTGCCCTGGCCAGGCCCTTGCTGCCAGGGCACCCATTCTGCTGCCTGCAGTGCCTCCTTCCCTTCCACCACCTCTGGCCTTGGTGTTCCTCTGCTGTTTCTTACTTTTCCTTTTTGCTTCCTCTCTGACTGAGTGGCATTTTTTGCCCTTTCTTAAATACGTTTTCCCCAAGGGGCCTAGCTGTGCCTCAGGGCAGCCCTAGCCATTCCTCACAGTGGGGCCTGGCCCTGCTGCCCGGCACCAACACCCAGCATAATTATGCACGACACACAAAGGAAATTAAATAACTCCTTTAAAAATCATTATTTAAGGAAAGTAAGGGTCAATAAAGTTCTGGGGAAGAAGGTGACCTTTTAGAATTGATGGAAGTAGTCTGAAAAGTGTATGTGTGTGTGATTTACTCAAGTGTCACAAATCTAGTATTTTCTTTTAAAAAACTTGTCTTTGCTGTTCTTGATTTCATAGTTTGGTTGGGGTTCCCCCCCACTTGTCTTACTAGTCTGTTACAGCCACTGCAGTGAAGATACAGACTTTAAGAAATCGCTTTGACTCCGTAAAGCGTGACAGACTTGATAGCTAACCACAGTGAATCTGAACATATTCAAGTGGCAGCCATTTCCCTTGCATTGAACTGTGGCATTGATCCAGGCCTGAGTCCTGGAAAATGCATAAACCCACTTCAACAAACTCCAGAGACAGGAAATCAGCAGATCCTGAAAACCATTTCAAAGTTACTAGTTTCAACATAAACCTCAGAAACTGGCCAGCAGGCTGTTGAGGTGAAAACACATCACCTAAAGTTTCAGCTTTCCAGTCTAAAGTTGATAGCTTCAGTCAATGGAGAACCCTAATCAATCATCTGTCTTGTATAATGATGGGCTATCAGAAACCTTCTTTGAACTATTACTCACCTGCTGAACTGTGTTAAAACACAATGTAGCTAATGAATGTAGTGGGAGTGATTTGGAAGAGATGTTTGCAAAGAGCAGGGACATCTTCCTTGCCTAACTTGCACGAGCCTTAGCATTGTCTATTTTGCCTGTGACTGGAATACATTGAAAGGTCACAATCAAGAGTCAAAGCAAAACAAAAGTAAGTATATTGTAGCAGTTTAAGATAAGCTTCAGCCATGTGATTATATAACCAGGGAAAATACTTTTTATAGGAATTTTCACAATATTTAAATGCTTTTCATATGTTAATGGGTATTTTGCTTGCACATGTGTGGTGTGAGTTTTTGTTCTCTAGGTGTACATATATATGGGTATATCTGAGCATAATCTACACCAGGGTCAGACTTTAGAGGTATTTCAGCAGTAGGATATCTGTCTCTAAAGGATTAGGTACTGTTCATGCAGGCAGTTTTGTGTCACAGTGGAAACAGAAGCCACCTCCTTTGAATCCCAGCTTGGGGACCGTCATTCCAGCACTTTCTGATTTTTGGTCTGTAGGAGCTTCTTAAGACCCTCCCTAAAATGTGTAACACCTCTCATGCATTTGTATAAGGGCAATTGGTAGAACAAAAACCCAACTGTCAAATGAAATTTCATTCCACTTGGTGTGACATAACAAATGCACAGACCAAGTTATACATGTGAAAACACTGAATGAGCCCACCCAAATGGTAATGTTACAGGAAATAAAAGAAATGCAGACTAATCTGAACTCCTCATAGGCATTCGCACAATCAGCGCAGTAATCTTAGTCTATAATCCTCATGTGATGTAATCTGCTTTGGTCTATCGGAAGTAATCATGCTAGGTCAGCTCATTCCAGCTATGGTTTGGGTTTGTTCTTTTCAGTTCTACTAACTGAGAATTGAAGGGGAAAATTATCAAAGCAGGTAAAAAATACTAGACAGTGAATATTAAAAGGTTTCCCCCTTCAATGAATTTGAGAGTTTGCAGAAGTTGACAAATAATTTGGGGAATTAGTTTGTTAAACATTTTAGACTTTTAAACCATTAGAATTTTTTGTGTATATGACACTGATAAAAACAGGCCACACAAATCTGTTGCTCACTAAATGAGAAATCTCACTTCCCCCTGTAGCTCATTCCCTTTGCTTTCCTGAGGAATGGTGGTTATCGGTTATAAGAGAGCATCAGACAACAGCTTGGACAGGAAAGGTAGGTGTGCACTGGCAGTTGTCCTGGACTGGGTTTGTGTGTGTGCAAGTAGGGCACGTGGCAAAAGGGGTTTGGATTAGGGCCAGCTATGCTCTAAATCTTTTTTACTCACATGCTGCCTGTAACTGCATTAATTATATTACTGGTAGTTTTCTAAATTAAAAGGATTGTTTGAAACATTACATAATAAAATAGTCGAGGGCACAATCAAAGGTATAACACTAGTATATTCCTGCCCTGAAAATAATGGTTTCCTTTGTAAAATATATCTTGACCAGGCAAAACCTTATATAAGGTAGTTGCATTATAAAACAGTATGTGGAATCAAATTACTCTCATGCTACATTGCGTTGGAATCACTGATTCTGCAATCTGTGTTCAGTATTAAGAGCTACGCAAAATACTCAGTTGCACCAGGGAGGATATGAAGAGATTAGAGAGACCAATATATCACAGACTAACCTCTTTGCTCTGGACATTCACAGGGACACAGGCAATTCCCATTCTACTTCTACCTGGAGCCACTAGATATGAAGACAAAAAAAAAAAATCAAGATTGCAAGGAAAGCTAAAGTTTAAGGTAAGTAATCCTTTTTCTTGGTTATAACTTTACACATTGAGCACATTTTCCATATTGAATTGTGAATGTAAGTGCCAAGTATAATTAAAAAATAAATAAATAAATAAAAAAAATCTGAGGACGTGAACAGTCACTAATAACCACTAACTGATCTTTTCTTTTAAATTTCCTTAGTGGAACTCCTAATAGTACTGTTGATCCCAACTTCATTTACTTATGGTAAGAAAGACACTTCTAGCAAAGAGGTAAAAGGCAGTGAATGATTAGGAGTTGCTTATTCCTTGAAAAAAATCAAAAGTCTGTATGGGTACATAGAAATCACAAGCTAGAAAACAGATAAGGAACACAATACTTTTTATCTTCATAGAAGCATATAATACATTAAAGACATTGTAGTGTTATATAACAATCTATCATTATAATTAATTGTTCCATAAAATAGGTTAATAGTAGATAATAAGTTATAATTAAACACTGCTTGTATAGATTTTTATGCTTGTCCCAATGGGAGATATATTAAGCTGGATTACTTTCATAGTATTTTCAAAATGTGTACTAAATTTTTAGGGTTATGCTAAATATTCTGTTTCTTGCGTGGGTTACCTTTTTCTGTCTCTGTTCTCTGGCAGTGGGATCAGCAGCTCTGTGAGGGGTTTTAAACATCATGAACACTAGCTATACACAGTTAAACTGTAACTTCACACTGTGGAGAGAATGGTGTTTCTCAGAGGCGTTCATGAACGGCAAAATAAATGTCTTTCAAATTTGTACTTAAGAAAGGGGAAAGAGAAAGAAGGGACAATTACAGGACAAACAAGGATAGGAATAAAACCTGAAGAAAAATAAGTACGTCAACCCTCGCATTACAATCTTAACTGTTGTATAATATTTCCGTAAATATGCATAGAAGGGCATTGTCCAATTAGTCATATTGCTAAACGCTACTGTTTTGCATTGCTAAAGTTTCATGTGCTCAGAAAAAATTGTCTTAAAATAATGTCAAGTAAATTATTTTAATCTTTTGGGATGTATTGTGACCCTTGTTGCTGTAGTTATGTACTAACTACAATTAGAAATTTCTAGAATCTTGAAAACATCTGGTGAAGAAGTATTTAATTTGCCATTTATTGTATAAATTAAATAGTAAATTTGTACCACAAATCCAGTTTTGAACAAAATTTATTAACGGCACCAAGCCTTAGACTACTTATAATTAATTTATAGAACATTTTCTTAAACATAAATATAAAACAAGGGTTCTTGAAATAGAAATCCACAGAAGCTGGGTGACAAGAGTAGGAATTTGGAATTGAACTGGCATTTGAAACTCTATGTACATGCCTGTTGACCATGTAAGGGAAATTTTTTATGCTTATGCCTATAATGTTTTGTCCAAGAATGCTGATTTTCAGTTATTGGGTTTTTGTGTACAAATCTCTCCCCCCACCCCCCTTTTTCTCTGCTCAAGCTTCCTATGGTTTTTCTTGGTGCCTATAGGAAATCTGAGAATGAAAATAGAGCACTGCTCAGCTGATATCCTAGTCGGTATAGGGCAAAAATGCAGTAAGGCAAGAAGAAGTAGTCCTTTTGTATTTCTGTGATCCCCATGGTAACAAAGGAAACATTTCCATCAGCTGAGTAATTCAGCACATCCATAGCTTTACCAAAGGTGAGTGAGGAACTTCTGCTGAGGAGTTAGGGATGGACTTATTTTTTTCAAATCCCTTTCCAACTAAAATAAAATAATGTAGCTAGTCCTTAAGGAAGTAGTGAGTCAGGATCATGGAAAGCTAAGAAGACAGGCAAATAGCTTCAAGTTCAAACCTGAGACTACTGGCAGTTGTTAAAGCTTGGTCGCTGAAGAGTTTTGATTTGCTGCTCTGGAGTTGTTTCTGGAAGGAGATATCTTTACTGAACGTGATATCTTGCCTGTGTTGTAGGTTTTTCTTATTTTGTAAATTTTTAGGTTTGGGATGTATAGTTTGTAGGAAGCATGGCTGTACTAGTATTTGTCTATGAAATCTTGGTACGTAAATGAAACTGGTAGACACCTCTTTAACACAGAGAAAAATAATTAAATTTATAGGACTCTTCTTCCATTACATATTTGCTGTAGACAAACTCAGAAAGTATCCTATTGGAAGGCCTAAAAAGCATCTAGGCCATATTTTACAAAGATGAATCTCATATTTAAAATTCACTTATCTAGGTCAACAGGAAGAAATTGAAGGAAAGGAAAGAACATCCATTTAACTAGCATAGACTCTGTAGGTGCATATTTTCTCTTAAATTTTTGCATAAATCCATTATTTTTATGATAAAATGTTTTAGTCTTCTCTACAATCATAAGACTATTAAATACAGTGATAATGGGCAAGTTAAGAGCTCAGTAAGGTCATACCTGATGCATCATGACCAGCTTTGCTAGGAAGAAAAGAAAGGTGGCTGTCATCAGTGACTTGGATTACTACCCATTACTGGTCTTCCAAGTGGGCAATGATGAAGTCCAAGCAACAAGAGATATGAGGGCAATCAAGAGAGACCTCAGGGCCTTGGGGCAACTGGTTGAGGGATCAAAAGCATAAGTAGTGTTTTCTATCTTGCCAGTTGCAGAGAACGATGGAGTGAGTAATTGGAAGGTCACACAGATCAATACCTGGCTCCAGACCTGCTGCCAATGGCTACATTTCAGGCTTTTTGATCCTGGCAGCAGGCCTGCTGGCAACAGATGGGGTTCACCTGTGTCAAAGTGGGAAAAGGATCCTAGGCTGGGAGGTAGAAGGGCTCATCGAGAGAGCTTTAAACTAGATTTGAAGGGGGAAGGGAATGAAACCAGTCTCAGTAGAGATGAGTCTTGAAGCAGCATGCCAGAGTTGGAAGCAAAATTGATGGAACAGGTTAAATGCATCTATGCCAGTGCCTGAAGCATAGGCAACAAATAGGAGAAGCTGAAAGCCATCATGCAGCAGGAAGACTATGACATAATCAACATCATGGAAACATGTGATAACTCACATGACTGAAGTGCTGCAATGGATGGCTACAGACTCTTCAGAAGGGACAGGCAAGGAGGGGAGAGGCAGTGGGGTATCTCTGTATGTCAGGGAGTGTTTTGACTGCCTAGATCTGAATGGTGGTGACAGTAGGGTTGAGTGTTTATGGGTAAGAGTCAGGGGGAGGACCAACAATGCGGATATCCTGGTGGAATTGTGTTACAGACCACCCAACCGGGATGAAAATACAGTTGAAACATTCTACGAGCAGCTGGTAGAAATCTCAAGATCACTAGCCCTTGTTCTTGTGGGGGACTTCAACCTACTGGATGTCCACTTGAAATACTACACAGCAGAGAGGAAACAGTCTAGAAGATTCCTGGATTGTGTGGAAGATAACTTCCTGACATAAGTGGTCATTGAGGCAACCCAGGGAGATGCCCCGCTGAACCTGCTGTTTACAGACAGGGAAGGACTGCTGGGTGATGTGGTGGTCAGAGGATATCTTGGCCATAGCAATCATTAGATGTTAAAGAGTTTTTGATTCTCAGAGAAGTAAGGAGGGGGATCAGCAGAACTGCTGCCTTGGACTTCTGAAGGGCCTAGTTTGGCCTCTTTAAGAGCCTGGTTGACAGAGTCCCTTGGAAGGCAGTCCTGAAAGGCCAAGCGGTTCAGAAAGGCTGGACATTATTCAAGAAGGTAGTCTTAAAGGCGCAGGAGCAGGCTGTCCCTGTGTGCCAAAAGATGAGCTGGCAGGGGAGAAGACCAGCCTGGCTGAACAGAGCTTCAGCTGGAACTTAAGGAAAAAGGAGAGTTTA